>JAJEKV010000052.1:9317283-9917283 GCA_021234155.1 Isoetes taiwanensis
CTTCTCTCTCTCTGCTCCTCTCCTCTCTCTCTCCTCCCCCTCTCCTCTCTTCTCTCTCTCTCCTCTCTCCTCTCTTCTCTCTCCTATCTGAAGCCTCTCTCTCTCTATTTCTCCCCTCTCTTACTATCTCCTCTCTCTTCTCTCTCCTCTCTTTCTTCTATCTCTCAAGGTCTTCTCTCCCTATCTCTTTTAGGCTGCCTCTCCTCTCTTCTCTTTCTCTTCTCTCTCCTCCCTCCTCCCTCCTCTTTCCTCTCTTGCAAGGTTCTCCTCTCTCTCCTCTCTCACTTCTATCTCTCTCCTCTCTCTCTATTTCTCCCCTCTCTCTATCTCCTATCTCTCTCCTCTCTCTATCTCCTATTTCTCTATCTCTTATTTCTCTCCTCTCTCTCTATTTCTCCTCTCCTCTCCCTCTTCTTCTCTACCTTCCTCTCTCTTCTCTCTCTAGCTTTTTTTTAGAACATTCTAGAAACTTTCTAGGATCATCGAGAGAAAATTTTCAGAAGGATTGAGATGTTTACCCATGAGCATTTGCAACCCTCCATAACATTCTATTTTGAGCATTTGCAAAGTTTGAAAAAACTTTCTATTTATAGACTGAAACTTTCTATTTTTAGACTGAGGTGTTTACCCATGAGCACCTGGAACATTCCAGAACATTCTATTTTGAACATTTGCAAAGTTTCAAAAACCTTCTATTTTAGGAACTTTCAAAACTTTCTATTCTTAGGAAAATTTTGAGGTGCTTACCCATGAGCACCTGGAACATTCCACAACATTCTATTTTGAGCATTCCCAAAGTTTCAAAAAAAACTTCTATTTTTAGACTGAAACTTTCTATTCTTAGGCTGAGGTGCCTACTCATGAGCATCTGGAACATTCTAGGACATTCCAAAAGATTCTAGAACACTCTAGAACATCCTAGAGTATCCTCTCTCTCTAGCTTTTTTTTAGAACATTCTAGAAGGTTCTAGGATCATCAGAGAAGGGGAGAAAGGGATTGAGATTACCCATGAGCATTTGCAACACTCCATAACATTCTATTTTGAGCATTTGCAAAGTTTCAAAAAACTTTCTATTTATAGATTGAAACTTTCTATTTTTAGACTGAGGTGCTTACCCATTCCACAACATTCTATCAACATCTACAACATTCTATAACATTCTATTTTGAGCATTTGCAAAGTTTTTAAAAACTTTCTATTCTTAGACTGAAACCTTCTATTTTTAGACTGAGGTGCTTACCCATGAGCATCTAGAGCATTCCAGAACATTCTATTTTGAGCATTTGCAAAGTTTTAAGAAACTTTCTATTTTTAGACTGAAACCTTCTATTTTTAGACTGAGGTGCTTACCCATGAGCACCTGGAACATTCCACAATATTCTATTTTGAGCATTTGCAAAGTTTTAAAAAACTTCTATTTTTAGACATTCTAGAAGACTCTAGAAGATTCTAGAAGATTCTAGGACACTCTAGAAGCTTCTAGAGCCATCTAGAACATTCTAGAACATCCTAGACCATCCATGGATTATTTGGCCCTCACCCTTAACTAAGTATGGACTTCCTATTATTTTAAGAAAAGACTGGTTGGTCTAGTGGTAAGGGTGGGGGGTTTGGGGGGCAATGTCCAGGGTTCGAGTCCGTGGTAAACCAAAAAAATTTTGTCCACCAAACTTGGGAGCTTTTGAGAGGCCAAGGCCCACGGACGGCCGAGATCAAGCCACGTGGCGCCCCCTTATCCGTCGATGGGGGTGGAGTTACTAACTCACTCACTCACTCACTCACTCACGGACGCTATTTCTTTATAATATTAGAAAAGAAGATAGATAGATAAACCCCATGCCACATGGCAAAATCCCATTTGGCCAATGTTAACCTAACCCTAAAAGTCTCCATATAAGGGCCTTCCTTAAACCCTAAACCTTTCTTCTTTTCGCAATTAGGGTTTCCTTGGGTCATTCCGGCCAAGCCAAGACCCTAGTTCGCATTGCCGGGTCTCAGAAAGCGCATTTGCACAAATGATCTTCCAAAGAAGCCCATATACTTTGGCTGAACGAAGGCATGGACGCATTCCGAGGAGGAGGAGCGAGTCAGGGATCAGGTAAATGGTCATTCTGTTGTGCAATGCCGCATTTTAATCTGGCAATGAGTTGGTTTAGCATGTTAGTTCAGCCTTAGAGGCCTTATAGATTCTGAGATCACAAGCTCTAACAAAGGAACTTAACTCTGGATGTTTAGGTAGATAGGTTAGATGTTATCTATATTTCAGTTCTTGATAATGATAAGTGATTCCACTCTATGATCTCCATGTATTGGGAAGGGGGGTAGAGACCCTAAAAGCCTCTGTAGCAGATGATCCTAGATAGCCTCATTAATTCCCAATTAATGCGACCTGTGCACAAGAGCCCGCCTGGTTGTGGGTGGCGGGGCTAGACCGATGGATAAAGGGGACTTGTCCCATCACAGATTGGTCCCTCTGGTGTGTAAAGCCTACCAGGGATCTTAGTGGGCTAGGCTTGATGGTTTGCCACTGCGTGTGGGCAAGGCATGAGCTCGACACCTCTTGGGTGATGCGTCACCTTCAATGAGGTTCAAGTCGAATACGGGTAGTGGCCCTCTAGCTACATGTGATGGGCATGCATGCCTATGGAGGGGAGGTGACTCTCCTTCTGCCTCATCAGGACTGGGGAGATGCAACTCTTGGCTATGCACCCGGCAGGCTACGGTCCGGCCCCAATACTTTTCAACCTACTCTGCAAAGTGTGCACGGGAGGGGCGGATGGAGTGGATTACCAACAGCCATGTTCTTATGCCAGCCCAATCCAATTGCCATGAATTCGGTCTGCATTGACTTTTGGAGACCCATGCCGTCAGTCATTCCCCCATGAGTCTGAGCCTGGGGTAGGATTCCCCTTATGTTGATGATATTGATGCTGTTGTATATGTTATGTTATGATGTGCTCACCCCTCGGGGTGACTTGTTGATATATTGATGTTATGTGCTCATGTTATTCGCGCCTTCGTAGCTAGGTCGAGCCCGAAGGAAGACGGGGCAAATGACCCATCCACTCTTCCTTATTGACCCAGTCCTTGGGATTGGCACCAGGTGGATGGCCCCTGCCAGTTTGGCTGTCAGGGGGATGAACTCCGGCTTCTGATACGATGGGAGCATCGTAGAGGAAGTAGGAAGGAAGGAAGGAAGGAAGGAAGGAAGGAAGGAAGGAAGGAAGGAAGGAATTTTTAACGTCCGCGGAACCCAATCGGGTTATGGGACCCAATACAAAAGAGAGGGCAAAAGCCCAGACTGAAACTCGGGGACGAAGCCCCGTGACCAAACCAAAAAGGCCGAAGCCAAAATCAGACGTGGGGGCTGGCCCTAGTACACAAAACTCGGGGGACTATGCCCCATAGCAAATCACAATACTAGAATGAAACAAAACAAAAGGGCATAAGCCCAAGCAGATCGCGGAATCAAGTCAACTACCCAGACACTGCCCATGGATCAAGTGGCCAGTGATCCCGAATGATAGCCTGGCCGCCTCTATACACAGCCCACTTCCGGTGCAGACGAGCCTCGCGGACTCGACATAACTCATCCTTCCGCCGGCAAAGCTGTGCTGGGGTAAGGTCTTCCTGGACGGAGAAGGAGGTCCCTTGCAAATGATTGCCATGGCGGAGGATGTGCAGCCGGGACAAAGCATCCCTGAAACTGACCAGCAAATGACGGGGGCGATCAGGCCGTGCTGCTCCAACTCGACGAGCCGATAGAATGCCATCTGCCTGTAAGTGCATCACCTCTGCAAAGAAACGGGTCGCCTCAGCTGCCCCATGAGTGTTGCTTGCTTCCTCCAAACCCACAATGCGTAGGTTCAGGGCTAACGGGTGCGCTGTGGCCTGGTCAAGCTTCGAAAGCGGGACCTGTGCAGTGGGCAAACAATCCTCGGATGACAGCCGTGTGGGCATAGGTGTGGTATCATCGGTCTGGGACGTAGCATCCACATGCTCAGAAGGTGCGGGTGGAACACTGCCGTGCTGCGGTGAATCAGCTCCTGCCGACTGTAGCAGCATCTCTAGAAGCTGGACCCAGCTTCCCAAGGGCAACTGAGCCGATGTTCCTGTGAGTGTGACTGTTGATTGGATCGTGCGGATCCCAACCAACAAATCCGAAGGCAAACAATGGATCTGAGCATCGATCCTGGTCAAGTCTGCAGCCAAAGATACATCTGGAGCAGATTGCGTGTCTGGTGGTGTGTCTGGGTCTGCCAGTATAGGACGCTGAGGCCCAAATGATGGGGCTGCCTGAAGATATGGCGCAATCGCGGGGTCATAGGGCCTATTCAAGACTGGCTCCGGCAGCCTAACGAGATTCTTTTCTTTACGGGTCTCCCTGGCCATGCGCTTGATCTGACGAACCATTGAGAGCAACAAGAGGATGGGTGAGCAGAACTGCTTATGAGAACAGAAGGGAGCTCCAAGCTTCAAGGAATCGAAATTGTAGGATACAGCCACAAAACAGAAGGACCTCCAAGGACGGACACAAAGAAAGTAGAGCCAATAGCTGGGCCGGATTCAAGGGCTTCAAGTAATCGAAATTGTGGCTACAGCCCCAAAACAGAAGGACCTCCAAGGGCGGATACTGAAAAAGCGGGAACCAATAGCTAGGCCGGATTCAAAGGGAGGCTGTGAGTGACAAAGGGGGCCAGAGGTGGGCTGAATCGACTGCCAAGCCAAACCAAACCAAGTGGAAAGATGTGCTACCATACCAAAAAAACTGCAAGAACCGACAGGATGCAGTAACCGAGCTTGTGGCAGAACTGATCTGATGCCAATTCCGGTGGAGCAGAGCCAAAGGCAGAGAGCAAATAGAAGGAGATGGCTATGCCCAGAGTAGCCGGATGGTGCCGAACTGGGCCCCAAGCTTGTCCAAACCCTTGCCAACGGCAGATGCTTGGCTGGAATCGGAGTTCCGGAGCTACGCTTCTCCTCTTCTGCTGCTTGTAAGGTTGGCGCCGGTGGCGCCTAGATGCTGAGGCGGTGGACGAGGCGGTCCAGTGGGAGACCCTTGCCCCCTTTCCCCCTCCCGGGACGTCACAGAACCTTATGTTCTATTGGGTCTTTGATACTTAATGTTGTGGGTCTTTGTTGGCAAATATTGGTTTCAAAGTCCCTACTTAAAGAATAGCCCCCGGGGGGTTCACACATGTATTCCGTAGAATACATGTGCGTGGACGGAGAAGGGGTTTTTTTGAAAAAAAAAAGTATGTATACCTACGGTCGCTCATACGTTTTGGCGCCCAGATGTATGCATTTTCCACGGTCCGGGGATGGATTTCTTCGAGCTGCTAAGGCGTAAGAGTACGTTTCAGGGCTTTGAATCCAAAGCTTACTGCCAGAAAAACGTCAAGGGATTTGGTGTTTCGGAGGGTTTTGAATCCAAGCTTTGCTCTGATACATAGCGATTTAGCTGAGCGCAGCCACTTCTTGAAGTCCTTGCATACAGGTATGAAGAAATGGCATTCTTCCATCTGCCTTTGGCTAGTTACAAAATGGGATTTTTAGATCTAAGTATTTTGGATGGCCACAGTTGAGATTGCTTGTGATTTTGCTTGCATACAAACAAAGATCCGGGCTACATGTTTGGAAGTTACGTGCCAAAGGCATAATATCAACCATAGCATGGCCCATATGAAGCAAGGCTTAGTGAAACCGCCAAGATGGGATGCTTGGTCCACGGGAAAATGTCCTTTTGGATCTTTGTTGAAAGCTAGCATCTACTATGGTCGCTTCATGAATTGAAGCTATCGGATCTGCTTCACCAAAGATAAAAAATGGTGATATTTTTTCAAATGCAAGTACAGGACATCGGCTTGGTCGAAGCATCTTTCGCTACTTGTGGTGGCAATACCGGTTTGATACAAAAGCGCTTTTTCGATACTTGGCTTCTAGGCTTATAGCAATGCTTATGAATGGTGCATGCTTGAGAATGCATGTTACATAGTACCACCAGCTGGAATGACACTTTATATCTGGCTGTAGAGCTCCTATTATACTATGATTCGTGTTGAAGATGTCTTTGAAACAACCTTATCTGCGGCAAGCTTGATGGGCTTAGGGAGCAAAACGAAATTCCTTGTGGCATGATTCGCATTCGCAAGACACCCTATGATGATACAAACAAGAAGCAATTTTTAGAAGAGCTCCAAATCAGGTTTGGGAAATTAAATACGTCTGATTTCACTTTCGAATTTTCTATGGCCACGTTCTATGGCTATTTGTCTCATTTAAACATACTTAGACTAGGAATTTGGAAAATGTCCGCCTAGTAATACTTTTAGGCATTTGATTTAGCTTTTTGATGCCTGATGTTTCAATGCAAACAGAGTTATGGTCTATTAGATATGGTCATTTTGCCAATCTGATGTTAATTCAGAACAAAGAAACTATTTGTCTTGTTTAGACAAAGTTAGACTAGGATTTTGAAAAAGGGTCGCCTAGCATTAATTTTAGGCATTAATCTCTGTAATGCCTGTTGTTTCAACGCAAACAAAGATATGGTCTAGTAGATATGGTCATTTTTATAATCTGTTGTAAATGACATTCAATAGAAAGATACCATGTATTACAACCTGTTTCTCAAAGAGTCTTTGGTGCCTTTTAAATTCTAAAACTCGAAAAATGTGAATTGTTTTGCAGGTTGATTTGTCATCTTTAAAGAAATGGTGCAGTAGAGAAGTCGTGGATCGCTGTCATGCCGAACGCAGAGCTTATGAAAGCCAGGGCATTTTCTTAGATAATATGGTTGGTGGTCTCTGGGAGTTATGTAAAAACAGCTTCGTAACTGATGTCAGCAATGTGTATTATTCAGATTTTGTTTATATCAGAAGTTGAGGTGAAAGAGACAAGTGAGTATAATGAACTTACAAGCTTTAACATCAGATAATAGGCGTTCATGAGTAAAACAAATATACTGTTAAACCTAATTCTTTGCTGTCATTTTTTTTAGTTTCAGACGCAACAAATATATTGTGTGCGAGATCAGTATGGGAACATCAGGGAAGGTTCAAAGGTAAGAGTGTTAATGTTAGCCCTTTGGGCTAAACATATGTATGAGTGGCATAGGCCACATGTATTTATCACATTGGACCACTTGATCTAGGGCCCAGATTTAGCCCACATATGTGGTAGGTGGCATAGGCCACATGTCTTTGTCATATTGGACCCCACGATCTATGGCCCAGATTTAGCCTAGATCTATGGTAGGTGAGATGTAAGTTAGGGTTAGGGTTTTGCTCTACTATATAGAGAGAGCATTTCCTCTCATTGTTTAGGTTTTTGCTCACGTTTTGGAGCACCTCCTTTTGGAGCATCAATATGATTCAGTTTTGTTCATTCTTTGCTTTGTTCTTGTTCTTGGAATTTCTTCCCACCTTCTTTTGTTGATCCATGAGCATTTGTGGCAGCCTTGTGGCATCCGGCAGTCATGGACTGCTGCTGCAAGGTGATGCCAAGAACCCCAAACATCAACACTGGCGCCTCATGCCGGGGTCTCTTTCGCTCATGATCAATTTGTTGTTTTTATTTCAAGCATCTCCAAAAGTTATTATGGAAAAAAATGGTTCTACGATAGACACTTCCTCAGATTCTATCTCTGGTATATCTCTGGTATTTGCCCACTGCAGAAAGGGGCAAAACTGGTTTTTGGCCAGAACAGTTCTTATTTGTCCACATTTACGTTCTTGAACGATGAGATTTTATCTATCTACTGATACTTTCTTTTCTGCTAAGCGGCATTACGTTTCTTTTTGGGTACCAACATTCTATTTTTGGGCAAGTAAGACACACTAGAAGAGGCCCAACGGCTCTTTCAAATATTTTCGCAGCATTAATTGTGGGCTTGGGCTCTGTTCTGGGCAGAGTCTATTGAAGCCTTTTTCTTTTTGGTTCCAGCCTGCATCATTGCCAAGGTATTTGTTCTTCATCGAGTTATTCTCTGTTTTCTTCTCCCTGTGATATTTTGCACAGGCAAAATCGTTTTTGGCATAATATAATTTTTTCGTGGATATAAAGCTCTGTTCTTCAAGCCAGCTTAAGCACACAGGCCTGTATTTCAAATCGATACATAGGGCTTTTCCTCAGACCAAATCCACATCACCGGCGCTTGTATGCCCTTGCTTCGTCAAGCAAGCCACAAGAACAGATGATCAACGAGAAGACCCAAATTTGACGAACTCCAGTCCTGCCCTGCAGAATCCAGTGTTTGGAAGACAAACAATTATTCTTTGCAGTTGCTCAGCATCTGGGTGAGTCACAACTCATTGATATCCAAGACCACATCCAAGTCTTCTTGGAGTTTTAAGGCCTGCACACAGCCTGCCACAACTTTATCTGAACTGCAGCAAAACAAGGGCACTGTCTTGATGCAACATGCAGCTGCCTATCGTGATTCAACACTCTGATTTCATGCTCTGCTTTCGAGCTTTATGCACACAGCAGGTATAACACATTGGCGCTTCACCCTTTTTGTTCAAATTGACTGCAGGGATCTTCCTTTCCTCATCAATGATTCAACACATTTGGCTATTCTTGGAGAACAAATAAGCCATCTTATGGCACAACACAGGCAAAGTTTCAGTTCAATACTCTGCATCTTTCCACAGGAACATGGTCTTACCTTAGTGGCATGGTTTTGCCTTGGCAAACAAGCACCAAACAAAATTCTTTGCATCCAGATCTCAATCTTCTGCATCCAATCTTCTGGGGCCATATCATTTGCAGTTCCATGAGATCCAGCTAGCTACCATCTTCCTAAACAGCCCCATCGATTTATTATTCAGCAACATTTGCACGCAGTTCTGAAGCGGCCTACGACAAGCACCAGCGGCGACACATAGTCTATCATCCTATTTTTGTGACCATAAATCAGCCACAGATATTTCTCAGGCTCCACAGCTGCATGACCTTGGAGCGAATCATCTGCACAATTTCTCTGCATCCATTCAAGCCTCTTTTTGCAATCACCCATATTTTACGCTTGGCAAGCACCGAATCCCTACAAACCTTGCAATTTGCGGCTTTGTTTCTGCCCTCTTCATCACGGCCCAACAATGGCGTGGCCACATTTCAATCTTCATAGCCTATGGCTTTCCACCGCCTGGGTCCAGCAAGCACAAAAAAAATCTCCACGGGCTATTAGTTGAGACATGGCTAGCAAACAGAGCATTTGGCCCAGACATCTTTCAACTTCAAGGCTTTTTGTCTGCGTCAGCACACATTCACAGCCATCAGGGCGTGGCTTCCAGTCCTCAGAACCTTCACGGTATGAGAAGTGTGACGCCCAGCTCTGTGACCACAGGTTTTCAAGCAAGCATCAGTTCGTTCAGTACAAACAGAGCAAGCACCAGAGTTTTCTGAGTTTTTCCGCAGCTACAACCCGCTAAATTGAATAGAGCTCCATTATCCACAGCTCACAGACTCCAAATTTTGAAGCAACACTCTAAAGCGCCCCTCCTTCAAGGTACGAAATATATTTACAAATCTTGCTATGGAACCACCGAAATTTAGCTTCATTTCCACGGCTTTCTTTGCCTTCCGCGGCTGTCCGCGGCGTGGTCAATCTCTTCAATCACAGACTCCGCATCCGTCCACGACCCCGGCATGGCCCATCCCTCCAGACCTTCAGGCGACCCACGGCCTTGTTGTGGCTTCACAAAAGTCTCCACGGCAACTCTCCGCGGCAACAAGCTTTAAGGCCATAGCGGTTCCGCGGCATGGCTTTGCACCCCACGGCCCATCACGGCGTGGCCTCTCTGCCATCAGAACCTCTTCCCGTCATAACATCAATCTCTTCCGTCAGAGCATCAAGAGCCCCACGGCCATCACGGCATGGCTTCAATCTACAAAACCTTACCAGGCGTGCCTCTGCAAAACCTTCGTAGAAGCCCACGGCCATCACGGCGTGGCTTCGAGTCTTCAATATCTTCACAGCATGAACCACGGCCCAACCACGGCCCCACGGCGTGGCCTCAACATCAGATACCTCACGGCCCTCATGCCATCAAACCCCACGGCCCATCCCTTGGCGTGGCACATTTCTTTAATGTCAACATATTGTCATGCTTTATTTTAACGACATCCTTTATGATTTTTTCCTAGAAGAATTCGACATGGACACTTGAATATTCCACATGGCCCACATTTTTGGTATTTTTCACCCCTTCTAATGTTGAAGCCATTTTTTCACATACCAGAATATCTAGTCCTACTATTATGCCTTTGAAGGTAAAATTTCATGCAACTATGACTTCAAACATCACGGCCCAACGGCGTGAGTTCAACAATCTGTCACGGCCCCTCAAGGCGTGATTTCAAGCACAACTTTCAATCAACTTTTGACCCAAGAAGTATCTTGAGCATATTTTTGGCACATTTTGGGGGACGCCTCATCTTTTGTCGCATTCTTGGAGATCTTCTTTGCACCCTTGTACCAACAAACCTCACACAGCCGGCGTGTGTAGGCCTTTTTTCAGCAATCTTTCCTCAACATTCAAGCTTACCTCATCGACCCAACTGCAGGGCGTTTGAGAGACAACCTTTTTCAATCCATTTTGGCCGTCCATAATCCATGGCGGTCGAGCCTCTTTCAAGTTCAACCAATGGCGTGAAGATGACTAATGGCCTTCCGCCCCTTCAATTTCAACTCCTTCAAGTTCAACTATCTGCTCAAACTCTTTCAAGTTCAAATGGCGTGAAGACGACTTAGGGCCTTCCGCCCCCTCAATCACTTATGTTTCAACTCTTTCAAGTTCAACTCCTTGTCAACTTTTCAAGTTCAAAAATGGCGTGAAGATGACTTAGAGCCTTCCGCCCCTTCAACAATTTTTGCTTTTTCATTTTTGTTCAACTCATTATAAGACACTTTGATTGGCGCATATATTCGGAGCTCAGTGGCAAGCTCTATGAGAAGTGGTGACAGCCTTTTTAACATTAAATTCGACTTCTATGGATTTCAAGGAGCTCGTGGCAAGCTCAAGAGAAGTGGTGACAGCCTTCTCAACCTCTCATAATTTTGGTACTTCATCGACATTGGCATTTTTGGGTCAAGAATTTTCGGCGACATTATCATTCCTTCCCCTCACTTTGGACACTGTTGTAAATGTTTAACCTGATGTTATCAAGGTTCTACATAGTTTGGTGTGGTGGGGGGGAGTGAAAGCCCTTTGGGCTAAACATATGTATGAGTGGCATAGGCCACATGTATTTATCACATTGGACCACTTGATCTAGGGCCCAGATTTAGCCCACATATGTGGTAGGTGGCATAGGCTACATGTCTTTGTCATATTGGACCCCACGATCTATGGCCCAGATTTAGCCTAGATCTGTGGTAGGTGAGATGTAAGTTAGGGTTAGGGTTTTGCTCTACTATATAAAGAGAGCATTTCCTCTCATTGTTTAGGTTTTTGCTCATGTTTTGGAGCACCTCCTTTTGGAGCATCAATATGATTCACTTTTGTTCATTCTTTGCTTTGTTCTTGTTCTTGGAGTTTCTTCCCACCTTCTTTTGTTGATCCATGAGCATTTGTGGCAGCCTTGTGGCATCCGGCAGTCATGGACTGCTGCTGCAAGGTGATGCCAAGAACCCCAAACATCAACAGTTAATAACTTGGGTGGTTGGTGGTTGTAGATAGTCATTCCTGATGTCTTTTTGTGTTACATTAAGGATGATATTCAAACAGTTTATTATGCGTGGGCAATGCAACAAGTACCCCCAGAAGAAGGCGACAATGATTTTACTCCACGGTGGCAGCTAAGGGAAATGCACAACTTGGAGTACAGGCCATTATTTAATATACGATAAGTTCAACAGCAGACTATTGCTTATGGAACGACTTCGGCATGCAGGAGACATCTGCCATGTTTGGATACTACTTCGATTTTTCGAAGCCTTCTGGCAGTCGATTAACATTACCCTTGGATCGTTAACAAGAAATTCCAGTGTCTAAGGAGAAGCAAGGAGCAACAAATGCCATTTTTTTGAGAAAATTCCTGCCAAGGTAGTTCTACGGATCGGATAAGTTATAGAGAATAATCGTCATCATACTTGCTGATTGCAAGTGCAAAGAAAGATGTGAGATTTAGAGGGCTACATTGAGAATTATTTTTGTGCGAAGTCTAATAAAAATATGTTAGTGCATCTTTGGACTTCTTATTACTGCATTTTACTTATTTATCAGGAGGAAAATGGTTCATATAAGTTAGCAAATATTTGGAAGAAGAGAATCATTATAGGAAAATTTTGAATTGTGCAGCTTCGAAGTTCCATTGTTGCAAAAATTCTGGTAAATGCCAAATGTTAAAAAAATATCACTCGTGACATTAAAATTCATTTTTGGAGTGCATAATAGTAACTACCTCTTAGATGGAGGAGGTTGCTTGTGGTCAGGCGTGCCACGTGTGGTGTTAGCTGTGAGTGGCATTGCTTGTGGGTTTACTTACGCCACGTGTGGTGTTAGCTGTGAGTGGCATTGCCTTATGTGGGTTTACTTACGTGTGACCTTTGACACCAAGAGCGTATAATATGTGATCCATGGGACCTGAAATTTTGGTTTACTTACGGGTCACCTTTGACACCTAGGAGGCTACAATACGTGATCCATGTGACCTAAAATTACACGATCCATAACCTGAAATTTGCAGACTGGATGTAAATATACGGTAGAGGGTAGGATACATGAATGAATAATGGACGTAAAAATAAGGTTAAGGGTAGGGCAAGAAGTGCTTAGACTGGATGTAAAAGTATGGAATCGAGTATGATTCTTCGACAGTATGGGACCGTATACATAGGGGTTTCTATGGAGGGTCAGCTATATACATAGGGGTTTCTCCTTACTTGATGCACGCACGTGCCATATGCCCCTTATATAGAGGTGAACCCCCCGGGGAATAGCCTGACTTAATGAATGTGAATCTGAAGAAACACAGACTTATGCCAACAAAGAAAAACTAGAATATAAACAATGCATTTAAATCTAAACTTATTACCCATGTTAAAAAATATGGGAAAACACTATTACTAGCATTACATAAAGATGGATAAATACTAGTAACTTTGAAGAAACAAATGTACAATAGCTTAAATAATGTCTTCAAAACAAAATCAACAACCTTAACTAAATGATACAAAGCACAAAATAAACAAACAACTACTAATTAGAAAAGAAATCCCAATATCTTATACCTACATAATACAAAGCTCAACGTTCTAAACGCCAATTGCTTAATTGCTTATATTCAAGTAGCACAACAACAACAACAACAATGCAATCATTTGAAACACATATTACACTACTTTCAAACCTATCAAACAACCAATGGCTTCCACATAAAACACACTTCAAACTCCAAGTACTAGACGTTACCTCGACTTTGGCACAAGCTATCGGTGGCGTGATGAACATCTATTAATGATAACGACAACAATTTGAACTATTAATAGAAAAGCCTGCACACAGAAAACAATCTTGCTCCATGAAACCTAATAATCGTTAATAAATTCTTAATCTAATGCCCATCTAACTCCACCAAACAAACAAACAAACAAACAAACAAACAAACAAACAAACAAACAAAGAATCTAGATGCCAAAAACTCGATATTGTAAATTCTTATTTGACCAACAATAACTCCCCACCCTAACACAACTACGCAATCAATCCAACCCAACCCATCCCCCAAGCCTATGTTACTGCTAGTTTAATTAATGTCAATTTAGCAAGTTGGTCTCATTAGTTAATCAGATAAAGAGCCAATATACTATTATGTACTCATGGTGACGTGTCATGTATTTTTAAGGTGTAGCATATAAAATACGTGAAAGGTCACAATCATAATTTCTTAAATAATCATAATCACCCGAGGGTCTCAAATAGTGTAGGCCGCATATAGCATGTGAGTTAATCGGGGTGGGTTTTTTTGGACTTAAACCATATGCATACATACGAAATTATGGGGTCTTTTAGGGGCAATCTACTGAAGATGTATACAAAAATGGTTCTTTGGACCTGGATAAGGTATATACGGAGGGGTTTTTGTTTACCTCGTTAATGCACATGGTGTATCCCCTTTACAATAGGTGAAATCCCCGGAATAATTAGGCTTTGAGCCAGATTATAACTAAATCCCCACCATTAATAACATATTGTGCTCTAATAATATTTTTGACATGGTTCAGGTGTCTACCTTTTTTTCTCTATCTTGAGCTGATCTGCCATTGTGCGTATAGAAGTATTTGCCAGACATTTCTCATATGCAAGTGCTCTAATATGTATGATCAGGTGGAATTAATGTACTCTTTGTACGACCCCATCTTAACATGTTCTAAGGCTTATCTGGAAAGCAATCATCCAACTATTGCTTCAAGCCATTGAACTCTGCAACATTAATCACACGTACACATTCACGCCTGGACATACAATCTTGTGAGACAATCTTTACATTTATGCTTCTAGCTGCCTTTAAGGTGATATTGATCCATCATCATTGTGTAAGGATTGGCAGTCTGGTGTCCCCCATGTCCATCACCTTTTGGCAATAAAGCTCCCATTACATTTAAGAGGAAGGAAGGAAGGAAAAAATTTTAACGTCCACGGAACCCAATCGGGTTATGGGACCAGAACACAAGAAGAGGGCATGAGCCCCAACAGAACTCGGGGGCTGAGCCCCCTAACAAATCACAATACTGAGAACAAAACCAGCGGGCATAAGCCCAAGCAGAACTCCGGGGCTATGCCCCATGTCAAATAATAATATAGACAATAAAAGGAGGAGTTAAAAGCCAAACCAAAACCGAAACCAAAATGGAACCGCAAAGCACAGGGCTATACAGAAATTGCCCACGGATCAAGTGGCCAGCGATCTCGGATGATAGCCCCGCCCCTCAGATATCGACCCACTTCATTTGTAGGGTGAGCCTCCACCGGACCGACATAATTCTCCCTTTCGTCGCAGAGCCGCGGCGGGGGTGAGGTCTTCCCGACGGAGAAGGCGGTTCCTTTCAAGTGATTGCCATGCCGCGTAGAATGTGCGATGCGGGCCGGGGCATCTCGAAAACAAACTAGCGGTGTGTCGGGGCGTCGGGTCGCGTCTTTGCTCCAACTTCGATGTCTTTGAAAGGATGCCCTCTGCACATGTATGTGCATCACCTCGATGAAAAACCGGTCTACCTCAGGCAGCAAGAGTGTCACTTTCGCCTCTTCAAGACCTACAATGCACGGAGGCTCAGGCGATGTTTGCTCGTGGCTTGCTCTGTGGCTTGACCGAGGGCTCACGAATCTTTGCGGGACCTCTGGCTGGCGGCAGTGGGCAAACAATCCTCCGGTGGCGGTACCGGGTGGACCTAGATCTTGTATTATCCCTCTTGGGGCATGGCATGCACATGTACTGACGCCGATGGAACATTGCTATGCTTCACTGAAGCGGTAGCCTCCTCGATTGCGGCAATATCTCTAAGAGCCGCACCCAGCCTATCTAAAGGTAATCGAAAGCGATGTTTCCGTAAAAGTAACGGTAGATTGGAGCATGCGGAGCCTGATCAACAGTTCTGGGGGCAAGCAAGGAATCCGAGCAGCAATTCTGTCCAAGGCTGCAACTGAAGATGCAGTAGAATCTGATTGCATGAGGAGAGGACGCTGGGGCCCAAAAGAAGGGGCTGCCTGAAGATAGGGTTCAATTGTGGGGTCATAAGGCTTATCAGAGGATGGCATGGGCACCTTAATGAGATTCTTTGCTTTGCGCGTCTCCCTGGCCATGCGCTTGATCTTATGGGTCATGTTTTAACGTCAGAGCGCATGTGACCGTAATTGGGCAACGAATTTGAAATAGGAACAGGCCAAGGCAAGCAGAAACAGATAGGAGAATAGAGAGCGATATAGCTGGGCAGTAAAATCAATCAAACACAACCAAAGCAGACCTGGGCCTTCGATAGGAGGCTGCAGAGACAAGAGACAGGTGCCAAAACCAGACCTGGGCTGCAGAAGCAAATTTAATTGTGCTGGCCAAACCGGAACCTGAAGCCTTAAATCTGAGTGCTGGGGAAGTTGGATGGGCCTCCTACCTTGATGCGCAGATGCTGGGAAAGTTGGATCGATCCGCAAGAAAGGAGCCCCTGGGAACCGAATCGGCCTTGAACTGGCGTTGGAGCCTCTGCTACCGCTTCAAGGGCTGGCGCCCAAGCGCCAAGATTCTGAGGCGGGAAAAATCATGTCTCTTGCAAAAGAATTGGGTATCGGACTATCAGTTTTAACTACAAGAATTGGGTATTGGACTATAGTTTTAATTACAAAAGACCGAGTCAATAAAGCTTTTTGCACATGCATCAACTTCTCCTATGTGGTCGCTATATGACGGCCCCATAGCTCCACACTATAAGGGGGTATCCTTTATGGTTGGATAAACTTATGGACGAGTTTTAGACGAAAGTAACCTTGGCTTAAAATGGTTGGGTGGTTATCCACAAGAAAGGGTCATTGTTTCTTCTACAACAAGGAGCTCTAAAGGATGAACCAAAAAAAAGTCAGACAATCTTTGGCTTCATATACAATAAAGGTGATGGTCCCCATTTTTAGGATGAATAGCATCAATTGGACATGGGATGTCAAACAATCTTTGGCTTCACAAACAATTAAGGTGATGGTGGTGCCCCAATTTTTAGGATGAATAGTGTCAATTGTACATGAGATGTCAGTAGAGCATATACCTTGAGCTTTTAAGCAACGAGCAAAGGATAAAGTGGTAAGTAGGTCAGAGCAATATCTTGCTAACGTCTAACAAGGATATCCTTGGAGAGGGCAATGAAAGGAAAGACGTTCTCCCACCCACGGGGTTCAATTATTTTTTCTCATTGCAGGACTGTAAACTCTATAAGTTTTACAACGCTTAGCATAACCTACCAAGTAGATAGTCTATGCTCAATTGTCTGAAAAGCTAAAACAATTATAATTTCTCAAATAATCATAATTAGACTTTGAGCCAGATCCTTAATCTTCAAGTTCATCCCATTTGGCAACACTTACACATATTCCATTTTCACGTGGTTCACAAGCCTACCTTTTTGCTTTTATCCTGAGTTGATGTGCCCCTGTGCAAATAGAAATAATTGCCCGACAGTTTCTTATAGGCAAGTGCTCTAACATGTATATATGTAGTCCTCCTATCAAAGTTGGAATAATGTACTCTTTGTAAGCGCATCTTAACATGTTCTAAGGCTTATAACATGGCGTAGGATAGTCTTACCCTGGATTGGGGGATCCCGGAGGTGTGATCCCAGAGGACGGGATCCCTAAGGACGTGTGATCCCGAAGGACGGAATCCCCCTTACTGCGCAGTAACTGCGCAAATTTTTTGGCCCTTGAAAGGAAAAATGGGGCAGATTTCGTGTGGGATTTTCTCCCTTGATCTGCAACCAAATCGAATGGGGTCAGTTCGAGGATGGTCGGAATGGGCTGGATCAGAGGCGCAGGTAGGAGCAAGGGAGGAATCGAAGCGAGCGCCGCTGTTATCAGTAAGCTTCAATCCCGCTGAAAATCAGCCCTAAACTGCGCAGTAACCCATTAACTGCGCAGTTGACTGTGTGATCCCGGAGGACGGGATCTTTTCTGATGGTGATCCCGGAGAACGGGATCACCACCTCCGGGATCCCCCAATCCAGGGTAAGACTATCCTAAGCCTTATAACATGGCATGAAAAGCAAGCATCCAACTATTACTTCAAGTTATTGAGCTTTTTTTTTTTTTTTGAAGGACGTGAGGCTCTTTTTATTGACAAGAACAAAGGCACAATACACAATGCACAGACAGGAATAAAACCCTAGTGGATAGGCTGACCCAACTAGGCAAAAACACCCGTCTATGCATAAGAAGAACACCGTAAATACGTCTGCCAAATTATCTCTTTTTTATCATCAGTTAGAGATGAGCAACGATAAGCTTTAGTGATCTTCTGATGAGCACGATGGAGAAGCTGCTGATCAGAGATGTGTGCACCTTGGAAAATACACAAACGTTGCCTCTGCCAGATAGACCACAAAATCCAACTAGAAGCAAGATGAAAAGCCCGCTTACGCAAGTTAGGCCAAACAGGGGGATAAAGTGCAAGTAGGATCTCCTGGCTAGTGAGAGACACACTGAAAAGAGTGAACAACCACTCCCAAGCAAGCCGTAGATGATTGCACAAGAAGAAGCAGTGTTCAATAGTTTCAACATGTTGGCCACAGAGAGAGCAACGATCTGCAACACCAATCACCTGTACATATTCACGTTACTAAACAAATCTTTACATTTGTCCTTCAAGCAATCTTTAGGCGGTACTCACCCGTCATCATTGTGTATGCAAGAGTTGGCAGTCTGGTGCCCCCCTTGTCTTTCACCTTTTGGCGAAAAAGTTCTCAGCACGTCTAAGAGGAAGAAATCATGTCTTTTGCAAAAGAATTGGGTATTGAACTATAGTTTTAACCTCAACAACCCGAGTCAAGAAAGTTTTTTGCACATGCTTCGACTTCTCCCATGTGGTGGCTCATATTATACAAGGAGCTACCACAAGGAGGTTATTGTTTCTTCTATCCCACAAGGAGCTAGACAAACCAAGGAAAGCCCAGGACCAATTAGGAAGGAAGGAAGGAAGGAAAAATTTTTAACGTCCACGGAACCCAATCGGGTTATGGGACCAAGTACATAAGGGACCGAAGTCCTGGACCGAAGTCCAAACAAGAGCATGGGCCGAAGCCCTTAAACCAAAGCACAACGTGAGCTAGAACACAACCATCATGACCCGGATTAAAAACCACCTGGGAAAAAACCGTTGCCAGGATGACTATGGCTGCTCACCGATCCAAGGAGATGGTCGACCCCATTGCTTACGAGGAATAGTATCAATTGTACATGAGATGTCAGTAGAGCAAACGTATTAGAGCTTTTAGACAATGAACACATCTGGGTATGGGTTCAAGGTATAAAGTGGTAAGTATAACAAAGCAACACCACGCTAATGCGATATGAGGGCAAAATAGTCGACCAGGTGTTGATGTTATAATCAGAGCCTGGGATTTGAACCCACGTAAAGTTAGGGGGGAGAATATTTCGCCATATTTCAAGCCCATCTTAAAACAAATAATTTGTTGCAGTTCGCTTCCTCTCCTCCGATGCTGGTTTCCTCTCCTCCGACACTGGCTGATAACGGATTAATCAAAGTGGCTACGACAATGCCACGTGGCAGGAAATATCCCTCCCCACGCCCCCAACTTTACGTGAGAAAATAGGTGCCCGCAGGCCCGTCGGGATGCGGACAAGGCTCGCCCTACCGGGCTCGCCAGGCCCTTACCCCGCATAAGGGCTTGCGGGCGCCCATTATCTCTAACATAATGCCCCAGACAGGTGGAAACCTCCTTCATAAATTAGAGTAAACTCGAAATTCCCTCCTGCGGTATTATAGGTCAGTTCGATCTACCTGTTGATCTCCGACCTGCCAAATCCAAGAACCAAAAACGCTGTTCTGCAAAAGCCCAGACAATATGCTCCCTGCCCTGCAACGGGTACCCTGCTGTACATGGCCAAGATCCTGATCAATCCACGTCCCGCTGTTTCGTTACCTTTTTAACATTCAAAAGGTGTACTTACAAGTGTCGGATTATGTTTACACCAATTGTCCAAGTATGAATCAGCAATATGGCATGACTATAAGTCCAGTGTGAATGTGGATGATGGGATTCAGTGGCAGGTAGAATATGCATGCAAAACATAAGTGCATAAAAAGCATGAATAAGTATGTAGGCTTGAAAAGGTAAGATGGAGGCAGCAAGAGAGGCAGGAGGAAGAGGGCAAGAGCAAGGCAGGAGCATGGTGCACAAGGTGGGCTCCCATGATGCACCCACTTCCAGACAAGTGGTGAAAATGGTATCCTTCTGTGCAGGCCTGGTGGCAATGCTTGCCATAGTTGGCCTTGTGTTTTCTGCATCTGCACTTGCACTCCTCCTTGCCACACCCATTTTCTTGCTTTTCAGCCCTCTGCTTGTTCCCCTTGCCATCCTTGCTCTCATGCTTGCAGGAGGCTTCTTATCTGCTCATGCTGCCTTTGTTGCCCTCACTTCTGCCCTCTCTTGGATCTGCAGTTATCTTAAAGGCACTCATCCTGTTGGAGCTCACCAGCTTCATTCTTCCAAAACCCAGCTTTTGGATCCTGCAGGCCATTTCAAAAACTTGGAGTATGGCTCATGTTTTATTTCTAAAGCTCACAATTAACTCCTCATTCTTGAGTTGTTTGTTTCTTTGCTCCTCTTTCTTGAATGGTTTGTTTGTTGGGATAAATCTATGTGTGTGTTAAACCAGCACAACTTTGCTGTATATTATGATTGTTCAGAAGAGATATTAATAAATGGTCATGCAATTTTTCTATGGCTGTAATGCTCAATGTTAATGTGTTAATGTGAAACAGCCTCTGCTGGTCTTCTTGTGTTGGTCGCCTTTCTTTGTTGGAATTTTGTTGGACCTTGCATTGGTTTCGATTATCATCAGGGTGTTAGACATCTGTTTGAACCTACAGCTGAAGGTCAAACTACAAATCAGAATCTAACTTTCGGATTTGCAGTATTTAGTGCATGAACTGGAGGGAGAAGCATCTGGAGTCTAGGAGCTATGCTTGTTTTCAAACCTACCTACTTGTTTTAGCCTCCTACGTTTGTTCTAGTGATGCCAAATTCTTTGTGATGAGGCATACGTATGGATATAGGGTGGATTGCCAGTCCTAGATCACCATCTTGAGTGAAACAAGTTACTTGCAAGCAGAATTTTAATTGCAAGATTGCAGGGATGCGTTCCTTTTAAGCTTTGACAGATTGCCAACATAGATCATTGTTTAGTTTATAAATTTGACATTTCATTGAAGCTATGCCCCTTTGTACAATTGCATACAAAACCAAAAACCGTCCTGGCATAAAGTGAATAAATTATAAATTCATAGCCATTGAACAAGAACAAAATCAACTCAGTATAGGTTCTACGTACTTGCAGAATATGTTGCACACATCCTGCAGAAACATATTACATGGTCTTTAATATTTCTAATGGAGCATGTGGATTATGATCTAACAAGAACTCTCAAACGGGCGTCTAATCAACAATGATGCCTATATGATGCATTCACATACACGGACTTGAAGAAGTGCCTTATGCAAAACTGATTAGTTTGGGGAGTTCAAGATAGTGTATCCCAGCTTTGAGTTTTCAACTTATCAATAAGAATTTCCTTTCAAGCTTCATGCCTGGAGCTTCTTCCAGTCTTCATTTCTTGTGAATCTATCAATTCTTTCCTTGTCTAATGGAGCATTATCAGCATTGACTGCGGTTTCTAACTCCCTATTTTGCAGTTGAATAGGAAGCTTGTGCAACATTGAGTGCTTTGTAATAATTCTAAGTGCAGTCCAGTTTGATGCATCTTATCAAAGCACTGCAAGTATAGTCTAAGTTTCCTATTCAATCATATGCCCTTAAACTGCATTAAAATAGTCCAAAAAAAACATCCCTGGCAAATAAAATTTCACAGCCAAGAAGAAGAAACAAGTTTATTGAATCTACAGAATATATAACAGATCCTGGTTGCAAGGCAGAAATATATTACATCATTTTAACCTCAAAGTCGAGCTACATCATTTTGGAATCCACAAAGGGACCGCTTTGTCTATCGGTAAGGCAGATTCAAACCAATAAGGTCAACTGTCAGAAAGAATATTATCACGTTATTGTTAAGCACAAGAGTAGAATTACTCAGTCCATATTACCTTGAATTCTTCCTGATAAAACAAGTAGAAAATAGTAACCATTAAAATCTCTTTCAGAATTCCAATAACGATGATCAACGATATCTCTTATTCTCCCTTTGGCATGTTTTCAAGGGTTCCTGCTTTGGATTATTTATGCCATATTAATGCATATCCCTTTGAAAATCTTGGATGTTTCTATGCAACTCATTTATAACTTGAATGGGAAGACTCAAGGTACAATTGACCTAAGAATGACGTGGCCATATATGCAATGATTCATGTGGTAGATTAATAAATATCGTAAAACAATTGTTCGCCAAAGTATGGCAGCATCATGCTTTCTGGCTTTAATCTCAAGTAAATCGGTTGTTTGCCATAGGCATATCAAAGACATATGAAGGCATGAGTATACACACCATCTAACAATAACATCAACAAATTAGAAATTATAGCGACCAAACATATATGCAACAAAGCTAGGCATGGGCATGGTCTAAGGAAAGGGCTATGCTCATGCTAAGCCATTTTGGATTGTCCGAAGGGTCAAACCTTTTTTTGATGGTGATGCAACGTAAATATGGTACCTTCATACGAAGTAAGACATTTAGTTGCTCATCCACGACTTGCTAATTATGCATGGTTTTCCTGTGGATGGATATTGATTTTACTATAATCTTGAACCTTTTTGGCTTTTAGCAAATCTAGATTATATAGAACCTAATGCTACCATGGGGAAAATAAGCAAGTTGTTGACTCCTAGTCACTCCCTGCAAAACAAAAGCATCAATTACCATTTGCATCCAATATTTCTTTCCGCCTGGCACACGATATCTATTGTTTAAATTTGGTTTTAACTACATGCCGAAAACTTTTTAGATTTTTTTTTCCAGGTTAGTTTTCTAAGGTCTAGAAGCTTTTAGCTGCCGGAAAACTTTCCAGGTATTCCAAAAATCGAGTTTGTGGCTTTGCGTTTGATTGCCAAATTCTAGGTTTTGGGGTTGCCTTATCGATTCCGAGACTTTCGCAAATGCCCATATCCCTTCTTGCAGCTGTCGCCCCATGCATGTTCGCCAATTGGATTGGCATGCTTTATTCATCAAGTGCTTTGTAAATTTATGTGCAATAGATGGCATCTTGCAATTTGGAGTGGATGAATTGGCCTTTAGGTTGCAATTTCGGCCACTACCTTGGCTTACAGCTAGCTCCGGGGTTTCTGAAGGTGTGTTTGAACGTTTAACGGCAGATGGAACTGCAGAAAATCTAGAACAGGTTCGGTTCCAGTCTTGGCTCTGCATAGACAGGGTTCTATGCAGCAATTCTATATCTTCACCTCAGGCTTTATGCTTCCATAAATTTGTAAGAATGATCTCTGTTGTTTCCAGAATCAATGGCGGTGGAGGCAAAATTTTGCTAAATATTGCCAGCGTGAAGAATCAGGTTATTTTGTATTGTCTTCTCCTTATCCAGCAGATGCACATTCTAAAGCTTTTAAATTTTGAATGGCACTACACATGGCTGCTCTAATATTGCGAGGCCAAGGTATGCTGAACATTGTTTCTTTGCTGCCCAGTTGAGATGTTCTTAGACCATTTCTGAACTATAACATATAAATCTTGAAGACAGTTCGTTTGAAGACACTTCTTAGCTTCACTGTAATCCTGCAAGGTATGTGGTTAATAGATGTATTACTCGATATATACCTTGCAAGATTATAATGAAGCTAAGCAATGTCTTCACATTTCTCATACCACTTTGTTTGGTCCTGCAAGCACCTATATGCACGCCCTTCTGCTAAACCTTGCAGGTACCTCTTTTAGTTTTTGCTTTGTGATTCTGAAATCTATATTCTGTGTTTCTTTTCACTGAATGTGGTCTTTTAATATTTGAGCATCTTTGATTCATTTGGATTCGGAAATGTAGACATGAGAGTTTCTTCAATTTGTTTTTGTTAGCACCCAAGTTATCATATGCATGCACTTCTAATAGCAAATGCTCATTGAGATTTCAGAATGGGCATATTCTACAATCGAACTGCCTCTATAATTGAGAGAAAACGCATGCCATTATCTCCAGCTCAACTTTCTTTTGTGTATAGGATCTTTTAGAGGGTGAGTACGCAAACGTGCTACCATCCTCATCAAGATTTGTATTCATTGTTATATAAAAGCACACCATAACAACAGGATAAGACTTTATTTGCTAGGATGTCTTACTAGGATATACAGGCATCTTCCAGTTGATAGAACTTCTAAAATGGGCTGGTGTTTTGAGGCCAATGGATTATCCTCTAGGCTGCATCCGATACGGCATGTAATTTTCCCTTTTCAACATTTTCGTGCACATGCATATGATGATGATATTCAGATGATATTTTGCATTTTAGAGTCGACGGATCCGCCTTGAGGTTGCGATGCCGGCCATTGCCTTGGTTTACAGCCAGCTGTGGGCATTTTGAGGGTGTATTTGAACCTTTAAAGTCACATGGAACCGTAGAAAATCAGTAGTAGTTCTGGCTCCAGTCTTCATTCTATGCATAGCCAGGGTTCTATGCAATTCTATGTCTTCATGTCACGGGTTATGCTTTCTATAATCTTTGAGATACCGTTGTTTTCCAGAATTAATAGTGGTGGAGACAGAACTGGCTAAATATTTGCCAGCACAAAAGAACCAAGTTATTCTGTACTTTTTTCTTTTTGCCCAACAGATGCACATTTTGAATCTTTTAAATTTTGAATGACACTGCACAGATCTGCTCCAATATTGTCGAAATGATTGGGTTTGGTTCTGTCCTTTCATATCCAAGCCTTAAAACAACAGTAGTTGAATGTAAACTGTGGCTAACAACTGGCTTTTCAACACGGCCGTTGTGGCAAATAACAAGTATTTTTGCTTTCTTTTTTTGAAGTTCAAAATGACCATGCTCATTCTTATGGTGTCTTTAACATCAGGTACTTGGTGGAGCAGCTATGGTGGAGCAGGGTTAGGTTGCAAGTTGGATAACATCTGAATCCAACCAACTCTTCAATCCATTTTCATGTTCAGGGCTTAAACAAGTTTCAGCAAGCTTTTTGCACATCTAGCGGCATGGTGACGGTATCAGATTGTGGTCAAAATTTGTATTGTGAAATTTGTGGTCCAAATATCAGGTAACATCTTCTTTGTTTCAGTTTTGATGCTATACTGTAGAAATGCTAAAGTCTGAAGATCCTTTTGTTAGGTTCTATAGCGAACGTGTAAGAGTTAATTTATTTGACTGCTTTAGTTTATTTTTTAGAGGAAATATTTTTGCTTTGTGTTTGCTCTTCCTCAAAGTTCCTCTGAATTGCATCCTTCTCAGTTCTCAGTTTCATTCTCAGTTTCCAAAGGCTGTTCACTTCATTTTTTGTCTATAGGATCATGTTCTATAAAAAAAACCCCATAGTTGAAAAGGAAAAGATCATTTTTGAAAGGGTTTATATTGAGGTGATAGTTTATAGGCAAGAACATATAACAAGAACGTGTCATCACAGAGTATCAAAAAGATAACCTATTATTGTTCTCATCGTTGTTGCTGCACCCATTTTTTGTGCTTATTTTACTTCTGCTTTGGGTTGTTTTTTACGTGGACTTGATTGTAATGCCTTCTTTGATTTGGCATCATTGCGTTCTTTGCTACTGCCTCTAGAGATTCATGGCAGACGCTTATCCAAGGAGGTATATGTGGCTAACGAATTTTTGCAAGTTTTCTTGCTGTTGTACAATAGATACCGCATTCAAAAATATCTTTGGCAAAAAAATGTTTCTACTTTGGACATCCAGTAAAGCCTTAATCACTGATCCTTCTGGCAAAGCTCCATCTCTCTACTGCATCAGGAAGATCAAAAGTTGCAAATGTATTTTAACTACTTTATTAATCTCTGTGCTTTTTAACCATGATCCTTATGCATTTAATATACTCCATTGCTTATGGCCTTATTGGTGGTATATCCCATAGCCTTATGTGTAATATGATTTCTTCAGCACATCTAAATATAAGACTGCTACAGAGCTATTTACATAGGGTCTTCTTTGCCTTGAGGCCTAAAAGAGTGTTTGCTCTATAATCTTCAGGTAAGACCTCTGTCCTTTGTTTTAAAGGTTAGAAGCTTTTGTGATATAATAATTTCTACTTGCAGGCGAGGCTTATGCTATGGAACATGCAGGGCAGGTTAGAGAGACTAAAAACCTTTGGGTGTTGCAGCTTACTGCTTATGAAAAGCTTTTGTATGCTAGATGTGCATGTGTGGCCCTGATGACGTTGTGAAGCAGATAAATCTTTCTTTACGTAGCTACCTCAATTGTACTTCTTGATTCCTCTCATCACTGGATGTCACATGTTAGACTAATTAAGCATTATTCTTGCTACAAGGTAATTTCTATCATGTATAGTTCAAACCTCAAAACCGCTACAAATAAATTTTGTCTCTGGTATAGGGGAAAGCATAAGTGCCGATTGCTTTTACATTGTGCAAGTATGTGGTCACGGATTTGCTCTTTTCATTTGAAGTTTTTGTTTTGTAATTTTCAATTTCTTTAGAAAACAAGGCTCCAATATGACAACTACAACACATGGAGTTGAGGGACGGCATCAAACCGGTTTTGTTTATTTTTAAATTCTTGCAAGGGTTATGGTGCTATAGTTCAAAAATTTCGCTCTTAGTTTGTGTAAATGTCGAGCCATCATTTTTTGCAATTGATTTCTACATTTTTCTGTTGCATCTTGATTCCTTTTCGTTTTCTATTTATTTGCAGGTGGTTGTGCCACATTTATGGTTTGTTGGATCCGTATCGAAACCACAATGCATTTTTCTAACAACCCAGTGTAAATGTATTCTTTTGGCCATTAGATCAGCAAGAACATGGACTTTTCTTTCCACTATTCAACAGATTTGGAGCGATTTCATTTGATGTATGTTCTTTTTCTAGATATTTTTGTTGAGGGAAAGTAGACGAAGAAAACAAAATAATCTTTCTGGGGGGTTAGCAGTCTGGAGCTATTTATTGAGGTATAACTTGAGTTATTTGTCCCTTTTCTTCGTCCTTTCCACATATACGGCAATACCTATTATGTATTTTTCTCCAACTTTGTTAAAATATGAGAAAGCTTCAGAGTTAATCAGGCTGAGGAAGCAGAAGTTCTGCGATTATTGTTAGGTTATTATTTAATCTAGAATGAATGTGCTCTTTGCAAAGGTTCAAAAGGGTTGATCCTCCAGTGAATATGTTTATGGATTATTTTGGGCGTGAATTGTGAGCCTATACCAGTGGGTGGAGTCTATACACAGGCAGATGACATAATTTAGAGATGCGATGTTTAATTTTATGGATGCATTTGTAAATGAATAATCAGGATATCTGAGCTCGCAATGGCTTAAATTGCTCTAAAAGCTCCTCATCAATTAATTATGTTAGCGGCAATCTTAGGAATATGCAGATATGCAAAGGTAGATGATAAAATTTATGCCAAGTTCATCAAATGTAAGCTAATGTAGGTTATTTTGTTTCCTATCCTGCAGGTGCCCTCAGAATCTAGAATTTTGAAAATCTATTTCAGTGATGATGATGCGCCTCTAATATTTTGTCGTGTTTACAGCTTGGAATGCTTGGTCTTTTATTCTTGAGTCTAAACAGTGTTCCTTTGGTTTAGGAAAAGTTGGTATTGTAATTGCCAATGACATCATTACTTACAATTTGAGTTTTAGGTAATAAAGCTCAAGCACAAAGGATTGGGAGTTCGACCTGCATATATGTATGCTTGGGGAGTGAGTTTAAACTGATATTTGTACCTTCATATACTTTTCACCAATTTTCGTGTTTGCAATATAATTTTTTACTATTTTGAAGTTTGGGATTTCATTTGCGCATGGTTTGTGGCCCTGTTTTAATTTCATCTCATATTTTTGTTGGATGAGTGGTTAGATGTTTGGGGGCTTCTTCACTTGCATCCATTTTCGACTTGATTGTGTGTTGTATATCTCGACTTCACAACTCTTATTAGGTGGTTATAATGGGGCAGTGGCTATGCCACCAGGCTTATTAGCTTTGCAAACAATGGGTAGATCTAAAAATAAAGTTTCCTGCAAATTCTAGGCCTTCTTTTATTGCACAATTGATAAAATGCATTTGGTATTTAATGATAACCTTTTTGTTGATTGTAACAGGTTTTCACGGTGATGCATATGGACTGCTATCAGTTACCATCAGTCAACTATCCTAATAGCAAAAGTTTTCTGTGACACCATTATTTCGCATATGTAACTACAGTCACCATCAGTTGAACTATCCTAATAGAAAAAGTTTTTCGTGACACTATTATTTTATATAGGTAACTGCAGCCACCATCAGTTGAACTATCCTAATAGAAAAAGTTTTTCGACACCAATCTTCTGCATATGTAACTGCAAGAAAAGTACCATATATTGTAGACAGGTAAACACGAAAATACAGTTGATTTTCAAAGTCACCATTTACAGTAGACAAATACAGTTGATTTTCCAAGTCACCATTTTAAGCCACATTAAAGTGTAACTATTTAGCTTGCACTTAGAAATATGTCAAAGCTTCTTCAATAGCATCGGTGAGAGGCTTTACATATTTGCCATCCCTGAATATATGAGGCACATACATTTCATGTTACTTAATAAAGGTTCAATATTATGTTCATCATAAGCTTAAATGATGGAATATACCTGTGACCTAACTTACTACACCAATAGAACACACATGAATCGATGTCATGAGTGTGTTTTTTTCCCCACTTCATCGTGTCAACTAATTTGTCAAAATGCTCTTATGTGATTGTGCTTTAGTATGCGTGCACATTTAATATGTTGAGAATGCATATAATTCACGTCTTGGGGCTTAGCAAAATTTATAGCATGGTTGGCTTGATAAAATTGATGAATCCTTAGTCTATCTCATAGGAAATTGTGGAGTGGAATGGATCATTCATATCCAGGGATAAATGCACATTATGACAAGCTTAAATTTGATAGTGTTGCTCCAAACTCAAATAGTGGGGTTCTCTTCTTGATTTTCTTTGTGGATGGGACAATTAACAAGCAAAAGACACTCCATTTGCGATGCCTATTGTGACTGACACAAACCTCAACTCAAGTGGATGCCAAAGATGGTTGTACAACATGTCACATGTGAATGCCAACGTTTGACTTAGCTATCGAATCATAGGCTGCAAAACAATGAATTTAGTGCAATACCAGTTTCTTTCTTGCGGGTTGTTTATATAATTGAGTGCACGACATGCTTAAACAAGAGATAAGTGTTTTCCTGAACAAACTATGCCTCACTGCCTTTTAAAGTTCGTTTTCAGGCTAAAGGTGTTTATGCTTTACGATTTGTCTCGAACCTTAAAGTTCGGAGGCAATACAATGGTCTGGAGCATGGATTCTTGGGAAAACCTGTCATTGTCACCTACTATACATTTGTATTTATGCCCGGCAACGCCGGGCACCCGTTACTAGTATATATTTCTTCCTTGATTTTGACCTGTTTTGACCATTGAATGGATTTGCTCTTGATTCCTAGGTCATGTCCAAATCATTTAGAGTATATCTCTGAATTATTGGCTTTTGTTTTGCTTATTTCTTGCTTTTGACCTATTGTGACAATTGAGTTGATATGCTGACATGCCTTAGAATGTTTGTTGCACAACTTTGGCGACCACCAAAATGTTTAAAAAACTATGTTTTGAAAGGCTTTAGGAGGCTCCCATATGTTGGAAACAAGAAGAAGGATGGTAGCCTTCAGACTTTAGCCGAAATTACTAACTAATTTTTTGTTTTTTAGATGTTTGGGAGGCTAGTTATGTGGAATTTGTATGATAACAAGCATAAACGGTAAAATTTACGTATTATAGTTTCTTGCAGCAAACTTACCTAGAGCACAGGCTTCATCATATTCTCCAAGCTACGTTAGATCTCTACATACTTCTTGAGGTAAGCTTTGTTGATCCAAATGTTCGATCTTGTTGAATTCAAGCATGGCCTAAACGAAAAATTGCTTTAGGCACACGATGTAAATTTAGACTAGGCATAGTTTTTTAACTCCCTTCCCAGATAAAGGTGTTTAACTAATCCTAGTCATGCATGTCTAATATTGAGATAGTAGCTACACAAGCATTACCAAAACAAGAGTTAGGCGGGGATGTTGCAATAGGCTACGGGCATCCAAATTGAAGTAAAGAAGTGAAGCGAAGTGAATTTCATTATTTCGTATTGTCAGACCATCAGGGCTATAAGGCCGATAATAGAAACCAATACATCAAAAAATGAAACTTATCATCAAGCAAGTACTCATCATCTAGTATCTCGCCATCATTCTTCTCCATCTCATCTTCACTAGATTTATTACCATGTTTAATTGCTATCTCCATCTGTTCTGTCAGATCTAACAGAAAGCTTTCAATTGTAGTGACCGACATATAAAAAATTTGATGTAAGTTAGGCCCTTTGATGTTGAATCTATCTCACAGCGCTCGGTAAGCTGGCCAATTACTATTGCATGTTCTTCATCCTGTACCTCGTTCAATCCACATGCCCCGCAAGTCTGGTATTCACATTGTATTTTGTACCATCTTTCAACTTCTATGCCGAGGTGGTGGACTCTAAGGGGCATCCCGCAAATAGCTTGAATCTTGGTCATGGGATTCATCTCCTCTCGATAGTGCATGCCAAATACATGCCAAATTCTCTCTCGCACCCTTTCCTGTATCCAATCTCGAATTTTACCTTTGTTGCTTGCTAGCTCTTGTATCAGAATGCCCCATTTTTTTTTACCAAATCATCCTATTTGCTTATCACCCCTTATCCATTATTGCTTTCAAAGCTAATCTTGGATTGCTTTCCTCATTTAAATTTCCTATCCTACTCAGATAGGTTAACACATAAAGCCTCAAATTGTAACTGCATCATGTCGCATACTATAGGATCTTTTTTGTACCCTTTCAATTTTGGGATAGCTCTAATGATAGTCCACCCCCCATATTTCACAACCATATAGAACTATCGACTACACTAAGGATTTGAGAAGTGTTCACTTTAAGCCAAAATTGTAGATATTAGCTTTCAGGCACTGCTTTACATGGCAAAAAATGCCTTTATCCCCCTTTTACCTTTTGTTCTACTAGGCGGTTCCAATGGAAATGCTTATCTACAATGAGTCCTAGATATTCATAAGAGTCTGTGATCTCCACCAGCTCTGCTTTATAGGTGAATGTATAGATTTTTTTTTTCCAAGTTTGTCACAAAGAGTACAATCTTAGTCTTTCCTAGGTTAACCTTCATGTTTGTTGCATAAAAAAAGCTCCATTATTGTATACTCTCCTTACTTCTAGACAATAACACGATGTCATCTGCATATAGCAATAGGACAAAGAAATATCTTGCAAGATGGATGCCATTTGCACTCTACATGGAGATCCATCTTTTTAAGTCATATATAAAAGTCCCAAATGAGCATAAGCGAGAGAGAGCATTCTTGCTTAACTCCGATATGACTTTTCACTTGTTCTTCATGTTGTTGAATAGAAATGTTAACTTTACTAATACCTTCTCATTGTAACATTCCTAATCGACATGCCCTTAACCAACTGTGCGAAACTGCCTACACGTTTATGAGTAGTTGCTTCTACCAATTTATGCCAGTGTCTCGGGAATGCGACACCAAGATCCACTCAAGCAGTTTCCCATGGGTCCGTTACCATCTCTCCCACTAGAACTATGCTCATCCTCAAGCATCACAAGACCGTAGACCATACCATCCCATGGTGTCCAAGACCAAGCCATACCATCCAACAGTATCTGATGTAACATTCCTAACCGACATGCCCACATATTCAATTCTTGTCCATCTCATCTCTCAAGCAATTTCAACCATCTTGGTTCAATAGTGGCCCTTCCGGACAGATTCTGACTTGACCCATCACGCGTTAGGTGCGGATTCTTCCCCTTTAATCCTTTAATCTTATTATTCTTCCTATTCACGCATCCCTTGACCAAATCGACACTCTCTTGTCCAAATTCGGCCCCTTTCAAGCCATTTTGACATGACATGTATGCCGTTTGCATGGTCTCTTAGCTCCCTTTCTTTCAAGTCTTTCGATCCAACATGGAATTTCAATATTTTTACAGTTGCAGATGCTCTCAATAAGGAAGATACATGCCAAACTAACCATAAACCTCGTCGAATTTTGACTCTGATTAATCCATACACAATCCACATTACCAATTTAAGCTTTCATCCTTTTGTGCAGAATATTATCTTGCATTCCCAGCTAGTAGATCAAAGCAATCACATAATTATCCCTTTGAAAAATCAAAGAGAAGCTTAGACTTCAGGTATTTAGCCTCCAATGACTTTAAGAATGTAAATTCAAGCTTACCCTTAGCTCACATACATATGCAAATCTAGCCATCGTAACATTTGAAACCTCAGATGAATTCACAGAAAAGCAACCATCTAATAGAAGAAGATCGGATGACGTCTTTGATATAATCTTCAATCTCTTGCCTCCTCGGTGTATCCAACGGAATCCTTCTCAGTCTTTTCTGCTCTACAAAACTTGTTCCTGTAAGAATCCTTTCCTAAAAAGGCAAAACCCTTGCCTTATATGCTCTCTATGCATGCTTGCATGCCAAGCATGTGTATGTACGCACATAAGTACATATACTGGCCCATCAAGTGGCCAGACCGTTATAGTCTCCCCTTCTAAAATTTAATCCATGTCCTCCATGGTCGATCATAGGTCTACTAAAGCATTCTTTGATTCAAACTTCTCAAAACTAGCATAGCTCTAGCAAAATGGAAACTTCATTTGGTGTAGAAACTTACCCTAGCAATATCATCTTGATCTTATCAACACCACCCTAGAGGTACAACTGCTGTCTATTTAAGAAAAAAAATGTCACAAGAAAACGTTACCTTAGCATGAACAATAGCAATTTGCTACATGGATAATTTTGCCTTAGCACCTTCATGCTAACCACCTCTAGATACTACTCCTCCCTCTGAGGATACCATATCCAGATGTCTCTGAAAGAAAAACCATTAGCATTATAATTTCTCAACCTCAACTTAATATGTCATCATAATGTCAACACCCAAAGATCCAACTTCACCCTCGAGTGAATCCTGGTGTCGTGTTCCCAAGGCACCAGCATAAATGGGTAAAAGCGACTATTCATAAATATTTAGATGGTTTCGCGCAGTTGGTTAAGGGCATGTCGGTTAAATGAGAACGTCTAGATGGTTTTGCCCAGTTGGTTACTGACATGCCTTAACCAACTGGGCAAAATTGTCTAGATGTTTTTGAATGGTCGCTTTTACACATTTATGCCAGTGTCTTGAAAATGCAACACCAAGATCCACTCAAGCGGCTCTCCCATAGGTCTGTTACAATCTCACCCACTAGAACTATGCTCGTCCTCGAGCATCACAAGACCATATAGACCACAATATCCCATGGTGTCCAAGACGAAACTCCAGAAGAGGGGTTTCCTACCCCTTCAGAGGGTTGGACTAGACCATCATATCATTTACTTCTAGAAGGTAGTTGGTATAGGGGATGCGCGTTTGCCCAATCTTGCTTTGGCTATAGGAATGGGTTCATAGCACCTCAAAGCTTGCTGGAAGGACAAGCAAGCTCAGTGGTTCTCACGGTGGAATGTACAGGCATATAGATGCATGCAGGTACGGACAGAGAAGGGCCACGATGCATTGAGACAGTACCTTGATGCTTGCTTCCTTAGCAAGCTCTGGAATGTAGATGCTTTGACGCATGTCAAGATGGCAAACTATCGGCAACAAGTCAATCCCAGGCTCACACGAGACTCACAACACTAATTGTGCACCCATTTGCCCATGAAGAAGCGCAGACTGATAGCTTCCATCCACACGGGTGCGCATCGCCTTCGCATTGAGACAAGCGGATGGACTTGGGCTGCCAACAGGGTGCCATTGAGGATGAACACCATGCCCTTCAGACCTGCCCGACATTCGACCATATCCGGGCAAGGTATGTTCAGTTAGTTATACCTGACCAGACGTTGCATGTGCTATTGAACATGACCTCCATGGGCTTGTTTAGGAGGTTATGGATACACAAACTCTGCTCCTCCGGGACAATGTTAAATTGTCTCATACGATTGTACAGTCTACCAGCATATTTATTACTGCATATTCATACGGGGGGTGACTCCGGGCATAGCTGTCAGATGGGCATATTTACTCAATATTCCTTGATCTAGACCGTAGATAGTGATCCTCCTTTGTGGGGTATTTTTGTACAAATTTTGATATACTATACAACGAGGCTTGTGAAATACTATAAGGTTTGAGGCAATGTACTAAATGGTATTGATATTATATGTATTATATGATTTTAGGGGCTCTCACTGCCCTACGTCACCCCCGTGTGAATATGCACCCAAACCAAAAGGGGTTTCAGGGGGGATTTAATTTTAAAGTGTTAGATGTAATGGTTTGTATTAATTCAAAAAAAAAAAAAAAAAAAAAAAAAACAATTGGCCCCTTTGGGGCCTAGGGTGTATGAATTAGAGAAATGGGTATATATAGATATACAAAAATAACCATGAAAATACTAGAATAAGCAAAGAAACAATATAAAAAAAACAATGAAATACAGGAAAGAAACAATAAGAAAGATATCTCGAGCAATAAGAAATAGTTTAGTTTGATATTGAAGTTTTACACGGCTCGTATTTAAGAATTATCATAATAGGCCCACACATGGTTTCCAAATTCAGAAATATAGCATTTGAATATCAATGTCAAAATATAACATTTAAGAGAACTATTGGCATTAAAAACCACCATAGTTTACAAGCTTGACACAAGAGACATCATTGACCAATTAAGCTTCCTATTGCAAAAATCTCCACCAAGCCCTTGCAAACTGCAAGGATGGGATAGAATACCACGTGTCATGCAGAAGCTAGCCATTGATTTCCATCAAATAAATTTTAAAATTTTAACAAAGCAAACAAACAGTTTTAAACCAATAAGCTTTATTCAGCACTGCACATATCAAACCTAATCACTTCAGCACTGCACATGCCAAACCTGATCACTCTGAGACATTTGAATGTGACAAGCATTTTAGATGGACTTACAGAATCTGTAAAGATTATAAGAAAGGGGTGAGAATTGAAGGTTGCTTCAGATATTATGCCGTGGACGTGCATATATTTTATAATCCTTCATTCTTGGTTAGAAACTACAAAGCACTGAGATGTACACAAAGCATCTAATAAAATAAATATTGTAATAATACAGTTCGCTACAAACCCATGGAAGCAGGGGCATGAGCAAGAAAATTGAGATGACAATTAGGAGGCAGTGCTGAATGGGCCATAGAAGCAGGAAACTGAATTACAAAGAAAACTACCTGATACCATACATTATCAGAAAGCTTACTGCAAGAGCTTTCCAACGCACTAAAAATTGCTCAAAATGGATACCCGAGGTGGGAGATATCTGAGATTGAAGCAACGCCAAAACTGACAGTAACCATGGAGGCTGAAATAGATGATCCTAATTCTAGGACTGAAGTAGAGAAAATTACGTGATGCCATACACCCTTAACAAGCTTATTGCAAGGGCTTTCCAACGTATCAAAAATCGTTCGAAAGGGATACCCGAGGAGGGAGATATCTGAGATTGAAGCAGCGCCAAAACCCTAGCCCCAGTGAGCTGCGCCATCACCAAATTAGCCAAGCCTTTATCTAATATTCACATACAACCACACAATCTCTATTTTTTTTAGCCTTTATCTAATATTCATATACAATCACACAATCTCTTTTTTTTTTTTTTGAAAATCAACGGCCAAGAAAAGGTGCACTCTAGAAATACTATTTAGTACAGTCAAACGAATACATCAACCAAATCATAGCAAAAACCATATTGAAAAGCATACAAAAAACAAAAAGGAAACTCCTTGTTATTGTGCTATATATTCACACAAAAACCTATAACAAAAACCATTATATTAAATTAAATTAAACCATTACATTAAACCATTACATTACCTTTAAATTAAATCCCCCTTCAAACCCCCTTTGGTTTGGGTGCATATTCACACGGGGGGTGACTCCGGGCAACGAGAGCTGTTGGATAGGCATATTCACCCTTTATTCTTTAATCTACACCGTACGCAAAGTTCCTCGTTTGTGGGGTATGGAAGTATGGAATTTGCTATACTGTATAACAAGATTTGCAAAATACTATAAGATTTGAGGTAATATACTATATGGTGTTAATTTTGTACGTGCAAAACATAATTATAGGGGCTCTCGCTGCCCTACGTCACCCCCCGTGTGAATATGCACCCAAACCAAAGGGGGTTTGAAGGGGGATTTAATTTAAAGGTAATGTAATGGTTTAATGTAATGGTTTAATTTAATTTAATATAATGGTTTTTGTTATAGGTTAAAAAAATTTTTGCCCTTCGGGGCAAAGAACAAACAACGTGACTTCACACTTGGATGAGTTGATGTTATATTTTGTAAATAATAATATGTCGGATGTAAAACATGTAGCAATATCTAATAAGTAGCAATATAACAAAAAAAAAAAAAAAAACAATAATATGAAGCCTAAGAAACTATAATATTATAGCATAATGTTTGTAGCATTTGATTCTTGCGTAGACATGTCCATAATGGTAGACATTCAAAGGAAGGATGAGATTTTTAAGTTTTAACCTTATAGAATGGGCAGTAGATATAAAGTAGATATAAAGGAGGTGCATTTCTGAAGACATAGGCTTAACGAACCTATTTCATAGTTAATTTTCTGCAAAAGTACAACTCGACAACTGTATATCTAGCATAAGTGCATGAAGCAGACATCAAACATGCCAAAGGATAATGCTGCATCAAACATTCTGCAAGACAGGTATGGCTACATTATGGAGCAAGAGCGGCTGCATTCTGGCTGTAAAGTAAAAGCATTTCAACTTCAAGCATGAAATTTCTTTACATTGCAACAACACCTTTGATAAAGCAAGAAAATAATTATATATGGCACCGTACCATAGATTCACCTGCAGAGAGCATCATGGCAGATGGAATGGTATCACATGTTGGATTAAATAAAATCGTGCTTGTTCTTGAACACTACATTCAAACACAAATCTATCCAAGCAGCTCCCTGCTCCCATCTATCTCTGAAGCCAAATTTGCTGGCTCCATTGCCTGAGCGATAAGGTACCGTAGCATGATGATTTACATTCATTCTGCTTTTCTGTTTCCCGTGCTAGAATACGTGATATCTGCAATCCTCTGCTAAATGCTTGGTTAAAGAGCAGCCTCTAGAAGCTAAGAAACTGTGCAGCTCTTTTGCATCCAGTACCACGTATCCTTCTTTTTTACCTAAGACAGCTTTCTGAGCAAACTCAGCCATCTACACCTTTAACTTGCCAAAGGAGCAACCAAGAAGAACATCATAAGATCAAAGCATTCTAGTTTGGTAATATCGTGCATGGATAAAGTATTCGTAAACATATCTGAAAATATTAAATAAGATAACATTAAAGAGCACCTAAGGCGGACATATGGAAAGGTCTTCAGAAGTCTGTAATAAATAAGATTTACTGCCAATCCACAAGCGATGCAAAAGAATGGCAATCCATCCACAACAAAGAGCAGCAGATGGATTGCAAACTCAGCCTGAATAAGAATCATGTTAGGAAACCCATGAACATTAAAAGAAAACAAATATACGGGCAATTGTTAAGTTCTACCAGTACCTTAATTGCAATACGTTTCAGTTTCCCTGTGGAAACACAGTGCTCTTCCACAAGTTCTGCTAGGTAATATAACCCAGTGGCTGCAACGGGAATAAAAATAATACCCGGCAAAGATTTAAAAATTCCTAACCCAGTTGCTGCTTAGCCAGATAAAAGAAGATCCGCCAGGCACTTTTGGATTTCACAGTCTCTGCAGCTTTTGGGCCAATGTTTACAACAAGTTCAGTCTGCTATAATGAACCACTAATAACTTATTATTCAGCACAAACAAAATAAAATCGAAGAATTAGAATGTAGAAACCGAACTCTTACGTCCTACTTACAGAGAATGCGTCCTTGTTGACAAACTCTAGGCACTATTCCATGTCCAAATAGCACTATTCCATGTCCAAATAGCCATTTCCATCTCTGTCTGCCATTTTGAAGAGCTCGCTTGTGGCTTTACATTTCTTGCGTTTTCTCAGCTCCTTGACGCTCACCTTGCCATCGCCATTTGCATCCAGATTCTTGAAGAAATCTTCCATTTCTTTCTTCCCTTCTTGGGTTTGATTGTGATAGAATAAAGATTCGGATTCTCGGGCTACCAAGTCGTCCTGATCCGCCAAAGCCTCCCAGCAATCATATGCCTCTTCGCCCTTGAGAAGCATACATCGTTCTGCATAACAAAAGAAGTGAAAATGTGTGACAAACTCTAGAAAAACAGGAGAAAAACAAGATTTTGTGAAGAAGAATACCGGAAAGGGCTTGCTCGGCCTTCTTAAGGAAAGGAGGTTCCTTGATGAGGGATAGAGTTGGACTGCTCGGCCAAAGACATTCTGATACGCGGAGGGTGTTTGGATTGGGAAGCTTGAGGGGCAGACTATTATGATAACCCTAGAAAAGAAGAGCTCGACATCTGCATGCCAAGTTTGAAAATTCGTCTAAAAATGGTGCATTGGAAAAGGGCTTCCATTGTAAACCCTTGGATTAAAGACTCCTAGGGTCAATCTTGGCCATTAAGATGGGTAAGGGGAGCAAAAACCATTAAGAATGTGGAACTAAAACATAAAAATACCGCGCGCACTCTAGATATACTGATCAGTACATCTCGTGGAATACGCTCTCAAAATCATATGAAAACCATATTAAAAAGTGTATAAAAATACAAAAGAAACCCCCTGTTATTATGCTACATATTCCTGACAGTAATATGCTTGTTGCTCTCTTTGTTTGGGTCCCATAGGCCAATTGGTCTCCGTGGACGATAAAAATACATTCTATTCTATTCTATTCTATTCTTTTCTTTTCTATTCTATAATGCTTCACAGAGTTTGTTCTTATGGAAGATAACTATCAAGATATTTTCTCTGAGGCATTAATTAACAAATATCTTTGATGCACACATAATAGGGAAACACTTAGTAGCAAAGTCTAAAGGCTTAAAAGGCAAATCTTTCTAATGCACAATCTCATCATTTATCAAGGGTTTCCATATAAATCCAAATTCAAATTTTAGAATTTAGGGTGGCGTGCATCTTGATAGACATGCCACTTTAATGGAAGGTGTCTGTCTTGGTAAGTGTGATCCTTAAAGGTTGATGCGTATGATGTGCCGCTGTAATTGAAGGTGTCTGTCGTAATCTTAAAGGTTGATGCATGTGAATATTCTAAATATAAAATAATGATGTGGAAACCCTTCCTATTTTTCGTGGAAACTCTTCCTATTTTTCAAAGTAAGGTATTGGGAAGGGTTTCCACAGAAAATGGTTTTAATAGAATAGAATAGAATAGAATATGATTTTATCGTCCATGGAGACCAACTGGCCTATGGGACCCAAGTACAAAGAGAGAGCAGCAGGCGTATTACTACCAGGATTAAAAAACCTCCGCCCCGAAGGGTTTTTGGGGGAAAAACCTTAGTAGCAATAAGGATGCTGACATACTGCACAGTTATATACATAATCACAAGTACAGCTGAGGTTAATGTCGGACAGGGGGGCATAACTGAGTCCGCGTATCCATTACCTCCCGGAGGTACGATCCCAACAAGCCTACAGAGGCCGTGCTCAGTAGCTCATGCAAGGCCTGATGGGGCACAACTAACCGAGCATACCGAGCCCGGATATGCTCGTTCAACGAAAACGGAAGGGCTCCATGGAAAATCGAAAGGCTTTCCACAGGAGGCCAACCCAAATCAAGCATACATAAAACCATTGTGATACTCTAGTCATGGTTCGAAAATAGGGGAGTTCCTCCATACAAAATCTGCCAATTTTTGAAAATCTCTAGTCATCCTGACTTTTTTCGACGATTTTTTGGCATAAAAATAAAAAATTTCCAACAGAATACACAAAAAAAATGCTTTAACATAAGTTTTTCCTCATACTCCAAAATGTCGGGCAACATTAGACAAAGCATTATGTTTGGCCCTGACTCTAGTCTGAAACTTATCAATACCAATTTTTTGGTGAAAGGTCTTTGCAACAATGTACTTTCAAGAAAGTCAACTTCATAATTAATACATAGGTTCATATGAACTAAAACTTCAAAGATCATGACAAACTAACTTAAAGTTTATTTAAGCAACACCTTTTTCAACCTTGGAAGGGTTTCCATATTTCTAGGTCTTCCAATCTAAAATTGGCTAATAGACCAAATTGAAAACTTACAAATGGATATTGTTGTTGGTAGCAGACGTTGCGGCCTCACCTTTTTTTCAATTATTGTTTCACAAAGTGCAGAATGGGGAGCGATTGAAGTGCCCTACAAACCAGTTACGCATAAATCAATCATAAATCCATAGTCTTATGCTTTTTGTTATTGTTAAGCCAATGCTCACATGTGAAAATGGACTTCCGTTTTGCAAGGCCATCTAGACGCCAAATTCTTAACCTCTTCCTAAGAATCTATGGCTTGCCTGCACCAAAGACTCCTCCAGATGAAGCAAGCTCATCATCAAACAAGCTCATCTTCCATCTGCAAAGAATTTTATCAGGGTAGTTTTATGGAAATTTGGAAGGATTTCTATATTTCTAGGTTTTTCAATATTAGATCCGAATAATTGAACAATGTTTCGAGTCTTATCGTAAGATGATTCCGTTTATACATATGATGGGACATCAAGAGTTCTCATCCTTATCTCTTTTGCATGCCCAAGGTAACTTTTATTGGGATATGCAAATTATGTTTGTCAATACAAATAGGTTAATACATAAAATATACGGTAGTTACTTGAAAGCTTTGATTATAGTAATGCTATATATTGGTGAAGCAATTTGTAAAAGCATGATTTTCTCAATGCATTCCTTATAGAATAGCACAAACACATATGCATTCTAAAGCTTAGGGTGTTAAACATTATATTCCACATGCATAATTCCTAGTACATACATTTAGGATGCTAATACATTTCAATTATTGCATGGTTCCTTGTTGTACAACCATTAGAATCCAGAAGCATAGCAAATGTAATGTTTAATTGATGATATCTTATGCATGAAATGGGCTTAGTTTTATGGTGTGTAGCAATATTATCTTCTTTTCTCAGGCTTGCCATTGTGTTATCAATACGAATTCGGTGCATAATAAACATAGAGAATCTAAGATCCCATTCTTTGCCTTCCTCCACACATAGTGACATTACACAAGGAGGTAAAAGAATAAGAGAAGTCTATTGTCCATATCTATCATGAAGATTGAAAGTGTAGGCGTTCAAAATGTTCTAGCTACAAACAAAGGTAGGTTGTATGTGGAACGTTCAAGTAGAGACTTATAAGCAGCCATGGACAAAATAATACTGTAGGTAAAGATATTAACAAAAAAAATTCACATGGATGTTGTCAGATATATACTAAGCTGTTCCTTTCTTTAAAGAATACATGCATATACGATGGGGATATAAATATAAAATAAGTAAAAAAAAAAGACAATATGAATATAAAATAAATAAAAAGGGACGACGCATGCCGATTGTGTAGAAGTAAAGCCATGTTACAGTAGGAGCAACAGCACATGGAGGACGAAGAAGAAGTGCCCCAAATTGATCTATTGGCGACCAAATCATCGACCGGTGCCAAACGACAAGAATTATTGCAGCAGTTAAGGCAGGCAGCCAGGAATTGGGGCATCTTCTACGTGGTTAATCATGGAGTTCCTATAGAGCTTACACATGATGTGGATGCAAAATTCAGAGATTTTTTTGCTCTGCCTTATGATATCAAGGGAAGATTTTGTGCCTCTCAACCAAACCAACCATACGGCTACTCGTCAAGAGGAGACGAAAGATCCACTGGGCCAGCATGGCAGGAGGCTATTGTTGTGCCCAATGACAATGGCACCTTGACTGCTATGTTTGAGCACCCTTCAATCTGGTATGCACGGTTATATCGCCATGCTAATTTCTTTCATTCTCACCATTCATTGCATTTGGCAGCTCTTCACTTATGAAGTATATGACGTTCATGAATCACATGAGTATGGAGGTGCTCAGCCTTCTAGCTGAGGCTTTGGGGATCAACATTACTACGTTTAGTAGTTGCTGCAAAGATAGTACCAGTGCTCTTAGGGCTAACTATTATCATGTTTATTCAAGATCATCACATGTTCCTGGTTTAGCACCTCATTCTGACCCCAATATGCTCACCATTCTGCACCAAGATCAAGTCGGTGGCCTGGAGATAAAAAAGGGTGAGCAGTGGATCCCTGTTCAGCCATCCATTGGATCATTCATCATAAATATAGGAGACTCTCTCCAGGTACGTCTAGAGATCAAGTCTACAAACTTGAAAGTTGTTGTTGATATACTAAATAACATGTTTAAGTAGTAGGTTATAAGCAATGATTTGTACTGGAGCGTGGAGCATAGGGTGATTATAAAAGAAAGCACCATTCGAAGATTATCCATGGCATTCTTTGTCTCTCCTCGAGGAGATAGTTGTTTAATGCCTCCTCAAGGACTCATTGATAAAGAACACTCCTTCTCATATCGTAAGATGACCTATAAGGAGTTTAGAAGTCTCTTTTTTTGCTACGGTAGAATGAATGGGAAAAGGCATCTCCAACGTTGCAAATCACATGCCTTCTAATACAATACATGTGCTAGTCTACTTCTTGACCATTACTAGTAATTTCATAAGGCTTATTGAATAGCTTACTTAAAGCTCCTATATTAATATGGTCCTGAATTCAATGACATTGTGACATTGAATATAGTAATTATTATTTTCTCTCCTCCCAAAATCAATTGTATTCCTTGATTCAATTATTTTCAATTTAAATATGATTTAAATTTTATAGTTAGCCATTTATCATCAAGCATATTGAGTTGATTGTTTTATTAAATATTTGTAAGCATTAGCTATATAGTTGACTTTGCAAACTGTTGGTAACATTGACACATTTGGAGATTAAAAAAATGCCATAGGGAAACTTAAATGGTGCATGCCGTAATTTCATGAAAGATTACATTACAAGGGCAAGAGTGCAAAATGAATTAAATTGACTTGGCAAAAGTACTGAGCCTTCAACACCTAAAGAGAAGAGAAGTGTTTTACTTCGTCTATTGAGACTATCAAGTCCATTAGATGTTTTAAGAAAGTACATTTTCATAGTTCATGTGACAAGAACTCACAATCGAGTAACTCATCATTAGGCTCTCCATCACCTTCCTCGCCAATCATATCCGTATTAACTTTTAAAGATATTTCTATCATTTGTAGCATCAAAAAGCTGGCAACGCTAGCTCCTGATGACTCAAGGAACAAAGGAAGATATTGCACATTATTGCCAAACCTTTTTCGCAGAGCTTGATAAGCTAGATTTGCAAGATTACATGGTCCCCACCCCCGAGCTTATTTGATTCGCATATCCTGCATACTCTATACTCAGGGGCAAGTGCATGTCATCTTCCAACCTCCATGTCAAGATGGTGTGCACTCAATTGCAACTTGCAGAGGGGTCTCTTCTTCATGGATAAATTTTCATTCAGATAGCCATCTCATAATGCAACATCTTTGTGCTTGGTTTGTGCCTATTCACAACAGTTTCCTCAACCCAATCTCTCACCCCATCTTTGTTCTTGTCTAAGTCCTCAATGTTAAGTCCCTTTTTCGAATTGCCCCCTGTTAAAGGGCAATTTGTTAGGAGAGCGTTGGTTCTGGCATCTTGAAGTATATTCTTGATATATCTAAAGATCTAATAATTTAAGGTTTTCTTGCCTTCTTTGATGCCAAAAGGTTTTCAGATCCACTGAAAAACTCATTCTATCATCCTCATCAAAAATTGTTCTATAATTGGGAGGCTACCCTCTTATTTGATAGACTATATAGAGAATGACGAAAGCGAAATGAAATGAAATGAAATATGATGAAATGAAACGAATTTATTATATCTATGATGCCACTAGGTCTAGAAGACATTTAGAGCATACATTCAAAATTATAGAAAGTAGCATCTAATGCATCCCTAGATAGTTTTCAAATTCAATAAACTTCAACTTCAATGCAATATCATGATCAAAACCTTTACTCTTGGACATATCTAATCGAGCAGATTTTTTTGGGCTTTGTGCACAATTCTAATGGTTTTAAAAAATGGAATAAAAGATGGGCTAAGATTAGCTAAATGGCCTTTCTCTAGCATTTAAATGACTAAGCTAAATGAGAAAAATTGCCCCAAAAGGAAAAACTTTAGCTCAATTGTTTTTTGTCCAGTTCAAACTTGTGGTCGAATAGCCAAGCCTCCACCTATAAAGGAGCCCACCAAGGCTTGAAATAACTTAACCCAATAAAGGGTGGACTTGAAAAAGTTATGGAATTAGACAAGATGTTTACACCAAAATTTGTAGGAGCATTCATAAATTGCCATGTATTTCGTCCTTTTATTAAGTTAAAACATGATTATACTGTCATCCTCTATGCTCTTAATTATTTGTTGCCATTTCCTTATTTATATTGAAATACATTATACAAATGTCTTTGCTCAATAGTTTGGACTATTTTCTTTTATATTAACATAGTCAATGATAGCTAGAATTTGTGTTTCCATTTTTCTAAAGTGAAGCTAGGCGACGTAAAGCTTTTGAGGAGAAAAATATAATGCTCATCTTAAGGCGAGAAATCATGATTGAGAAAATTTACTCAGTTTAGCCAAGAATTAGAAACTTCGAGCTCCAGTTTGAAGGTAGTTTAGCTAAACCTGTTATAATTACACAAAAAACATAGAAGTAGTAATTTATTCTGTGGTTCAGAATCAGGCTTGGATATCAATTGATACGAAGCAGCTTTTCATCTTTCAAATAAACAAAGCAAAGAACAAATACAACTTCAAGAGCTATATTACAGTCAAACCCTTGGTTCAGATTTGAGCTCTTAATATAAATTCATCACCAAATCGGTCTCTGAGAACACTGCAACCAGACGTCTTTTGTTCAACCCAATCCTGAGAACTAGACACATTCAATCGAGTTGTCTTCTATGGGCTTTTGACAAGATAAGGTATGTCTATATGGCTTCTGCCATTCTTGCTTCCCACTCAAAGTTCCAGGAGATTGTGGGTGTTGTTAGAAACTTTATCTGGGGTGGAAATGAAGCAGGGGCAGTGGTGAAGGTTGCATGGTCTAAGTGTATAAAACCTAAGTCTGCTGGAGGTTTGGGCATGGCAGATTTCCATTTGCAGAGTAAGGTTATGATCTCAAAATTCATTTGGCGGCTTCTCGTAGGTAAGGATGATTCTCCTGGGTTACGGCTTATTGCACGAGTGCTCTTACCCATCAGATCCCTTTGGTAAAGTCACACTCAAACCCTGTTCTTCCATGGAGTTTATTTTATGAGTTGCGGCCTTATCATAATGCTTCTCCATTCTTAAAGGGATTGTTAGATTCCCGGCACACAATCAAAACTTTATTTCACATCAGGTCCAACCGCTTGTGTACGATTGATCGCACCTTGTTGGTGGATCCCTCGGTAGACAATCAACCACTTTGCTTTACAAAGGCACCCATTGACTCAAAGACGTTGGAAAAGTGCTTTGGAATCTTAACTATTGCAAAGATGGTATGACTCGTGGCCATTCACATGGGAGGCTTTTCGCTTAAAGTTTCTATTGGGGCGATGGGATAGAGTTCTTTGGCAAAAGTTGCTGATTTTCTACAGCCTATTTCTCGCCACACCAAGAAGATATTTTGGTATGGGTTTGTCATGAAGAAATTAACTTGTGAACTCTATGTATCGCTTGTTGCTTGATACTCGATATTCTTCCTCCGCCTAATAAGTGGTCTCTTCAACTTCCTCCTCTTCAATGGCGTAAGGTGTGGTCTTGGGCATGGGACAAGCTACTTCATCCTAAAGTGGCGCTTCTTTGGTGGCGTATTCTTCATAGGTGTCTCATGGTTAACGTGTTTGTCCATAAGTTTAACCCTAGAATATCAAATCGGTGTCCAAGATGCAAGCGTGGATCCGAGACCATTGAGCATTGCTTTTTCATGTATGAACACCTTAGACGGGTATGGGACCGGTTGTTTTCCCTTTTTCAGGGTTTCACTAACAAGTCAACAACCGCTTTTGGCAATTTACCCAAGTACACGGGACAGAGTTACAAGGCCGGGCTTTTCATCTAACAAAAGGGATGGTTGCTTTGGACTATCTGAAAAGACGAAGATTGGTAATCTTCAAAGGTCTGGATGTGGCAGATAATCGTGTTCTCCAAGAAGCTCAAGGTTACATTGTAAAGTCGTATCATTGTTCTTCACTTGCCCCTCGCAAGAGGCGATTGATTTTTGAGGAGTATTTGGATGTGCACTCTTATGCTTAGGCAGGTTGCTTCACTCGGTGGGTCTCTGCTTATCCGCTGAGATTTTATTCCTGTCTCTGCATTTATACTTGTATTTGACTCTTTGATTGAATAAAGTCTGACGTCCTTCAACAAAAAAAAAAAAGATAAGGTATGTTTGTAAAGGATCGTATTGGGTAGAAGCATGAAAGGGTGGGCAAAAAAAGTGCCCGTATTTTACATTTACAAATTCAAAATGTAAGGAAATCCCTCCCCCCCAGAAATTATTATTCTTGGAATGAATCATTAATATGGCAAATAATTTTGAACTCTCCTCCCGCGCTCTGTTCAACCTTCCTCCCGCTCGAACCTCCATAGCCGAAAGCTTGATATCCATATTCGAATCTCCATAGCCAAGATCAGGACCTCCATAGCCAAAAGCTTGCATTTTCAGAGAGCTGAAGCACCAGGGAAGAGATCATGACGAAGCAGCTTGGAACAAAGACATCTCCAAGGAAATCTCCTTGCAACAAACCTGGCAAGCCCATCCCAAGGTCTCCCACTAGAACTGCCGCCCGAAAACTCAAGAGTGGGTCTTCTTCAGATCGGGAGGTCTTGCCGCCCGAGTTTGACAAGGTAAGCATCAGGCAGCTTAGGAGCAACAATTTTGATAGCATGTTTCCAGGGCTAGTGCAAATAGTGCAGGATGTTTGGGGTTCTGAAGCCCCTGCTGTTAGGGGTTATCAAGAGTGCAGGATTAAGCCTGGTTGGATGGCAGATTTTTTTTCTGTGTATGAGCACGTTTTTTGTAGGAAGGACATTGCAAATCATCACATTCCATTGTATTTTGCCCGAGCATATGCACTTCATTACAAAGGAGTAAGCATTGATTGGGATGAGGTGAAAGCAAGTGCAAGTCTTCATTCAAAAGGCTCTCAAAAAGAATCTGACCTGACAGAATTAGCTACAGTATCAGGTAGAATTGGGGCAGCAGTTGGAAATGATGAAAAGGTGGAGGGAAAGAAGAGCATTAGATTCTGCCTCCATGCTTGATGAAATACAGACTTTAAAAGAGAAAAAACCATCATTCAATTAAATTGGGATTATGTCAACTCGAAAAGCACGCCAACCTATAGTTGTTTTCTAATGGGTTTTTGGTTTTTCACCTCATTTTTTTGCAATCGTGAAATCATATTAAAGTTGCATTTTCCTTGTGTCTTTTATATCTCGCTTGAAATATACAAAAAAATATTGCAATTTTCTTGAATTAATAACATTATAATCCTCACACATTTAGATGAAAGGACTATTGTATTTGACAAGTATATTACAGTTTGTGCGGACAATAAGAGCGTCCAAAATGTAAGGAGATGTCAATAAAAAACAATGACATATTTAAATAGAAATGCCACAAAGAGTTGCCCATAATAGCTGCCCCCATGGCCCTTTTGAGCCTAGAAATGTCAATGGACCTCTCGAAATGTGTATATAAAAGCATTCAAATTACACCAACGTCGAAATCAACTCTGATTCTGGTTGCATTGAAGGGTCTTTGAAGCAGCCTAGGATTGAGATTGACACTAGACATTTCCCAGTAGAATGAGAGGAAAATTCGCTGAAAATTGTTGACTGCACCAGTTAGACAAGTTCTTACTGACTAGCTATCCTTAGAGTTCCCTTATAAAAGCCCCTTGTATTATCTGAGTCCATGCCTCAAGTGTTGTGGTTGTTACCCATGCAAGTTGAAAACTTGTCATCATGTTCCTCTGATCTTCCACATAGTCCAAGTGTGCATTCAGAAAATCTTACCTGATTCATTTCAACAACTAAAACCTGATTATGGAACAAAGCATATCACGCCAAGCGTGTATTAGCCAATATAATTTTACAGACGAAACCTAGTTATGAAACAAAACAAAACAAAACAAAACAAATCACGCCAAGCGTGTATTGGCGAGCATCATACTACATACGAAACCTAGTTATGGAACAAAATAAATCACGCCAAGCGCGTATTAACCAGCATAATAATATTGTAGAGGTGAAGTTGAGGACATTTTGTAGAAGATAAAATACCTTATATGTTAACAACAATGCGAGTTCGAAGACGTGGATTGGAGGTCGGAGGTCAGCCATTGGAGGTTCGCGGCAGGGAGTTCTAGAATTAGAGACTTTTACCACCGTGATATCTTGTTATTGTGATAGACCAATAATGCATGTCAGCGTCATTCAAAAATATTCACTCTTTTGCAAATCACGCTTAGCATGTTTTAGATATCTCTTACACTTGAAGAGTCCTGTCTTCTTCTGCAAACTCAACATCTGTAACCATGGATTGCCTAGCATCTTGCATGAGAAATACGCCGAATTGTAGATGTAAACATAAGTCTGATGTAAACATAAGTATGACGAAGAGACTTTGTGAGATCCTTTGAAGACTAAGGCAAGGAATTCGATTGATTTAAAAACACTCACGGTTATACACAAAAGCAACCAGCCTAAAGATATCTGCAGAACTTGATTGTTTGGAACAGAAGGAATTGGGAAGGCGAAAATAGGACCTGCACAATATTGGCGGCACCACAGCAGAGAGCCCATGGCGGAACCACAGCATGGCGGACCTGCACAATACTGGTGGAACCCATTTACCAGACAAATAGTGGCAGAACCCATTTGCCAAATCAGAAGCATTTGCACCAGATGCTAAAAGCCCAAAATGGATTTGCTCAAAGCTCAGACGTAAGTCATTTTGCTCAATATGATTTTGGATTAGAAGAATGTTGCACAGATTTATCTTCTTGCCCTGCAGCAGACGCCAGGTTCTTCGAGATCCGGAACCATTCTAACAAGCCCAAAGAAAAGATTAGCCACATTCTCACTCTTCGAATTTATGGAACCAACTCCGGTGACATCTTGGCGCATCTTTAATCGGGCGACATATATAGAGCAACATTAAAGGCCAATGGGAAGATCAGGCATTTTAATCCGAAGAAAAGAACGGATTTTAATCTGGGATGAGTAAGCTGTTTAGAATGGATGCTTAACGGGTTTAGATGAGGAAAAAACACAGGGAAAAAAACAAGAAGACAAGGTTTTATGCTTTATAACCATACATATAGTTCAAAGTGCTTGTTGGCGATTCGGAATCTCGATTCAAAATGTTGGATTAGTCCAAGAAAGCTCTGCTACATGAATGAACCGTCAAAGAACCTTTGTTTGCCGAAATGGTAAGGCAGGCTCAAGAACAGACATATGTGCCGAAATTGTGGTGTTTCTTCCCACCCAAGCACGAATCTAAGGAGCACGATTGATGAGGAATCCAAATATCATATCTGCAGCTTGAAACAATGAAAGAGTAAGCCATGGATCGAGCAGAAAGGTGCAAGAAGAAGCACAAATTGTGCTTTCAAATATTTGAATTTCACGCACGTTTTTATCACATTTGAATTCATGTACTTTTTGAACTGTCTTTTTTCTCGCACGCACGTTTTTATGACATTTGAATTCATGTACTTTTTGAACTGTCTTTTTTCTCGCTCACACAATTATGCAGCCAATGATACAGAAAGCATGGCTTGGAGGTCTCAGATTTGGGCGGAAACACATACCTTAATCCTTTCTTGCCATAAGTAGATCCGGCAGCAAAAATATGAGCCTCAAAGTTTTTTTTAATCCCTTTCTTGGAGATGCGGCAACAAAAATATGAGCCTCCAGGTTTTTGTATTTATTTCGTTTCTTATTTGCATGCTTTGGATTGTTGTGGGCTTCTGTTTTTTGCAGCCATGTTTGAAAAAAGATCACTTGGAAATAACTCATGAAGAACTCTTCAATCCCACAATAATAATTATGAACAGGGCCACACCCGAAGCAATCTGGAGTTTGATTTCGGTACACAATTCCAGGTATTTGAATTTGACGCTAAAAACATTTTGTATTTGAGTTTGCAATTTTGAAGCTTTCTTCTCTAGGTCGTCAACTTGGAAGCTACTTTTGTTTAGGTATTTTCGCATATGGCCTTCCACCATATTCACGCCAAGCGTGTGTATTTCAAGCATATCTTTGGCTTATTTTGACTTTTTATAATTTTAGTTATTTCTTAGTTAAATCAAATTTTCTAGCCCATTTTTGGCTTATTTTCACTTTAACAGGTAATTGTTCTTCTTAATTATTTTTGAGCTAAATCTATCATTTTGGGGTTTCTTTTTTTTAGGTGTATCAAATTGTTGGGACATGTGTTAGGCTTTTCTAGCTTATTTTCAAGGTACACTAAATACTTTTTGCATGATAGGATAAGCTTGATTGAATATATTGTTATATTTAGAATATGAATATCATGTTTGCGTAGTTAGATAGAAAGAAGCTTACATACACTTTTCAAATCAGTATTGGCCTGGCCAAAGAGGTTATTTTTTGAGTCCTTTTCCTTTCAGACTATTTTAAGACAATTAGAACTTTTATTTAGGAGAGTGAAGCCATGTTTAGTATGGCATAGCTAATTGGAATTTTTAGGAATAGAAAACATGTTTGGTATGGCACCAAGACTTCAGGTTTATTATATTATTTAGAATTGTGATATGGCACTAACATAGAGATTTCTATTTCTTTTGCAGCTCATCTCTTCTTACCAAGCTTTTAAATTGTGAGCCTCATTTTTCACATCAATTTTAAAAAATTTATACTCGTTTGTAGTCTTAATAGCTTTGATGGAAATGCCATGATGCTATTATATGTATGCGAGGATGAGTTCCATTTTGGACCACATAAAAAAGCCAATTCATCTCAAAAACAAACAATGAAAGTTATCGGGATTGGGATAATGGGTGGAGAAACATTGTAATTTCATAAAACATATGATGGAATATATTACGTGCTAAATTGTGAAATATTGTCTATTCTATAAGTAATATGATATTACGTTTTGATATTTTCGACATGAAATGTGTGAATTTGAATATGCTACTAAAAACATGCAATATAAAATTTGTCCCAAAATTAAGACATAATCCCAATTTATTTGAATGATGGTTAAAAGGAAAACAATGGAAATTGAACTGTTGAAGCATGAGAGTGATAAGAGCTTCTTGACAAGACTTGTGCAGAATAAAGATGCAAAAATATGTGAGCAGTTCAGCATTATGGCAGGTTTAAAAGCAAGCGGGAAGCCAACTGATGTGCAAATGGCTTTGGCATCCCATTTAGAGGAGGAGAAATCAAGTTATATTGCTGACTTAGATGCTCTAATGATTCCCATTGATTGTTTAAAGGCTGATTTGCAAGAATTAGAAGCTGCCATTGAAAAAATCAGCAAGGATTTGGAAGTTAAGGAGATGACTAAGCATTTGGAAAGATCAGACCCGATAGGCCTGCAGCCCGCTCCCATACTCGCAGCAAGACGGAGCGCTTCATTCTCACATATAAGCAATACTTGCAGCAGCTGCAATGATTGCCTTGACTCGACCATGGTAATATCTCCACTTTGTGGTCATACATATTGTCTATTTTGTCTTGTATTCAGGGTTTCAACGACGAATACATGTGTACATGATTGTTCATGGTCCGAGGACTCGCGACCTTCGCTTTTTAGGAATCCCTTCCGAAGGTACATCTATTTCTATTTTGATTACATAATTAGTTTGAGTGTACTTAGATGTAGTTAGTTTCCATCATGTACATAACTGTATTAACATTTGATTTGGCATGGTTTTGTCTTTACTGTAAAGAGGAAATGTATTTGCTTCTGTACTTTACATTTACATGTGCCATGAAGTGCTTTTCTGGAATTCCTTTACATGGTGTATTAATAGGGTGTATTGCATTGATTGTACTTTGCATTTACATGTGATCAGAAATGCATACGAATTTGGTATTTGACTTTCCTTTACATTCAATGCTGAATGATGTATTTGATAGGGTGTATTGATAAAATATTTTGTTCTGAAATGCATTTGAATTTAGTATTTGGTTTTCCTTTACATTGTGATAGCTATGTACACTAATGTACTTCTATTTTGTCGTTACATTATCAGCAGAAAGTTTGCCTGTAGTAAAAACCTACTTGCATGTAATTAACATTTGTTCTGTTTTGATTTGCATCTGATTGTTTTTTCTTCAGATTTTGCTTCTATCTACTCTACATCTCCCCTTGATTCTGAATCAAGTGTTTACATTTCTTATTGACACCCAATTGTGTCAATGCAGACATGGGTAGTATCAAGAAAGGAAGAAGTAAAACTGCAGGTAAACTAAACAATTCACGTTTCGTGCACTATGCTTAAGTTCTGAATATAGCAAAATCTCATGTTGTAGGTGAAAAGAAGAATGTTGTTGGGAAGGGGTTGCATTTACCATTCTCAGACATCCCAATTGCTGAACCTGGCACAAAAGATGCTGCTGCTATCGATGTTGGAAGTCCATCCACATCTACATCACCTTTGAGAATTGCAACAACTCATAAGCAATCAGTGCAGGATTTGGAGATAGAGGGGTATGTGGAAGGTAGGGTGATTACATTCTGATTACATTAAGATTGCATCTGTTGTAGTTAGAGTTCACTAGGGGTATGTGGAAGGTAGGGTGATTACATTCTGATTACATTAAGATTGCATCTGTTGTAGTTAGAGTTCACTAATGTTCAATATTTTGCAGCAGAGGTTGTTTTCCAAAAAGAGATCCCACCTGTTGAAGCCGAAGCCGCTATTATTGAGCAACAAGTCGAAAGCCCGTAAAAGTAATTCTCTCTCCTTTTCGTGGTTTCTATTTTTTTTTTTTTTTTTTTGTATTTTGAAACTTACGTTGGCGTGTTTACGTATAAAATTACCAAGATGTTGGTGACGACATTGAAAACAGTCCAAGTCGCCGTTGAAGTTCAAGTTGAGGAAAAGGCTTGTTCTTTGGCGGTGCGTGTTTCTTTTTGTCTTGCTATCAAAACATTAGAATGAAGCACTTTCTTGTCTTGAGACTTTATGACGATTCAAAGGAGCTAGATGATGTTGAAGAAGCCTTGGAGATTGCAGCCAAGGCAACGACTAAATTTATGGTCAAAGCCGATGCCAAAACAAATGGAAAAAAGAGAGTGCAAACCAGAGCAGGGACATCTGCTGCAAAACGGTAATTGCTAGCTTACATTTACTTACTTATACTTCAAAGAGCTTATTATATTTTACTCGTTTTGCAGGTCTAAATCACCGGAAACAGATTGGAAGGTATCAATTTATGCTTTATTGTCATGGATCAATTGTTAATATGACACTAACATCTTGATCCGACAAAAGAAATGATAAGAAGGATAAACTTATGGAATTCACGCCATTCAAGAACTGTCCGCCGGCTGAAATGAAAGTGGTTGCATCTGACATAGCAATTTTATGTGCAACTAACTCTAAAATGAGTAGCCGCTTCGTGGATCTTTATGGCGGGTAATAACCGGTTGTAACCGAAATTTGTATTTGTTGCTATTCCTTGTCTCTAATGTTAATCTTAATCTAATCCGTGTGCTTGTATGAGACATTGCCTTTCGAAAGTGGAAGAGCAAAATCTTTTTATCCCGCTTACAACTATATAAGGTTTAGAGAAGCTACCAGCAGCAAAAGAAAGGGTGAATCAGCTGAAGGATCACTGAATGTCATTGAAATAGTGAAATCAGGGATGAAGGGGATTGTGGTAGCTAAATGCCATCATATCCTTGAGAATGACCATTTTGTGTTGGCTGTTTTTACGCTCGCACCATCTGATTCCAAGATCCTACCTGCACCAGGAATTCACGTCTTGAATCCTCTTACAGGTTATGCGACGAACGAGAAAGCAATCAAAGGGTATGTAATACTTTAAGTTGTTGCTTTGCTTTTCTTCGCTAATTCGGTCTGCTAAATTTCATGATATATAGGTTGCACACACAAATGTTAACCACATCGATCGGTCAAGTATCTAGAGGCGTCGATTTCATGAAGAGAAATAATGTTAATCGGATTCAGCAAGTAGAGGTGCCACAGCAGCCCGATTTAACATCATGTGGGTTGTATGTGATGGGATTTATGCACAAATATGTTGAAGCTCTTGTCTCTGGTAGAGATATGGAAGTAAGTTGTATGCCTTCCCTTGTATGTACTGCATCTCATGTTCCTTTAAATATTTCTAACCTTATTTATGGATGTTACAGATTACATCTAAATGGTTCTCTCATGAATACGCCCTGTCACGATGACAATTTCTAATAGATGCTTTGGTCACGCATTGTGATGCCAATCCGAAAGAACGTATCAGCCAGCAGTCCTCTGATTTCTGATTTGTGTTCACATTTTCTATCATAAGGAATGTGTAAATGACACTATGCTGAATAGTATACTACTGATAGTATACTTTATGACTATGTAAGTTATAATTATGAATATAAAAAACACCTTACCCAAAAAAAAAAAAAAAAAAGAGAAAGATTTCTGATTTTTTTTTTTTGAAGAAAAAAGATTTCTGATTTAAAGAAGCCTTGTACCCTTTTTGGTCAATCAAAACAGTTACTTGATTGTTTCGACTGATATTTTGTGACCACGTACCACACCACATCATACCACCACACACCACTACACACACCACCACCACCACACCCCACCACCACCACACACCATACCACCACCCCCCACCACCACACTCCACCACCGCTCCACACTCCACCATTTGGTGTATGGTGTGTGGAGAATGGTGTGGTGTGTGGTGGGGTGTATGGTGAATAGTGTGGTGTGTGGTGGGATGTGCTCGTTTTAGTGAATATGATAGTTGGTGTATGGTCTATGGTGTATGGTGTGTGGTGAATGGTGTGGTGTGTGGTGAATGGTGTGGTGTGTGGTGGGATGTGCTCGTTCTGGTGAATATGATAGTGTGGGGCATGGTATGGTGCAGGGTATGGGGCATGGCATGGCATGGTATGAACAGATTCAAGATGCATTTAAAGAAAAATACTCTGAACATATTTTCCTATTGGCTGCTGGTTACCATATTTTGTTAGTGTGCAGATCATAAATTCTGCACCTTGAAATTCCTTGTTGGCTTTAATATTTATTTTGGTATACTATTTCAGTAATTGAACTTTGCATTTTATAATTAATGACAAAAACTGTCATTAACTTGAGTTGCACCAAAAACTTGAGTTGCAAACTAAGTACCAAGCATGTTTCTTATACCTATACAGAAAAGGATAGAAATAGTTCAGTTAACTAAAAGAACAGTGGAAACTAAGAGAACAGTTAAAAGCAAAAAAAATAGTTACAACAGTTGTAGGGAAGAGGAGTTCTGTTAATCAAAAAGCTTTACAAAAAAATAGTTCTCAATAATCAAAAAAGCTTTACAAATGAAACCCGGGATTAAAAAGACAAATCTAAAAACTAATCAGGGCTGGGGGGCCATCCTCAGCTCTATATGGAGGTCGTCCTCCATGGCATATATCTTCATCTCCAGAAGACGCTCCTCATCAGGGTAACCTCGATCAATCCATTCGAGAACCCGGATTGAACAAACAGCTTGTGCCTCTGTGATAAGTTTCTCCACTTGTGGTGGAGTGAACTTGGCCACCACTGTAACCGGATGCCCTCCTGATGAGGACACGGATTTTGACCGAGCTGGCGGCGAAGGAGCAGGCACAATGGCCGGGATTGTATTCCTGCACAATGTAGTCTTGAACCTGGCCATGGCGGAATGAACGATGTGGACGGAGTGAACGAGATGGACGGAATGAACGATGGGGACGGAATGAAGCTGTAGGGCAGAATTTTGGGAATAAAAGGGATGTTTGCATGCATACGATTTTGGGAATTAGGCAGAAGAGGAAAGGGATGTATGCATGCATACGATTTCACACCTCGGGAGCCGATCCACCCACCTCAATATTTTTGCAAATATAAAATGTATAGGTTGAACCATATTATGAGACCAATTGCTTGGTATGCAGTTAGCACAACCCTAACACAAAGTTAGCAATATCCCACATGCATATATCACAAAAATCATGCGCATATATAAATAGGGTTTTGCTGCTTCATTGATAAGTGTGGATAGAGATTAGATGTTGAAAAGTTATAGCCCGCTGGCTTGTACTCTTCAGTTACAGGCCAGCGTGTCATAACTGTCCAAGATGTAATCCTAGTCCACTCTTTTTTTTAGTAATGGGCTCAAATATCCCACATGCATTCAATGTTCCACATGTTACCAAATCAACAATTGCCAAATCAACAAATGCCAAATGAATGGATTATGTTAAGGCATATTGTGTACCTATGCATATTGTGTTTGGTAAAGCGTGAGTCAACAATATAGAGATAACAAGGAATATTCCTTATTACCTTGAAAGGAATATTCCTTATTGCATTGAAAGGAATATTCTTTAGCGCCTAGTTATCAGGAATATTCCTTATTACCTTCAAATGAATATTCTTTAGTTTGTTTAAGTGCACCCATAGTTACAAGGAATATTCCTTATTACCTTGAAAGGAATGTTCCTTATTGCATTGAAAGGAATATTCCTTAGTGCCTAGTTATCAGGAATATTCCTTATTACCTTCAAAGGAATATTCTTTAGTTTGTGTAAGTGCACCCATAGTTACAAGGAATATTCCTCATTACCTTGAAAGGAATATTCCTTAGTGCCTAGTTATCAAGAATATTCCTTATTACCTTCAAAGGAATATTCTTTAGTTTGTTTAAGTGCATCCATAGTTACAAGGAATATTCCTTATTACATTGAAAGGAATATTCCTCATTGAGTATAGCCCTTTCATTTGAGCTAGGCTTGTGGGATATATGCCAGCATCAACCATTGGCCAATTGGGTCAGAAAAAGAGGACAGTGGGAAAGATTTTGAGAAAAGGACGTTGAACAAATCATTGGCACAAATCATTCGTTAAGGAACAAATCATTGGCATGGTACGAGCCATATCAGAAACAGGGGAGAAGGGAATAGACAGGGATAAAAATTCCTTTTTTACCTGTGGTGACTGGTTGATTCCGATGGCGGGAGAAGATCGAACGACTAGATCACAATCCATATCCCCAATTCAAATGCAAACTCACCTGGCGCACCCGATTCTTGAGGAGATCAATGCCGAACAGGGAAACCAATTGAACAAAATCAAACGGAGAGGCAGTCACGAGTTCAGAGGTACTCCTATTCTTAAACATGCTTTTGTTCCTAATCTAACAATTGCTTATGATGTTCTACACAGATGCACAGAGGAGACTTAACAATGTTGGAAGCATGGATCGAGCTATGGGAGTAGCAGCGGACAAGGGGGATGAGGAATCCCAATTATCTAAAGCAGAACTAGAGAGTATTCTCATTCAACTTAAACAGGAAGTTGTGCATGCAAAAGCAATCAACAAAGTGCTGAAAAGGGCTGAGGTTTGGAGATTCAATAGCCTCAAACCATACTTTACCAATCTCTATCATAAATGGCAATAGAAGCGAGAAGCACATGTCTTGCTTCTGTTAGACTTCACCAACTTCCAAACAGCTGTCCTGGACACTCTTCTCACAATTTTCGGGAACAGGAACATTGCTGATCTCACACTGCAAGACCTTCTGGATGAATCTTGAGTCTTGAATCTTGAATCTTGAGACCTTCTCCTTACAGTGTTTTTTATAGCTTACACTAAGTATAACAGTCTTGGAATTATAGAAACAATATATTAATGTTTGTGTTTTAATATGGTTCACATTCTGATTACATTCAGTTTGCAAGTCCATGCCTTAGTGCATAGAAAAGTTACTTCAACAACAAAGTTAACGTTATTACGTAGATTCTACAATCTCCGCAAATTTTCCAAAACATTTCATGCCAATAGTTAGTCGGTTCATATGCATAAGATGTACCTTTAATCTTATGTTTGATCGGGCTCAATGGAAATCTCACCCCAATTCTTGACTCGGGATGGACAAGAACTTTCTTTCCTTGAATAAGCATGTACTTTTGATGGCAACCAGGAATCAATTCAAAGTAGTTACCAGCTATAACTTCATTACCACAATAAAATTCATTTCCATAGTCATCCTTGGTGTCTTCTTCGAGGGCATGTTTCACTTGCCTTTGGATGAGATAATAAGGGACCCTTTCATAATTGTCGGGGATGTGAATGATGCAAAATAATCTCCAACCCGCGACCTTTGTCTCATCCACATTGTCCACGCCATTTGCCCACAAGTCCTGCCTACCATTGCCATCTTCTTCAACATTGTCCCCGCTTTTGTAGGCTCTAGTTTTCTCAACTCCCACCGCCCACAATGATCAAAGATTCTCACAAGCAGGCCAATCAAAATTGATGCATGCCTTACAAAACATGAAAGAGATCTACACATTAACTTTGTTGGATCATTTGGATCTATGGATGATAATGCAATGAAGAGATTGCACCCCTTTCAATTGGGAGCACATCAAATCTTTGGGAACGGTCAATGTCGGACACCTTCCAAAATACCCTTTCCACATCGAAATTTTCTCTTCAAGAACCTCACATGCGGTTCTGCATTTTTATCACTTTCCCATCCTTTTTCTTTGTTGCTCCTCGAGCCATAGTTTGGCTATGGCTCCTTCTCCGTCCATGTGTGCCCTTCCCATGTCCCGAGCCAAAGAAATTCCGGTGCATTCTGATCCGATGCTCTTGATGATACCTAGTTACATGATAGAAAGCTCTTCTCGACTTGAATTGGGGAACACACCGTCGGGCCAAACTAAGTGGTATTTCATATGGCCAGCACCATTTTCTTTCAGCCAATTGAGGTGCATCTTGAATGCTTTTTGTACAAAGTGAGTATCATGTGTTTTGTCATCTGAAATAAAGAAGTGCACACATTTCCTCATTTTACCCTGTACCTTGAACATCGTGATGTGGACCAATATGTTGATTTGTTCATTGTACCAATGTTGTGCTTGAATCTCGTTGAATGGCTTCAAAGTATAATTCTCCGAGAAATCAACAACTGATAATATGGTATCATCACGAAGACTCTTCATGGATTCCTTGAATTGTTTGCTCTGCCAATGTGCCACAAAGTTATGATATACAAACTTCGACATATGATCAAACATGTTATCCAACATATTACTGGAGCTGCCTTTCTTGTCAATTAGCTTTAGTCTTCGTGAAGTTCCTTTCTTTGAGGGCTCATTAACGTAACCATAGATTTGCCAATCAAGCGTTTGATCAATCTGCTCCTTGTATTCTCTTGGACACAACTCAATTAATTGTTTCCCACAATTTCCACAATCTGATTTGATACATTGTAGCTTATGCCACTCCTTGCTTGCACGCTTTCTGTCACATACCATAGCCCTCCAAAATGTGCTAACATTATCAAATGTCTTGTTCTTGGCTTGACATATTCCAAAGATGAGCTTCGGGATGCGACACACCACAATTGCACGAACAATTTTCATGGAATCTTGACCTCATCAAATTAAATGCCTGCTTGTACAGATCTGATTGCTCATGTTTCACGCAACAACATGTGTTTCTTTCCTTTAGCTTTCTAATGCAAGAAGGTTTTAAGTATTCAAATTGCCTAAGCCCAATCCGAACCTCTGGATACTGATCCACAAAATTCTGGAATAATTCAGCCTGTAAAATTACAGTGAAATAAAATTTGTCACCTCATTACATTACATTACATTACATACAAATCTTTTACATATTCAAGACGCTAAACTCCCACACATACATGTACATTCTGACATGAATTTTATTTCATTTACTATGAAGTCACATAATTTTTTGACAATTAATACATCTCCACACTAATTTCTTCTTAGTTATTGCCTACATCTACAATACATCCAGAATATACATGTAAACAAATATACATGTACGTGTTGCCATGAAATAATTTGACATTTCCATGTAGAACAACTAGGGCAGACTGCATCTACATTACATTCAAAAAGTAAAGAAATCTGTTACAAACTTTACATCAGTGTTACAAAATAAAAGACATCTTTATTCTGCCAAAAAGTAAAGAAATCTACAAACTTTACATCAGTGTTACAAAATAAAAAACATCTTTATTCTGAAAAACAAGATGCAATTATAGCTAAATTACAGTCGTACCTGTGTAATGTCAATATATTGAATTGGTTGTGTCCTCTTCTTCATGACATCTTTAATTTTTGGTGAAACCTTTGAGTTATCTAACCAAAACTGAGCAACCATATCCTTCATAGCCTGATCTATCGTATTTGTTCTTGGATTTCGACCTGCTAATGCCCACAGATTTGTTCCACCTAGTGACATTCTTTTCCTTCTCTCCACTGCTAGTTTCATATTTCTAGGATGTATTTTCAGCAACTTAGCTGCTAGTGAAGTCTTCTGTAATTCTCCTTCCTCTCCAACCACCATAGATAGTACAGAATGCTTTGCAGCAAGTCTCTCATTGCTATTTGCATTTTTGACGTCTTGGAGGCCATCCTTTAAATTCTTTACCAGATCTGTTTTTACGATAGCCTCTTGAGGCCTTCCAATGACTGGCTCAAATAGGAATTGCAATCTTTTGTCCCCGCAATAATCTTCTTGCAAATATACTTTCTTTGTTTTGGAGTCAAATTAGATACCTCATTCATTATGAGATTTACAGAAGCATTCACCATTCTTCTAATTGGCTTTGTCACGTATCCACCCCTATAAACCCTCTGTTTCGATTTTCTTTGCTTTTGCTTGTAATGATTGCTTTCCTAAACTTCATCAACAGAGGAGGATTGAAATCAACCCGATGCTGACCTCGAAGTGCTTGCATGAGAGTCCAATCCTTCTTCCATAGTTTCTTCTTCAACTGGTGCTTTAAGACATCGATCCATTCTGCAGAAAGGGGATACAACATCCTGCACAAAAAATCAGATTATTAACCAGATTTGTATTACTGCTTGAAGGGATTTGTATTACTGCTTGAAGGAAAGGGATTTCAATTTCTTCAAGATACATTTGTTTCTTGAAATGCATTCGATTTAGGAGCAGCTATAATCGATTCGGGCCAAGTTTTCGTTGAGGTAGAATCCGGAGCCATGTTTGATCGATTGAGGAAAGTTCAAAATGTGCGCCAAGTTTTTTTTTTCGCATGCAAGATATTTAGATTTTATATTGATAGAGAAGCTAGTACAAGATTTCGGGAGGATTTGGTATAATTATGGAGAATATTGTACGTCAACCGCCTTTATTAATGATAGGCAACTCCATGTAAAATTCAAAATGTACATTACAAACACTTTAACCCAGTTCAAATTTTTACATCAATATACAAAAAAATTCAATCACCCTTTCATGCTTCTACCCTATTGTAATAAATTAGAATCATTTCTTATAATAACAATAGAACCTGGACGGCCTGGACCTTTATTCAGACAATTGCTATGGTACAGTACTTAAACGTCCGACAGGATCTACCATCGAAAGGCTATACTGGCAAAGGTACATACACTGGCTCAACTGGCTAAGATCATCACTGCTACACGGCAATCTCCTATCAATGGGAATTTATATTGGATTCAAGTTCATGACATGTAATTTGTCTCTTTTACAGGCAAAGGATCTCTGGCCTACTTCAAGACATGCTGATCTATCTCTTCTTCCTCTACATAAGCTAGTCATTACTACAAAAATGGTCGAAGATCTACTAAGTAGATTCTGCATCAAGCCACTGCTAAAAAATCACTTGTTTGCTACATGTGGTCACCGCATTTAGTTACAGACATTGGTTGCATAACCCAAGTGCGGCTGCCTTTGGTCACTACTCCATATAAAGTCCTTATCCCTTTTTTCTGTTGATGTTGCCCTTTTCCAAAATGGTTGAAGTCTCCTATAATTGTTTTCTCCCATATCGACCCTTTTGTAATTTTAAAGGGCCCTTATAATAAATATCCTTATTTCACTTTATATTTGGTCACAAATCCACCTCTTAATAGTTTAGTTCCTTTTTTATAAATAATAAGCTTTGTTGCTTTTAATCTGTGGTAAGACTCTAAATTGTCGTGCCCAACATCACGGGTTCTACGTTTCGTTGTGAAAGTGGCCATGATCATTCGACCCACTTCAACCATGTACAATAGAAGGGGCATTTCCCATCTGGGTATGTCGTGTCCCGTAATCTTCATGAGCTTCCCATGGATGTAAAAATCTATCTTTCTTTCTTTCTTTCTTTATCATCAATCTCAACCTCCTCTTAGAATTCACAACCCCTTCCAATTACATTTTTTGTTCCCTTCCTTAATATCACGAGTCAATATTTAGAAATAGTAATTTACACAGCTTTTCCATTTTCTATAGTTTTTTTACCATAGCCCACTCTTATGTGCTTGTAGCATAACAATATTAAATACAAAATTTCAAACTTTTTGTTTTGGTGTATTATGGGAGAATAAAATAGAATACAGTTATCGTCCGTAGGGTCGCGAGGAAAATGGACTTGTGTAGCATTGGCGAGCTCCCCTATTGGGTCGCTATTAACACCACGCTCAGGTAGTGTAGCTCTTTGGTGAGCTCATCTTTCTTAGTCCTATATGTACCAGCCCCTCGCTTATAACTGGCTTCATAGCCATGCGACGGTGCTTCTTTATCACCAACTACATATAAAGCATCACATGTAGCACAAATCCCATAACACACCCAAAAAAAAAAGTTTGATTTTTTTTTTCGATAAAAAATGCGGCACAATAATATATCTCTTCAATATCTTCATAAAAGCTTACTGCACTATAATGATGCAGCGCAAAGGACATAATGAGAATGATCAGCTAGGCACAGAGCATGTTTTGCTGCTGTTGTGCAAATCATATTTTAATCGACTAGTGGGGTGTGAAAAGCTACCAAATTCGGCCGGAAATTTGCTGTTGTGACCCAGAGAACTTAACAAAATATGACCATATCATATATCATCAAAACAATCCCATAGAAAGCTTTCCAATGCAATAAAAAACATTGAAAAGGGAGTCCAGATTCAAAAGTTATGATAAAAACCACATTACCATCAAATCTGCATGGTGTCATGAACCTACACGAAAACAAGGAAAATATGCGAAGAATACACAAGAAAAAAGGAAGAAATATGTCAAGATCGATAAAGAATCTAATATATGATTAAGAAACAAGAATACAAAGGCTCAAACACAAGCAGAAACACGAGAGGGATGCCCAGAAGGCTCAAGACTGGCATTGAACCAGAATATCCAGTGTCGAAGGCCCCCTTATATACTGGAAAAGGGGCCTCTTTTCTGCACGAATCCATGTGGGATATATGCGCCAAGTTCTAAAATGTTCCAAACCTTCTGGACAATAATAATATGAAAGAACTTTTTAACAAGTATTGGTAGTGAACTTTGGCAAAGATGCTTGACTCGCAACTAAAAGGTTGTGAGTTCAAATCCAACTTCATGTGTGAGTTCAAATCCAACTTCATGTAATTACCTTTTTATCGTCGCACCATCCCCCTCTTATGGCGACGACGAGTCCTCGGAGCTGGAGCCGGGATACTCAAACTGAGCTTATCCGGGTAATGTCAGTAAAAATCTGCAATTTTATCAAGCATATTAGTCATATTCTCAGCAGGTTCCCAGGTTCTATCCCTTGGGAGTAACCATCCCAATCGACAAAGTAATACAAGCGCCGAGGCAGAAACTTAGAGTCCAAAATCTCGCGAACCTTGAACTCTTCGTCATCCATTTTCACTGGTGGTAGTGGCGGAGGAACGTGATCCGGAAAAGGATTAATTGTGTAAGGCTCCAAGAGCAAAACATGAAATACTGGATGGGGACGAATAACGGGATGGAGCTCGAGCCAGAATGCCATATTGCTGATCTGGGCCGAGATCTGGTAAGGACCACGACGGCGATAATCAAGCTTGTTGCAGGGACGTAAGGTAGGAAGGTCCCTACAGAGAAGCCAGACAAGGTCACCAACATAAAATGTAGGAGCTGCCTGCTGATGTAAATCGGCATAATACTGATAGCGCTCCTATACCCGAAGAAGATGGTGCTGAAGATCTAATTGAAGTGCATGGAGTTTCTCAAGTCGGGTGTAACAGGCCTGGGCACTTGATGGGCCAGTATACGTACTTATGTACATATGTACACATGCATAACATATATGCGGGTTTTGTCTCTTTGGAAAAAGGATTGTTGCAGAGCATGAAGCCACAGAGCACTTCTGGGCAGTTTTGGAGCCCAAACTTTGAAGCATCATATCTCGACGATTCGAGATCCTTTTTAGGTGATTTTTCTTGTACTAGAAAGGCTTCCGAGTAAGCTTTTTGGATTAAGTCTGATCAGGTCAAAACTCAAAGTTGTGACATAAATTGTGATGTTGGGTCAGAATTGACTGCACTATATATCTTTTTCTGTAGTTTCATTCTTGGAAGGCGATCTTTTGAGGTGCAAGCAATGGGAAAGGGTTCAGAGGTCTATGCATCAAGAAATTCTTATGTGGGGTTTTGCTATTGATCAATTGAGTTGCTATAAACTGCCATGATTAATCTGTACGTGATTTTTGGATGTAAATATGATAAATTATGAATTTGTTGGAGACTGCCTACGAAAGATAATTAGTGACTGGAAACACAAAAACTAATTCTGAGTCAAAAATAGCCAAATATTACCCGAGAAGCACCGATTCAGCATGAAAATTTTAGAAAAGGCGGAATTGAATTGGATTTGTTCAGCACCGAGCTTTCCAACGCCTTTTTGTGTTCATGTTATGTTTTTGTCATTTTTGTTTTATCGTTGGACTTGTATTTGTTGCTTTTGTCAATTTATTTACATATCATAAAATAAAACTAAGTACCCACGGATGGAATTGGGTTGCATTTGAGCTTCGCAGCAGAGGAGATCAGAGCATGAATAGCTGGGCAGAATAATCACAAAGAATATGCATTCTTTGAATAATTATCTAACTATGGTAAAATTCTAAGGATTGGGATAAAATATCTTTCATAGCTCATGGAGATGAAGCTAATGCTTAGAAGTAGCCTAGCACAGATGTAGATGTCAACGACCCCTCGACGTTAAGGATTTCAGCATCAAATTTATATGTGGATCTTAAAATGGAAATAAACGGTCATCCAGCATCAAAGATTATTGGAATTGAGATGGGTCTACATGGGTACAAGGAGAGCCATGTGAAGCTTGGGGGTTTCTGAATGTGGCTTTAGGTGGAGTACTGTTAGCCTGAATGCATAATTGTAAGTTTCTAAGTTGTTGCATTGTATTTTATCAAGAGCATTATAGCTAATGGATTCAAAGCATAAATGGTATGGGATGTTGTATTCCTCATGGGAGGATGGTTTGGCAGTAAGTTTTGCATTACGGAAGATGTTAGTATCTTTCCTTGATCAGTAAAGTACATAAGTGTCGGAGCTACATCAATGACAGCCAAGCTTGTAACTTCCTCGACATGTTTGGATTGTGATCATGATTTTCACCAATGAGTTAGCTACTTCGACATGGTTAGATTGTATGGGCAGCCTCAGTAATGGCAAGATCTAGGCATATGTTTAGTAAATATTGTAACGAACGTCACATGTTATAGTCTTCGTATCGTTCCACTGTTGTCTTGGTATTTTGATGTCTCTTAAATCCTCCGCGGTTGGGCTTCTAGGTTCAATGGCCTAGGTTGCTCCAGCATGCTCATGTTCATCTATGTTTCTTTGTGGTATTCTTGTGCTCTGTGACACCGGGTGTAGTTTTCCTGGCAGAGATGCTACGTCACCTCTGTGACTCTATGGGAAGAGGTCCTCCAGTGTCAGATGTGGTCTAGAAAGGGTATGCGTATACGAGCCACCAACTCCGCCAACGGGGCTAAGAATGTGAGCTGACTAGACATTTCTCTGCTAACAGGGGCCTGCATACGCTGGTTGAGCTTCCCATTGTCCCGGAGCTATGATTATGATGTTTTGATATTTTGGCTATGTGTCTTTGATTCTAATGCTCATGTTTGATATTCCTTGGATTAAGTTGTCATTGTCTAGCACTGTACTCACATAGAATCTTTTGTTTTGCTTGTGCTTATGTCTTTGTATCCAAGATTCCAGAGTATTTTCATGCGCGCAGTGGCAGCCAGGGATCCCCACAGTCATGAGGACTATCATTGAGTGCATATGCAGTTAATCCGCAAGGCAGTGATCAGATTGATGGTGGCGATGTAGCTGGGAATTGTGGTTGAATTTGGAGCTAAAGCTTTGGGCCGGCTTTGGGTGGCTTTGCTCCTTGCTGGAGAGGGAGGTCCTCGAGTTACAGAATTTTGTTGCATTCATTGCTGTACTGGAGGCATGTTTTGGAGACACCAATTGACAGCACACAGTAGTTACCAAGCTGGCAACCTTAGGCAAGGTTTTCGTCCAGCTGCAGTTTACGCCTCTGAGTTTTGGCATATTGCTATAGATACGGGCTCGGATGATGTAACCCTTCGAGATTGTTTTCGAAGAGGGCTTTGCGATGATATGAAGGATATGCTGCTGGCCATAGAGGATCTTCGAACACCGGATGAAGCTATCAGATTTGCAGTTTGTTTTGATAACCGTCTTTTTTTAGCGTAGGCAAGAAAGACAAAATCAGTCGGTTTTCCTAATTTCACGAGCTCCAGTAGTCACAACAGCATCTGCATTGCCTACATCAGATGATCTGGTACTTATGAAGATTGACCGTGTGGTTCGAAGGCCCTTGTCTGCGGCCGAGAAGCAGCATTAAAGAGAGGCTAACCTCTGCCTCTATTATGATGGGGCTGGCCATATCGCTCGTGATTGTGTCGTAAGCACCCAAATCAGTCTAAAAACTCTAGGGGCCGGTTCGAGTAGTTGGAATCTCTTGACGACTGGCCGCAATCCCTTAGACTTTCCTCATGTGTAGTGAAGGGTTTATTCCTTTTGAGAAGGTTAGTAAGGAGGAATAAGAGATTGGGAGATTGGAAGCATTGGTGCAACTTGACAATGGTGCAAATTCTTGCTTTATGAATAGTGCGTTCGCTACTAAGCACGCCATCCCTAGAAGCAAGGTTGAGCATCCCAATTCTGTTGGTATGATTGATGGACATGAGATCTTCTCGAGCACAATCACAGATTGTATTGCACCTCTTCGCGTTTTGTTCGAGAGAGCTCCTTGTAGTATTTCCTTCAATCTCATCTCTAGCTCACATGCGCCAGTAGTCTTGGGTGTGCTCTGGCTCGAGCTAAGCTACATAACCCTCTGATTAATTGGCGTACTAGATTTTTTTGGTTTGCTGGTTCTAGCTCTAGTTCCAATTCATCTGCAGTTTAGGCCTCTATACCAACATTTACTTCTGTCCGTGCAGTATCTTGGGCTCCTGATTCCATTCTTGCTTACGTTTCAGTTCTTGATTCTGCTCCATGTCATGATTCGGCTCTTGTCTCTGCTCTAATTCATGTCCCAGATTCTGCCCATGTTCGAGATCATGTCCAAGTTCTAGTCCTTGCTCCAATTCATGTTCCAATTCCTGCTCCAGCTCCAGCTCCTGCTCCAGCTCCTGCTCCTGTTCCTGTTCTTGTTTCTATGGAGGCTTCTTCATGTCCTCAGTTTTGTATCTTGAAGATTTCTCGTTGCGAGTTTCTTAAATCTGGAAGGCAGAATCCAAGTTTAATCCAGGTTCATCCATTGGTTAACTCTGCACCGGTGAATCCTGCTCCAATACTTTTAGATAAATATGCAATTTCCTAATGTTTTTGACAAAGTCAGGGCCAGCAAGCTCCCAAAGCATCGTCCATACGATTGTGCTATTGATTTATAGCCCGACACAATGCCACCATATGGTCCAATATATGGTCTATCTCTTGCTGAGTTGAAGGTTTTGCGAGATTATATTGAGGATGATCTAGCTATGGGCTTTATTCGACATTCTCAGTCCCCTGTTGGAGCACCCATATTCTTTGTAAAAAAGAAGGACAATTCTATGCGCCTCGTCGTTGATTATTGTGGCCTCAACAAGATTACAGTGCCAAATTGCTATCCGCTTCTGCTAATTCCAGAGTTGTTGGAGCGGCTCCAAGGTGCGCACTATTTTACAAAGATTGATCTTTGGGGTGCCTACATTCTCATCCGGATTCAAGAGGGTGATGAATAGAAGACAGCATTTTGTACTCGATATGGCATCGAAATCTGGAATATTTTCAGTCTGCTCGAGTGCTCAACCGTCGCCAGACCCAGTGGCATACTCAAGTATTATCTGGCATCGATTTCGTGATCAAGTACCATCCTGGACCTCTCCAAGGGAAGCTTGATGCCTTGTCTTGACGCTCCTATCTTGAGCCCAAGCCAGGTAATCTCGCACTTGATCAGCAATCACAGGTTATCCTAGGGCTTGATCAATTCCAGCTTATGGCCACCATTTTGTTCGAGAGGCCTCATGATACCGCATTATTAGGGTCTGCTCGGGCATCTCTGCCCTCTAATTTGTTGGCTCAAGATGTATTTTCACATCTTGGTTCAACATCATCTTCTCGGCAAATGCGGTCAGACTATGATCATTTTGAGGTACAAGAAGGATTCTGTTCCGCGATGGGCCTCTGTATATTCCAAACGGTGCTTTTTGACTTCAGGTTCTTCAGGCTTGTCATGAATCACCTATAATTGGGCATTTTGGAGTAGTCAAGACTCTTGAACTTATTAGTCGAGAGTATTGATGGCCTTGGCTTCGTCGCTCTGTCGAAATTTTTGTTCGATCCTGTGATATCTGCTGCCGAGCAGAGGTTCCGAGACATCTTCCTCATGGTCTTCTGCAGCCACTGCCTGTTCCAGATGGTCCTTGGAAGAGTATTTCTGTTGACTTTATTTCGGAGCTGCCGCTCTCTCGGAGACATGATGCTATCATGGTCGTTGTTGATCATTTCTCTAAGATGGCTTGTTTTTTTCCATGCGACGTCACCATCACCAGCGAAGGAACGACTGATATTTTCCTTTGTGAAGTAGTCAGACTTCATGGACTGCCAGATAATATTATGAGCGATCGTGGACCCCAGTTCATTACAGGTTTTTGGAAGCGAGTTTTGGAATTATTGCATATTGAACGTGGGCAAGCAGAACACACTAATCAGACTCTGGAACAATATTTGATATGCTTTATCAGTTAGCAGCAGGATGATTGGGTTGAGTATCTTCCAATAGCTGAGTTTTCCTAAAATAACTCAGTCCATGCTTCCACTTGCCATACTCCGTTCTTTCTAAACTGTGGCCAATATCCTCGTTGGTGGTCTTCAGGAGCGCACACAAAGATACCTGGTATGATTTCAATTTTTTGACTATAAGAAAATGCCATTTACTTGTACAATTCTTGCAGATCTAGGGAATAATATTTTCATATTCATTAGCATTAACCATTATGTATTCATTGAATGGGATTATTCTCTGAAGCGTATTTTTATGCTATTGGTATTCCATTTTTAGGGTTTTCATTATACATATCTAGCTCATATGAGGAGGTTAACCCTCCTCGAACAGATTATGGAAATAAACCTTGAGGCCGCAAGCCAAGAGGGTTATTTCCCATGATCTGCAAGAGGGGAGGGTTGACCTCCCTTAAACCACAGGTCGAGCAATTTATCTGTTGTGGATTGATCCAACATGCCTACTTTGGCAAATGAAGAGGCCATTACTAGTTTCTAACTCCGATAAAAATTTGCTGCTTGCTCTGGAGACTCCATTCCAGTACATTAAATAGAATTTTTCAAGTACTTTCAGATTCCACAGCCTACACATTCAAACGACCATTTGGATTGAATTTAAGATAAAGAATGCCATGTTTAGAAAGCTAAACTGTACTGTCAATCAGAAAATAACGGCCTGGGTAGAAGTTTAGGTTGCCATATGTAGGAAAAGAATCAGAGCATGGCCTAGCGAATAGTCTGCTAGACCTTAAGCATGGCCAACCTTGAAGAAGAGAAGGTGAAAGGCAGTTGCTTTTGCCTGAAAATGAAAATAGAGCTCAAAATTACAAGCATCACAGACGGGGAGACATTTTACCACAATGCGAGTTTGATGCATAGATACCTTGCAGAAAAACTATAGCTCAGCTATTGTTGGAGCTTCATCTCCACTCCTGCAGTTAATCGATGCATTTTGCAAGCCGAGCAGAGGATCCGTCGAGCAGAGCAACCCGAGCAGAGCAAAGCAAGCTGAGCAAAGGATCCATGCATTTTGCAAGCCAAGCAGAGGAACAGAGCAACGGTAACGGCTGCCGGAACAGAGCAAAAAGGACGTGGCAAGCTAACAACCATTAGATTAGAATATTAGAATGTTCGAAAGATTATTGTGATAACCTCTAGAGATTATCATGATAATCTTCAGCTATATAACCTATGTTTGATCTAATGCCTGGGAATGGTCCGATCATGATAAATTGCAAGACCTGTGGTTTAAGGAATATTCCTTGTTGGTCTTGGCCTAAAGGGCCAGGATTTAGCCATAAATCAGAATATTGTAGAAAACCAATTAACCATGGAGATATTTATAAATCTGAGAAGGAGAAGGATGAGTGACATGATTGTCAAAAAATGACGACAGTAGAAGTGAGGCTCAGCCGATTCGATCGCGTTTATCGCCCTTCTGTAAGCGTCCTGTTATAGTTGCAAGCTTTGGCAAAGTTAACAGCATCTAAAATTGTTGTTTCTGGCTAGGATGTTGTAGAAGGGCATGTTGTCGTTACTAGTTCATCGCCTATAGCACATCAAGGTGTCAGATTGACTGCCACAGGCTCAATAATCATGCAGGTACATTACCGTGTCCGCTTTATTACGGAGATAATAGTTCCATCGTGCGCTTCATCCCATATCGATTATTTCCTTGTTGAAAGTTTTGACCTGAGATTAACAAGATTGGTCACACAAAGCATGAGTTTTGAAACTAACTTTTGCTATGGGCGTACTTTCTGAAGCATTCAAAACCAAGCATATGCGCCTCTTTTGTCAAGGCATCAACGCAGCCCTCATGTGGGGATACCACCATTACTGTTCCATACATTATAAATATGGAGGAAAAGGATTTGTGTGTTGCATTACTATATCAAATTTTTAGGACAACATTTCCTACGGATTTGAATTTTAAATTCCCCTCACATCCTTAAGGATTCTTGTTATGCTGTTGATGCTAAAAACTTTATATTATCCAGATGGAGATCTATTCCAAATGGCTTTCTATAGAACCGTTTACCTCTTGTTTTGCAAGCTAACACTAATTACTTCAGTGTTTTGGTGTCAAAGTTTGCTAAAAGGATTTATATTTGTACGAAAATTTCTGTTAGTAGATTTTGTCTGATGTCACAGAGCAAATTGTTGACAGCCAAGTTCAAAGTCAATTGGTGTTCTGGAGTCATTGTACAATTCTGTGAAACCAATTCAATTTATGTAAGTTATAATTTGGTTGCACTATGTCTATATTTTGTTTCATCAAGAAGAAAACTAGCATAATGTGTTTCATGGATGAATATGTGGGACAAATCCTTGGATGTGTAGCAATAAAATTTTTTGAGGAAAGATTGTAGAGTAATGCCTCCTGACTAAAGATAAGTACGAGAAGCTTCGAGAAACCTAGTATATCCTGAACATCATGAGCTAGTATGCAAACAGCTAATCTAATAATGCCATGAAGGGCATAAGTTGACCAAGTGCTTGGTGGTTCTATCTACCATCTTCTGTTGATACTGACTCCTATTTTCTTTAATTCATTTGAAGAAATCAACTGTTGCTGCTTTAATAAAATGCTTATACCATGTGAATCACTGCAGGAATAAGGTGTTAGAACTTTGTTCAGCTGGTAAGCTCCCAGCTGGTAAAGTTGAGGTAATTTGCTTTCATTGTGTTAGGTAAAACTTTTATGGAGTAGGGTATAAGGCTTTTTTATTCGCAGATGCCATTCCACATTGCCCTAGATACAAAGGCCGTTGACAGAGAAAGCTCTAATGGATTCCTTTATGAAACTTACCACGGTGCACATATAAATATCCAGGTATGCCTTGCTGCTTTCATGTGCTGAGCCTCGTCTTTTTTGTAAATTTGTGAAGTCTGGTATATGATGGAACTCATGTTTGTTTCAAATAAAACAGTATGTCATCAGTGTGGAGATGCCTCGTGGTTATTTGGCAAAGCCATTGTTTGCAACGTTGGAGTTTATTGTGGAAGGAAAGCAAGGTATTTTGCTTCTTTTTTTTGTGCTTTTATGTGTTCGTGTCTGGTTAAACTAATTGAAGGTTTTGGGTACCAGAAAAAGTCCCACGTTTGCCAATTTCCCCTTGGCTTGTGAGCTTTTATATAACCCAGGACACACAAAAGCATGATCTTCTACCTTCAATTCGCTCAGGTATGATGCACGTTCTCAGTTACTAACTAACATCTATAAGCCATACTCTCCATTCGCACCATGTTTCATGGTATACTCTGTAAGAGTTATGCAAATCTTTAAAATTACATGAGTTGGCCCAATTGACTTGTCTTCTCACAAGGTTCACATGTAAACAGTTGATTTCTATCAGGACCCAAAATATATTGGAATAAATTAAATTAAATTAAATTAAATTAAATTAAATATAAATTGATCAAGCCATTTAGGCCCCCAGGCCTCTATGGCAAAATTTACAACATGTTCAAAGCACTAGTCTAGTGCACCACTGGCTTCAATCAAATGAGCATGTATAAAGAGCTCTAAAATAATAAGGTCTACCATTTCATTGCTACTCTTTTCTTTTAGAACCTACTGGCGATGATGTAATTGATGCAGCTAAGGTTCTATTAGGCTGTTTCTGCTTGTTTTATTCAGCATTTTGGTTTAGTGTCTAGCACGCATCTCAACAAGCTTTTTTTCCAGCATGGCAGGTGGATTTCGTGTAACAGGGAAGGTTGCCACACAGTGCTCACTTTCCGAACCTATAATGGGGGAGCTAATTGTAGAAGCATCTGCGGTCCCAATTTATTCCATTGATATTAAGCTTCTCAGGATAGAATCCATTGCAGTGGGTGAAAGGATGGCCACAGAAAGATCTGAGATTCAGACAACACAAGTAAGTGGGTTGAAGCTTTTTCCATGTTATATTTTAAGAAAGAAATCTAATCTAGTCTGCTTCTTTGTCAGCTAGCAGATGGAGATATCTGTAGAAAACTAGCATTGCCAATCTATGTGATTCTACCTCGTCTCTTCACATGCCCTACACTTTCAGCTGGGTATATATTTTTGCCTTTTGGTTTTTATATTTATATATACCATTAAATTGTGCTCGCACAGGAATGCTTATAAAATGAATGCCGAGATCCATCCAGTACTAGTTCTTAGCGTTTATGCACTTCTTTTTATTTGTCAGCTCATTTTCTTTGGAGTTTGAGTTGTCCATTGTCATTAGCTTTGACACTGGAACGTCAAAAAAGTATATCCACTATGAACCAAATGCCTCCAAGCAGTCGGTAAGTTACATTCTAATGTCTTCTATCTACTCATTTTTCTTCGTTAGCTTATGTCATAACTGCAGATTGCTTTGGAAACTCTACCGCTAAGGTTGGTCCGAACGTGAAGTTGGGGGGGTATTCAGGGTGTGGTGCAGTTTGAAGGCATGACTAAGAAATGGTCACCATTCAATGAATTTTCACGGGGTCGAAAACATACAATGAATATCTTAATTTATATTATCATTTTTCAATTATTTATTACAAAATACGAGGCAAAAGACAAATGGTTACGACAAATGTTCAAATTTGAAGGTCAGTTCAGTCACACGTTATTTACTGTTTTACTTGTCTGTTTGTTTGCTGTTTTACTCGTCAAGAATTGTCTTTTAAATGAATGGCATCAAATAGTCAAATGCCCCGAGAGATAAATGCCCTCGCGGACGATTAATATATGTATGTTTTCATAATACAATAAATTTAATTTAATTTAATTTAATTTGATTGATCAAGCCATTTTAGGCCCCCGGGCCTCTATGGCAAATAGGTACATACATAATACAATCATGGAATATGTATATATGCACTCAATCCGAAGCGCCTGAAATATCAAAATCTTCCAAGGTTAAACAAGCTTATGATATCTGTGCGCTCCATCCAGACATCCCTAAGATATGTACTTAATTTATGAGCTGGCATATCTAATAGTTCTCTTAGAGTCTGACTCTTGTATACCATATCTATCTCTGATGTTCTCATATGTTGAACATTCCAGAAAAACATGTTTCTCTGTTTCAATTTCAAGGTCTAGACATCCTAGACAAAATCTCTCATTACGAGGTGTACCATTCCACCTACCTGTTTCAATGTGTAAGTGGTGCTACCTGTTTCAATGTGTAAGTGGTGTGATGATAACCGCAATTGAGAAATCAATATGCGGTGTTGGAAAGCAGATAATCTTGTTCTTCATATGTGTCCAATATATATTTGGGTGCATATATCACAATGTTTGAAACTATATATAGGTACACCTTTACTCATTAAGTCAGAGACGTATGTATGTTGGGTATCTATATGTATATATGTTGAGTATGTATGTTGGATAGACAGCTAGTGCTTTTTACATATGACAAATGACAAGCATCCCATAGGAATGTAGATGTTATCTTTTGCAATTGGGAAAAGAGGCATGGCTTACATAAGATTTTATATGGTTTTGGTAAGTATGAGTCATAGTTACGAAACACGGCCACGGGAAATGTATGAGTCATAGTTACGAAACACGGCCACGGGAAATGCAACGGCTCCCAAATTTTAGAAAACGGAAACGGCAACGAATAACACGGGAATATTCTTTAAGATACTTAAACTTTTTAAAATATATAAAAAAAAGTAAAGAAATTTTAGCAAAATTAAAAAGATATAGATGCATATATATATTGAGACACAGGCCCACACATATAAAAGAAATATAAATACTACTAGTTATGGTGCCCGGCGTTGCCGGGCTTAGTAATGACTTGAAGGGGTGCTTGTTTCATTGTTAGCTAGAACATTGGTTTTTATATGAATGGCGAGTGTGTGGGGAGCTCTATACCGTGTGGCATGCAGTATTGTTGGGCATAAATGCAATTCTATTGGAGGTATCTATGAAGTTGCAGACATTTATAGGACGCCTTGCTGAATTTGAAGTAAAATGGAAGAAGAAAGATGGATCAGTACGTTGTTTATTTGACAAAGGCTTGTGATAGTATGCATAAGACTTTGTATTGTGCAATCCATGCATTGAAGCATCAACTTGAGAATGTAGAAAAGGTAGCATGGGCAAACTACTTGCAAATTTTTCAAAGATGTAATCATTTTTTGATGCAAGGGTCATTATCTCAATCATATACAATATTCTTGCTAGCCTTATGAATTTAGGGCAAGCATGACAGCAAGATTTTATTTATTTAGGGCAAGCATGACAGTAAGATTTTATTTATTTCAACAAATATAGATAAACCTCTATGAACCTTAAGATAAAGATGATGTTTGCATTGGACAGCTGGGGGTTCCGGTAGATTTGCAAAATGCAGTGTACAGGCTTTATGAAAGATGCTCGGGTCGGTTGCAGCCGACAAGCCAACCATTTGATAGTAGTATCGGGGTTCGCCAGGGATGCCCTCTCTCCCCAACATTGTTTGGGCTTTACATTGATCAATTGGAGAGCTGGCTTGCTGATAATGGGGGCGACGGGGCTCACCTTCTCTACCAGATCATCAAGCAGTTAATATATGCTGATAATGTGGACCTCCTAGCTTACACACCAGCAGACATGCAACGACATCTCGATGCCCTGGACACATTTTGTCAAGCGAATCGATATGCAGGCCAACTTGGCCAAGACTAAGGTGGTTTTCATATCATCTTCACGACAACCGAGGATCCCCTCCTTCCGCTATCGAGGGCGTAAATGTGGAAGTAGCATCCACATACAAATATTTGGGAGTGGAGTTTCCGTCTACTATGCACTGGGACACATCCATACGGCTATGAGTTACGGCGGCCGGAAAGCACTATATGCAATGCAAAACAATAGTCATAGAGCGGAGTTGTATGATTGGACCCATCACCACACACTGCTCAAAGTCTTAGTGGAGCCTGTCCTTTTATACGGGTTGAAGTATGGGGCCCAAGAGTATCACTCGCTACTTGGAATGACTTGGAGCGGTCGCGTGCAAAGCCTTCTTGGTATGAGCACTAGGGGTGAAGTCCACAGTCCCATATCAAATTCTACCGCAGAAACAGATTCTTGCCTCTTCGGAGGGGCCCCTTGATCGCCACATTGTCTATTTTCGAAGGTGGTCAACATGGACGATGCTCGCCTCCCAAAACTAGCTTATATCATGGCAATGGGGCCACAACGCCTCAAGGCCTCTTTGGAGGGAAAAGAGAGCTCAATGGATGGCTAGATGGAATGTGCGGAGCACAGCATACATGTGCAAACAGAGGCGATCGCCATAGCTTGAGGTAATATCTTGACGCTTGCTTCATCGCCAAGCTTTGGGATGCCGGCCCTTGAACAGTCAAGACAAAGACACTACCGGCCCACATAAATCCCACATTGGAACGAGGCCCACAATGCTACCTCGCACCCCACTGCCCATGAAAAGACGCACTCATTGCCTCCATTCGCATGGGGGCACATCATCTTCTTCAATTGAGGCAGGCAGATGGATTGGTGAGCCACGCCGGATGTGCTCACAATGCCGCCAAATGGGAGTCATTGAGGATGAATCTCATACCCTTCAAAGTTGCCCAACATATGATCAAATCGGACGCTTATCTTTGAAGTTGGTCGCCCGCCACCGCTACATGTGACATTGAGCACGGCATCCGCATTTGATGCTAGGATCATACCTTCGAGGAGGTCATGGACATGCGAGATCAGCTATGTCCTCGCACGCACTTGACATGTACATACACATTTATTTCATGATGATGTATACTTGTGCGGTTTGACAAAGATTCTTATTATCGCCACGGTTTTTCCCTCTCAAACCCTTCTGGCGGGGTTTTTAACCCGACAAGAATAAGTTTGTCAAGGCTCCTTCTCGGGTCCCATAGGCCGATTGGTCTCAAAGTGGACGATAAAAAAACTATTCTACTATTCTACTATTGTAATCAACTTTTCATTTTCATTTGTTTAATTTTTCATTTTCATTTGTTGCGGCATGATGCGTCTGCGTATGAAGATGAAGATGCGATGAAGAATGAAGACACCCCGAAAGATGCGAGACACCCCCCAAGACACCCCCTTGAAGACACCCCTTGAAGAAGACACACCCCCTCGAAGAAGACACCGCCCGAGGGGCGAATTTTTTGTAAAAAAGTTTTGTTTATAACATGTGTACACTGGCCTGAGGGCCCTTTTTTTTTATAAAAAATCTTGTTTCTATCAAACGTTTTTTGTTGTCTCTATCAAAGTTTTTTGTTTCTCTATCAAATGTTATTTTTATCTATCTATCAAATTTATGAAGTTCAAATTCTCAGATAGTCCATTCGTGATTCTCGCTTGAATGTAACAAAGGTTTCTAGCTCTTTAATTAGTTTCAAACACTAAGCATTTTAATCAGTTTCAGCAGTGCCAGTGAGTAAGCACTGGAACACACGAGCACTGATGCAATAAACAGGTACTGCACCTTAACTGCATGACAGTAAGCACATGATGACATTAACACTTCTGCTAGCATTAATCAACTATATAAAAGTAACTGTCACTGCATGACAATAAGCAGTATCTGCCATTAAGACTCATACAAGACTAGCACTTGCAGGCAATTTTTTCTTTAAGCACTTGATAAGTTTTAAGCATCCCTTGCAGTCAGCATTGAAGTAGATATAAACAATATAGCAAAAACTTATAGACAAGTCTGCATTGAACTACATAAACAATATAGCAAAAACATTCTTAAATTAAGATAAAGATGGTACATGAAAAGTGTAGGATTCCTTGGCCTAAATAAATGACAAACAAAGCCAATAATCATGGAGAATGACAATCGCCATCACCATAAACCTTCTCCAATTCCTCCTTCACAAACCTGCGGAGAATCAAGAATCGCTTTTTTCGAAAAAGTCTTTCCAAGCATAGCTTCATAATCTTTCTATCCGCCTTAGGCCAAGGCTTGTATATGTGTGTGTTCTTCACCAAGAAACTTCATTTTTTCCTTAGTCTTGGCCTGCAGTATTTCTTCTATCTTTGGGGTGAGTAATCTTGTTAGCACTTCATCATAGACATCCATCTTGAATGCAAACCCTTGAAAATTTCTAGGGACCGCTAAGGTAAGTCTTGTATAATAAATCATCAAGAAGCAAAGTCTTACCTTTGAATCTTGGGTATGACTCATATATTTTTCCAAGTGGCTTCATCATGACTGGACAGCCAGGTTTGTTAGGGTGGTGAAAACTGGTTTGCACACATTTTTCCCCCCCAGCCCCATACAAATTGAAATCCGTCCCTCAAATCTGACATAGTACTTGCAAAGACATCTTCTACATTAGAGAGTTGCATTGATGACCATATACCAACACAACACTTCAGAACAAAGTCTTCAAGAAGAACACCGCTTCGGTCCGAATATCACTTTCTTTCTGCTAGTGTATGTCATTGTCAATCCTGCTTCCAAGCGTATGTGTTCATTTGCACCAAATGTTTTTACCAACACACCATTTAAATCCAAGACAATGAGTTTATCTTTTGCTGCCAAATCAATATTTAGTACGTTGGAACATCCTGAATACCTACACAACAGAATTTACTACATGAATAAATAGATGAAGATGAAAATGAAAAATGGGTTGAATGTGGAAATCTTTCTGTATCAACAGCAGGATTCTCTGACCTAACAGATTCAACTGGTAATCCTACAATGAATGCAACAAAAGAAAATCAATAATATTCATTGTTTATTTCTGGGCTTGCCCAAAGAATGCCCACAATGCCCTTGACCCATTGTTAAGGGCGGAATCACTTGTTGAACATCGCTCACCAAAACCCGAGGGCCTGATTCTCGCATTTTCTTCGAACACACTTCGATAGGTGTGGTCTCATGATTGAGACCGCTTCCCGCATCTTTTGCATAGCTACTTCTTGTTCTCTTTCTTGTAGCCCCGAACAACTTCTTTGCTATCCTCCAGCCTTACCCCTCTTTGTTCTTACGCCCTTTCCTTTTGGCAAATATTCACCCAAGTTGCCCTCATCCGATGGAATTACTCCCTCAACTTCCTTAGGTGCTTCAAAGGTGTACAATCCGGTTCTTTGTTTTTTTCACAAACCGTGTCAGAGTTTTTACAATGCCGGTCTTTGTTTACAGACTTCTTCTATAGCTTCTTGGGCGGCTTCTTGGACTGGTGGTGGTGGTTCTGCTGTTGCATTCAAATCAGTCACAATTGACTGTACTCCTATAGGACTTTGCAGGTGTTGTGCATCTTCAAATGGCACCATTGTCCTTCTTTGAACCCTCAAGGGTGAGACCTCAATTGCAGGACGGATTAACACATCCTTTTTTGGTGTACTATTTGAAGCACCTGCAACATGGCCAAAACCTAGCTGTCAAATACACCCTCTGGTCCGGGGGATGCACTTAGTAATAAAGGGGTATGGACATCTGCGTTCGAAGGGTGCCCAAAAACATCCCTAGTATACTGATCTTTGGAAGCTAGTTTAACCCCTAAAGTATATATTTTGCCCTAGATAATGGCGAAAAAACCCCCTAATGGTAAGTATACAAATACGAAATGGTAAAAAAAACCCCCCTTTCTTGCATGCATATGTCCCGTACTACAAAGACTACTGAATCCCCCGGGCCCTCTGGCACCTTTTCAGGGCAACCATGAATACATTGTCCTCCTCTCAACAATGAACAACAAGCTATATGATACTCATGTTGGCAATTCAGTGCTAAACTTAACCTATAAGCTTTAGTGAATTCCAGACCACATGCTGAACATGTATAAAATGGATCTTCCACTAACAACTTATCTCGTATAATAGTAGAGATACTAAATGTTGCAGGAGTATCCATTTTCAGCTTCCACAAATTGTTTATGTAGAATTGCAGAAGTCTCTGTTCTTCTTCGAGAACTTTTAACTCCTCCTCAAGTTTGAGTTTACATTTGACCTGCTCATTAACAGAGGTAGGGTTCATTGCTTTTTGTACCTTGTTCCTGTGCCAAGTTTCCATCCGACGATCCGCTCCAAATCTTTAATTTCTGCCTCCAACTCACGGTTTGGATTAAGCTTGAACTCCTCCCCGCTTTTGTAGCCAAATCATTTGTGGCTCTGTCTTAAACCTGTTCTCGGCCTCTTCCAACATCATTTTTACGTAATTGAGAGGCCTTCTCATTGCCTTTCAGCTCACTTCCCTCTGCTTCCAGTTCTTTGTGATAAGTAAAACCGATTTTCCAATCTCCCCATCTTTGCATTCTCTAAGGTTTTTATGTTTTTATCACATGCACTGATATCATTTGATCCAGCTGCCACCTTTGGCTTTGCCTTCATTTCAGTTTTCCTAACATGTGCTACAACATCTGCCTCTGTTTTTACTTGTCTATTGTTGTGGTATCTTTGGCATTGCACAGCAAATGCAGCCCAGTTTACTTTGTGTTCCTCAGGTGCAAGTATTGATCTAGTGCAATTTTCAAACGCAAAAGCAAGGGCCAGTTGCTTTCTTACTTCTTTGTTGTGACAATTCTTGTAGATTTTTCGGCAGAGTGTTTCCAACTTCTCTTGAAGGTGCTCCTTTGCACAGTGCCATTTTATCTTTCCCTTGTTCAACTTCTTTGTCCAAACAATCCCAATCTCGATCCGTGACATTATTTTCCAACCAAGCTTCTTCCTCGTGGGGCTTCACCCCCGAATTGCACAGACCTCTGATGCTGTGAAAATCATCCGCGCTCCATGCCTCCATCATCAACAGTGAAACACTGATCTGAGTTTTCGCGCCCAGGGGAAAAGGAGGGAGAAGGGCGTGACGGGCTTCGACGTCCGCGAGTTTATCACTTAAAGTGCTTAAACGCTTCGCCAAAAGTTGTACCCCACTAGCGATTTTACACTCCTTGCATGAATGTGGTGGTTATGTGCTGCACTAATAAGGCCTGACATGTATCCAAACTCTTAAAGAAACTTTGTGAATGTGCACATAATGAATCTTCATGTTCTTTGAGGATGCCACAAATTCTCTTGTGGAAATAAGGAAGTTAAGGATCATGCCTCTTCAAAATAGTCCGACCTTATTGTAGGTACATAAAAGCACTACTGATTGATTTCTGATCAATTTCCTTGAGCATCTGATGCCATAATTGCTTTTGATGATCTAAAGTTTACAGCCTTTTTTATGTTTATCCCTTTGATTACATTTATGTCAAATTGTTTCTTCCTTGCTCAAGGGAAAACACTTACTTCACACTTTTCGGGTTAAACTGAATACAAAATTCTGCTGGACCCTTGTGTTTATCAGATTGCTATACATTATGAGGTTAGACGGAACATAACATTCTGCTGGACCCTTGTGCTTATTAGATTGTTGTGCAAAGAAGGAAAAGACATGTCTGCTGATGTTCCTATGTAGTTTGATTATAGAAATTCATGGGCTCCACCTTATTGGCTATCCTGGAACCTGTAGGTGAATGGACATGTTTTTGCCTTCTTATTTATGCAACTGTATGCATTATATGACATTTTTGCTTGTTCATCTCAGAAGCCCCCCATTTATCCTCTCTCATATCAATTGTTCAAATTTTGAGACTATTCAAAGCTGCACCTGTCCTGGATAATGTGTTACAATGCCCTACATGACCGTGTCTAGAACCATTGTTGTTCAAGTTCTGCAAAAAAGATGGTTGGCCTCTAAGGTTCTATAAGATAAGTCCTGAGCATCAAGAATGGCTGCCGGAGAAGGGTATCAAAATGTGAAAGGAAGATGCAGAGGGCACACCCATGATTCCTTAAGAGTGCCAAAGATTGTACCGCCAGTGAATGCTCTTAAGGATATAGGTGCTTTGAGAAGCTCCATAACAAAGTACATCATGCGTTGGATAGTCATCTCAAAGAGAGGAGACCAATCGTGGTCTAGTGCATACATCAATGAGGTTATTAACTGCTGGTTGGGTCTACTACGTGTGCTTGGCAAGGTGAATGCTGGTCCATCTGACATGCATGATTTCTTCCCCCGCACACGACATGATTCTTTGGTTGAATCAAAGTTTGTGGTTCATCAAGAAAGTAAGGTTTACCAGCATATTTAGGTCCACCTAATCAAAAACGCGAAAGCCCATCCAAAACCCAAAACCCAAAAGCTAAGAAAGATTTGTTCTTGCTTGTGAGGCCAGGTGATAGCTGTCCAACATGGTTAGCTTATGCAAAAGAAAACTCTATAGAAGACCCAAAAGAACCTCACTATGAAGAGATATATATCTCTTGGTGGGAGCCTGTCAATAGGGATTGTATCTTATCCCAATACTACGTCAATTGTTAGGAGAAGAGGTGGAGGCCTAACCCTAATGATCAGCCTCAATACCAAACAGTAAAAACCACTGATTTTGCATGGACAGTTGAAGGGATGCCTTCAACTGTTTTGATCCCAAACGACGTGGTGGCCTCTTAGTTGAGACACATGGTTGCTAATGAGGAAAAGGATGATGATGAGGGTGAATAATAAAATTATCCTTCGACTTGAGTAAAATTTGTCGTGCTAGGTAGCCATAAGGATTCCCTTAAAATCTCTCAAGTTTCTTTAGATTCTCTAAGATTCCATGTGGTTCCCTCAGACTTCTGGAAAATTTATATCGCATTCCCGAGACACCGGCGTAAATGGGTAGAAGCGACTACTAATAAATGTCTAGACTTTGCCTAGTTGGTTAAGGGCACGTCGGTTAGGAACGTCGGTTAGGCACGTCGGTTAGATCGCCATAGCTTGAGGCAATATGTTGACGCTTGCTTCATCAGCAAGCTTTGGGATGCCAACGCCCTTGAACAGGTCAAGACAACACACTACCAGCGCCACATAAATCCCACATTGGAACGAGGCCCACAATGCTACCTGCGCACCCACTTGCCCATGAAAAGACGCAGACTCATTGCCTCCATTCGCATTGGGGGCACATCATCTTCAATTGAGACAGCAGATGGATTGGTGAGCCACGCCGGGGTGCTCACAATGCCGCCAAATGGGAGTCATTGAGGATGAATCTCATACCCTTCAAAGTTGCCCAAAGATATGATCAAATCCGACGCGCTTATGCCGAAGTTGGTCGCCCGCCACCGCTACATGTGACATTGAGCACGGCATCCGTACGGATGCTAGGATCATACCTTCAGGAGGTCATGGACATGCGAGGTCAGCTATGTCCTCGGGCACGCACTTGACATGTACATACACATTTATTTCATGATGATGTATACTTGTACAGTTTGACAGCATTCTTATTACTGCCACGGTTTTTCCCTCGAAAACCCTTCGGGGCGGGGGTTTTTTAACCCGGACAGTAATAAGTTTGCTGCGCTCCTTCTGGGTCCCATAGGCCGATTGGTCTCAGTGGACGATAAAAAAACTATTCTACTATTCTATTGGAGATATTAGGTTAAGGTTTGCATTGGAGATATTAGGTTAAGGAAGGTATTCTCTATGTTGATGACTTGGTAAAAATATGGGCCACATTAAGATTGCTAAAAGCACCCATGGCAAAACTCAAAAGCATGCATTAAATACAAATGTTTAAATTCTCCTTGCAAATCCATATGTCACCTATTCTAGACATTGCTTTAACAATGGACCAATGATATTGCTAACGTGAGCATGAATTCTTTAAGTATGATAAAACCTAATGAGTCAAATTGTATAAGATGGATGTGGCTCAAATCGTCCATTAGAATAGGTGATTAATTGATGGGCATAGTTCACATGGTTCAAATTGTATGTTAGAATAGAGGAATGTGGTATAGAATATTATTTTGAGAAGTACAAGAAAATGTGTCTTTTGCCTATAAAACTTTCAGTCAATGTCTTTAAGTTCTTTCCATAGTTTGTTGTCTAATAACCAATACATGTACCTTTAAGTTCTTTCCATAGTTTGTTGTCTAATAACCAATACATGTACCTTGCCAAAGTTCAGCAAGTTGAGAACATATTCTAGTGTCCAAAACAGTGGTGGGAAATTACATTTGATTTTACCCATGAAAGCTTTCTAGGCATGGCCATTTTCTATCGAAACTATAGCATCTTTGCATATATGCACCACATGTAGCCAGCTCATAAGCAAACACGGCCTTTAAATTAATAAGCCCAACATCCTTGCATGCCTTGAGATTTGATTAGAAGGTGAAGTGTACTTATAGACTTGTACATGCCAGAGGAACATGTCTAGAAGTGGAGTTTACCTGTACATGTAGGAAAGAACTGGAAATCAGCTGTAACTCTATTTGTCTATGAAAAAAGTGTCCCCCCATACTCAAGCCCCTGTCACATGGTGTTATGAGATTGTTAAAGCCAAGCATCAAGACAAATACAAAGACTAATGTACATATCAGGAGGTAAAACTCAAGAATAATTTGGACTTGAAAGTTACACAGATAGATATAGATTGCAAGAGCCGAATTTGAAGACTTGCCACTGGGGAGTTCTAATGAAGACAAAGAATAGATTTGCAATTACCTGGTGCACATTTACTTAGGCAGAAGGCAATTGCAAGGCAAAACCCATGAATTTGAGTGATTTTCATGTGCAAAATCAAGTCATACGTGTTATTTAAACTGGTGTAGATTCACCAGCACAAAATCAACAGTAATCAACTCTCTGGAAAGAAAAATCTAGTCAAGTACCTGGAAGCTTGTAAATTTGAATCAATGGTATCATGAGCTCCAACTATAAATTTCGATCCAACTATAGCTTCTATAATGACGGATACCACCTAACTTGTGGATCAGGCCTCAAGCTATGCAAAAAACCAATTGGAGTGGCCGAAATTGCATGGCTTCTAGACCGGCATCTATGCATTCGGGCGCCTTACACAATATCCAGCTAGGAATATGGGTTATCTGGCATGTCACTGCCTACTACTATCGGATAGATCCACGGAGAAGATAGGATCGAATGCGAAAAGCCTCATGCATGTTAGCCTGGAAAATACGTGTCATTGTGTTCGCCGCCGCCCCTTCATTACAAATTTCGAAACAGACATGATCCATCTCACCTAGAAATCCATTCTCGAAATTATTTTTTATTTTTGGATCATCGGAAATATTTCAGGCAGCCAAACTACCCCCTAACCTTAGGAAATCAATTAAAAAATAATTCCAAAAATATTTTCTGCCATGCCGGAAAATCCTAAATTAACAAAGTAGATACTCGATTGTACAGGGGAGGCTTCAAAAAATATACCATAAACTGAAATATAAATACCATGCAGACACAGGCTTGGTGGAGCTTTTGGAGCCTTCAATGCGCTTCTGGAGCCTTTAATGTGACAGATGCGGGCAAAACAGATGCGTACCGGGCTGATGACAGATCTGGGCAGATATCTCAGGGGCAGGCATCCAATCCGGCCCGGCCAGCCATCTCAATCCGGCAGGCATCCAGGGCCAAGCAAGTCTTCAGCCGACACAACCCAGGGCTCTTAGGCCATACCAGTCCAGGCGAAAGCAAAAGGGAGGTCCACTTGAGCATCCAGAAGAGCAGTCCAGGCAAAATAAATGGAGAACAAGGGAACCGATGGGCGGGAAAGTTGCTGGATATGTGGAAAATCTGTAACAGAGGCAATCTAATCTGAGAAATACAGCCGTTGCATTTCCACAACAGGCCGTTTCAAGCTACAACACAGCGTTTCTGGCAGGTCGAGACCCAGCTCTCTCGAAACCCAGCTCTCTGAGAAAAAAAGTGGGCATACCCTGGCTAGGCCGAAAGTCAGCTCTCTGAAAATAAAATTTGTTAAGTACAGTTGCAGCAAATTTTGCATACCACGACTGTTGTTCTGCCAGAACACGGTGTTTCTAACCCAAACCACGCCGTGGTTCGTATGAAGCCAAAAACCACGGGTGTTGCCGTGTTTGCCACGGAGTGTTAAAAAAAACGTGGTAGCCGTGGGCCACGGCCGAAACGGCCGTGTTTCGTAACTATGGTATGAGTAGAATATTGGGTTTGGGGTTTTCATGGTTAGGGGTTTTTTTAAAGGGTTATTTGTGGAAGTTTTCTTTGGCTCGTGATGGTTTTGTAGGGAAGGAGTGACCACTGGCTGCGTGGAGGGGATGGCGTGACTATGGCGGTGGAGCAGGCTATTTGGTTTGTGCCGTAGCTAGTGGAAGGAGGTCAGGTCATTGGTATTTGTTGTGATTTTTGCATCTTCGAAGCTCTTTTGCATGAAAAAAGAGCATATTGTAGACTGGCGGCATTTTGTAGTAATTGTTGTCCGGGTTATGGCTCATTTTGGTGCTTGAGCTTGATCTAACTGAGTTCTTCTTGACAGAGAGAGATGTTGTGAAGGTAATCATGCTAGTGTTGTGAAGGTGATCATGCTGGTTTTCTACATGCGCGGCTATTAGGGAATTCTTTTGTGGTTCTATGGCGCAGCCTTTTTTGGCAGGGGGTTCAAATTCTTAGTCTTCAATATGTTACTTCCAGATAGTGAAGTATGAAAGGGATTTTTGGCAAATGATTGTGCATAGTTGCATTGCAGATCTGACATTTATTACCTAAAATTGCAAGGTTGGAAAACGATTCCACCAACTATCACAAGTTTCATTTTCATTTCGACAAACAGACCAAGCCACCATCATACCTTTGTTCTTGACAGCCCTGTAAAGTATCCCAACTAAGTCCATTCTCACTCAAATATCGTGTCCAATCAACATTTGAAGCAAACTTGACAAGTATACTTTCCAACCATTCTTTGGTATGTTTATCTCTACCCACATCATTCAAAGGATATGCAGATGAATTAATAAATTTATAGCAATGAACATATCACTCAAATTTGCAAACCTCCTGGCAAGTGCTTGCAATACAACATCAATAAAAGATCTAGCAATGCGAATAGAATGTGTAAGTGAACCACTATCTTCAAGAAACTCATTCAAGTCAAGAGCCTGCAAATTCTTCATCTTTTTTGGAATAAGAACATACCTAAAATGGTGTTATAGTGCCATCAGCATCCAAAAACGTTACCTTACCATCTTTTCAAACGTTCAAACGGTGGAAACATGTAGAGGGAATTTGTTCCTCATTCTTTTGCTCAGTCATATTTTGGTAAGTCTACTGTGTGAAGCAGCTTTGTGAAAAATGGAGAAGAAAGATGTATTCTTAAATATGGCACAGATGAAGAAATCCAGAATATCCAGAATGAAGATCCATTTTTTAGGGTCAATTTAAGATCATAAGAATTTCAATCTGGGGATTTAGATTGTGGTTTAGAACATGCAGCGATTTCTAGTGTTAATCTTGAGAATGCAAATGATGATAAGACAATCGGTCGTGATCCTGATATTGTGAACAATACCAAAAAGAATATCAAGAAGAGGAAAAAGAGACATACAGAGATAAAACATCTGAAGAAACAAAGGCAGAGAAAAAGACAAAAAGAAGCTAATGAGGCATTGATGAAGAGTGGAGGTCAAGATGGATTGGATAAAAGTGGTGCAATAAAAAGGAGAGTAGTGTTAAACACCGTCAATTCATTCTTGAGGCAAACAAAAACAATGAATCTCCAGATTAAACGAGAAGTATTGATTGATGTACTAGAACATAAAGCTATGGATGAGACAGTTGGGGACCTCTTGAAGAATCTGGAATAAAAAACAACTATAATAGATAATATCAGAGATTCGATTCAAATCATGAAGCAATCAACTAGTCTAGATTGTATGGCTGCTGAAAAATCTTGTTTAGCAATGGCAATAAGCAATGAACAGAAAAACAGCTACAGAAAATAGAAATAGTCCTTAATGTTCACCCAAGAAATTTAACTGCAGCAAAGAGAAACAAATTTGACATAAATTGCAATTCAGGAAAATGGATGTATTATAGGTGATTCCATTTTTTATTCTGTCGTTGCTCTTGTACAAGATTTTTGGATTTCTAATATCAGGGTCTCTCCAAACATAAAGAATATGAAATCTAGGAGACTTGAAAGAAATATCAGAGAAGAGCATGCTACACATTACTTAGAGAAAAGCCAAGTTAGTTACTGCTCTACTATCTATCTACTCTTTCAAGCTTGATTTGATGACAGTTTTCTTAGATCCTCTATAACAGATTATAGATTGTGTGTTGTAAATAATATATTATAGTTTTAGATCCAAGATGGACTGCATTATAGTTGGAGTAGATTGTGGTTTTAGATTACATTATAGTTTCAATTCCACTGGCTTTGGATTGCATTAGTTAGATTAGACTATGGCTCAAGTTATATTGTGATTCATTACATTGTGGTCTAAACTTGGTTATGGTTGTGGATTACGTTGTGGCTCTAGATTATGGTTTCGATTGGACTGTGGTTTTGGATTGGAATGTGGTTTTTGGTTTCAATTTGGTTGTGGTTGTGGATTACATTGTGAATCTAGATTATAGTTCGACCGATTGTGGTTTTAGGTTAGATTGTGGTTTTAAGGTTTCTAAGGGACATTGTTTTGTTTTGTGGTTTGGAATTTCATTATTATGGTTTGAGGTTCAAGTTTGTGGTTTGGGGTTTTAATTTTGAGGTTTATATATACACTAGTTATGGTGCCGGCGTTGTGAGGCTTAGTAACAATTTGAAGAGGTGGTTGTTTAAAAAGATTTGGAGCAACAATGGAGCACTAAATTTGTATTGTCACCAACATACTAAGAATCTTCCTTCTTTGTCATTTCGAATAAGCATTCATTGCTTGAGGCCTCAAATTTGTTGTCCCATTTCCATGCGACATAAGATCTAATGTTATGGTCTTCCTCGAGCTCTTCTTTGGTCGCTTGCATGTTGGCGTGCATTTTTTTTATGTTTGTTAAATGTAGATTATCACATATTAGATCAATGTCTAAAGCTTGGCGAAGGCTCAGGAAGCTCTGTGGTGATGCACTCAACTAAAAAAGGATCAAGGGCAGTGGACATGGTTTTAAGTATAATCTTAAAAATTGAGCAGTAAAAGGAAATAAACAAAACCACAAAAATGTGCTAATGCACTATGGGTTGCCCATTAAAATATACTTCCTCCAGGCTATTTCTGTTGTTTCTCAAAAGCCAGTTTCTAACCTCTGAAGCTGTGATTGGGTTAAACACAAAGGATTGTTTTAAATAAAGCAAATTCAAGAATGAACTACATATTGAATTTCATAGCCAACACCTACTTTGAATTCTCCAGGAATGGCTTCAGTTTGCAACTCTATAACCCTATTAGGGCAGCTCTTTGGAATGTAATGACGGAAGGAAACCCAAGCATCATCAATGTTTTTTATTTTGGTCTTTCTCATGCATCATTTTCCATACAGAGAAAGGCAAAGAGAGAGAAGAAAGGTTCAAATTCAAGGAGGGAAGCAAGTGGGGGTGGGGGGAGGGGGATGTTGATACTTGAAGATTACTTATAATGCAAAATCTTATATTTCGGCAAACTTGTGGATTCTAGAACATCAGAAATACATAGTTACTGCAACTAGATTCAAATAAGCAGCCACCAGAATTAGCAGCACCACAAAAAAATGCTTCACGCAAGATGGGCATCCACATCCGCTTCATAATAGCTCTTTGCACCCCTAATGGAAGATTAAAAAAAGGACATGACTCCATAACCTCCTGCCATACCTGGCGACTAATCACGGGTCCACGACGATCCTCCTCCTCCTCCTCCTCCTCCTCCTCCTCCTCCTCCTCCTCCTCCTCCTCCTCCTCCGATGGCTGGATGGCTCCCTAATGCTCATGCCAATCAATGGCAACCTCGGCACTCAGAAACTTCACATAACGTTGAGGATCGACCATCTACATCGTCAAATCGGCACATCCAACAGTACAAAATAATATTCCATCAGCCCAAAAAGAGCATCACAATTCGTCTAGCTCCACGGATGAAACCTTCCACTCTTCCCATGAACGGGCACCCAGCAGCTCGTCAGAGGCCACCCAACGAACGGGCGAAACAGTCGTGCTCAATATGCCCTCGCTTAGCCAAGAGGAGTAGCAAACCCGCCAGCAGTAGCACGAGGAAGAGGAGCAGCATTGCAGGCAGTAGCACGGGGAGGAGCGGCAGCAAGAAGAGGTCGGCCCCAGCAAAAAGAAGAGGAATGAAAAAGTAGCAGAATAGCCAAAGGATAGGGCAGCAAGAAAGAAGAGGGAGAGAGAGAAGGAAGCAAGAAGGAGGGAGAAGAGTTCCAAGAGGGACCGAGATCGACCCAGGGGGACAGGACACATCGAGGAAGCTCGTTGAAAGGCAGCTGACGAGGAGGATGAGGTCGGGCGACGGGGAGGAAGAGGAAGAGCTCGAAGGAGACGTCGGGAAAACCTCTAATCCCGACGCTCGACCACCTTATCCAAAGTGGCCCAAGCCACCTAAGGTGGTCAAGAAGCAGAAGGCGGGAGAGCGCGAGTTCATGCTAAAGCAAGACTGCGAGTTTGAATGCAAGAAGAAAGCATACCAGGAGTACCTTCATAGGTGGAAAAGATACAATAGTTGGTATTGCAAGCAAAAAGTATAAAAGTACATTAAGGGTGGCAGATCAAGGAACCAGCCGAAGCCGCCACCACCTCGGCCAGAAAGCCCCGAAGAAGGTCCACCATGGACCCAATTCAAAGCACGCCCGAGTCTTTTGGGAGATTAGGCACTTCCAACATTGCACTAATCTCCTGATCCAGAAGGCGTCGTTCAAAAGTTACCAAAATACCCTTATTGTTTGCTTAATTACCAAAATGCCCCTCAACTAGGGGCATTTCGGTAAAAATAATACTAATTTTTCTTTTTTTTATAAAAATCCGAATGAAGTTGTGCCCTTCAGATGAATTGTAGACAACGATGAGAGTGTAATATCACTTGATTTATGATCGCAACATTAAGTTATGACATATTTTGCTCTTAAATTCTAAGAATGCAAGACAATATAACTTTACATTTGCAACTTTAGATCATCATATACTTATTTGAAAGCCCTCATCTGCATTTGGATCTTCATTTGAAGGGCACATTTACATTCGGATTTTCATAGAAAAGTTATTACCATTTTTAGCACACCAGCCCAATTTCTTGCAATTCTAGCCTATCCACGTGTCAATTCCATGTCATCAAAATTCAATGTGGCTAAATTTACGTTGTCAGATCTCCATTTTTTCAAATCGATGGCTATCAAAATTAGATAAGATCCCGAAAATGACATGGAGATTTCATTTGTCATGTGCTATTTGGAAATGGGACTTGCTTCATTCGTCGTATGTCGTTTGTTTTTTTTTCGGTGTAGATCGCTAAACGAATATGTGGGTTTGAAGTCTATTCATGGCTATCTGTATCTGCAACCAAGAGGCATTTATAGAATCTGCTGGAGCGTTGCCAAGACCCATAGCCGGGAGTCTTGCCTTGCACTGAAGTCGAATCGATCCTCAGAGTAGCTTGAATGGAAGTTTTCTGTTCTAGCAGCTATGTACAGTTTTCATCAATGGCGTCTAAAGCTTTAGACTTCAAGTCGATGGTGGTTTGTTGCTCCAGCATTTGTGCCAGGTGAGTTGCATACTTGACCTAAGTCTTGTGAAGAGGAAACCTAAGTCTTCCATTAAATTTAACTTTAATATGTGTTTGTTTTTGAACTGCCCTTCTATCCATAATTCGTATCTGGCTTTTTGGCTTTGCTCTTGCTTCCTGTGTGTTTGCTTGAACAAATTTTTCATTCCTTGATTTTAGAGATTACAGTTGTTAATTAAATTTTGTTTTGCTTTTCCATCTGTATTTAAACAGTCCTCTATTAAAGTTATTATTCTGTGTTCTGTCCATTTTCTACATTGCAGATGTGTATGGAGATTTGAACGTAGCTCACAGCTAGCCGAAGCAGAAAGCAGCAAGCTCAATTCCCCTAAATACAAAATTACCTATTGTACTTCAGCTCTTTCCTTTCTTTATTTTTGTAATTCAGTCAGGTCTGAAAGTGTACACCAACTTTTATGTGTCTGATTATGCATTGTGTTCATGCATACTTAAGATTTATCATCCTAATCAGAATCCATCTTATGAGCACTTTTATCAGCTTCTATTTTGGCACTTTGTTAAGTGCTCATAATGATAGTTGATTTGCTTAAAATGTCATGTTTGTTCCATGTGTCTTTTTTGTGCAGGGCCTACAAGTCTTGTAATTCTTTACATTCATGCCATGTAGGTACATGCAATAAGTATAACCTATTGCAAAACTACTGAAATATGCTAGTCAAATATTTATTGAACGTGGAAGCATGTCCTTTTGCACCGTGGAAGCATGTACCTTGGTAAGCACATCATTAACAAGAGCAAGCAACAGAACAACATGCAGAGTTTTTTGTGAAGAATAGACTAAATAGAATAGTTTTTTTAACGTCCACGGAGACCAATAGGTCATGGGACCCATACAATGGGCTAGTACAATCATTATTACTAGGATTAAAAAACCCCTGCCTCGAAAGGTTTTCAAGGGAAAAACCTTTGCAGTAATGATGATTAGACAAGCAGAGATAACGACTACTAGAAAATGACTACTAGATAATGGCTCAGTAAGTGCAGACGTTTATCTAGAACCTCAAGTATGTATAATGCCAAGTCGTGCACAGATGGTGCTCTGAGAAGTTGTGGAAGCGTGGAATGGAATGCTAAGGTCAAAAAATGATTCCGGACTATCTCAAAAGCAGGGCAACTCAGAAGAGTATGGCTTTCATCTTCAATAACCCTGAAACGGCAACAGGCACATAGTCTCGCTTCTCGCGGCAATTGCGGCCGCTCCCATCTACCTGTCTCAATCCGTAGCCTGTGGGACCCCGTGCGAATTGATGCAATAGCTACAAGCTTGTTTCTGGACAATGAAGCAAGGAAACATAAGTCTTTCATTAGATTTAACTTTAATATGTGTCTGTTTTTTAACCGCCCTTCTATCCATAATACATATCTGACTTTTTGGCTTTGCTCTTGCTTTTTGTGTGTTTGCTTGAACAAATTTTTCATTCCTTGACCTTAGAGATTGTAGTTGTTCATTAAAATTTGTTTTGCTTTTCCATCTATGTTTAAACAGTCCTCTATTAAAGTTATTATTCTGGGTTCTGTCCATTTTCTACATTGCAGATGTGTATGGAGATTTGAACCTAGCCCATAGCTAGCCGAAGCAAGAAGCAGCAAGCTCAATGCCCCTAAATACAAAATCATCTATCGTACTTCAGTTCTTTCCTTTCTTTATTCTTGTAATTCAGTCAGGTCTGAAAGTATACACCAACTTTTATGTCTCTGATTTTATGCATTGTGTTCATGCATGCTTAAGATTTATCATCCTAATCAGAATCTATCTTATGAGCACTTTTATCAGCTTCTTATTTTGGTACTTTGCTAAGTGCTCATAATGATAGTTGATTTGCTTAAAATGTCATGTTTGTTCCAGGTGTCTTTTTTTGTGCAGGGCCTACAAGTCTTGTAATTTTTTACATTCATGCATTGCAGGTACATGCAATAAGTATAACCTATTGCAGAACTACTGAAATATGCCAGTCAAATATTTATTTGAACGTGGAAGCATGTCCTTTTGCACCGTGGAAGCATGTACCTTTGCACAGTATTTTCTTTGGTAAGCACATCATTAACAAGAGCAAGCAACAGAACAACGTGCAGAGTTTTTGCAGACAGGAATCCTTCCAAACAACTGGGCTTCTTTTTGTTTCAAACAGCAGGGCTTTTCACATCGTCACAGGGCTCTTCAAATAGCATGATTTCTGCAAACAGAGCTTCTTCGAAACAATGAATTTTTAGGCGGCTATAATGGAGAATTTTTGAACCCTCAAATAACACGCAAAGTCAATTTATATGTGTGATGCTTTAATAGGTCGAATGAGTCAAAAACTATGTAAAAAAAAACAAGAGAATGAAGAGCGAAACAACGGATTGAAAACAAATCAAAAAAGATTTTCAGATTGAAGCAAAATAGATATACAAAGTGTTAGCTAAATTTCGGCAATTGACAATAAACTTTCAAATGCAATTAAAGGACTACATTTTTATAAGAGATAAATTATGTTTGGAAATCAGCAAGCATGTATTATGTTGATTTATTATTTCCTTTTATTTGCAACAAGACCTTGCAATCATGACTACATTGGAGTTAGCTGGGACTCTCTTCAAAAAAATATTGTACTACTAGGCATCTTACTAATGTTATGGAATGCTGGAAGGAACAAACTACTTTATTATAGAGCTAAATTTCGGCAATTGACAATAAACTTTCAAAGGCAATCAAAGCCCAAATACTAATACGGTACATTTTTATAAGTGATAAATAATGCTTGAAAATATAAGCAAGCATGTATCATGTTGATATACATTAACATTGTTTTGCAGTCATGGCATTTGATGAGTCCATGTCCAGTATGTTAAATCATCCCATCTTTGCAATGCTCATTATTTTTATGTGTTGGCTACACATCCCGTCCACACCTAGACTATGTTGAACTAACTCATCTTCAAGTTTTCTTTTACATTGATGAAATTCTAGAACAGAAAGGTTGAGTCTTAACATGACAATGCTTTATTGTTGTGATTGGTGTGGCTAAAATTGTTGTGAGCCAAGGGTATATTTTGCATTTTTGATACATCTATTCTCTTTATGGTACAACTCTATTTTAGTAGAATATGATGCCACAATGTATTGCAGAGTACACCTCTATTTCAATACCTCATGTCGTAGTGATGTTGGAATGGGCATCATCTGACATAAAATAGTTGGTACATGACTTTGCAGTAGTTCGGGGGGCAATGAGGATCACCTGCCTTATGTATCAGAACCATTTGCCAGTAGTCCATTGCAAAGGAAGCCTTTTGAGGTGCTTTACTAAACATGCCATCTATGCTGCAGCCTTCCATTTGCAACATACTGCAAAACTTTAGCGACATCTGCCTCTATTATAACCAATGCTGGGCCTATCTATGTTGATACCTCATTTCGCACCCCGATGAGATTATAAAGCTACAGCAAGTACTGCACTCATTGTTTTAAGGAAATGTTCCCCAAAGGTAGCATAGTTAGAACATTTCTTGCTGATGCTCAAGAATGTACTGTCGCCGTGCACTTAGTAAATATTGATTTCCCATTACAAAGCTAGACAACTTTGCCAAATAATCTAATCACTTCTAACTAGTTCTAAATAAACAAGACCTTGTCAAAACTTGGGGAGCCAAAGGAGAAAAAAAAAAAAAAAAAAAAAAACCCCGGCACAATCCTTCCTAAACAGACCTTCCCAAAGACTTCTAACAACTTGGAACTCTAGCTTTTTAACAAAAACAAAATCTTGTCAAAGCTTTCAGGTGTGCCTTTTGCATTTCGGTAATTTTAGCAAACAATAAAAACTTTCCCTTTTCTTTTATTCCTTAGAATATTACGTGCCAACATATATTTATGTCCAAACCTAAACGAAGGGTTAGGGTTTTGATTGTGGGCATGGCACCGGAACTTATGGATACGAAGCAGCAGCCTGCGAAGGAGGCCGTGGCTCCACTGAAGCCTAAGTTTACCCCACTCGCGGCACACGAAATTCAGGGTGGTAAGCATGAGCTCGTAAAAGTGTTCGCTCCTTCACAATCGCTATACCCCGCTAAAGAAGCAAAGGGATGGAGATTTATACTCCTGTTTATGAGCAGATGAAGATTGACATCCGCATGAACCTTAAGGTACCCTTTGTTAGATATGAGAAATGATTGTTCTGAGCATCAAATTTTTGAAATTTTGCACTTATGAAATTGGTGTAAGATCTATGCGTTGAAACATATTGGTCTTAAAGTGCAACTGCTCCTTAAACTTGGTGAGAGGCTGATGATGATCGGATTCATAATTCTTAATGCTTTAAATCTTACTTTTGTTGGATGTGAGAGTAGGATATTAAGGTCATTTTTAAGGGCTCTTTAGTTGCGTTTAGTTTATCATTTGGTTCTGTTTTTATCTGTTGTAATCAAATGATTATCAAATGCCATCATTACTGTGGAACATTATTTCATTGGAAGGCATTTTGTCTCAAAAATTTTGAACTGCAGAACATTATTTGTTGTGAAGGAATGGCTTTGTTTGATCTGATAAAAGCTGTGTTGTTTACTGATCTGTACTTATCACCTTGTTTCTTCACTTTAGCAATGAACCCACATGTAAAAGCAACTTGCTTTGCATTCTGCCTTCTCCAATAGCGTTGTGAGTGTGTGGCATAGTTTCTTTCCCTAAATGCTAACATGGTCGCAAATTTTTTTCTCGGTTCTACTTCTTGGATTTACCTTGCATTTTGAAGTCAATTACCTTGCATTTTGAAGCCAGTTACCTTATCTCTTGTTTTATAACTGCAACAGGTTTTTATTGCCTGCAGAATGCAAAGCAAGTTGCATCCAAATAAAGGGAATGTCTCTTTGCTGCAAGAGATTTTACTCCCTGTAGAATGCAAAGCAAGTTGCTTCCAGGTAAAGGGAATGTTTCTTTGCTTGACTGTCCTTGTGACATTGTTTCCACACGAGGGAATGTCAAGCAAAGAGGGGAAGAGGGATTCCCTTACACAAAATTACCATCCAAATACGAGCATTGTTTCCACACAAGGGAATCTCAAGCAAAGAGAGATTCCCTTATACAAAATTACCTTATTGCCAGCCAAATACAAGCGTCGAATGCCCGTTGCAAAAAAGATGCCAACAGAAGGAAAAGGACAAACAACATATATTCAATTGACTACATGGCATGCCTAAAGATTGGTATTTAGGGAATTGTACCTTTATATTTATACAATTTTTTTTCTTTTTTTTGTTTAAGAATCTAACATACATTAAATAGAGCTTATACTCCAAGTGATATCATACAGCTACATAATATATTTGTTTATGTAGGAATGACCACTCAGCTTTTTGTTTATGGAGGGATAACCACTCAGCTATAGAACTGAATTTTTACAAGAGTGGTAAAAATGAGTTGTGATTTTGGGATGCCCACTCCTCCTCAAATGCTACAAGATGTTGTCAGGACCTTCTGTTTCAACGATGGCCATAAGCTATGAAGGTGGGTATATTCCTGGGAGAACGCCAGTTTTCTCTGCCTCTTCCAGATTAGCCACAGAAGCCATCCTTTGTATAAGTGCAAAACAACTTTCTTTCCAACTTGCCAAGATGATGGATACAGACCTAACAAAAGCTCATTTTCTGGAAAAGAAGTTTCATCAAACACTTCCCTCAATTTGTCCCAGACTGGATGGAGTTCCTGACAGTGCATGAAACAATGTTCAAATGTCTCTTCTTTCTATCCACACTCCATCCTGACAGTGCATGAAACAATGTTCAAATGTCTCTTCTTTCTATCCTTACACTGGACAACTTGGTAAGACATTTTAGTTGAACTTGCTCCCTAATACATTGACCCTGATTGCTATGTGAAGAATTTTCCATAGAGGTGTGGATACATTAGCTTGCCCCCCCCATTTAAATTTTTACAAAATGTGGATGACTTTTTTCAATGAATACTAGTGCCAGACTTTAAATTAACATATCATAGCCAGTATTATTTTCAAGAGTTCACCTTGTCATGAATTTAAGGGTTCACCTTGTCATTCAACTGAACTGCAAATCATCCATTAGGCACATTCTGTAGCATGCCAAAATCTTGGCAAGTCCAACATCAAAGGTTCAAAAATGAAGTGAAAGGTTTAAGAGTCTTTGTAACGCTTATTCAAGCCTCATATCCTAGTAGTCCTTCTGTAGGTACTTTAGATTCAACAAGAAGTTTTTATAGCATGTTTGGTGTATAGCTTTTAACTTATAAGAAAATTACTAACTTGAATCTTGCATATAATCTAAGAATCAAACACGCTTGGATTTAATATTGAAGAGAATTAGAAAAACATGAGTTTAAACAGAAAACTACTAAACCTCATGGCATTTTAGTTACCCTCATATTGCAGCCTCATTGTCATCTCCATCATCAGTATATATTATCTACTTATTCTTCATTCTCAATTTCATCTACTTCCAACTCCAAGACATTATCTGGTTCTTGCAAAACACTAAGTCTTATCATACCACCATTAGCTTCATGCATCTGGTGTTTTTGTCAACTGACGTATCGTTAGCACAAAATGGCAATACCAATACCAATATGGTTCTCACACAAGGCTAGTCTCATACTTTTAAGGTCCTACATAAAGAAACACAATACCATCCCTTTAGGCCAAATCTCACCATCGGAACAACCCTTAGAGATTCCTCTCTAAACTTCTCGCGTGTTACTTCTAGATAGTTGACAAAGTTCAACCCTTTGATCAAGGACATATTGCAGCTTCATATGGTAGAAGATTTTTTGCCACGCACATTGGAAGACATGGACCATCTAGTCATGCGATTCGAGCATTATCCTCTCCAAAAGATTTCATCTCCTTCCCTCATCATATGCTCGCTGAGCGCTCTTCGGAGTAAGGATTTAGCACGAGATCGGGAGCTACAGGAGCTTCGGGCGGCCGTTGCCCAGCAAGGCAAGGGCCTCCATGCCGAGGCACATGAGCAACTCTGCCATTGCACGCGGGAGATGGCAAGACATGACAACGTCCTGCAAGAGCTGAGCTCCAGACTCCGGAGAACAGAAACCACAGCAAAGAACACACCAACCCCGCGAACCCACCAACCTACGGGGCGCCAACTGGAACACATGCTGCGGACACATCCCGATCACGCCGCCGCCCACCCCCGGCGCCCGCCACGACCTATGCCTCACCCACCTCAACCAACACCGCGCGGCCCCGCCAAACTTCGTGAATAGAGACGCTAGGAGCCGCAATGTGCTAGTGCGAGGCCCGCGGAGGAGCTCGGAGAACATCTCACTTCCGAGCTCCACACGCATCTTGGACCTGGATGATGTTCCCAAAGACTGTGACCATTGGAAAGGCGAAGTCGTCATGGAATTCAGCGCCCGATCGCCCCGGGTGTGGTCATCTTCACAGCTTGAGAGCGTGCAGGCGGGTGGCCATCCCGCGTCAGGCCGCGGGAGGTTGAAGGGGACTGCTCAGACGCTGACCGACTTGACCCCAAAGACAAAGAAGAGACCCAAAGGCGTGAGCCGGCCAAAGTCGTGGATCGCCGCAGACACGGAGGGCGCCGGGCTGGTCCGAGGGAAGGATGCGCCAATTCAGCACCAAACAGGGGATGCAGCACTCCGCCCCTCGAGTCCCCTCTAAGGGGCCCCAAACCGCACGTGCATCCACATCTTCCGCTTCCCCGGACCACCACTACCACCGGGACCCGGCGGCGATGCATGCCACTAAATAGGGATCGCGGCTCAGCGTGGTATCCTGAATTGCCGCGGGCTTTCCATGGCGTATGGGGATGCCTCAATTCCGCCATGGACTGACCTTTATCTTCCTCATGGAAACATGGGAACATGCCGTCACAGTGCTACCCGATTTGCCAGATACCGGCCAAGGCATTCGGCCTTCAATGAGTGCACCGGAACGAGGACACGGAGGAATTGCGCGTTATTACCGTACATGCTTTGGCCCAATCTGTCTCCCCGTGGTAAGGCGCGACAGTGCACAACGATACCAATGGGTACGAAAAGCGTAACGTCGATGGCGGCCTCTCTTTGTGGCGGCTTGCTACTGGCCGAGAGCAACTTTTACCACACGCACTTGATGTGGATGGTGCAGAGCCCTATGTCGATCTATATATGATGACATACGCCAGCATGCATAATTGGGCAAGGTCATGTTGCTTTGAGATTTCAATGCCGCACGCACGTAGGAAAGCAGATCCCAAAATTCGCACCTCTAGTCGAGGATGTGCTGCAAATGGACCCCGGCAGAGATGGTTTGGCCAAGGGCGCCGATGACGCCCGTGTGACACCTGGCATGGGCCGGTACCGCTTGTCGGGCGCATCTTTGACCTGGTCATTTGCAATGGCCGGCACGCTGGCCGCCCCTCCAAACCGCCTTCACTTGTAGACGTGGAGAACCGGGGGCTGCACCCGTGGTGGATTACGCGGTAGCAGACGAAAGCAATCCCTACACTTGATCACTCGCCAGTTGCCCGGACGTGGCCGGACGAGGAAGTAGACTCCACCATCACCGTTTGCAGATAGATTGGCGTGCCAACCGAGCACCCATTGCCCCAACACCCCATGTACCACTTGCGTCTCGACTATGATCATGCGGCGGTCTATGCGAGGATGCTTGAGCATGAGCCGGGAGTGCCGCAACTCCCCACACTTCAACAAACAGACGCCCACCGAACCAGCTCTCTTCCGAGGGTAGGGGACGAGATGCTTTGGGACAGACCGCCTCGACGATCCACGTGGGCTGCAAACCACCTTCCCCGCAATCACCGGGTTCGATGACGAATGTCGGAGCTGAAATGATGGTCCGCCAAGTGCCGGACCCCACCATTCGCCCGCAGCCGCCCGTCAATACCGCCCTTCCTCAAGACCAAGAAAAGCAGGTACCTTTATGAGCACCAGCAATGATGTTTGGTCTTCTAGACCGCCACCCTAGGGCCTTTCGGAGAAAGGTCTTGAGTAAGCCCCGCACAGCCCCACAGAAATATTACCCCTAACAATGGGTGAGATACTTGCAGCACCGTGATGACCCAATGGGAAGCCGCACCAAGATTCTCCGCATGACAAAACCCTAGCAATCGGTCATTACCGAAGGGGATGTCATAATGGCCCGCAACGCCGCCAATCCGAAGGCAAAGCAGATTTGGATGGTATGCGTGCAGAGCTTCTCAAGTGGGTCGGGCCCCAATGGTGCCGTTCACAAAGACTCTTCAACAGGGCATTGCAAGAAGGCTTCCCCCAAGACCGACTACCAAGTAGAGTTGTGCCCATATACAAAAGGGGGACCCCCACATTGACCAACTATCGCACCATTATGGTCGGGCTTCTGTCTTTGCCAAGTTGCTTGCCGATTCTTGAGCGACAATTGACACTTTGGGCGAGGATGGAGAAGTGCGGCTCAAGACGCCTGCAGCTTCCGCCTCCATATTCTACTATTGACCATATCTTCACTGCGAACACTCATAGAGGATAGCCTAATCGACCTTGAACTGCATCGTTGCTTTGTGGATTTCGCAGCGGCTTTTGACACGCTGCCTCGATAAGTTGTGGAACAGATTGAGACAAAATAGGGACCCCCCGCCGACTTGCACGCTATATACGCACTATAATGAGGCTTGCTCCTGGCCGCTCACACACCGCCGGGGAGCCCGCTGTTAGTAGCATTGGGGTGCGCCAGTGGCTGCCCTCTATTCCCGACGCCTTCGCTTGTACATTGACCAGCTAGAAGAATGGCTAGCCGAAAGCACCTGGGAGGGAGGCGCCAGTTGATGCACCACATAATCCAAAGAACTCATATATGCCGATGATGTTGACCGCCGCATATACCCTGCAGGACATGCAACGCCACCGATGCTTTGGACACTTTCTCGCCAATTCACCGACATGAGAGTTAACTTGGCCAAGACAAGGGTGCTATCGGGTCCCATCATCCCCAAGACCCACGCCTTTTCCTCATTCACTTACCAAAAGTGTAGTGGAGGTGGCTCACCTTATAAGTCTCGGGCCTCGTGTGGAGGTGGCTCGGGCCTCACCGGAAAGCCCTCAGATGCAATGCAAAACAACAAATACAAGGCGTAGTCAGATGCATGGGGTCACCAGCACACTTGTTCGTGGCCTTGGTTGAACCGGGTCCCTCCTCTATGGGGCGTATGGGGGGCCAAGGATATCCCTCACCACTTGGAACGATCTAGAGCGTGTACATGTAAGGCTTTCTTGGGTCCGCACCGGGAGTGAAATCCACGGTCCCATATCGATCTTGCTCCAAGAGAGACGTGCTTCCTTCCATTACGTAGGGTCATACTGAACGCCACATTATTTACTTCCGTAAGGTGGTGGCTATGGATGAAGCCCCTACCGCCCAACCTTGCTTTGGCAAATGGCGGGGCCCGGGCAGCGACTCAAAGCCCGGGCTGGAAAGACAAGCAAGCCCAGTGGTTCTCGCTATGGAGTGTGCAGCAATACGATGTGGACCAAAGGCATACATCGGCGGAACGCTACGCCTTTGAAGCAAGATTTGATGCTTGCTTCATGGCCAAGCTTTGGGATGCAGAGGCCCCGCTCACATGTCAAGGTGGCAAATTATCGATAGCGTGTTAATCCCATGCTCACGAGGGGCCCACACCACTACCGCGCACCCATCTACCCATGAAAAAGCGCAGGTGATTGCTTCCATTCGCGACAGTGCACACCACCTCCGCATTGAGACAGTGGAGATGGATTCGAGCCGCTGGGCGGACAGAGTCCGCCGCCGCCAACCGTGGCCATTGAGGATGAAAGTCACGCCCAAAGCCCGCTCACTGCATTTGTTATATCCCGCTCTGTGCTGATGCTAGTTGTGCCCCATCGTGCCTTGCATGAGCTACCGAAAGCACGGCCTCTCAGAGGGCTTGTTGGGATCGTACCCTGAGGTAATGGATACGCGGACTCGCTTATGCCCCCGTCCGACATTAACCTCACCAGTATTTGTGATTATGTATATAATCAGGCAAAGATGTCAAAGATCCTTATTGCTACTAAGGTTTTTCCCTCCAAAACCCTTCTGGGGGGGTTTTAATCCTGGTAGTAATACGCCTACTGCTCTCTCTTTGTACTTGGGTCCCATAGGCCAGTTGGTCTCCGTGGACGATAAAATCATATTCTATTCTATTCTATTCTATTTTAAATAGAAGTCCACCAAAAAAAATCCCCACAACCAACTGTTCAATAATATTCCTTATCGCACTCTTATGTGTAGAGCGAGAGTCCTTACCCGTGCAGTATGAATGACTAGTTATCAGTAGTGGTGTACTGGTGTTTCAGGCCTTTATCCCATTCCACCCATATAAGCCAATAAGACAGTTATCGATCTTTGCCTCAATTGATAACAAAAAAAAGCGTGCCCTTGAACGTACAGCCTTGATTAAGCATTATTGGTTATCACCCTTGGCCAGACCCATAACCTTACCTTCTCTCATTGGAATGCTTGCAATTCGTGCACCACAATAACTTCCCATAAATCTTTGAAGGTAGTAAGAGGAAATTGAACCATGGGCTCTAATATAAAAGTTACGCTCAACCCGTATCACAAGGTTGGATATGGATATTGAAGACAATTAACTTACATATCCCTTGTAGGTTTTCATTTTGACTTCAAGAATTTGTCAAATTCAAAACATTGCTTTAATTAATGGATGAAAGAAAAAACGACAAACAATTTTTTAGGAAGAGGATAACGACAACCAACATAGCTCCAATCATTGTTTGAATAATTTCGACAAGGTGATATTATGTAGGAGTATGGTTTAAGTCTTTGCATCATAGAACCTTTTCAAAGCAGCCCTGGCTCTCATAACCTGAGACCTCAATTGAGAAGACAATCTAGGATTACTCAAGTATTCATCATATGCTCCTAGGCGTGCCTCATAAGATGATTCCTCAGAATTTCCTTGTAGTTTTAAGGAACTTATTCCAAATAACATTGCCTGCCCTTGTGCAGCTGCAGAACTTGCCTCCCCTGTTTCACCACATGAAGATGTGCTATAGCTCTTGTCTGCTGAGCTTTTTGATGCATAATCCCTTTGATTTTCAGAATGTTCTTCCTTCAGATCTGCAGTAGGATCTTCACCATAATCTGCAAAACAAGTATTCATTAGTATATAATATCATATCTTTTATCTCTTAGCAAAAAGATGTGGTGTACCTGCAGTGACAAATGAATTGGAATCTGAACAAGAACCATATTCTTTGACTGAAAGAACAGAAATAAGTCCTTTATCACATGTGTCTTCTGAATTGGAAGCCATATCTTCCAAGTTTGTATCATGATCCTCATCAGTATTCTGGTAAACTTCTATAATCTCCCTAATTTCAGAACTTACATCCTCTCTGTCGAATGTTTCTGCAATCTCTCGGACTTCATAATCAGCTTCAGAATTTGTAATAAGATCCTCAGGTTCCAAATCTCTAATTTCTAAACCCCCAAACATATTCTCTTCATGATGGCTCTGATGTAAACCCTGTACCTGATCTGAAGTAAAATTTATTCCATCTGACACATTGCCGCTGTAAAATTCTTCATAACTAAACTTAAGCAGCCCTTCATCATTATCTCTTGTTTCAAAATCCCACTCTTTTTCTTCAAAATCCTCAACTGCTGGCAACTCTTTTTCATCCTTAATAACATCAAAGTCGAAATACACATTTTGTGCAAAATCTACGGAGCAATGAGAAACCTCCTTTACATCAATATCCTTTTCCTTTTCCAGAACATCTGGTGCAACATCCTGTTCTAAAAAGGACGCAGGAGAACCATGGTTGGAATCCATATCCATGTCCTTGGGCTTCTTCTCGACAAAGTTCCGTCTAAGTTTCCACCCTAAAAACAAAATTGTGGCACTAATAACTCCGACCCAAGGGACTTGCCTGCAAAATTTTCTAGCGGCGAAACAAGAAACCAGTGCGGCTGCTCCAGCGGCGATGGACTGCACCATTCTGTTGAAGATCCTTACAAAAATTATTTGCAAACATGCACCATTTCTCTGGCAAACTCTTCTTGCATGTTAAAGATCGAAAAAAATCTCTTATCCAGATGATTTCTGCACTGCAAAACCGAACTTGATGCATAGAAAAATCAGAGGATTAAGACCCCATATCGTCGTCTTCTTCGTCCATAGCCATGGAACAAGGACCGACAAACAAGCAATATAATGAGCGGCGCTTAATGCGTCATCGGGCGGCTCTAACTCGTCCACGTAGGTTGTGTTGCATGTACATTTTGCATTATACCCGTTGGTTTGGTGAAGTAGGTTAACATTTGGACTATTTGGCGAAATTATGCCCCACTTTTCCATGGACCTAAAAAGTACAATCTATATTTAGCCTCGAGCTTATCTTGAACCACATCAATCAATATATCTCAAGGTATTGTACCAGTTCATGGCATATGGGATGCCATTATGGCATGTACCGGTGGGGTCCCGCGACCGGCGTTAGCCGGGAGCGGGTCACCAGTGCATGCCAGAATGGCAGACCATATGCCATGAACTGACAATATGGTACTTGGGGAGCCAAATTTTTTTACTTTCGGCTTCCGACTTCTGGCTTCAAGCGATGGTGCCGCAGGGCTGTGCAAAAGCTTCTTTCCGGCTTCCTCCTTCAGCGATGGCATGTTTAACTCTGAAACGATGGCGATGCAGCGGCGATGCCGATGTTTTGCCAAGTTTTGTTCTCCGCTTCCTAGATTCGCGTCATTACTCTTCTTGTACACGCCCTTCTTGTTCCTTGCTTCTGGTGTCCGGCTTCAAGCCCTTCTTCCTGCTTCAAACCCTGCTTACGGCCTCACATTTCCGGATTCCTATTCTGTGCTTCAAGCCCTTTTTTTTGTACTTCTTTGCTTCTGTTTTCTTGTTCAAGTTTTCTGTGCTTCCGGCTTCTTGTTCTAGCTTCCGGCTTCTTGTTCAAGCCCTATTTCCGGCCTCATACCCTGCTTCCGTTTCCTATTCTGTGCTTAAGTCTTCTTGTTTTGTGCTTCCTTTGCTTCTGTTTTCTTGTTCGAGTCTTCTGTGCTTCCCGCAAAAGCCCTACTTCTTGTTTTTGCAGCAAAAGAAGGAGAGATTTAAAGCTGTGGATATGACGAAGCTAAGGCTACCACCATTTGAGAGGATAAACAAGCTGCGACAGGGCCAGATTCAAGTTATGGCATTGTCTAAAGAATCAACCAAACGAAAAAGAAAACAGAGTAAACAGAGTAACCGGCTGGAAACTGGACATGCGGAATGGTCGACCCAAGATACCATTCTGCAATGCCACATGGCATCACTAGAATAACCCAACGCCAAATTTGGCGACCCAAGTACCATATTGTCAACATAATTGTAAAATATGACGTTATGTAGAATGGCGTGGGGGAAGCCATTCTTGCTGCCCCCATGATCTGCAGAATCAGGGAGCGCCATGTAGGCGCGACTTACCTTGACGATATGTAGAATGCAAGAAGATGTAAGAACACAGGCCCACTTATCTTGACGTTATGTAGAATGGCGTGGGGGAAGCCATTCTTGCTGCCCCCATGACCTACAGAGTCAGGGAGCGACGTATAGCAACAATGGCTGACCCCATGCCATTCTACTACGTCAAGGCAATCCTTAACCTGATTCTACAGGTTTTGTGAGGCCATTATGGTTCAAAGATCTTGCAAGAACGCGCTCCTACTTGCCTTGACGTATGGGACATGTCATTGAGGCCACATCCCAGTGTGGACCAATGGCCCTCGTGACTGCCCACTCGCGTGATGGTAGCTCACCGACCACATTGAATGTGGGACCAATAACCATACCCTCACATGGAAATGGGGAGCAAATTTGCCCGGAGGGCAAACCCTTGGAGAGGTGGATTGAGTGAATATTATTGAGATATTCTAATTAAACGGATGAGATTAGGAATTTCACTGCATCCAACCGTTGAAGTCAAAGTTATCTCTGCGTTACATGAGTCAATAGCTGATTTAGTTGTTGTTAGTTGTCGTGATATGACATTAGGGCGCCATCCGACCATCCAGTGCGAATATAGAATTCTCTGCAGAATTTCGTTCCATCCTGTTTTGTTCCATATCTGAACTTCATCTCGGACACATATGTCAGCAAGAAGCATGATCTTAAGGACGCTCAAATTGGTATTTTTTTCAAACATCAATACTCTAGCCCCAGGTTTGAATTCTTCCATTCTTTCTAGAACTTGTAGAGCAGAAGGAACCAGGTCTCTATTCTCTGAAAGAAGTTGGTCGAATCCGTAGTTTGGACTCTGTGGTAGCCAACAATGGCAACCTTCAAAAAAAAAAAAACAATGGCAACCTTGATTATGAAATGACCGTAGAAGGAAAAAATAGTATTAGAGGATGTAAAGCTTGGTGACAGTATATCAATAGATGGCACTTGTCTCATTGCAACATGGTTTGATTCTGAAGCATTTAAAGTCAGTTTTGCACCCAAAACCCTAAGACAGACTTCTTTAATTGAGGCAAAGGTAGACAGCAGTGTAAGTTTGGAAAGATCTTTGCAGCCAACATCAAGAATGGGGGGGCATTTTGTGCAGGGGCATTGGTGGGACTGGAACCATTGTTTCTATGACACCTGATGGGGATTCTATGTAAACTAAAGTGAAAACTTCACCGGACATTCTTAATTTTGTGGTTTTCAAGGTTACATAGCAGTGGATGAGACTAGCTTGACTATGGTCCCATCGATCCGAGACATCGGATCGCCATTCTAGAATGGGACGAGCATGCATGTTTTGCATGCATGCGGGCGGCGCATGCCCGTTCTGGTTGGGAGTTCGCTATTTTAGGCGCGTTTCTGCTTCGACTTCTCATCGGCGCTTCCTCTTCTCTCTCAGCAGTACCTTATTCTCTTTGATTTGTTTCCAGGCAGGGGAGGGGCTTCTTCCTGCCTGGTTTGGCCAATTTGGCGTTTCTTTCATGCTGTCCGTTCTAGGCCTTTAGCCTTCATCCTGTGACCTTCGTCCTCGATCCTAGTTTGTTAAGGAAGTCCTTTGGTATTCGGGCGGTTTGTTGGTTTCATGCGAGTCCCATTCTAGAATCCCATCGATCCGAGACATCGGATCGCCATTCTAGAATGGGACTCGCATGAAACCAACAAACCGCCCGACTTAGACTTGCTTCTCATTCATCTCAGCAGATTTTCTACAATGGTGGATAGTGGGTAGCCGCACACATGCGAACTACCCATAAAAAATAAAGGGAAAATCCAATTATATCATTTGGACCCCAACAAAATACAATGCTAATAGAGACTGGGCTAGTGTACCTGCCGAAAGCTTATCACCGGGATTAAAAAACCCCGCCCTTTCGGGTTTTCGAGGAAAAACCCTAGTGATAAGCCTTCGGCAAGGGGCTTGGACAAACGCATAAAAATCGCTCCCAAAACCCACGAATGGAAAAGTCGAAACAGATGCCGCTCGCTAACCTGTACCTGCACATCACCAACAAAACAACAAGACAAACCAAACCTCCCAGAGTGGAGGGGCTGATTACGCGCGTGCCACGCGATAAAAATACAATAACAAAGAAGGGGGGGGAGGGTGGGTTCAAAGAGAATAAGGTACCTTTGAGAGAAGAGGAAGCGCCGATGAGAAGTCGGGGCGTAAACGCCAGCCTAAAAATAGCGAACTCCCAACTGTAATCGGCATGCGCCGCCGATGCATGCAAATGATAAACATACTGCGCCCCATTCTAGAATGGCGATCCGATGTCTCTGGATCGATGGGATTCTAGAATGGGACTCGCGATGAAACCAACAAACCACCAATACCAAAGGACTTCCTTAACAAACTAGGATCGAGGACGGAAGGTCACAGATGAAGGCTAAAGGCCTAGAACGGACAAAGATGAAAGAAACGCCAAATTAAAACCAGCAGAAGAAGCCCCTCCCCGCCTCGAAACAAATCAAAGAGAATAAGGTAATCACAGAGAGAAGAGGAAGCCCGATGAGAAGTCGGGCGTAAACGCCGCCTAAAATAGCGAACTCCCAACTGAATCGGGCATGCGCCGCATGCATGCAAAACATGCATGCTCGTCCCATTCTAGAATGGCGATCCGATGTCTCGGATCGATGGGATTCTAGAATGGGACTCGCATGAAACCAACAAACCGCCCGACTTAGACTTGCTTCTCATTCATCTCAGCAGATTTTCTACAATGGTGGATAGTGGGTAGCCGCACACATGCGAACTACCCATAAAAAATAAAGGGAAAATCCAATTATATCATTTGGACCCCAACAAAATACAATGCTAATAGAGATCGGGCTAGTGTCTCGCCCGAAAGCTTATCACCGGGATTAAAAAACCCCGCCCTTTCGGGTTTTCGAGGAAAAACCCTAGTGATAAGCCTTCGGCAAGGGGCTTGGACAAACGGAAGGCATAAAAATCGCTCCCAAAACCCACGAATGGAAAAGTCAAAACAGATGCCGCTCGCTAACCCGTACACCGCAACAACAAGACAAAACAAACCTCCCAGTGGAGTGGAGGGGTTGATTACGCCAGCGTGCCGCGATAAAAATACAATAACAAAGAAGGGGGGAGGGTGGGTTCAAAGAGAATAAGGTAATCGGCCGAGAGAGAAGAGGAAGCCCGATGAGAAGTCGGGCGTAAAACGCCGCCTAAAATAGCGAACTCCCAACTGAATGGGCATGCGCCGCCCGCATGCATGCAAAACATGCATGCTCGTCCCATTCTAGAATGGCGATCCGATGTCTCGGATCGATGGGATTCTAGAATGGGACTCGCATGAAACCAACAAACCGCCCGAATACCAAAGGACTTCCTTAACAAACTAGGATCGAGGACGAAGGTCACAGGATGAAGGCTAAAGGCCGAAAAGGACAGCATGAAAGAAACGCCAAATTGGCCAAACCAGGCAGGAAGAAGCCCCTCCCTGTTGAAGGTATTCCTGGCAAAACCTTCAACCTCAGTGGTTTAGAACCTCCAGGTTGCTTAAGGCAACCACTCTGAGTGCAAAGATTCCAGAAAGAATCACAAAAGATCACTGGAAGTGTGTTTCCCTGAAGAGAAAAAAGTCTGCCTCACAAAATCTCTTGTAGAATGTGATCTATGGGGCTATGGGTGTGGATATCACTCCTTGATGTTCACAACACTTGTCACTCACAGACTGCAAAAGCTCAGCAAGGTCAGAGTAGGCTAGATGGGCGAGATTCAAATCACTGACCCAGTCAATTTTTGGTCAATATCCCCATGAGAGCTGATGTGTTTGGAACTCGATATTGGTGATGAATTTTTGGGACTATCAACTCTATCTCTCTCTCGATTTGTCTCCGCACACAACAGGGCCAACTATTCTTTTTGACCAGAAAGGATCCAATTTTCTCTTTTGATAATTCTTAGCCTAAGACTGTAAGAAGAAAATGTTTTTGAGAGATAATGTTTTGTAAGGGTCAACTGCACGTGTATCTAATGTTGTCTACTTCCACATACTTTGTTTGACAGGATTGAAGTTCAAACAGTTGGCTCTCCCATGCTCCACACCAAGCAGTAATACCTCATGTTCTAACAATGCCAACTTTCCATTGCAATGCGAGGATTTGGCTTTTGCACTTTCTAAGGGTTTGTGATATAGGTAGACAAAACACAAATTAACAATGTGCACTGCACTAGATACTCACGCTATGACAATAAAGTTATGATAATTTTTGCTTTTTGAAAGATCACAAAGCAACTCAAACAAACCTACGCGCAAAGGTCGGATTTTCAATTGAATCACCACTCGAAGATACAATATAATATCCCAAGCTCTGGGCCTTGGGCACGAGGATCAAATAGGTGCATTATAAAAAAATCCGAGAATTAAGTCAATAATCCGGATCAAAGGTAAACATAGGAGGTCGATCAAGCTCAAGGTTGTCAAGCCGGCCCTTCTTCAAAGCCAAAAAATCTTCTTTGCCTTCAAGCCCTCAAAAATCTTCTCTCAGGCGAAAAAATCCCTTTTTGTAGAATGTACCGTTCCGCTGAAATCTTCATTATTTCTTTCAAATCTTCGGTTTTTAGCCCGCACTAAGCATTCATGGCATTAAACATAATGATTCTAAGCAGTTTTAGGTGCTTTGAATTAATGGTTTGTTAGGTCGCCTGAACGGATCTTGGCATTTTCCAGTGTTTAGGTTTCTCGGCAAATAAGAGAAATATCCCACAGCCCAATTCAATTTAGCGCACAAAGTATATAAGGCTCAAAAATTGATTTCTTCGATTATTATGCAAAGGTCCACGTGGGATTCTGGTATTTCCATCCACCCCCACACCGGATGCTCCACGCCAGGGGGGATTGGCTTGGAAGAGAAATTAGGCTAAGGGGGTAGATAGGAAAATTTTTTGCACCCCTTACACCCTATGGCACGATTCCCTAGAACACATATACCATGCCTAAAATAAGGCCTTTTCTCAAAATTCTTTTTTTCTAGGGGAATCTTTTTTTGTGCCCTATAATATTCTGGGGTCTTTTTTCACCATAGAGCTCTTTGGAGTTTGGAAAAATTTGGGGAGTGGATGAAGTGGCATTTGAAAAACATGGCATGGCTAGGTAGTATGACATGGCCAATGGGAATGATGACGTGTCAGCCCACTTGAATTTGAAAATTCTCTCTAGTCAAAATTTTTAGAATGATGTGGAGATGATGTGTGTGAATGATGAGGTGTCAAAAGTGATGTGGCAACAATGATATTTTGAAATGAATTTTGATTTGAATGAGAGTTTGAGATGAAAAGGATGAAATGGTGATGGGTGTGATGTGTGTAGTAAGGTGTAGGGGGACTTGGCACATCTAGTGCTCATTAGGAAGCCAAAAATTTTGTGGAGCATCTTTGAGGCATCTTTGATGCATATTTGAATTTTTAGCATTTCCCTTAGGGATTTTGCAAGCCTCTCTACATTTTGCTCAAGTTGCATGGAATGTTGACTTCATAAGCAAAGTTATGACTAAGTCAAGTCTCTCTTGAACTAGTGGATGATGAAGCAAGTGGGTGTTTTATGAAGGTGTATTTTGACTAGAAAGAACTTTCAAGGTCAAGTTTGACTTTGGGAGGTGTATGAGGAAGGAGTCAAGGTTCAATGCTATTTGGGATGGTGGAGTGGATGAGGATGGAAATCAAAAGAATGCCAAAGATGCCAAGCTCATAAATGATCACATACCATGGAATGCTCTTCAAGGGGTCTTCTTTCTCTTCTTCTCTACACTTCCTATGCTTGTTTGACCTTTTGCATCTCTTGAGTGACTTGAGTCAATTGTCCTTCCTTTGCTCTTCAAACTTGAGTGTATGCTAGTGAAGCATTCTCCTATTATCTTGCAAATTGAACCAAACTGATAGGATTAGTGCTAATATATGCTTGGCTCTTACATGCTGCCATAGCATGGCAAAGATTATGCCAAACAAAAGAGAAGGCTGGTCTTCCAAATTTCCTTTGACTAGTCGCTTGATGACTCTTGACATGTTCTCCAGCCCGGCTGCCAATATGAGAATATGGTTGGCAACTCAATGACCCGCATATGGATTGAAGGTGATAGATTTGATATTATGAACGTGCATATGATGCTACTTTCGATGAACCCGCATGGAAAATAAATTTCTTTAGTTATGAGAAGTCGCAGGATGGTGGTATGACAAAGCCTTGGAAAAATTTATTGGCAATGTAGGAGGACTTTCTCTCGATGCAATGAGGTCAACTCTTGATCGATGACGATGGAGATAAACATAGGGATGCACCCGCATGTGAAGATAAAGCTTGTTAGTATGAGTGAGTTGTCGGTGTGGAGGCAATGTCGAACTCCGCATGATGGAGATCAATGTAGTGCAATGGAAGAGATGTGTGACAGATATGCTCGATGCACCTGCATGGAACTATGATCATTAGTATCAATTCACTCCTTCCGCTTGATCACAATCTGCATAGCAACACTTATAAATTCATTAACACACAAATAATAACCCTAAAGCGTAACTACATTCACTAAGACAGCCTAACTGATCTAGTTTTAACCATATGTATTAACTATACCTAGCTACATCTTACCACGTAGATTTCAGCTGAAATAGAGCAAGGGCAACATGTTGTTGCCAATACCTTTTAGGTGCACAATGTTGATAGGGTTCATCAATTCTCCGCCATCGCAATATCCTTCACCAATATGAATCCTTGCCACCGTCCCTATTACTTCAAATGGTCCCTCCCAAAGATTTTCGAATTTTGTTGCCATATCTTCCCTTGCTTTGTTCCACTTTTAACACTAACTCTCCTTCTTTCAAGACTCCACAGAATTTATGTGTCGCTTTGAAGGCTGCAATATCCTTGGCCTTTTTCCTTATTATTGCATTCTCAAATTCATATCTATGCTCCTCAAGCCGCATCAATCTCACAAATGCCTTTTTAGAGCATTATCCATTTCCAAATTTATCCGATAGGCCACCGAGTGATGGAAGTTCTAATTCTATAGGCAATACCGATTCTATCCCATACACCAAACCGAAAGGGGTGTTTTGTAGCCACTTTGATGGTAGTTCTGTATGCCCAAAGTGCATCATGAAGTTTCAAATGCCAATCCTTTCTTGAAATACGATGGTCTTCTTCAGATTGACTTGAGAGTCTTATTGGTTGACTCGCTTTGGCCATTTCCCCGAGGGTAATAGGATGAACTCTTGGTGTGTTTGACTTTCAAGGTGGCTAGAAGTAATGCAATTGTGTGGTTGATGAATTGGTCGCCTCTATCGTAAAAACAATTTTGAAAGGGATACCAAATCCGCACGATATTTTCATGTAGAAACCTTGCAAGAGCTTGGGCATTGGCTTCTCTCAAAGGAATTGCCTCTGCCCATTTGGTAAAGTAATCAGTGGCAACTAATATAAACCGGGTGCCGAAATGAGGAAGGTGGGTCTATGGGGCCTATAAAATCCAAATCCCCACATTTGAAAAGGTCCGTGGGAAATTATGGCGCCGTCAGGCAGCCGGTTGTAAGGTTCTTTTGCCAAAAATCCGGCATTTGTGGCAGCATTTTATAGCTTCATAACAATCCTTAAAGAGAGTAGGCCAAAAGTATCCCGACCTTAAAATCTTTTTTTGTTTGTTGTTCTCAAAAGTGTCCTCCACAAACTCCCTCATGACACGCCAATTATCATTCTAGCCTCTTCCTTATCCACACATCTCAAAGAAGACTCCTTCCTTGTCAACTTTGCATAGGATCCCTTCAATTAGACTCAACTTCTTGCATTTGTCCCTAAATCTCCTTTCTTGACTCGCCACTCAAGTTCTTAGGTAACTCATTGCTTTCCAAATAGTTTCATGTCAAATTGCCAATCAATGTTTTCTCGATCAACAGAGATCAAGTTTGTTAGATTGTCATCAACACACAAACCATCTTGATCTTCATGCTCAAACAACACAAGTGGAAGGTAGGAGCTGGGATTCTCGATCAACTTTACCACCTTTACAAGAATATCATAAGCTTGGATCTTACAAGCCCACCTGCACAATTTGGCCTTTGGTCGCTTTTTTGCAAATAGGAGTGAAAAGGATTTTGCCTCATGAGCACTTGCACCTGATTGTTTTGCGTAAGATGTCCTTGCCTTTCTATCAAAAACATCGTGGGCTGCTGCACTCTTCTCCAACCCGGGATACCTAATCTCAAGATCGCACCACATCTTGCTTGCAAAAGTAATCACATGATCCCCTTGTAAAGCAAGCCACACCAATTGCTTTCTTTGTCACACTAATGTAAGCTTTGAAGGGCTTCTCTAGATCAGAGGTTTTAGCAGGATAGATTTGCAAATGGCATCAATGATTTTGTCAAAAGAATTTTGGCATTGCTCATCCCAATCTACTAGGATGTGTTTGCTTTCACTTTTGGAGAACTTCCCAACCTTTGTGAGACCGAGATTTGGGCTTATGGTGTGGGAAAAATGAGGGACATACATTCTCAAGAAGCTGGTCATCCCTATGAAGCTCTTAACCCGCTTTGAGGGTTTTTGAGGTGTCAATTTCCTTAGGGCTTCAATCTTATCGTCCGATATTTGAATTCCTCGCCAGAGACACTACATGCCCAAGCAATTCCCCTTTGATGATAAAAACACACTTTTTGGGTTCAAACTCACTCCCCCCCTTCTACACAAGTCAAACAACATGGTTAGCATATCAAAATGTCTTTCCGTAGAAGTTCCCAAACAAAGATCATCCAAAAACACGAAAAAATGTTAGCTGGCATTTCTTTAAAAATTGCATCCATGGCTCTTTTGAATGTTGCGTAAGCATTCATCAATCCAAATGGCATTCTTTTCATGGCAAATGTTCCCCAAGGTGTGATAAATGAAGTTTTTGGCTGATCACCTTCCTTGATGCTTATCCGATTAAAACCCGAAAAGCCATCTAAGAATGAGTAAATTTCTTTACCTCGCTACAAAGATGCAACACCTCTTCCGTAAATGGCAAAGGGTAACAATCTTTGACAAAGAGCTTTGTTTAAATCTCTATAGTCTATGCAGATCCTAATGGCCTTGTTTTTCTTTTCAACAGAACAATGCAAGATAGCCACTCGTGGTTCACAATTTCAAGAATCACACCTCGCATCTTTCATTTTGTATAATTCTTCCTTGATTAGACCTAATAGAGAAGCATTGATTCTTCTTAGCTTTTGTATGACAGGTTTCATACCTCCCTTTATTTTAATTTCAAATTCACAAATGCTTTTGTCAATTCCCACCAGCTCATCATAATCCCAAGCAAAGACATCCTTCCAATCATCAAAAAATTTGGTAACCAAAGCATTATCCTCTTCTCTCAACAAATCTCCAACATATAACACCCTATCTAGACCCTTTCTTATTGACCTTGACTTCCCTTACCCGCTTGTCTTCACTTGCATTGATTACCAGGATGGGGTATAGCTGTTGCAGATCTCTTCTCTCAAGTTCCTCCTCTTGAATTGCTCCCTCAGCCAAATGTTCCAAAGAGCACACTTCAAGACAACGAAGTTCCGCTTCACCATTCTCGCCCTTTGGAACATGGCAGAGTTCCTGTGTATCAAAATCCTTCGCCCCAAAGATGGCTTGACTTTTTGAGCTGCAACATGTCCTCATTCTTGGCCCGATATTCTCCCCGATATTTGCCTCGCAGACGAAATGAGTCTCCAAAGATGATCACATTCCCCGATGTTTAGATTTTTGCCTCTTGAAGACCTCGCAATCAATGCCTTATATTCTCGCCATATTAGAAGTGACATTAGGATAAATTCTTCCTACTTTAGCCAAAGAACCCTGCTTGAGGCATCCTTGAGAATAGCAGCCAGAAGATGCCACATTAAGCCTTTTGGAAACACCACCATCAAACCATAAATAAGCAAAATTGCTCAACCCGGGTTGAAGCCAACTCCTTTGAGATTTTTATGCTAGACCCCAACTCTATCAGATCCAGTTCAAATTCTCCACATGGATGTGATATCAACATTTCTTCTTCAATGAAATTCATGCTTTCAAACTCTCCTAACTTATTATACAATGTTACCTTTTTTCTTGCCATTTGAGATGGTACATTCTCCTTTTGACCACACACAGCCTAGCATCTACCGTAGAAAGCCACCTTCCTACCCAAAAAGTAAGTCATAAATATCTGATTTGTCCCCTATTCCTTCAAAAGCAACCACCACAAAGTTAGCTGCAACCATTACTCCTTCAACATCAATAGGCACATTGCTAACTATTCCCAATCGGATTGATTTTAGAATTAGAGAAAGATTTCAAGATCATTGAGCCTTCTTGTTCTACTTCTAGACCACACAGCCTCATGACATGGTGTGGCATCACGCTCAAGGGTGATCCTCCATCTAGCGTAACTTTGGTTAATATTTTCCCTTCCATTTTAGCAACACAGTGAAAGCTCCGGATCATTATCTTCCCCGGGTGAGCATGTGCTCATCAATGTGATTTGTCGTGGCAAACTCATCTTCCTTAGTAAGATTGAGCACCTTTCTTCCGTAAGAAGGGGCTATCTTGAGCAGGTCGTCAAAATCTACACATGATTTTAGAATTCTTCAATAAATATTCAAAATCCTCACAGCCTTTTTCCTTCTTGACAAATTTTTGAGCAGAGGAGGAGGCACAACCACCGCTTGCTCAAAGATCTTTATGTTTCAAAAATCTCAACTTCTTCAGGGCTTGTCGGTTCTTTCTCTTTGGCATTATTCATCCTTCCGTGTGGGACAGCCATAATCTCCTCTTTGCTCTTCAACTTCCAAAGACAAACCTTATAGATGCACTTGGTTCACCAATTTTAGATTTTTCTTGTCCGCAAAATATTCTTTGACACCGCATCTATCCTCGTAATGTCCTACAAACCTTTACAAAATTCACACACAGGGCATTCTTTACCAAAATGACCTCTTTTTCCACACTTAGTGCATGGCCTATACCAGCAATAATCAGAAGAATGAGTATCTCTAAAGCAAAGGCACACATGGGGGTAAGTTTTCTTTTCAAATTTTGAATTCTTCAACTCTTGCGGTTGTTTAGTTACCTCAACCAATGCCTCGTGATACCTTGGTGATCTCTCCTACATCCGGCTGCAGTAGAGCCTCATCATCTTCCACCTTAACCTTTTTCTTTTCCTTTTGATAGCATAGACAGTACAAAAAGGATCCCATACACTCCTCGCCATAATCTGAAAAAAAGGATCACTTGGTGAGTGCATTTCATCCGGTAAGTATGATATCATATCAGCAATTTCAGTAGCTTTGGTGAAAGCCTTGTGTATTGTATCAAATCCCTCCCTGCTTTTGAATCTTCAAAAGCTTTCGGTATTCTTGGTCTGCTGCTCAATCCCCGATAAAAAAGAAGCCACTAGATGCAATGTATGGTTAGGAACATGATTGATTTGGCATTTGACAAGATAGTGATTGAATCTTTCGACATACCGCGCACACTTTCACCATGTTTGATGCGAAAAGTTTGCAACTCAAATATTAAATCTTGAGGGTCCAAGACTCTTCCAAATCTTGCTAGAAACTTTTTACCAGTTCTTCCCAAGAATTGGTGCCTAAACCTATAACATACTCTAACCAAGCCCTTACCTCATCATTCTTGAAACATTTCTTAAACTCCGAAAACTTACACCTTTTTTTTTGTGACCATATTCTTGATAGTATTCTTCAAAGGTCTTGAGGAAATTGTTGGCATTCATGCTCGGATCAAAAAAGTGGACCGGAGTAGGCACACTTAACTCGGTATTGATAAGGCATGCCCGCAGCTTGCCCTGTATGGTGACAAGAGGGGTGTAGCAAGAGCTTCCCTCGATTATCCCGTGTCTCAAGAGGGCTCGGATGTCTCATTAACTCTTCTTGGTGCCATGAGTCCATTCCGTGAAGATTATCTCGGAGAACCTCCAAGATGTTGAAGGTATTCCCCGCAAAACCTTCAACCTCGGGTTTAGAACCTCCGTGTTGCTTAAGGCAACCACTCTCGAAAGTGCAAAGATACCGTAAAAGAATCACAAAAGATCACTTTGAAGTGTGTTTCCCCTCAAGAGAAAAAAGTCCGCCTCACAAAATCTCTTGTAGAATGTGATCTATGGGGCTATGGGTGTGGATATCACTCCTTGATGTTCACAACACTTGTCACTCACAGACCGCAAAAAGCTCAGCAAGGTCGAGTAGGCTAGATGGGCTTAGATTCAAATCACCGACCCACCAATTTTTTGTCAATATCCCCGACAGAGAGCTGATGTTTGGAACTCGATATTGGTGATGAATTTTTGGGACTATCAACTCTATCTCTCTCGATTTGTCCTGCACAACAAAATAACCAACTATTCTTTTTGACCGTAAAGGATCCAATTTTCTCTTTGATAATTCTTAGCCTAAGACTGTAAGAAGAAAATGTTTTTGAGAGATAATGTTTTGTAAGGGTCAACTGCACGTGTATCTAATGTTGTCTACTTCCACATACTTTGTTTGACAGGATTGAAGTTCAAACAGTGGCTCTCCCATGCTCCACACCTGTTGTGCAATACCTCATGTTCTAACAATGCCAACTTTCCATTGCAATGCAGGGATTTGGCTTTTGCACTTTCTAAGGGTTTGTGATATAGGTAGACAAAACACAGCTGACAATGTGCACGGGCACTAGATACTCACGCTATGACAATAAAGCTATGATAATTTTTGCTTTTTTGAAAAGATCACAAAGCAACTCAAACAAACTGCTGCAAAGGTCGGATTTTCAATTGAATCAGTCACTCAGAAGATACAATATAATATCCCAAGCTCGGGGCCTTGGGCACAGGATCAAATAGGTGCACATAAAAAATCCGGAGAATTAAGTCAATAATCCGGATCAAAGGTAAACATAGGAGGTCAGGATCAAGCTCAAGGTTGTCAAGCCGGCCCTTCTTCAAAGCCAAAAAATCTTCTTTGCCTTCAAGCCCTCAAAAATCTTCTGTGCGAAAAATCCCCTTTTGTAGAATGTACTGTTCCGTTGAAATCTTCATTATTTCTTTCAAATCTTCTGTCTTTTAGCCCGCACTAAGCATTCATGGCATTAAACATAATGATTCGGCAGGTTTAGGTGCTGAATTAATGGTTTGTTAGGTCGCTCTGAACGGATCTTGGCATTTTCCGTGTTTAGGTTTCGGCAGCTCAAGAGAAATATCCCACAGCCCAATTCAATTTAGCGTATTAAAAGTATATAAGGCTCAAAAATTGATTTCTTCCGATTATTAAGTCGCTGTCCATGTGGGATTCGGTACCTCCATCGCCCCCACACCCGGATGCTCCACGCCGCGGGGGGGATTGGCTTGGAAGAGAAATTAGGCTAAGGGGGGGGTAGATAGGAAAATTTTTTGCACCCCTTACACCCTATGGCACGATTCCCTAGAACACATATACCGTGCCTAAAATAAGGCCTTTTCTCAAAATTCTTTTTTTCTAGGGGAATCTTTTTTTGTGCCCTATAATATTCTGGGGTCTTTTTTCACCATAGAGCTTTTTGGAGTTTGGAAAAAATTTGGGGAGTGGATGAAGTGGCATTTGAAAAACATGGCATGGCTAGGTAGTATGACATGGCCAATGGGAATGATGACGTGTCAGCCCACTTGAATTTGAAAATTCTCTCTAGTCAAAATTTTTAGAATGATGTGGAGATGATGTGTGTGAATGATGAGGTGTCAAAAGTGATGTGGCAACAATGATATTTTGAAATGAATTTTGATTTGAATGAGAGTTTGAGATGAAAAGGATGAAATGGTGATGGGTGTGATGTGTGTAGTAAGGTGTAGGGGGACTTGGCACATCTAGTGCTCATTAGGAAGCCAAAAATTTTGTGGAGCATCTTTGAGGCATCTTTGATGCATATTTGAATTTTTAGCATTTCCCTTAGGGATTTTGCAAGCCTCTCTACATTTTGCTCAAGTTGCATGGAATGTTGACTTCATAAGCAAAGTTATGACTAAGTCAAGTCTCTCTTGAACTAGTGGATGATGAAGCAAGTGGGTGTTTTATGAAGGTGTATTTTGACTAGAAAGAACTTTCAAGGTCAAGTTTGACTTTGGGAGGTGTATGAGGAAGGAGTCAAGGTTCAATGCTATTTGGGATGGTGGAGTGGATGAGGATGGAAATCAAAAGAATGCCAAAGATGCCAAGCTCATAAATGATCACATACCATGGAATGCTCTTCAAGGGGTCTTCTTTCTCTTCTTCTCTACACTTCCTATGCTTGTTTGACCTTTTGCATCTCTTGAGTGACTTGAGTCAATTGTCCTTCCTTTGCTCTTCAAACTTGAGTGTATGCTAGTGAAGCATTCTCCTATTATCTTGCAAATTGAACCAAACTGATAGGATTAGTGCTAATATATGCTTGGCTCTTACATGCTGCCATAGCATGGCAGCACTCCCCTGCCTGGAAACAATTCAAAGAGAATAAGGTACTGCTGAGAGAGAAGAGGAAGCGCCGATGAGAAGTCGATGCAGAAACGCGCCTAAAATAGCGAACTCCCAACCAGAACGGGCATGCGCCGCCCGCATGCATGCAAAACATGCATGCTCGTCCCATTCTAGAATGGCGATCCGATGTCTCGGATCGATGGGATTCTAGAATGGGACTCGCATGAAACCAACAAAACCGCCCGAATACCAAAGGACTTCCTTAACAAACTAGGATCGAGGACGAAGGTCACAGGATGAAGGCTAAAGGCCGAGAAAGGACAGCATGAAGAGACGCCAAATTGGCCAAACCGAGGCGGAAGAAGCCCTCCCCGCACGGAAACAATTCAAAGAGAATAAGGTACTGCTGAGAGAGAAGACATCGGATCGCCATTCTAGAATGGGACGAGCATGCATGTTTTGCACGCGGTGGCGCATGCTGGTTACGGTTGGGAGTTCGCTATTTTAGGCGCCGTTTACGCCCGACTTCTCATCGGGCTTCCTCTTCTCTCAGCAGTACCTTATTCTCTTTGAATTGTTTCCAGGCAGGGGAGGGGCTTCTTCCTGCCTGGTTTGGCCAATTTGGCGTTTCTTTCATGCTGTCCTTTCTTAGCCTTTAGCCTTCATCCTGTGACCTTCGTCCTCGATCCTAGTTTGTTAAGGAAGTCCTTTGGTATTCGGGCGGTTTGTTGGTTTCATGCGAGTCCCATTCTAGAATCCCATCGATCCGGTGACATCGGATCGCCATTCTAGAATGGGACGAGCATGCATGTTTTGCATGCATGCGGGCGCATGCTCGTTACGGTTGGGAGTTCGCTATTTTAGGCGCTAAGTTTACGCTTCGACTTCTCATCGGCTTCCTCTTCTCTCTCCAGCACCTTTATTCTCTTTGAATCCACCCTCCCCTTCTTTGTTATTGTATTTTTATCGCGTGGCACGCTACATCCATCCCCTCCGCCTCGGGAGGTTTGTTTTGTCTTGTTGTTTTGTTGGTGATGTGCGTGCACAAAGTAACGAGTGGCATCTGTTTCTGGACTTTTCCATTCGTGGGTTTTGGGAGCGATTTTTATGCCTTACGTTTGTCCAAGCCCCTTGCCGAAGGCTTATCACTAGGGTTTTTCCTCGAAAACCCGAAAGGGCGGGGTTTTTTAATCCCGGTGATAAGCTTTCGGCAGGTACACTAGCCCAGTCTCTATTAGCATTGTATTTTGTTGGGGTCCAAATGATATAATTGGATTTTCCCTTTATTTTTTATGGGTAGTTCGCATGTGTGCGGCTACCCACTATCCACCATTGTAGAAAATCTGCTGACGGGCGGTTTGTTGGTTTCATGCGAGTCCCATTCTAGAATGGATGTTTTAGATAATGAAACTGCTTTTACTTTTATGTTGGTGGTTTATCACCAACAAAAGTTTATAATTCCTTTGAAAAAAGTGGGAGACAAGGTGAGCTCGGAAATGGATATTTTGGAGAAATATATCGAGTGAATGCTGCATAGACACTTAGTTTCAGTTTCTTCTTCAGTTCCAGCCTAATCTTCCTTCTATGTTTTAGTATCTGCAAATCAATATGGATTAGGTCAGTGCCTAGTTCCCTGCATATCTTTGAGCAATGCTGCATTATTTTCAAGATAAAAATGAAATTTCTAATATGAAGCCTTGAACAGAAAAGTGGATGTAACTGTCAAAGCTAATCAGTTATTTCTAAAGATACCACAATTTAATCATCTTTCTATGATTGCTCGGTGCTCTACGAACTCTGTCTTCCTTTGCTGCTAGAAATGCTTACAATATAATAGAAGGTGCACAACTTGGTCCTTTGCCATAGTCTTGTATTACTCAAAACGTTAATGTTAACATGTTTTCTCACCATCCTACTTGCCATCTAGAAGGTCCTTGTTGTCTCGTATTGTTAGGTCCTTAATGTATAATGGAGATTCTAATATTTTAAAATACTTGCCATCTAGGAGGTCATAATGGCCTGGATGAAAGCTTGCATACACTAGTATTTCAGTCCATGATGTCAACTGCTTCTCAGTAATATTAGCTAGAAGCTTGGAAATATGAAACTGACCATGACCATGTGATAATTAGAAGGGCCATTCTTATCACCTGCTTTGTGAATTGGTATGACCGTACTGATAGCCTAAGTTTCTGGCAATTCTTCTTGCAAAGCTTGATGTAAAAAAGCAGTGATGATTTGAAGCAATAAGGACCCCCATTTAAGCAATTCTGCTTGTAAACCTTGAAGATCAAAAGACTTGCCATTGGATAGATGCTGCAGTCCTTCTTTGACTTGCTCCTCTGTGAATTGAAGAATATTACCTATCAAGGGAGGCGCAAAATTAAGAATTCCAGGATGATCATATAATTGGACCAATCGCTCATCCCATTGCTGCATAGGAATATGTCAGGGTAGGATGTAGTCGATATAATATTTTGCACCAAAAGGTTCGAGGCTCACGTAGCAGCAATTTAAACATTTGCTTCTGATGCTCAGCAATGAAGCGTGCCTTCTTGCGTTTCAACACAGATCAGACCATGCATTTCTAGGAAAAGATTTTCTAATAGCATGAGCGACACTAAAAGCACGTGTACCAAACTAGGAGACAGCAGAAGTAAGCAAAACATTCAAAATATCTCGAATAGGTCAAGCGAATGCGAGAGGCAGGAGCATGGATAGCAACGGGTTGAAGAGGTGTAAGCTGCCACTTTAATGACAAATAAAGTGGATAGTGTTCAGAATTTATCTCCTCTTCTATATGCCTTGTGCCAATTCAAAAATCTAAAATGAGAGCCAAGGCTTGCACTTGGGAAATGACATAATCAACAACACTAATACCACCTCCCTGCCTATCCTATCTGCCTTTGTCGAAAAGTTTAAACCGCATTCCTGGAATGATTTTCTCAATGTTGATGCCAAGCTTGGAAAAGCCAAATGGTCTATCGCATTAGATGCCATAGAATATGGCAAGTGGGGGTTGACCAACTACAATTTTAAAGTGGGTTTGATATGGACATTGTTGTGGAAGTCCTGGTTGATTTATATGACAAACATAAGATGTTGGAGGAAGCATGTAAAAATTTCAATTATTTGCTTGATAGAAATGTGGTCACATGGAATGCAACAATTATAGACTATATTCAACAGGGAGATATAATTTTTTACAAGGGAATGCAATGGAAACATGCAGCAGAAAGGCACCAGGCATAGTAAAATCACATTTTTGGAGCATCATTAAAGCATCCAGCAGTATGAATGCACTAGAACAGGGCAGGCATGTTCATAAGTAGATTCTTGATGTGGCATCCATTCTAAACTTATAGGGAATTCCTTAGTGCATATGCATGTAAAATGTGAAAGCTTAATAGAGGCTTGCCTATTTGATGGTTGAACAAATCAAATTTATTGCCCTGGTCTGCAAAGATTAATGTTCATGCGGAATTTGGCCTTGTTTTCAAATCTCGTGTTAAGCAGTAGGAGTAGCAGCATTGAGATGCTAGTCTATTCAACTTTGACAGCCATATAATACTGACGCACTTCTTGCAAGGTATTAATTGGAGACAAGATGCTCTTCGATTACTATGGGCCTACTTTGGGCCATCAGATATGCCTATCTTATGGTCCTAAACAATTAAGTGCACACCTAAACAAGTGAGTGCATATAACCCCCTCATTTTACATGTATATGATGCTCTTATATTAAGACACTTGAGACCATGCATGATTATGTGCAAAATGATTAGAACATCTAACAAGTCAAAAAACCTTATGAATCATCACATAAAATACAACTACTAGATTATAATAATTCATTCTTTATCTTTTGCCTCGTCTTTTTTCATGATGCACTTTAATGAACAAATATCCAATCAATGAACAAACGTTATCTAACAATTATAATTAGATACAAGAAATTTATCGCGGCGGCCTTGCAGCCGCCACGGAGATTTCTCTTCTCCAACCCGCTGCAAAAGAAGTTTTGTGCTAAGTCGAATAGATCTCAATTCTGGACATCCTTGCGATGCGAAAGAACGTGCAGAAGTTGAACCTGTCCTATTGTCATTTGTTTTGCATCAAGGACGACATGGTGCCCGAAATTACCTCATGTCCTCAAGATTTTGTAGCAAAAATGTCTTGAACATGGATGGTAATCAAAATTATGTAATTATTCTTGGCTTAAACTTTTCACATCTTCCACTTAACACCACCTTGCTCCTAATCATTCTTGGCTTAAGCTTTTTGCATTGTCCTTTTAACTCATGTGTGCAAGCCTTGTGCATATAGACTTTGAATGTTAAAAATATATTGCATTGTTGATTTGCAAATTTAGAGGTAAATACAAATTTTAGCTTTTTTCATTGATAAATTGAACTAAATTGAAGAGTACAATAAATAGGTTGTTTATGCTACCTAATCTTACAAATTTTAGTTTTTTTCATTGATGAATTGAATTAAATTGAAATGTTGTTTATGCTAGTATATCTGACCAAAATGTGGTGTCTAATTTTATCCAATAATGGCATTCTATTTTGTATTTCAAATTAGCTAAGCGGATGCTCCTTCGTGAGCGACAAATTCTAGGGAACCTTTGCAATCTACTTGTTCAAATCAAGAATTTTCAATAGGAATTTTTTTTTCTCAAGAAACAGAAACCATAGGATTTTTCCAATATTTGGGGGCTAGGTTTTTGTATAATGCTTCCTCCTGCTAAACTAGGGTTTTACATAATGTTTCCTGCTAGTTTAACACTAGAGTTGTCCCTTGATGAACCCAAATAGGTTCATTCGCACACTTTTTTTGAAATTCTATTATAGCTCCGAGATAAAGAATTTGTTTACATACTCACAATATGTTGTCCTCCATGAGTGTACATATAAGGAAAAATTTATGAAAAATATAGAAAGCTTCTATTACCAAACAGAATGTGGAGCCGAATGCAAAGGGGTCAAGTTTATTCTCAAAGTCTTTAACATTTCTCACATTATTTTGCAAATGTTATTTTTGCCCTACGTAACCCCCCGTGTGAATATGCACCCAAACCAAAGGGGGTTTAAGGGGGATTTTAATTTAAATGTGTTAAATGCAATGGTTTGTGTTAATAATGTTAATGGTAGTTGTGTGTTGATTATTATATTAAAAAAAAATTTTGGGCCCTTCGGGCCTTAACTAAAGCAAACATAGATAAACTTTATGGGCCTAAATAGGTCTAAATATTAATTACTAAAACGCACAATAACATCAAGACAAACAAATTATTTCCATTGCAAACAACTATTGAGTATATTTTATGTAGTCGTTATATTCATTATATTCATTATCTGTAATCTCAATATTGCAATACAAGAATCGTGTAAACTATTGTAAACTGCACATTCATGCACCATTCATTTACCAACTTCAATAGGCTTTTCGAATTTCTGTAGCAGACAAGCAGACCGTGACATGCAATTCTAAATGTCTTCAAGGGGTACAATGGTGCAACCGTTTGAAGAAATCAGACCTCCTATTCAAGGTCCAAAAGATCAAGGTCCAAAATCAGCTGTTTACTTAAATCTTGCATCCATAAAGAGTAAAAAATCTTGAGCGTTCAAAATGTCCACTAATATTCACTGTCACAACCAACTTATTTGGCATACACTATAGATGGCACTGTTAGAATGATATAGTACATCACAAGTATTGCTTTTTCAAATCCTTTGGTTTAATCTTGAACTGCTCCAAAATAAGAATCAAAGGAAAAACAGAAACAGATGCCATATCGCAATACCATCTGAAATTGTTACCGAAAATCCAACAAGATGCCAAATATGTCCATTGCCACACTCTGCTCATAGATATATATATATATATATATATATATATATATATATATATATATATATATATATATATATATATATATATATATATATATATATATATATATATGACGTCGTTATAACTGGCAGAGTTTTAAGGTTGCACGGCACAGAGTAGATTTGATTGGGAATCTGTGGTACCCAGTTGCCATAGCTGCACATCTGAATAAGAGGATCCCGCGCCAAATAAAACTCTCAAAAAGCACAAAAAATACGCTGGTATAAGCCTAGCTACTTTTAAGCTACAGATCTCCTAAGAAAAGGGAAAATAAGGCAGGGAATCAGCAGAGATATGGCATCACATTGAATACAAAGCTTTTACGTCATTAGAATTCGTTTGAATCTATAGCATGCATGGAGATCTGTCCCACAGATGAGGATTGCGAAACTTTAAGTCAAACTCGGACATAGAGATCACATACCTTGCCCGCAATTTCTATGGCAGTTTCGTAGCCCTAAGATAGAGATGCTGATAATGTTGTTAATGCTGCTGGAGAGTCCTAGAAAGTCCAGCTATTTGAAGAGTGGCACGATTAAAGGCAGCCAAAAGGACCCTGTTTATAAGGAAAGAATATCTTTCGCCTAACATCATCACAATATGTTTTTGGATAAGCAATGTAAATCATGGGAAGATTGGCAAGCTCAGGGATTCTTGGTCTGCAAAGCAGTTGATTCTGCACCAGGGACCAGATACCTTTTTCAGATTCGGCATGTGAGCCTGATTTTGACCTGAGATATATCAGAAGAATTTTTTTGGATGTGATACATGTGCAAAAGCAAAGAAAATGCATAATAGATATACCATACACTGCCTCTGCGATTATCTCCATCCAGAAGCTTCTGCTAGTTGCAGAGCCCATTGCAAGTAAGTAATGTCTCTGTGTACAAGGTAGTTGAAGAATAAACAAGGTAAAAAAGCAGCTACCTTAAAGCCAATGCCCGTTTCTCACATCAAAATTTCCTGTTGATACAGGATAGATCTGGGAAAGACTTGATTCTAGACATCAAATTGCAAGAGTGATGTTTCTGTGTACAAGGAGTAGAAGAATGAACAAGGTAAAAAAAAGCAGCTACCTTAAAGCAAAACCCTTGACGCGTTGCTTCTTCAATTCAAGCTGAGTAGAAAGTGCTTGGATTCTTCCACGCTTTAAACCAACTACAGGACCGGAACTCCACGTCAAACATTGGGAAGGGCTATCCATGGCCATCTGCTTACTTTTATACTTTAGCTCGAGACTAGTCTTTTTCTGCAGCCTCGGAGTCCTCTTCATAGCTCCGGCTTCTTCTTCACAAGTTTTATGAACTCGATTTGAGCGTGGTCGCTGTGGAATTATTGACCCAGTATGGATAAGAACAGCTTCTCTCTTGAGCTGCAAATCACTTGCATTTTTCACCGGCAATGACAGCGGATTCCCTTGTAATATGAAAGAAGCTATTTGACCCAAAATATCCAACCCACTTTTATATGAGGTTGCCTTATTCAATACACAGATGGGTTCTGATTTGCTTGCCTTTTTGAATCCGTATCCGCTGCTGCCCAGAGTTTTTGCACCTACTTTTATAACAACGGACCTCCTAACATCGCCATCTGCTGAAGCTTTTACACGAGGCTTTCGTGCCCTAAAATGCTATCCACGAGGCTTGCATGTTCAGCCCCTAGAATAAAAAAGAGGGCTTTTGTTGTGAGCCCTTGGATGTTGGACTATTGAAAAAAAAACTAAATCAACGACTAAGAAATGGTGCACTCTAGATGTACGCATTAGTACATTCATTCAAATACGCCATGAAATCTTAGGAAAACCTTTGTGAAAAGCGTACAAAAACACAAAGAAAACCCCCTGTTATTATGCTACATATTCCTAGGTATTCTAATTCTTCCATCTTGTAAATCATGATATGAGAAATCTATCACAAGAAGAATTAGAAAAATCTATGGTAGTTTTCGAGAAATAATTCCTTAAAGTTTGAAGTTTAGAAGTTCTTTATGGACCCATTTAGATCCCCCGAGGGTCAAAATTTTGAAAATTCATAGTATTACTCTACTTCCATTTAGCAAGACATGTAGTATTTAGTATCTATTTCCATTAAAAAATAATAGTACCTTCACATTCTTATTCTATTTCAAATATCACGGATATAAAATGGTTCCTGGATGTCTGCTTTTCAAAAATTCCTTAGGCACCTGACTGGGTCTTTCAAGGATTCAAATTATGATTTGCTCATTGATACATCAAATTTTTATGAAATCACGTGAAATTTGAAAAATGAGTAGCATTTGTAGGCTATGTTCATAGAAAATTAATGTTATTTTAACATTTGTATTCCATGTTGAATGTCATGGGATTATATCATATCATCGAAACCATTGAATTGAGTGTATTTCAAGGTGCGATTGTGCCAAACTTGTGAAGAATTTTAGTTTGCCATTGAATATGGTGGTACAACTTCGAGTTAATCTTACAATTCAGATGTTCGTATTTAAAATCTCATAAGTATCATGAAAAACTAGTCCCTAATATGGAGAAGGGATTGAGGGACCCATACGGGTTGATGAACCCAAACAGATCCCTGAGACAACTCTAGTGTGGTAATAGAATTTGTCACTCACTAATGGTCCTTCGTAAGGCCAGTAACCTTCAAGATTGATATTGGAGTTGATATTCCAAGGACCTAGGATTGACGAGAAAAACTCTGATCCGTCGACTTATTCGGGGAATCCAACTATGCCAACCCACGAACAGAGCAGAGGCCTGTAGAGGTGGGGCTCGGTGCTGTCAGGCAAGCGACAATGATATTTTTCACTAACAGTCTGCAATGGGGCTTAAACAAAAGCTCTATCTTTTTCCTGCTTCAAAATCCCTCAAAAATTGGCTCCTCTGGACGAAGAATCCGCCTCCCTTCTGCCAAAGAGTTTAATTTCTAGTCTGAGTATGTCGATGTTCTAGAGGCCAAGAGGTAACTATTTGTGCTGTTAAATCTCATTTCATATTGTAAAATTTATCTGGATAGCAACAGAGCTTAGCGTCAGCCTCTTCAAATCACACATGCAATCCTTCTGTCCGCAATTTTCAGACCTCTGCAAATTCGCCAGCGTCTAACCCACATACGAATCTTATTGTCCACAATTCTAGCAGACCCCAGATTTCCTGGCCTTTTCTAGCTATTTGACGTTTTAGCAGATGATGTACTAAGATATCAATATGATAGCAACAATTAATGCTGATCAAGTTGCCGGATGCCGGATCTAAGAGCAGGAGCGCAGATTCCGATTGTGAAAGAGAGGAGGGCAGATGCCGCATTGTCAAAGGAAACCATAGCCAGCAAATTTTTGCTTTACCTAATGCAACGTGTTAAAAAAAATTACAATAGAAGTGTTGCGCACGAAAAAACATAACGTGTCGTGATCATAGAAAGAAATCTTAAAGTAATATGCCAAAAGAATTGCCCTGCAATAATTATATATGTTAAGATATACATCCCCTCTACCACCCCCACCATTTTTTTCAATATTAGTATGTTGTATTATATACTCAGAACTCTAGATGGGGATGTTATGTCTTCACTATTAGGATTTGCATATAGTGCTAAAACTGCTAAGAGTATCATAAATTGGGCCATAGCTATAATTGGAATGTAATATATTTCAATCAAACATTTACGTTTGGGATGCCATTTAGAATATCACCTAATGTGTCGTGATCATAGAAAGGAATCTTAAAGTAATATGCCAAAAGAATTGCCATCCAATAATTATATATGTTAAGATATACATCCCTTCTACCACCCCCACCATTTTCAATATTAGTATGTTGTATTATATACTTAGAACTCTAGATGGGGATGTTATGTCTTCACTATTAGGATTTGCATATAGTGCTAAAACTGCTAAGAGTATCATAAATTGGGCCATAGCTATAATTGAAATGTAATATATTTCAATCAAACATTTATGTTTGGGATGCCATTTAGAATATCGGATGTATGCATAAGGAGTAGTAAACAAAAAGCCTTCAAGACAAAGCCTTCAAGACGGTGCCTGTGTTGTCATAGATAAAACAATGATTTTTTTTGCAATTTGACAATAGAATTAACCTCAATAGAATAGAATGAGAACCCACCTGAACTAATGTCAGTGTATATTAGTTGCATAGTTAAGAGATTTACCCATAATTAGACATTTATTAGTAGCTTAGTTTGGAGATTTATCCATAATTAGATATTTAACGACACCCCTTCTGCATTGAACTAAAAAACTTGTAAGCTAACTTCAAGAAGTTTGATTCCATTGCTACTTCATCAGTTGTTTAAAAAAGCACTAGCAATATCTGAATGAATGGTAGTTCTTTGAAGTAAACACCCATCAATTGTTCAAAAAAGCACTAGCAATGTCTGAATGGATGGCAATTCTTTGAAGTAAACTCCCAAGGGATTTTGTAACGAGAGTTAATCTGAATTTTGCTATCTCGTCAGGGAATCTTAGCATCATTGTATGTCAGTAGGACAGATTGGGGATGTGCTCTTTCATGCAAGGTCAATCCATCGTTTTTCCTTTTATCAGGATTCATGGTTTGTGTGCAGGTCAAATTCAAAACTATCCTTAGAATTGATATCATCAGAGAGCTTAGAGCATGAGTCGATTTTGCAGCCATGTCTTTCAAAAGGAGGGGAGTTCGTTATTTCCTTTGGAGTTTTGATACTTTTAGAGCTTTCTCAAACTGCATCGTGGCCTGCATTCCGGATTTTTCATGTATGCTTTTATGCATTAGCCTCTGCCCAGACACTGAGTCTTTGTTCTGAAATTATAGCAAATAAGTTAGAAAACAAGCTGCTTATCATTATGATTCGATAGTTTTTGGGATGTTTGAGTCCTGCTTTGTGTAATGGGATCATGCTATTTACTTGCCATGATCGAGGAAATCAAGTTGCGAGCATCGTTTTAACATTTTCTTGATCATTTGTGTAATGGTATGTCTAGCCCATTTAATCAATTTGGTTATCAAACCAAAAGGGTCGGATGCTTTATTACATTTTAGTCTTTTTATTCCAGCAATTACATCATCATGCAAAAATAAAAGCAAAGAGCCATTGTTTGGTATGTTGTCGTCAGTATCATCCATGTGATACAACTTATACACCTGCTGCAATAAAGCATCTACCTTCAAGTAATTTTGTTGTTGTTTCTTGCTTTTCAAACAAGCCCAAAATTTATGCAGGTCAGCCAATAATTCATGAACTAGCCTCCCTTACTTTTTATGAGATAAGCCCTCCTTTTTAATGCATTCACTGAATTGATGGCTTTCTCAGTCGCCGCCTTAAATTATGTTTCCTTAAATATTCGCATGTACCTAGGCTAAACTTATGCGGCTTCTAATTCTGGTAGAACCCGTTCCTATAAATTGGATCAGGGCTACCTAGTTTATTATCAGTATTCTTGTTCTTCAATCAAGCAAGTTCAGTTCTATTCTGTTGTCCCATTTTCTAAATTACATGGTATCAGAGCGGGACTCTTGATCGATTCATGTTTCTCCAATTTATGTTCTTTAGAAAGGATGACAAACAATTCCAGTGCTTCCGCTATGCTTGCATCTGCCGTGGATTCCCTTGAACAAACCAAGGGAATCGAAAAATCTGGTGTGGACCGCTTCAAGTGGGAGAGCTTCCACATTTGGAAGTATCGAATTCGCACTCATTTCATGGAAAAGGCACTTTGGGGAATTGTTGAGGGTTCAGAGCCCAAGCCCACTTGAGATAACCTTGCAGAAATCCATGGCTGGGATGAAAGGGATTCTAGGCACATGCAGTTCTGAACAACTGCATCCATACCCGCATTCTTATACAGCTCCAAGCATCCCTTACTGCTTGTGAATGTTGGAGCAAGCTTCTTTGCATATGTAAGGACAAGTCCTTGTCCACTCAAGTGCTTCTTCAGCGTAAACTCTTCAACATCAAACTTGAGAAAATGGTTCTGTCAGCACATGCATTGCTACTATGCGCTCCCTTATGGATCAATTGGTGGATGTTGGACAATTTGCATTATGTCAGACATGATCCACTGTCTATCTTGAGCAGAAGCATTGTCTCGTCTTACTTTCTAGCCTGACACCAAGTTTTAATAATCTAGTGGTGGTGCTTTCCAATCAGCCCCACCCGCTCACTTAGGAGAACATCAGTACTCGATTGTTGCAAGAGGAATCTCGACAGCAACAAATATCGATTAGGGGATCTGAACGCGTCTCTCAATTCTCTGGCAAATCTGAAAAACACTGAAAATGACCAGAGAAGAAAGATTCGGCCAACTCATGATGCCAAGTGACCCAAATATAAGTACTGTAAACAGAGGGGACATCCCACAATGGATTGTTGGAGACATAAATTTGAACTAACCGAAGCCAAGTTAAAAGCTGCAGGGGCCACCAATTTCATCGTCAGTGATGCTGCATTAGAAAGAGTAGCCTTTATGGCCACCAATTATAGGGCTCTATTCCCTCTAGTCCAGTGGCTTGATTCAGCTGCATCCCAACATAAGACAGGACACAAGGCAGCCTTCACAAGCCTCTAACCTCTTCCTCATGTAGTCATTATCTCCTCTAGCAGGACGTCTCACAGGCACTCAGCAAGGTACTGCTCAGATTCACCTTGACTCAGGTACCTCCAAGCTCATTTTCACTGTTCTTTTTATTCCGAGCCTTGACCAAAATCTGTTATGCATTGCTCAATTTGCTGATAATGGTGTCCTTGTTTTGTTCTTCAAGGACCAAGCTTCCCGTTTGGATGCCCAAACCAAAATGTTGCCGACTACCGGCATTAGACATGGTAATCTATATCACTTTGGATCCACGGTCAGAAGTTTCCCTCCACACTCAGGTCCACTTCTCTAGTCCCCTTTGGCATCTTACCCATACCGCATGCCTCTAGAAAACTGTTTCTTGTAAAAAGATGTGCACGACCTTGATACCACTACTTTCTGTGATTAGTTCTGTCGCCCCTATGTACAAGACAAATTCCACATGTTCCTTTTTCCATCCTCTGATGATCGGGCCTCTGTTCCTGCATAACGTCTTCATTTTGATGTCTCTGATTCTCATCCCACCACATTAGGCAGTTCGTGCTATTTTGTTCTCTTCATTGATGATTTCCTTAGGTATCTGCGTGTCTTCTTTATCAAAGGCAAATATGAAGTCATCATTATCTTCAAGAGATTGCACCAATCTATCCTCATTCAACTCGGACAGCCACTCCAATCCATCCAAACTGACATGGTGAATATATCTCCACGGCATTTGAAGACTATTGTTTAACACATGGCATACTGTTGCACGCACTGCTCAATAGAATGGCATGGCTGAATGCACTGTTCGCATCTTGAAGGATACTACTCGCAGTCTATTGGCAGAGGCTAATCTCCCTCTTATTTTCTGGGCAGAAGCTATTCACACAGTAGCATATGTTCGCTATCGACTTGTACTTGCTCCCCTTAAGTCTACTCCACATGAATTATGGACAGGCCGCAAGCCCCACGTTGCCCATCTTCGTGTCTTTAGCTGTGCTGCTCATGCTTTGCTCCTCGAACATCCCCCTGGTCAGGCATTTGCACCTAAGAGCATACCTTGCATCTTCATGGACTACTCCGCTCAAAAGAAAGGTTACAAGCTCTACAATCCCATGACCCACAAGTTCTTTTTCAGCCGGTATGTTCTATTCCAAGAGGATATGTTTCCCTCTATCGGCTCCTCTGCTGTCATCATTCCCCATCCAGATCTTGTGATGCTTCGCAATCTCCATCATCCACCACCAAGTACCCCAACTGATCCGCCTATTCCTACTCCGCCAGCCTCTGCTGCTCCAGCTACCTTGGCTGACCCAGCTCCCTTGGATGCCCCAGAGCTTGTTGCCCCTCGCCACTCTCAATGGACATGGAAGCCTACTGCTCGTTCTTTGGCAGCCCACCAAGCAGCATTCAATTGCCTTGATCTAAAAGCTCCTGCCACCTTTACCCAAATATGCGCAAATCCCCATGCCAATGCATGGAAACATGCTATGGATGATGAAATTGCTGCCCTGCACAAGAATGATACCTGAACTCTCACTGTTCTTCCCCTTGGCCACCGAGCAATTTCGTCTAAATGGCTTTATAAAATCAAGATCATTGCAGCGGGTGAGTTGGACAAATTCAAAGTCCGCTTCGTGGCTCATGGCTTCAGCTAGATGGAGTTGATTACTTTGACACTTTCTCTCTGATTGTCAAGATGGCATCAATTCGTGCTTTACTCGCGCTTGATGTTGAGCATGATTTGGACACCCACCAAATGGATGTGCACACTGCTTTCCTATATAGAAACCTCACTGAGGAGGTGTATATTGACAAATCACCTGGCTATATCAGCCCTGGCCAAGAACGCATGATCTATCACTTGTATAAAGCTCTCTATGGACTACGACAGGCTCCGTGCCTTTGTACCAACGAATTTGCTTTCCATTAGGTTCGTCAGCGGGCAATCTGACTGCAATCTCTACGCCAACTGGCGAGACAAGCAACTTGTTCTCTTGGGACTCTACATCAATGACCTAGCTTTGGTCACAAATGATCTTGTATATTTGCACTCCATCAAAGAGGCTTTGTCCCAAGAATTTCACATGGCTGATTTGGGTGATATTTGCAGCTGTCTTGGGCTTCGTATCACCTGCTTTCGCTCCCAACACCTCATTCATTTTGGATCAAGAGCACTATTGCCTAGATGCTCTTTCCAAATTTGACATGGCTGCATGCAATGGAGCTGATCTCCCCATGAATCCCGGCCTCAAACTTAATCTTGCAAGGGAATGTCTTCAACAAGTATCGATAGTGCACTTGGCAAAGGTAGATGACCAAAGGGAATTCACTATGAGTGCCATACAATGTGCCTAAGTGACTCGTAAGAGGGTTTTTTCAATCCATTTTACATGTACACATAGGATTAGGGGGCTTTTTTGCCATTGTATGGAAATGGTCGGATATGCCTTTCAGAAAATTGTACATATAAGTGTTTTTGGTCACCCTCTGCATGCGCACGAAATACCCCCATTTGTATAAGTGCATCCCTCGAGTGGCTGAAAGAAGATTGCGAGTTCAAACCCTGCCTTTTATAACTACCTTTTTGCATCTGTGTGACAACCATCTTTTGTACATATGAGTAGAATACTTGTATGGTATGAATACCCATATGGTCGCCACATCATCCCCCTCCTACGACGGCGACGAGTCCTCGAAGCTGGAGCTGGAGCCGAGGTACTCGAACTTGGTTTATCCGGATAACGTCAGCGAAACTCCGCAATTTTTTTATCAGGAGCATTAGTCAGATTCCTAATAGGCTCCCAGGTTCCATCAAACCTTCCCAATCCACAAAGTAATACAATCGCCAATGCAGAAACTTAGAGTCCAAAAATTTCTCGAATCTCGAACTCCTCATGATCATTAATTTTTGCTGCTGGTGGTGGCAGAGGAATGTGATCCGGAACCTATCAATGTTGTTAAAAAACCCGTTTTTTATTTTTAAAGTACCTTTATAAAAATCCTCACGTTTTTTAAAGGATTTTTATGATTTGGTATGGCCAAAAAAAAAAAAAACTACACATTCTTTGCACTGCTTTATTGGATATATTTGCTACGGTTAAAATGCACATTTTTGCTATAAGTTACAAGATGTCGCATGCCAACAAGTAAATTAGAAGTTTATGCTGCTACTAGAAACTATTAAGTTCAACTACAAAGATATCATAGTTGTTTTGCCATACAACTCTTAACAAAGTTCAGAAAAACATTATTATAGAGGTTAAGAAACATAAAAAGTTCATATACAAGGATAAATATGTTCAAGAATATCATATATTTGGATAAACAAAATCACAGTCTAAGGATTTTTAAAGATTTTTAAGGATTTTAAAGATTTTTAACGTATTTTATATGAAATACGTTTTTAAAGATTTTTTCCAAAAATTTTAAAAATCTTCAAAAAATCTTAAAAAACGTTTTTTAAAGGTACGGATTTTGACGTACTTAACAACATTGAAACCTATGTAGGGCTTCAATAGCAAAACATAAAATATTGAATAGAGATGAACAACTTGAGGGAGCTCGAACCGGAATGCCACATCGCTGATTTGGATCGTGATCTGGTAAGGACCAAGGCGACGACAATCAAGCTTGTTACAAGGACGCGAGGTAGGGAGGTCCCTATGAAGAAGCCATATAAGTCACCAACATGAAATGTAAGAGCTTCTTGCCGATATAAATCAGCATAATGCTGAGAGCGCTCTTGTGCCCATAGAAGATGGTGCTGAAGATCTGATTGAAGAGCTTGGAGTTTCTCAAGTCGAGACTCGGCACTAGGATTGACAGAGTTACTGCCATCGACACTAAGGGAGCAATGAGGTTGCTGACCAGAGTTCATAAAGAAACAGAGTCTGGCTAGTAGAAATATGTACTAAGTTATTATAAGCAAACTCAACCAATAGAAGATAATTGACCCAATCATCCTGCTAATAACTCATAAAGCACCTCAAATATTGTTTCAGTCTGATTAGTGTGCTATGCTTGCCCATTACTTTTTGGATGATGATTGGATATCGTGAGTGGTCAATATGCAATAACTCCAAAAGCCGCTTCTTGTGGTCCACGATCACTGACAATAGTGTCTGGCCGTCTATAAAGTCTGATACTTCACGAAGGAAAACATCAGCTGTTCTTTCATGGTAATGGTGATAATCTTTCATGGTAATGGTGATATTGCAGGGAATAAAATGAGCCATCTTAAAGAAGCAATCAACAATGACCATGATGGCATCATGACCCCGAGAGAGTGGCAGCTCTAGAATAAAGTCTACAGAAATACTCTTCCAAGGTCCATCTGGAACTGGCAGTAGATGAAGAAGACTACGAGGAAGATGTCTCGGAACCTTCTCTCGATAGCAGATATCACAGGATTGAATAAACACATCGGCAGAGCGACGAAGCCCCGGCCACCAATACTCTTGAGTAATAAGTTCAAGAGTATTGGCTACTCCAAAATGTCTAGCCGTAGGTGAGTTATGACAAGCTTGGAAAACTCGAAGTCACGAAGCACCATCCGAGACATAGAAAAATCCATCGTGGAACAGAAGTCTATCTCGGATCTCAGAAAAATCATAGTTCGATCGCATTTGCCGAGAAGATGATGATGGGCCAATATGTGAAAATACATCTTGAGCCATCGGAGGACGGAGATGTTCGAACAAACTCCAATAAGGCTGTATCATGAGGCCTCTCGAATAAACTGGTGGCCATAAGCTGGAACCGATCAAACTCTAGGATAATCTATGATTGCTGATCAAGATCGAGAGAATGCATCAGGCTTCCCTTGGAGAGGTACAGGATGGTACTTGATTACGAAATCAATGCGGGATAATACTTGAGTATGCCACCGAGTCTGGCAACAGTTCAGCACTCGAGAAGACTAAAAATATTCCAAATTTTGATGATACATATAGACCGTGACCTTATAAAAAGATCCTTCCAAAAAATGTCTCCACTCCTCGAAAGAATCAACTATAACATAAATCCTTGTCATAAATTGGATAGTTAATTTCGGCAACCTGATTTACATATGGACTAGAAGGATCTGCATGAGCAAGAACTGGTGCCATCGTAAAAGCATGCTTCAAAGTAACGAAAGCAGTTTTCGCTTCCATACTCCATTCAAATGACACATCCTTTGTTGTGAGGCGTGTTAAAGAAAAGGCAATCTCCGAATAAAATGCCGATACACCAAATATATGATAAAAAAATATCTAAGAACTCCTGGAAGACATTGTTGGCCATATGCTGGAAAACTGTTGGAGCATTGGTATGCCCAAAAGGCATAACTGTGTACTCAAAGTGGTCATACCAAATTCATCACCCTCTTAGATTCGGATGAGATTGTAGGCACTCCGAAGATCAATCTTCGTAAAATTGCGCACATCCTGGAACCACTCTAACAACTCTGGAATTAGCGGAAGCAGATAGCGATTCGGCATTGTGATCTTGTTGAGGCCATGATAATCAACGACCAGGTGCAGAGAACCGTCTTTCTTTTTTAGAAAGAATATGGGTGCTCTAACAGGGGACTGAAAATGTCGAATGAAGCCAGTAGCTTGATTCTTCTCAATATAATCCCCCAAAACCTTCAACTCGGTAGGAGATAGACCATATCTATTTACTTAAAATATTTTTGGGGGCGTGTGTCCTCTTTTTCGGCCGCCTGTAGATATCAAAATCCAGCCAAAAAGCAAAATTTTGGGATCAGAAACGTAAAATGTTTAAGGCAAGGGTTGATAGACTGACATATGTTTTTTTCCGGACTAAGTTAACGGATGGAATAATTTTTTGGGATGGCTCTCCGCCATAGCCGGGATGCCGCCTTCTTCCTTCATTTCTTCAAAATGCTTCCAGAACTTGCTTTTCGGCATTGCTTTGGCACCCACATAGTGGGCCAGAGCTGCCTGAGGTACAAATTTTCCCACTCTCCTCCATTCCGTCTCAACTGCTATTAATCGGATAGCAGGCTGGATTTGCAATTGCCAGTAGTAGCATTAGTATTTTCAACAATCTCTATTCATTCTTCTTTCGAATAGAGGGCGGTGGGCAGTGTCTTAAGGCACTATCTGGCCAAGAAACAACAGAGATTGAGAAGCAAGGGCATTCTGTACAGATTAGATTTTATTCATATGATATGACAGACTCCTCTCTTCTCTTGGAACAAGCTCGATGAGTACATTCTGCGACCCAGAAATTGTCTTTATCAAGCTCGTCAGCATTCTTATCATTCCCTTTAAATTCACATTTTTCTGCATTAAGATCACTATCCCAACTACGGCATGGCGCCTTAGGCTGTGCTTCAGCTTTTTTGGGTTTGGTTATTTCCGATCTCTGCAGGTAAAAGATCTCTGCAAGTAAAAGATGTATGCAAGTAAAATTACAGGAAATGGTTTCGAATGTGTTATGATTGAACTCTACTTCTTGGTTCCGGATGTGTTTTAGGGCTTGGGACGAAGTCTTATTTTGATTGCATTGTGAACCAGTGTAAATCTATGTATTCAGATTTCATTCAGATATATTCTTGGTGTGTCCAGATTTCATCGTAGCACCGAAACATCTTTGAAGCAAGCTAAACTTTTTGAGTTTGTGCTTCCTTTGTGGCTGATTTTGTTTTTACAATATCTGTTTATGGCAGCCATCGATTTCGATTAAATTTTTTAGAAAAATTACAGAATATGATTGAAGCACCATTCTAGTTAGTTGAATGACTGCAAAGCATCTAATAAAGATGAGAATTTCCACATTTTTATTTTTAAAATTTTGTTCTTTGTGTCTGGTTGATCTGACTAAAGCCAAAGGGTTTGATGTTACCTAAATTTTTATGATATGTAAATTTGCAGAACCCAGTTTTCAACTTCAACTCTGCTGCCTAAACATGGCTTTTGCAGAATAGAAATGGCATAAGTAGACTCCTATGATTCTTTCAAAAAATATTGTAACCGATTGTCTCTTAGGCACATTCATATATTGTATTATCTGCTGGGTATTTGTTTTAGTATAGTAAATTTATTGTTTCCATTGAGGCCTACGTATGTTGTTAGTGACTTATAATTTTACTGCTCAATAGTCTACGTAGAGTATGGGTTAGATCTTAGCCTTAATCCCATAGCTAACATTACATTAGTATGGGTCTCTTCCTCTCTTACCACCTTGACTACAGCTTGAGTCATGCAATTAATTTATTATAGGATGCCTGTTTATATTATGTCTCAATGTTACAGTTGCTGTTCCATCATCTTCGCGCATTAAATTGCTGGCTTATGGCATTTTCCTGCACATTACAGATTCTAAAGATATTTATGGCTTATGGTATATCTCTGCACAAATTGATGGCTTATGGCATATCTCTGCACAAATTGATGGCTTATGGCATATCTCTGCACATTACACATTTCTACAAAAGCAATGCCTAGAGGTAGTCATTGTATTTGCTAAAATTGAAGTCACGTTGCTAGGCAGAATAATTACGTTTTGCTCAAGTCAAGATGATGCTTTTTTTCTCTAAATTAGTACTTCCTAATCTGCATTTGGAGAGCTTCTGCAGCAGCTTACTACCACTGATAACAGATCATATCATGTCAGAAATGAATATCATATGGATAAAGAACTCTGTATATATCATGACAGATTTGATTATCACAATGGATTTAGGCTTCCATTTGCTCAATTTTGGGATAAATATGTTGCCAGCCTTGAACCTCAAACCATGCATGGATGAAACATATTTTGATGGATCAAGCAACGGTTGCATTTGAAGATATGTCATAGGCTTGCAAGCAAGTCTTGCAAGCAACGCCATCTCTGATGTCTTTCATCTCTGCAGCAACGTCGGGCAAGCAGTTGTTGCATTTGGAGACATGTCATAGCATGCAAGTTTTGTAAGCAACGCCATGCCATCTCTGTTGTCTTTTCATCTCTGCAGCAAAGTCAGGCAAGCAACTGTTGCATTTAAAGACATGTCATATCAAGCAAAGTGTTTCAAGCCATGCCATCTCTGTTGTCTTATAATGAATGTACACAACAGATCTAAGACATGTCTTTACATATAATGCACTCCATGTCATGCATGATTTGTTTATGTATCCAAAAGTCCCCTTCAACAAGAGAAATCACTGAATAATTATACTGCAACATGGCATGCATAAGTTTTATAATATATCCAATAATGCTTACCTCTAGATGGTTTTAATATTAATATGGGATGTTCCTTTAAATATCAACGATCTAATATGCTGTAATGCATGGCAGAATGGAATTATATTTTAAGGCTAGGGATCGGATGTTCCTTTGAATATCAAAGTTTTAATATGTGTTTTAAGGCTAGGGTTGATAGAATATGTGTAAACATTAGAATATTTGTTTCACGCTGGGAATTCTTAAATGCATGTTGGAATGTTTGTTAAAAGGTTACTCTAAATCAAGCAAGTCTTGAATGTTTATCAAGGTTGTTTATAAAGGAGCTGTTACATGTGTTATGATAAATGTCAATCCCTTAAGAAATAAAACCACTACCATCAAGAAGATGAGAAATATTTGCTGAAGCGAGGCAACATTTGACATTCATTAGGACGCTCTCCTCTTAGATGTTACTAGAGAGCATGAAGACATCTAATAGATGCTCTCCTCTTGCCTTGAATAACATTTTTCTAGGATGTTCATCTTGCAGACTGTGACAATTTAGGTTTATCCTTTTGGAGCTAAGGGCTACATTTTCCTACTCAATTTTTTACGAAGTCATTATACTTTTGCATAAAAAAAGAACACGTAATTAGTCAAACTTCTATGCCATGAGCCCAACATAGGACATTGTTCTTGGAGTTCAACAAACATGTAATTGGCTGAACGTCTACATCGTAACCCCAAAGTACAGTGTTATTAAATCTGAACATAAATGGGAATGAATCCAAAAGAGACAACAATTTTATCAAATTTGCACGCCTTTATAAACACACAAAGTCAACGTTGGCCATTATAGAACATCATGAAATGCGCAACAAAGCAGGATATCATATCTGCAAGTAACTATAGATTTGCTATAGCTTCACAGAACTGTATATCAAAATGTTGGCTGTTAACAATATACACCACTTTCCAATGACATGCGTCCTCAAAATATAACTCCCACACACGTTGGTATTGATTTTCACCCATGCCATACCATATAACTCTTTATTAAGCCATTTAACTTTTTGTTTACTATAGAGATGATTTATCCTATTTCATGTAGAGCTTTGAGAATTGAATTGGATTGGTTTTTAACGTGCTTAGAGACCAATTGGTCTATAGGACAAAAATACAATATGTAGCAATAAATGCCAAATAGTAGGTGCACATAGCCGTACAAACTTTACTACCAGGAACATTTGCAGATAATAAGTGAAATGTACATAAGTCGTATTTAATTAAAGTGGGACTCATTCCATTCCCACTTTTTCGCGGAACTCTGTTAATTTACACAAAAAGAAGCACCTCGACCCGAAAACTGGCCATAATTGGAATTTTTGTCTATTAGTGTGCATCCAAGCTTTTGTTCCAGTTTTCTTGGATAGCGTGTCGAGAACAAGAACAATGCAACGCAAACATAGGAATTTCATTACAGCTTGAAACCAAAGTTCTAATTAAAAAAGATTCTTAGTTGAACATTTTGGCTCTATTTTCTTAGGTGGGTAGACAATAGATCACAAATTCCAACAAAAATTAAGCAAATTATTTACTTAATCACCCAAAAATACTAGTTTTGAGATACCTTATATTTATACATGGGCTCATTACAATATATATTACAGTGGGTGAAGAGACCATAGTGGTGGTATGGGCACAATGATTACACCCTCTTCACACATGAACCACCTAGTGCAAAGGGCGCGTGGAGCTCTCTCCTAGTCACGGAGCAACTTACAGACGATAGAAATTTCTATGAGGAGTTCCTTTATGGGCCAGGTGCTTGTATGTCCAACTGATGTCACCACCCTCTTCTCGGCACCTTTCTTCAATGAACTGATCTTTTCATTGCTCCCAAGCATGTACTATCTGGTCGAGATAAGGACTGCAAGAGACAAAATCAAATTAGTCAAGTGATGTTACATGCAAAAAAAATAAAATAAAACACGGTTCTTAGGGCCATTTTTGGAAAATACAGGCATGAGAAAGGCAGCTCAGAGGGAAAAACACAGGTTAGAAGGCCTTTCTCGACTCGCGAGTCGAGAAAGGCAACTCAAAGCGAAAAACACAAGTTTTAGGGTCGAAGGCCTTTCGACTTCGCGAGTCGAAAGGCGCTCAAACCGTAAACACAGTTTTAGGGTGAAGGCCTTTCTCGACTCGCGAGTCGAAAAGGCGTCCAAAGCGAAAAACACAAGTTTTAGGGGTGAAGGCCTTTCGACTCGCGGAGTCGAAAGGCAAAAAGCTTAAAAAAAACACAGTTTTAGGGATCGAAGGTCTTTCTCGACTTCGCTGAGTCGAAAAGCGCGCCTAAAGCCGTAAACGCAGGTTTTAGGGGTCAAAAGGCCTTTCTCGACTTGCGAGTCGAGAAAGGCAGCTCAAAGCGAAAAATGCAAGTTTGAGGGCCTTTCTCGACTCACGAGTCGAAAAAGGCAGCTCAGAGTAAAAAAAGGGCAATTTCAAAGCTCAGAGTTCGAGAAAAATAGATACATACCATGAAAAATAGACCCTCCTACGTATTTTCCATGAAAAATAGACCCTCCCCATGTATTATCTAATGGACACATATCCAATGGACCCTCTTCCTTTCTAATGGGCTCATATTTAGCTATGTAAAGAGTAATGCCTAATGCACATGTAAATAGCAACATATGCACCTATAATGCACATTATAACCTATGAGAGCCTATTAGACCTATGCATTAAATCTATTAATATGCATTAGACCTATTAATATGTACTTGTCCCCATTTTGTGTCTTGAACCTTCAAAATGGGTTAAACAAGGTGTAAATTATATCATGATCTTCGCAAAGTTAAATTTTTACCTTAGAATAAGAATATATGCCTAGAAAACGTGCACCATGGCAACATAATGTTTAATGTGTGAACATAGTAGCACACACATAAAAAGTAGCACACACATAAAAAGAGAAATTGGGGACACGTCAAAATATAATCCTATATATTATTAGCATTTATTTTACACTTCCTTTTTCAACGTATTATTTTACCCCCTTTTTTTCTAATACCCCTTTTTTTTCATGCATGCTTGAATTTTAAAATTTGGTACATACCTTTTAGATTTAAACTCCTTTGTAAATTGGGGACACGTCAAAATATAATCCTATATATTATTAGCATTTATTTCACACTTCCTTTTTCGACGTATTATTTTACCCCTTTTTTTCTAATACCCCGCCTTTTTTTCCCGCCCATGCTTGAATTTTAAAATTTGGTACATACCTTTGAGACGAAACTCCTTTGTACCACTTGGACTCTTTGTTTCTTGAAGAAGCTCCCCGTAGCATAGCTCCCAATCGAACTGACCCAGAACCAAAAGCTTCCAAAACTATGGAGAGTCGAGATAAAAAATGACATAGGGCTCAAAATTTTTTATTTTCCCTTTGTTATTTGAAGCGGAAGCCATGGTCTAGTTTTCAAACTAGTTTTCAAACTCACCCGATCCGCCGAACAAAGGATTTGGTAGAGCAGAGGACAGAAAGAAGGAAGCAGATGAAAGAATGCAGATGAAAAAAGATCCGGCAGATGAAAAGAGATCTGGCAGATGAGAAGCTTCTTCTCTGAAAGATCCTCGGCTTCTCTCACTTTCTTCAACTCCGGCACCCTTCGTCTCATTCTTTTCTCGCCTTTTGTGACACAATGGCTAAGAAGCGATCAGCAAGCCCCAAAACCGTCTCCTGTAGGAGGCGGATCTCATTACCGGGGCGTAAGGAAGAGGCCATGCGGAAGATATGCAGCAGAAATTAGAGATCCATGGAAAAAAACCAGGGTATGGTTAGGAATATTTGATACCGAGGAAGCCGCAAAAGCACAAAGCATATGATACAAATGCAAGCTAGAGCCTCAAGTGGAGCCAAAGCGAAAACAAATTTTTATGATCAGAGCACTAGCCAGGGATCTAGAATAGAAGACCCAGGGACTGCTCCCAAGAACCTGGTGGATTCTCTGCCCTCTCATTCTTTAGGAAGCTCGTATAATCCCAAAAATGAAGACATGGATTTGAATTCTTCTAAGGAAATCAGGACTTGTAAATCTATTTCGATGGCAGAGCCCCTTCTCTGACCACAAGAACTACGATGGCGAAGCCGCTTCTCTGACCACAAGAACTAGAAGCTTCTGGGCGCTTCGCCATACCGCTTTTAATCGCTAAGAGATTTGAAAATCCCAAATTAAACTTTTCTCGATCTTCTACACCGTGTCTTGCGTCCTTCCCAACCCTCGGATTTGCACATGCCTGAGAGTTTACTTCAAACCCCCTTCACAGCTTTTTGACCCCTGTTCCAGATGGTGCAAGACGGATGTTTTTCTAGACTTTGGCCATTTTCCTATTTTTCTGTCTAAGGATCAGAGGCGGCCATGGAATCGACAATATGACAGAGTAAGGGGCTGTACGAGACCGATCATAGCCCATAGCCATGGCCTGAAGCTCAAATTCTGAACAAAATCGGCCACACCTGTTCAATGCTTAGAGATGGAGGTTTTATGGGGCAAGAAATTGTCTGCTCAGAAGAAAAAAAAAAAAAGCATTCGCCATAGCCGTTCAGGGAGAATTTCCGCCATAGCCGATAGCCCCCATCCATTCTCCGTCTTGCAAAAATATCCCTGGTAGACAAGCAATTCTCCTTGGCAGCTTTTTTGGAGTATGGTTTTGTGGGGAGCTTCTCGCCCCACTAGTCGAGAAATCAGCCTAGCCTATTAGAAATTATATATATTGTTTTTTTTAATTATTAATTATAATAATGTTAATTATATTTGTTAATTATATTATTGATTTATAATTATATTGATTATAATTATTAAAGGTTGCCCATCTTTGCCCCCTTTGCCCTTTCTCTCTCCTTCCCATTTGCCCATTTGCCCATCCTCCTCCCCCTTTCCTTGCCCCTCCCGAGTTGCCTCTTTGCCCATCCTCCTTCCCTTTCTCCGCTTGCCTCTATCCCATCCTCCTCCCCTCTCAGGTTGCCTCTTTCCCATCCCCCCTCCCCCAATTGCCTCTTGCCCATCCTCCTCCCCCCTCTCTAGTTGCCTCTTGCCCACCCTCCGACCCTCTTCAAACCTTCTCACCATCTCCCCTTCTTTTCTCGGTTTGTTGTTTGTAAATGTTATTGTTGTTTTATTAAGACAAAATTCTATTCAAGCACTCAATTCAAAAAAAAAAATTGAGTATGAGTCCCATTTTCAGTCCGAGTCCCAAAATTCAAGATTTGTCCCACTTTAATTAAATGCAACTTACATACACAAGTAATACCAAAGAAGCAATAGTATTGTCATAGTTTACCAATGTCTTGCATTGCTATGATGCTATCATAACATGATACACAATTCTATCAAGCGCGGCAACGCCTGGCGCATGTTTACTTCTTCATCCATGTAGATGGCATTTTTGTAGCAAAAGAACTCACATGCATTGGAATATATAATGCAGCGCATATTGGGTTTACAAATCGTTTCGTCTTGCGGCAATATTTGATTCTACAAGTACTTTATCGTGGCGGCAGTCGCCGCCACAGTGGACTCATGAATGAAGTTCAATCGGATTTTGGACGAGTTAGGGAGTACATCTTTAAAGAATACATACCATATCCTTTTGCTTATCAGCCACTATGAAACATCATAAAAAAAATTTGTAATAATGAAATCTAAGAAACCATGTCGAGGAATAGATCTTCATGAATATTTTGAACATTTTGCATATGGCAATTTTGTATCACAAACACCATCCCCTACTGGTGGGCATATTTCCCCTTGAGTTTGAGCCCAAGTGATTGGTTATGATAGAAAGTACATACGATACCTTGAACTTGGTAAATCCAACTTGAGTTCTAAAACTATTGTTTATCAATAGAGATAACATAAAATAACCAACGACTAAAAGGAGACGAGAATTTTTTATGTAGGAACTTTTTACACGTTCATATGTAACATCATACCATTTTCACAATTTTGAAACCTTATAGCTAGCTTAGCTTTCAAGGGTTCTAGAACATGATTTGCATAGCTTGTCTAGGTCTATTGGCATGATATACTAACAATTTTGTCTAGGTTTGTCAATATATAATATACACGCCATCTATATACGAGACGTTGAACTTGGTAAATGCAACTCACACTGACCATGATCATGTATAGGACTTTGATTAACAAAGCATGCAAATTGTAATTGAGGAATCTATTTATGGTACCCTCTTACTTCTTGTTTTGTAGATAGGGAATTATATGGGAGCAAACAACTTGAATTTTTACTTTATTTCTCGTTTTCATTATACTTACTTTTATGTGCTTGCCTATGGTTCAACTTACATAAATTAGCACAATAATTACCATCAGTTTGTACTGTAGCTTTCATAAGATCATTTTTGAAATATCTTGTTGCAATCAAATACTACATCTTCCATGGGATCGTCTACTTGATATACTTGATATATCTTGTTGTGACTAGACCTTTAAGTACTCATTAAAGTAGAGCTTCTATACAGCTTCTATATCAATGCAAAGAAGCTTGTCTGCATGTAGGGTTGTGACAAAATGTCCAAGACATTTCCAAAGCTCAAAGGCATATAGGCAACACTTCAAAATTGTTGGAAATGGTATTTACAAAAATGCATTTAAATGATGACGTGGCATTAGAAAAGACGAAGTCGTAGAGCTTATGGTTTTTTGCAACAGGCTGGCCGGAAAAGCTTGAAAAGGGGTTGCGGAGTTACGAAATTGCTGTAGAAAGCAGTGTGATTTTGCTGTTGAGGATCTCGGCAAAGCCATAGTCGATTTGGATTGAAACACTTGAAGGCCATTGCTGTAAAAGACAATATTAAATCTTCCAGATCAACACCTCTTCGAAAATCAACGCCTCCATCAAATGGCAATGGCCTTCAAGTTCACTATTGTTCATCATCATCGTCATGTTTATTCTCAGTGCACAGCAATGGTCTTTCAGTTCACTATTGTTGAGGATCTCGGCTTGAGGACCACTTCAACTCCAACATGAACAAATATCGCTGCACTCAAAAAACTTACACAGAGCAATACGGCATGGAGGGAAGAAATCAAAATAGAGAGTTATACCTGGTGCAAGAAAAACTGAACAATATTGGAAAAAAGTAAGCTCAATGTCTCAACAACACAGACAGCTGGGTGTGGTAAAGAGCCATGCTTTAAACTAGAGCTCCTTTGTTCAAAACAATTCAAAGGATTTATGCAGCAATCACGCTCTGGATGTAAAATGTAATGGCCAATTCTTAATTTCGTTGCAACTGATCAACATTCTTGCAATTCGTAGGTTTCTGAGCAAAGAATACAGAACGGCCTTGGCAAAGGAGACTGGAATCTGTAAAGAATTTTTCATGCCATGTTGGGGGCGCAAACCAAAAACTAGCCATTGTTGTGTGTATGTTGACCCATGTGAAAAGCCTCCTGAATATCTGTAGTGCATGCAGCAAGAAAGAAGTATGCTTGCACTTATCACATCAATTCTACACAAGAACATGAATTCCATTTTCTATATAAGAAGATTTCAAAGAGTGTTGATCTGGAAGAGTAAATATTGCCTTTTATGCAGCTGAATTGGAGTCACACAAAGGTAAACGAGAGCGTGAATCACTCTGGCGGACCCACTCTGTTCGTATCTTCGAAGTAAACCATCAAAAGAGCAGATATGTTTTCAATCTATAATATCGTCGTAAGGCCATCCTAGAGGAACTTTTTGAGTTCTGCATTGAACAGGGCTATGCAAGTAGAAGGCGGCATCCAAGTGGAGGAAGATATATTGGATTCGTCAAGGATAGATTGGTGTTATTGAAATAAAATCGTTTTTAATAATTCTCAACAGAAAACAAAAGCGGCAAGCTGACCTTCTGAAGCCTCAGAAGCAGTACTTCTGCTAAACCAACGAATCCAAAGCTCTCACTTTTTTTCGCGGTTTTTGTGCCCTGCAAATTTAACCTGGACGCATGCCTGCCTTCCATGGCACATAAAAAGCAGATAAACTTCGATGTTGGATCTGACTCTCCTTTACCGACCTCTTCTCGGCTTCTCCTTGCGTTGATCCGAGCACCTGACCTCTGCCCTTTATATATACTGCGAAAGAATACGCTTGAAACTTCCAGAAACTCAACTCGGCCAAAGCTTCACGCACATAGTCGAAACTTCCAGATCGTTCCAAACTTTTTGCATACACACACGTGTACAATTTAAACCATAATTTTTCATTAAAGGCACCGCCACCTAACCTGGCCCCTTACCTTCCTTATTAGAATTATATATTAGAGATATACGAGCCTACCTTCGGGATGAGTTGTCTCATGTACTTGATAGTCATGAGACATCGTGGGCAGTTCGAATCAAAAAGTACAACATTAGGCCCTTGGTGATGTGCATCATGTGGAGATGTATATTTAGGGTTCCATCATGAATTAAAGTACGACAATGATTTGTGTTTTGCATTTCTGTACCTATTTTTTGATGATGTACTTAACTACTTCTAAGGGTGACATTTTGAGCATAAGTTTTGGATCTGTCTTTTCAATTTTTCGTGTTTAGAGGTAAATCAAGTGCCCCCCACATTCTCTATAAAGCATTGTTTTCTCTACTGGAATCTATAAATACAAAGTTAATACATTGATGATACTGTCATTAGATAATCTCAATAACAAAAATAATTACAAGAGCAAATAATGTCCATTCCCTCGAATATCAAGATGTGCTATTGACGGAATTTGCACATATGGACCTTAACGCCCGAGTAAACACACATGCCAGGACATTAGCCCGGCAACGCCGAGCACACGTTTACTAGTATCAGACTATATGGCAACGTTGTCTCAGACTGTAAATCAATAGGACAATCATATAGTCGATGCTCTGGGAGCTTGCTGGTCTTGACTTTGTCAAAAACTAGAGAAATTGCTATATTTGTTTGGAAGCATTGGAGCAGATTTTACCAGTGCAGAGCTAGTCGATGTATGGGGGCATGGCCATTGGGACCCCATTCCGGTGTCCGTGGCCGTTGGAGCCAGGAGCGGGTCACTGGCCACACCGGAATGGGGGATCAATGGCCACGCCCCCACAACATGGAAATTGGGAACAAATTTGCCTCCCCCCCCCCCATCTTTTCCAGTGGAGGTTCGGCGATGGTAGTGGCGGCGATGGGCAGCCCGTGTTTGATGGTGCTCTGTAGTGGCTATGGCGCTCAACGACTTGGTATTTGCCTCAGATTTTCCAAGTCCGGATGCGCCCTATTCTTCAGTTTTTTATTGGTTTTATGGCGCTTGCCTTATTTTTCAACCTTTCTTTGGTTTCTGCTTATAGGTATTCAGAGTTTGCACGGCAAATAGCGGTTTTTTCCAAGATAAGGATGCTTTGAGGCCGATTTCTTCCAGGGTAGCGGTCAGAAGCTTAGAATATGCTTCCGCAGCTCGTTCTGTGCTATTATTTCTTGCATGCAGGTAGCGGTGCCATATTTTCGCTCCATGATGCTTTTATAGAGCAAATGCCCTCTGGACCTGCTTTAAGCTGATCTTTGCAGCAAATCCGGCAGGTGTGTGCTGTTTTAAGCCCCATTTGAGGGCCATCATAGTATCCATTGCAGAGTTTTCATGATTTACCGCATTTTCCTAATGTTCTTCTACACTGATTTAGTTATTTCTTGCATGCAGGTAACGGTGCCATGTTTTTGCTTTACGATGCTTTTATAGAGCAAATCAGTCCTCTGGCCTGCTTTAGGCTGATCTTGGCAACAAATCCAATAGTTATATGCTATTTTAAGCCCCATTTGAGGGCCATCACGGTAACTATTGCAGAGTTTTCACGATTTACTGCATTTTCCTAATGTTCTTCTACACTGATTTGGTTTTGCTATGATGCTTTCGGATTTGTGGGTTCAAATCCCATAGCTGAAAGGTTTATTGATTTTAGTTTTTTGCTCTGGTTGCTTTGTTACTGTTTGGACAACCGGGAGTAGTCTGTCAAATTTCATATGCACGAAATTTGCTTCCCTCTTTCCATTCCAGATTGTAGAGAGGTGACAGATGTCAGCACAAGCACGAGCAGGAGCAGGAGCATCATCTAGAACATGCAACAGGAAGAGCGAGAAAGTAGGGTCTGCCAATGCTGCCAACTAAGATTTATTGAAGATGAGTGCCACATTCTTCAGAACTGGCCACCTATCCAAGCACGATATGTCGGGTTGGTTACACCTGACCAATCGCTACAGGTGATGATGAGCACGCCTTCAGTGGGGACTTTGGCATATTACATTCAAAATATACTAGACATGTGGGCTCAATTGTGCCACTGATCACTACGGGCTCAATTGTGCCACTGATCACTACACTGACATGTACAAATGTATAGTTTATCAACAAGCTTATTACTACTTCCAAAGTTGTTCTCTCAAAAACCCTTCGAGGTGGGGTTTTTTAATCCTAGACACTAATACGGTGACTGTTCTTTGTTTGTTTGTTTTGTCCCATAGGCCATCTGGTCAAGCCAATTCATTTCAATTTATAATTTTAATACGTATTAGGAATATATCTATACGAGTCGTATTCTGATTGACCAAGAGATTTTGTGATAAGTTTCAAAAAGGGAAAAACTACAAAATACCCTTATGTTTTGACAAATTTCATGACATACCCCTGAGTTTTCATAAATTTTTGTAATACCTTGGTCAACATATTTAGTATTTTGTATTATTGAAAATTGTTCGAATGCCCTTATGATCTATCTTAATTACTCAAATGCCCTTGAGATTCTACACAATTCACCAAATACCCTTACGATGAGAGATGATACAGTTTTTATCCTGATAATCTGTTTTTATCCTGATAATCTGATTAGCGTTCCTTCCAAGTATGAACATCAAATCCGAGAGCCATGATCAAAATATTAGATAGTCTTACTATACGGCTTCAGATTAATGTAAGATGAGATATTCAGAGATATTCATATCTATATGGCAGTGAAGAGCATATTCAAGCACATGAGGTCGAACAAGGTTTTCCACTGGGATTCTATTAGGTTAGAAGGTCTAAATCTTTGGTCTGTTTTCTATTCAAAAACGAAAACTAGCGATGTCAAATCCTTGCCCAAAAACATATCCATTCAGAAGGGCTTTATATAAAATACGTAAAATACAAGGGCATTTGATGATATACAAAATTCTACAGAGCTAAATACGTTGACCAAGGGCATTACAAAAATTTATGAAAACTCAAGGGTATGTTATAAAATTCGTACATAAGGGTATTTTGTAGTTTTTCCTTTCAAGAACGTGTAGGGGCTTTTTTTATCATTAGCCCTAATTGCAGTGACATTTTGGTTTTTTTTCAAAATTATATATATCAAATTGCCTTTCGTTTTGAGGGCAATTTTCCCTTCACAACTTCACAAGGTCGACGATTCCGATGGCGATGGCGGCCTTGTTATATACTCCTTGTAGCTACCCAGCCATGGCAGAATGTAGAGGGGATCCTTCGGGTGGGCCTGCCCCGCGCAGATCATCGTGGGAATCTCAAGACCAGTTTAAAAATGTACACCCAACTTCTGCGTTAGTGGGATCTGCCATTTCGACTTTGATCTTCCGGTTTCCTCCGAATTTCGCACGGCAGCTTAGCATCAAAGCTCGCCGGAACTGCAGTAATATTGGAGTTGCACAAGTTGTTGCTGCTTCTGCTATGAGTTCTGGTGGCCAGACTTCTTCTAGTCTGGTAGATTCCGTGGCCGAAAATGGTGCTTTTTGCAAGGAATCTAGTGCTAATGTGACCATTGTGTCTGCTGTTTCTAAATTGCCGTTTGTTGATGGGGTGGGTATGGGTTCCCCTGCGGAAGTGGTATCCTCGGAGTTGTCATTTGCCGAAGAAACAAGCGTTAGTCTTAGTTTTGGAACCCCCGATGGAGTCAGTAACGTTGTCCCAGTTGAAATCCCTAAGGCAATGCTCACAAGCACGCTGGCAGTTCATGCTGGTAAGCTATTCCATTTTGTTTGACACCTTGATCGTTTACGTTGTTTTCACAATGCTAGCTAGAGCTTATCCTCCTTTGCTATAGGTGAGAGGACATCATGCAATAAAGTTGCTGACTCTTTGACAATACCACTTGTCCAGACATCTACATACACGTTCAAGAACACTGCGCAGTTGATTGAATTTCAGGTATATAAATCAGTAAATATTCTGCATCGGATCTTTACATTTGCCTCAGTACTTTTTATCTTCTGGTAGCTTACCAGATGGTATGTGGGGCAGTAAGCTAAGTTGACTACCAAAAAAATGTACTTTCATTGCCTTGATGGCTACTCATTTAGGAGGCTAAATAGATCAGTTTTGAATATGGCAATACGAGCTGGTCTAGCATTCTTCGGGTGGTTCATAGCAACTACTTAGGTATGCGTACACTTGATATTGGTTTTCATTTTTATGCAAATTCAGGAGGGTAAATATGTTAGTTTTGAGTATGGACGATATGGCAACCCGACCACCCGTGCAGCAGAAGAGAAAATCAGGTATTGTTTACAGGTCGTATAGGCTTTTGGAGATTATAGTTTCTTGTATACTTCCTAATGATGTCTATGTGGCCTGTGTAGTGCTCTTGAAGGTTCCGAAACAACATTACTTATGGCATCAGGCATGTGTGCTGCCACCACTATGTTACTTGCATTAGTACCAGCCGGTGGGCATATCATAACTACTACAGACTGTTATCGCCGTACACGGCAGTTTATTCAGACTGTCCTGCCAAAAATGGGCATTACGGTACCCTTGAATATTTTATCTCTCGTGGTTTTTGGTGGTTGTTTTCAGCTTGAGAATTTGTATTTAAAAGTTACCTTTTTTCAAATACTATTTTGTTGGAACAGGCAACAGTGATTGACCCTTCGGATATACAATCTCTCCAACATGCGTTGGATGAGAACAATGTATGCCTTTTTCATATGCTTTCTTCTCTAGCATGATTTTAAGACTTCTTGGGAAATCGATTATCACATTGTTGTGTTTGGCTCAGGTATCATTATTTTTTTCAGAATCTCCAACAAACCCTTATCTTCGCTGTATAGATATTGCTCTCGTTTCTGAAATCTGTCACAGAAAAGGTGCTATTGTTTGCATTGATGGCACTTTCGCAACCCCAATAAATCAGAAGTCTCTGATGCTTGGAGCAGATATTGTAATCAACTCAGCAACCAAGTATATTGCTGGTCATAATGATGTAGGTATATGTAGTAAAGATTTTCCAAATGGCCATTGTTTTCAGCATTGATTGTTGAATTATGCTGCTATTATTTTTTGTTTGGGTTATGCCATGTCTTTCCTGATGATTATTATATGTGGTATCAATGGCTGGACAAATAAAAGATACTAATAGTTAAAGACACTTTAGTTGAAGATGGCAAACTGTAGCCGTGTCCTTTTTAATATTTAACTATGATGCTTGTTATCAGGTACTAGCTGGAAGCTTAAGTGGGCCGTTTCACATTGTGGATGCAGTCCGCAAAATGCACAATATCATGGGCGGGGTCCTTGATCCAGTAGGTATTTATAGTTTGATTCGTCCTCCCGACAGCCAAGCATGTTAAAGGCACTTCACTTTATGCAGAATGCTGCTTATCTCATTCTTAGGGGTATGAAAACTCTGGATCTTCGCGTAAGGCAGCAGAATCAAACTGCACTGAAGCTTGCTCAAGCTCTAGAAAATCATCCTAAGGTAGAAAATAAGTTTTCAGCTATCAATATTATTTTATTTTAAGACATTCTTGTCATTTGTGAAGATCTTGCGTGTTCATTACCCTGGCTTGGAAAGCCATCCTGAACATGAAATTGCCAAGCGACAGATGCGTGGTTTTGGCGGTGTAGTCAGTTTTGAGGTATGAACTGCATCCTTGGCTGTTCCAAGGAATATCTTGACTTTTCCATTTGCCACTCAGAAAGTTTAACTGGACCTCATTTTGCAGATCAATGGTGACTTAGAAACAACATCTGAGTTTATTGACGGCCTTCAAATTCCATATATAGCTCCATCACTTGGGGGCTGCGAGAGCCTTGTGGAGCAACCTACGATTATTTCTTATTGGTTGGTATATAGATCCTGCTGATTTTTTCATGTAGTTGATGCTCAAAGGCCAAAACAATTAGTCCAGACATGGTCAAAACAGATACTCTAGACATTTTCGTACTGCAACAGTACTAGGATTTTAAACTTTTGTCTATCAGCTTGCAACTGTTTCAAGGAAACTTGGAACACTGATCACCGTAATGTTAGCTCTTTGTCTTATTTCGTTTTGCAATGCTAACAAGCTGCCTTGTATTGGCAGGGATCAAAGCCCAGAGGACAGGGCTAAGTATGGGATCAAGGATAACCTTGTCAGATTTAGTTGTGGTATTGAGGATTTTGAAGATATATATGCTGATGTAATGCAATCTCTGGATGCCCTTATTGTATGATGCTATGAGTCAACTTCAAAAACAGAAAGTTTTAAAAATCATTGGGGTCGTTAAAGTCAATTCAAGTTTAGTATTCATGATATCCATTGCTTATTGCAAAAACATACAAGTCACCTCATCAGGACTTTATGAAGAAACAGGGAAGCAACTCTTAGATAAGACGAAACACATGACTAGTCTAGTACGATGGGTAGTAGTACCGTTTAAGGCAACCTGCCTAATAGGCTAAATAATGCAGAATATAGGATTCTGTGTTCTTCTCTACCTAAATTTGGGGTGTATTATCATTTGGGGTGTCCAATAATTATTTGGGGCCATCCGATGGTGGCATATGCCAAAGCATATGCCACGCCATGAACTTCAAAATCCCCTATATTTGACTTACCCCTATCAGCCAAGCAAACCATTGAATAAATACAATCTCTGAAATTTGAAAGTTTGGCCAAACAAACAATGAGCCTGGGGAGTCGAATCACAGTATAAGTTCTGACGCTCATCCAAGCATACTAGGTATTCCACAGGAGGGATGCCTAGTATGCTTAGGGGCCGAAGCCCACTAACAAAGCAAACAAGTCAGTACCAGCATATCATTTGAATACACAATTCTGTTAAACAATTGCAGCCTGCTCAAACTTATTCAACACGTCATATTTACAATACACAATTCTGTTAAACAATTGCAGCCTGCTCAAACTTATTCAACACATCATATTTACAAGCATTTACCACAACCAATTTCGGAACTAGCAAACCATACCTGTTAACCAATTGCAGCCTGCTCAAACTTATTCAACACGTTATTTACAAGCATTTACCACAACCAATTTCAAAAACCATACCTGTTAACCAATTGCAGCCTGCTCAAACTTATTGAACACGTTATTTAAAAGCAAACCATACCTATTATTTCAGCAATACAAATCCAGATCAAGGTTTATCAACTCCACACATAAAATCACAAGCCAACAGAAGAAGAACATGTAAAGAGATAAGTTCATAGCCGAGCCACTTTGTGCATGCCTAATCACTGCATCTAGTTGCCGTATTTCTTGCACAAGCAAGACCATCGCAAGGCTCATATGAGAGCGCAAGATGTGCAACTCAGAAAGGGGCACCCCCAAATGCTCCCACTCCACAACAGATATGGCATTGTCAATTGACACATAAAACCCTCTAAGCTACCGCCTAAGCAAGCGCAAGGATGCCGCAATCCTATGCGCCTCAGTTCCAACCTGGATAACACTATTCACGAACTCCCCGAACAAAAATGTCTCTCGTGCTCACCGGTAAACACAACAGGTCCGGATGGGATGCTTCTACGCCAGACGAAATAAAAGATTCAGCAAAGACACAAAGAAGTTGCTCCACGCCAAAGAATCGTTTCCCCATCGATCCCATAACTCCCCGCAACTAAAACAAACAAAGCTATGAAAACAAACCCAACCGTACAATGAAGAGGCAACCAAGATCATCCAACGGCCCATGGTACGATCACCCTTGTGCATGGGATGAAATCTACACCGGTCAAAGCATCACAACATCATCATTTGTCTCCACTATAAGAAGCATCATGAATATCCTCGAAGTTATTATCTTGTTCATCAGCAGGAATAGCATCATCCCAATACCGCCTCCTCCCAGGCCCATTCCTTTCCACAGGTACAAAACTTGCTGGCAGGCCAAACAAGATGGTCCTCATATCCGATGGCATGCAGTGACTACGATTGAGCAGGACTCTCCATGCATCCCGGACACGGTGCTCATTGATATGGGCAGTGTTAGAAGGGATAATGCAAGAATTAGACAAGGTAAATTTTCCAGAACGAATCATCCTGGCCAGTGCATACAACAAACTAGCAGTCAATCTACAGTTCCCGTGGTAATTCACAAAATGGGCAGCTCGATTCAACAAGTTTTTGTTATCAAGCACAACTAAATTTTTCGTATCACCAACTCCCCATCTCAAATACAAATCCTTACCTTTCTCGATGGCAGCCTCACTCACATTATGAAGATGGCAGACATAATGAACTTTTCCCACATCCTTCATACAATACCCAATCATACTCTCAAAACAATGAAGACGAGTATTTTTAAGGGCTTTGCATACCAATATCACACCAGGAGGCTTAGAAACCCAATTGAAATCTCCTTTTATGGCATCATTCATGGCCCTAGGACTCTTAAATCGGGCTCTAAAAATAGCCTGACAATGCAAATGATCTACAGTAGCACCACGCTCCATGGCCACAGCTCCAGCAACACACCTCCGATTGCAAAACCCCACAAGACCATCATAAAAACTCATGGGCACATCTTGCCCAGACAGACCTAAGGTAACACTCACATCTATAACATTCCAGTCCTGCTCAACAAGAAAAACCACCATATCCCCCGGTCTCACGCTCTTGGGAGTTGGAAGAACTCAGGTTTATAATGTGGCTCAGAGAACCAGGGATAGAGCAACCAACACTCTTCCCCTTTCTCGCTGCCCTCTTTAGAGATATAATGTGGCAGAAAATTACACACAAAAATAAAGGGAAGAATACAGCCGGCTTACCTCGGGCATAAATCCCCTTCGAGAAGACTCCACCTCCGCTCCCCATCAAGCAACCCGACCCCTGTTTATCCGAAAACCCCAAAAAAGCAACAAGCCCAGAGGCAGGACACATAAGAACCTCCGGCCTCAGCAGCTCTGCCATCCCTGGGGCACCCTAGGCGGCATTACCAGTTCCGGCCAACCGGGCACAAGATGCTCGGCCTACATTCCAGGGTCTCGAATCCCCACTGCCACCGTCAGCAAAATAACATACTCACATACGAATACCCATTACACCATAAAAACCTTAGGTTACAAAAATACGATTCCAAATTTCGGCCACTATCGTCTAGGAAATCGGGTGCCACAAGGTTTTTGTATGGCATTATGGCGCATTTGTGTGCATTCGGCAGGCCTCAATGCTTGTGGATTAAGTTAGTTGGTACTATCAATTTAATTAAATTTAAATTAAATTAAATATAACAGGTTGGGATAACTAAAAAAAGCAACCTCTTAGGCTGCTTTCCCATGGGCCTCCAGCCTCAAGGTTTCTTGGAGGTGTCAAGACCTTGGTGTGCCGGTTTTGTGGGTGCCTCACCTTGAAGAACTCAGGTTTTTGACCTGAATTCAAACTATTCTCAATGCATTTATGGAGGTCAAGATCTTGGCATGCAAGTTTCCTTGGGCACCTCACTTTGATGTACCAAACAAGCTTTTGTTCCGTAGCATAGCCACTAGATCAATGAATCAGGCTGTATTAGAAAGGCTCATAGTTTAGGGCTCTTGCAGCGACTTTGATTTAATAATGTGACAAAGTAGAAAAACTGAGTTCGAGCCTTAATGGGGATGCGCCCTTGCCCTTATGTAATATAACCATTTTCACTTCACTTTTTCTTTATCAGGCTTTCCTAACCCCATTTACAACAATTTCTCAAATTTTAACCTATCCACGTTACACTCCACCTCAACAATTTCAATTTACACCGTTGAATCTTCAAATTTCTACATCTACGGTTCACAAAATTACAAAAACTCGAGAAATTTACTCTGCCCCTCCTAATGTCCACTCTTCCCCTCTTCCCATTACCTCTCTGTTCTCACAGTGCACACATCGTGCTCCAACAGACCAGACTAGCGACTAGGGTTTTGATCATGCCTGCCTAGTGTTGAGCAAATCTTAGTAGTTCCTTTATAGCAAATTATTAAGCATCATTGATGCTTTTAACAGCCTACGAACAAATAACATGATCCTTGACTCTTCTAAAATTTCTTTGCTCATTCTGATCCGCATGGATTGACGGATATAGAAAGAAGGCTATGGTAGGCTACGACGGTTGAGAGGTTTTTCCCAGCCAAGGTAGGGATAAACAGGCGAGAGCTTTCCTTTCCAAGCATAAAAATGAAGGAAACGTGGTGGATAAATATGTAGCAAAATAACAGGGGGTTCCAGGGGGATTTGATATGGATGTAAAAATAACAATTCCTGAAACCATAGACCATATATTCCTAAAAGAATTGAATGGGTTGTTATAAAAAAAAAAAACATAGATTCAAGATAAAAAATAATCACATTAGCTCACTAGGTACATTGGTTAAAGTATTCTTATTAGGACATTGAGTTATTTTGGTAGAGGTTCGAGCCCCCGTATTTCATATTCTAGAATCTTAGGCAAAGTCGTATAGAGGTTCGATATTTCCTAAAAACCTTAGGGGAAATCGTATTTCATATTTTAAAACCTTAGGCGCCTCCAATCATAAATGACTATACCTGGATTAGGAGTGTGCCTCTTCAGGAGACTTACATGGAAGACCCTATGGATTTTGAGATGTGCTGGTAGATCCAACTTGTAGGATTGATTACCTACTCTTTTAGTTATCCTGAACGGCCCAGCCCATCTTGGAGCAAGTTTCTTGCAATTGCCGATGCGGAGCTTCGCTTGCTTGACTTTGATCTTCAGCTACACATTGTCCCCAACTTGGAACTCTCTTACTGTTCTGTGCTTATCGGCTACACTCTTCTGCCGGCTTTGTGCTGCTAGAAGATATCCTCTCACGTCTTCCACCAATTGTTGCATGTTGGCTAGCATCTGCTGGGATACTTCTACTTTGGACACGGGATTGTGCCAAGTGTCTGGGGTTAAGCATTGGTAGCCGTAATTGATCATGAACGGCGACATTTGAGACGACTCTTGTTTGGTGCTATTGTATATAAATTCCACCAAGTGAATATAATCATCCCACTTTAATTGCTTGTTCCAGACGTAATTCCTCAATATGTCTTCAAGTATCCTATTGGTGCACTCCGTCTTCCCATCCGTTTGAGGATGATATGCCGTACTCATCGAGAGCTTCGTCTGGATGGTGGTGAAGAGGTCTCGCTAGAATGCGCTCATGAACTTTGAATCTCTATCTTAGATTATTTCTCTCGGCATCCCGTGTCTGTGGTCCTGCACGGCACAAAATGTGCCATCTTTGACAATTTGTCCACTACTACCATCAAGGCGTCTTTGCCCCTTATGGTTCTCGGAAGCCTTCGCATTCAGCACAGGCAATGGCTCTAATGCTCCGGGAATTCGGAGTTGTTCTGCCTTCGTTTGCTGACATATGTGACACTCCCGAATATACTTAGCTATGTGCTTCTTCATGCCAGGCCAGAAGTAGCTACTTCTAATCTTAAAATAGGTCTTCGTAAAACCTACATGCCCTGCTATTGGGCTATTGTGTATGTCATAGAGTATCAACTTCCTGACTCCCGATGACTCTAGTACATACAATTTATTCTTATGGTATAATAGGTTGCCTTCCTTATTAAAATGCTTGAAGTTTCCCTCTCTTTGTCCGTTCTTGCCTCCTTCGAAAGGCTTTTCCATGCTTCCTTGAAGTCTCGGTCCGTTGGCAACATTTCCTCTATCTTCTTGCCAAACTCACTGGTGAGTGTTGATACGGCATTGCAATGGACTCTCGTCGTCAAGGGGTGCCTTGAGAGCGCATCCACAACCACATTGAGCTTGCCTGACTTGTACATGATGACAAAGTCGTACTCCTCCAGGAACTCCATCCATCTCCTTTGTCTCAACTTGAGATGTGGTTGGATGAAGACATATTATAGACTTTGATGGTCCGTATCTAATTGGAACTTCCTTTCCAATAGATAATGCCTACATATTCTCAATGCTCTCATGGGTTGGGTAACACATTTCGGCATCGTTCATCTTCCTTGAATCATATGCTACCACCCTCCCCTCCTGCATTAAGACTGCTCCTGTTGCAATCTTGCTAGCATCCGTTGCCACCAATTTGTCTTTCTCTGGGTCAAACAATATTAAGACTGGGGCAGTCGTTAAAGCTTCCTTCAACGTCCAAACACTGCATGGCCTTCCTTTGCCAATGACTCGCCCAATATTTTATCTTTTTCCCTTTGGTGAGGTCTGTTAGCGGCGCTGCTACCTTTGCAAAGTTCCTAATGAACTTTCTGTAATACCTTGCCAAGCCGAGGAAGCTCCTCACTTCATGGATGTTCTTTGGCGCTGGCCAATCAATTACCGCTTCAATCTTCGCAGGATCGGTGGAAATCCCTTCCGTGGTGATCACATGCCCCAAGTACTCCACCCTTTCAATCGCGAAGTGAACTTGGATAGCTTCGCATAAAGCTGATGTCTCCTCAACTTTTCAAGTATTTTCCTCAAGTGTTGGGCATGTTCCTCCAAAGATTTGCTGTAGACTAGGATGCCATCAAAGAAAACTATGATGAATGTGTCTAGAAACTCGCGGAAGACGGCGCTCATGAGCCTCATGAAAGTTGGTGGAGCGTTGAACAATCCAAATGCATCACTGTGAACTCATAATGGCCATATCTCGTCCTGAATGCAGTCTTATGGACGTCTTCTTCCTTAATTCTGATCTGGTGGTAGCCTGGCCTCAAGTCAATCTTGGAGAAAACCTTCGCTCCTGATCCATCAAATCATCTGATCGAGGTAGGGCATACTTGTTCTTGATGGTGTGCTTGTTCAATTGACGATAGTCAATACACATTCTGAGACTTCCATCCTTCTTCTTGACAAAAAGTATTGGCGCTCCAAATGGAGAGACGCTAGGTCTTATAAACTCTAGGTCTAGCAACTCCTGCAATTGCTTCTTCAATTCCGTCAACTCCAGAGATGACACTGGTCTGATGCAATTGCTGCCCTCCCTGCCAGCAGAGCTCTTATCTCATGGATATCCGATCTTATTTGCGATATCTCCTCCTCTGAGATTGGTGCCTCGAACTCTTGGAACATGTTCCTTGGTTGAAACTGCCTTGCGGGTGTCTACTCTTCCTGAGGTTGTCGATCTTATTCTACATTCCTGAGTGCTCTAGCTGCATACACATTAGATTGCACTCTTATGATTAGCTTTTGTTTGTTATTGCATTGGTTTGTCTGATGATATAGTTGTGGGGACAAAATATATCAAAGAACATACATAATGCCATAACTTATATTCATAAGGTACAATATTTTCACAATCAATAACAGAGAGAAAAAGTCTTAATCTATTCTTGGAATCTTCTATATGTCGGGTTGTCTTCCAAGAACTTCTTCACTTAGGCTGTGCCAACTGTTCGCCCCAAGCTCCTGAGAATATTGGTGGCCGTACCACCTTGAAGTGCCGTCACCAGGTCTTCATCCTTCTATCCGACGTGTAGGCTGCAGTGACGGCCAATCTGCTATGCCATCCATATGGGATTGCGAGGTCGAAGATGCTCAAAGTTATTGTCTTCTTGACCAGGATGACATTGTCGATGTTTGGAGGCATCTGAGCATGCCTATCAAATTCCGAGAGTGCAATCAGCATGAAGACACTTTCTCCTCCCCATGGGCTAAACTGGCGGTATATGACCGCTATCCTTCCGTCGATGAGGAGTGGAAGGTAGAACCTGAGGGCTTTGTCATGTCCCCCCTCTGTTGTCTCTTCTCCGGTTCTGATCCCGACCATGTGTCTACCGGAGTATTCGTCTACCGGTACCGCTATCATTTCTCTGTAGTCGCCAAACATGGACCTGGAAGAGGTCAACTTAATGCCGCTTCTTTCTAATCTGGCTGGCGCTACTGCAGAGGTGTTGGGCAGGAGCGCGCTTATTGTCTTTCCTCTGATGCCCATCCACTCCTGGATGGCTATAAATTTCTCCTCCGAGGGTAGCTCCTGTTGTGTCATCATCTACCGGATGCCAGTGTACGCTTCAATATTCGATGATGACTGGCTAATATAAGTGTCCGTGCTACAGGCTGCTGGCGTAGAAGGTGCAGAAGCTCGCCCACACTATAGCCTCTATCTCTGCACTCTGGAAGATTCTTTATGTCGTGCAGCGTCAGGTACTTCTCTCCTTGGATGATGACTGGGGTTAGACTGGTGATGCCTAACCCAAATGGAGGAGCCGTCCTCGTTACTCTCAACCCTTCGTCGATGCCTTGAAGGTCTTCTTCTGCCTGTTGCCTCTCTTGTATGGGGTCGACGTCGATGAAGGGCGGATTTGGGGTCTGAAAATGGCCCTTATCTTGGGTTAAAGATTTCCACGTCAGATTCGCCAGGACCAATCAGGTTTGCGCCTTTTTTACGAAAGTCAGTATTACTTGGCAGGTAGAAGGATGAGCAGGCTTACTTGGCATCCACATGGCGTATTTTCATAGGGGATGCCTGCGCTTTCATTGCAACCATTTTAATGGCCCGTATTTTTTCGAGTCGCCACCGCTTCAAAATAATGGTGACTTTGACCGCCACTTGTCAGCGTCACCAACTCCCTTGTCAAATTTTGGCGCCAAACTTCTGTACTGTCACTCCGGCGCCTCTACGTGCATCCTCTCCGCCTTCACTCCTCATCTGCAATCCATGTCTCCTGTAACCCCGTGTTTCTTGCCCCATTTACGTAACTCCCAAGGTCAAGAAGTGGGAGGTTTTGTCTCAATAGGTTCAGGTGAGTATGTTGCCATCAACGAGGGGCGAGCATAGAGTTAGCGACAAAGGCGATCGACGCGATGCGGACACATTGGATAGGTAGGATAAAAGAGTTCAAGTTGAATTCTAGCGTCGGAAAGTGGAAAGTATAACAATACGACATGCATATACCCCTTCCGATATGGCCAAAGAGCTAATCTCCACCAAAAATGCTTCCCAAAATTGCCCGCAAATGGTAACCACCTTAATCGGATCACACGACGCCGAAGCTAGCCGCCTACTTAATTAAGCGTGAGAGATAGTTTCAAGGCGTCGTGTGATCTCCTTATCTTTTCATTTCTTTTCGTTGACACGCGTTTACAAACAAATTTATTGTGCGTTTTATGTTTATCGACGTCGTGGATGTCATTCCGCCGAAAGTATTAGTAGTGTACTTGTCGTGGTATCACATAGACATCGGAATTGTCCTTTTCCAAGGTATGGATGCCGTGACCTTTAAGGGGTATAGGCATCTGGTTTTACGCACATGATTATAACGTAAAGGTCGAAACCGGAGCTTGAGACCGGTTGAATTGCCCCTTTAAGTGAACTTTGTAAGCCACGCACTAATGAGAACAATGTAATTGCAACATGGCTGACGAGGTGCAAGCGGGAATGTCCAAAACGGAGGCGTGAGGATGAGTTTCAAAATCTTCACACCGCTTGAGGTATTTGCTAACATATTCCGGATGGCGCAGAAGTTCGAAAAGATCCAAGACATATACGTGCTTTCTCCCCCTACGCCGATTTTGTGGATGGCTTATTTTTGGTTCCACACAGGATGTTCGATTCCACGAATCATCCGGTCAACTAACAGATGTCCGCGTAGTTAAGTCCTCCTTTAAGTTCGATACTTTCTTCCAAAACAATATTTATAATGCTAATTGTCAACTAGAACGAAGGAAAAAACAAAAAGAGAGGTCGCACAACTTTTTTGGGAGCCGCTTTGAGGACCATAACGTATAATCCGGCGCGGTGGATATTCGAGTATGGAGAGGGGAGGAAGTCATTTATACAGCCCACCATGGAAAGCGAATGGCCATTATCGAGCTAAGAGTGCTAATGGAGACAGAGGAGATTGTCGACGACTTCCATTATTTTTATTGATGGCATTAGGGTTGGTTACGTGCAAGAGGGAAATGTAAAGTTTAGTGAGTTCGCGATCAACAAGAAATTGTCTATCGCCTAGCACTTTGAATCTCGGTTTTTATTTGTGTTTTTGTCCCATTTTTTTAGGGTTCCGTATTTTGTCCGATATTTTTTAGGGTTCCGTATAATTATTTAAAAACGCTACCATCATATTTTACTTTAACTTCTATTTTTACTATTTATCTCTTGCCGCTTGTCTATTTTTTGTCGTTGTTCAGAGTATAAAGCGCCATCCGCCGAGAAGCCATGGCAAGAACTAAGCAAACCGCAAGGATCCATCCGTGGTGTAAGGCCAGGTGATTACATTAGTCCGCCTCCTTCATCTCGAATCAAGTCTCGATAGAGATTCTCCTCCTCCCACCATGCCTAACGTAAGACCCGGAAAAGAAATCCGCATGATAGACGGCGGGAGAAGCAGCTCCGAAGTAAGTAGGGAGGTGCACTCCGGTTCGGAGATGGAGGATGGAAATGTGAGAGACCGGTGAGCAGAATATGACGCCGGATTAATTATTGGGCAGCCGCCTCTTCTTGCTCTTACTGCTCCTCCTGCTCCTACTGTGGATGTGCCAGAACCTTCAAATCAAAGGAGGAGGCCCAACGCCCGAAAGGGAAGGCGACCGTAAATGTGAGGAGATCGGCCGGAAGAGTCGGGCCGAGGAAACGTACCGCAAATGCTGGGGTGAGGAGACGAGCGGAAGAGTCGGCCGAGCAACAGGCTCCAAATGCTGGGGTAGGTGAGGGTAGTGGCCGGAAGTGGAAGACGAAGTCTGGCATTAAAGCGCTTCGTGAGATTAAGAAGTATCAGAAGAGCACTGAGATGGTCATTCCGCGTCTCCCATTTGCCAGGCTCGTGAAAGATGCAAGAGTGTGGTGCGATACATCATACCGCATGTAATTCAAGCAATCGCCTTAAATGCTCTTCAAATGGCTTCGAAAGCACAGGTGTCGGCCTGTTCGAGGACTCGCAGCCTTGCAAAGAATACATGCCAAGCGGGTGATCATCATGCCCAAGGACATGCGCCTCGTCTTACGCATAAGGGATCCCGAGTACTATGGTCAAAATTTTATGGCTGAATACAACAAGAAGAAAGACCCCCCAGAAAAAAGGCCGTGAAGTGCCTTTGTGTTTTTTTCATATGTATAATATTTCTTAATGTAATGGCTTTATAAGCTTAATCTCTTAGTCCATTTCTTTCTTAGAAGCCTAGCTTCGCACTTTGTATTTTTTTTTTTAATGTTATACGTGAGGATCACACGACGCGCAGCAAGCATTGTGCTTTTTTGTTGCACATAGTAGTCTTCGCGTCGTGTGATCCAACCCTAACCCTAACCCTAACCCTAAAATGTACGGACAAATCTCCCCACAACGGCTGTGTCCCCTTTCATAATCGACAACGGCTACTTGAGTTCAGAAGTGACAGCGCCTTACCGCTCCTAAACATCTTCTTGCTTTCGTCGTCTGCTTCGCCATGGATTGTTATGTGAAGTTCCTGGAATGGTATGCATCCGCCCCTGTTGGCCGGGTCAACCTACCCCAAGCCCGACAGAGTTCTTAGGCAATGGATGACAAAATAATAATACGAATGACAGCAAAAAATATAATTCCGTTAATTACTTACGCCAACACCACCACAACTAGGCTCATAGCTTCCGTTATACCCCTTAAGCCTAGCCGCACCGCTTCCTTTTACTCCTTGCATTAATTATTATGTGAGTGCAAACTTGTAATATTTATTATCCTTGATTTGTTTTAGCATCACATGGTCTTAGAGTAATGTTCTCCTTGTTATTTTAATTTTATCTTTTTCTTTTATGTATAGGGAAATCAAAAGGTTTAACTTATTACTTATGAAATTGTTGGAACTTATAAAATTGTTAGGTTTAGTTAAACACTTAGTTAGGTTTTCACGTTGAACATTTATTTAGGGCAAAAACCTGTTCGAGAGGCAGCGGCCATGCACAAATCCGGCTTCCTCCTCTTCTATCGATTCCACTCCTCACTTTCTCTGCTATGGCCTGATCAAATCGGCCGATTTCCTCCTTCCTCAACTCGGTTCTTTCTTCTCAGGTTGAGCCTTCACCAGGTAACGGTTTCTGCAGAATTAACAGTTAATTCGTGGGCTCCAAGGTAAGCAATCGGATCTGGCTTAGGGTATGGCAATACAGATGGAGCAGGCGGCTTCCGGATCCATGGCTGGGAACAAGAGATGGATAGGACGGCGAAAATGGCATGGCAGAATCGGCAGTGAATCCAGCAGCAGCAAACGGATATGGCAGATGATCTGGGTTTTTGCAGGCTCTATCTTCCAAGCATGGGCAGTTGTATAGCAAAGGACCAGCAATTCCGGCTTCTCAGTTCTTCCTGATTTATAATTTATAGCAGAACTACAGAGAAGATTAGAACAGAGCAGCAGCACATATGATTTTCTTTCTCTTTTATCTCTGAATTTTTATTCATTCCATTTAGATTCTTATTATAACTTAATACTCTTACAGATTCAAGACAAATACAAAAGATGCACAAGTATCACAAAGGATTTCCTTCAGGGTAAATCCTTGGGAAAACTTGCTGCCAATACAATCAGACAGAATTTATTTAACTTAGATTTCTTCACAACACTCACACACAAAAGGGTTATTCATTCACACAAAATAGCATCATCATAAACTAGAAAGGAAGACATCATGCACACGCAATGATGGACCAGAATCATACCAGGACGCTCAGGCAATCAGCAGAGAGCAGACTCGAATAGGCACAAAAAAGGTAGTTTTTTCATTCACGTTGAATTTCTCTTATACAATTCCAATAAAATCTGGGCCTTTAAAAAATACAATCTTTGCCCTCCATGTGGAAAACTTCCTTAAGCTCCAAGATTTTGACACCTAAGCGATCCTTGATCTTCCATCTCCTCCAATCACATCATTTGTGCTTTCTCCTTACCATTAAAATTCGAATTTCTAATGGTCTTCAATAATATAAGCACCCAAATCTTCAAAATAACCTCGTAACTATGCACTTTGGTCGATTTTGAGCCCATACTTCTTCATTGCAGCTTCTCTCCACACTGTTTCACTCAAAAATCAAAATTTCTACTGTGCTGACCGCTCCACATTATCCCCCCTTACTTGTATTCGACGTCTCGACGAACTTGCTTTAAAAAATCTGCTCAGTATGATAAAAGATTGGACTAGAACTTCTCATCACCATAGCAACACCATTATTAACCGGGATTAAAAAACCTCGCCCTTTCGGGTTTTCGAGGAAAAACCCTGGTAATAATGATGTCACTATCCTTGTTAGGGTCCTCTCGATCCGCATCAACCTCATCCTATTCCGTGCCTATTTTGAACTTGCTGGGATGGAGACAATGGCCAGCAATACGGGAAATGAAAAAACAATGCAGATCGATCCGACGGATCGCGATTCTCGAGCCAGACGAGCATGCAAGAGTTGCATGCGTTGCCTGCATGCATTGCATGCATTTCGGGCCTCTCATCCGGTTAGGGGATCGCTATTTCTTCCTCGTTATTCGCCTTCATTCTCATCATCGCTTTCTCTTAAGCCCGCCATGTTTGACTGTTCTATGCTCTCATGCGGGGAGGGGCTTCCTCTTGCATGGGTTGACCTTTCGTGGCATTTCCTATCATTCTTGTTTCTCTTCGACTGACCTTTCTGGCGGATCCCTTCACGGCGTTTCTTATCGTTCTCGGTTCTCTTCTACCTTGGCTGCGTTGACCTTTCTGGCGCATCCCTTCTGGCGTTTCCTATCTTTCGTATCTCTTCCTATCCTTCTCGTCTGAGATACCTCGGCATTCCTCCACTATGGGGCAATTCTTGAGCCTTCATCTCGGATCGACGGGAAGTTCTCTTCTTCTTTTTTATTTGTTGTGTCATGCAGTGCGTAATTTTTCCGAAATGCGGATCGATCCGACGGATCGCGATTCTCGAGCAGGACGAGCATGCAAGAATTACATTACTTGCTGCATGCATTGCATGCATTTGAAACTCTCATCCTAGGTTAGGGGATCGCTATTTCTTCCTGCATTAGCCTTGACTTCTCATCGGCGCTTTCTCTTAGCCAGCCCGGTGTTTTGAGGTTATGTTCTATGCTCTCCCTCCCTCCCTCCCTTAAGTATTTTGTTTATATATATGTTGTTCGCGTGGCACGGCACGCTTTAATCAACCCCGCTTTTCGAGGTTTTTGTTCTTCTCTATTGTGTTTTGTGGTCTTATGCATGCATGTGGGCTGCTTTAACGACGTTGGTTTCTTTTTGGAGCGTGGGTTTTGGGAAGTTTAGCGGCCGGCGTTGTCTAAAAGCCCACGCCTAGGGCTTATCGCTAGGGTTTTTCCTCGAAAACCCGAAAGGGCGGGGTTTTTTAATCCCGGCGATAAGCCCTAGGCAGGTACACTAGCCAAACATCTATGATATATTTTTGTATTTTGGGGTCCAGGTGTTATGACTGGATATTCCCTGTATTTTTGTTTTTTGGGTAGCTTGCGATATGCAGCTACCCACTCTCTACCATTGTAATTACACTGCTGGGATGAATAGAAAAGCCCCATCCATGGGCGTTGTTGTGTCATGCGAGTCGCAGCTCGAGAATGGTAAAGAAAACAATGGTCATGGTTGGTAAGCCAACTAAAAACAGATGGACATGAAATGATGGAAAAAATGATGCTCCTGCAGCGAAAAATAACGTTAGTAGAACATATGGCTGCTAATATGGTGAAGCTGATTGCAGCACTTTATGATTTGAATGATATGGATGAATGAAAGGCGTATGGTTTGACTAATTACGAAGAACAATCAGGTGAACCTGCCATGGAACAAAAATTAGTAAAAACATTGCTGCCTGATGGTAAAGCTTACATGACAGACTTTAATGGATTGACATGGAGTGGATGAATGTAATATGAAATGAATTGACAAAAATGGAGACAAGCAGGTGAACCTATCATGGAAACCATAAAAGTTAGTAACAAATTGTCACTGGATGCGTTGATTTGGCGCCTTTATGGATTGAATGAGGTGTAAGAATGAAAAATGAGATGAATTTGAGTAATACGGAGAGCAAGCAGATGAATAATAAGAAAAATCAAATTCTTTATTTTTATTTTTTATTTATTTATTTTTTTTTTCACTTTTTTAATAATTTTTCCCTTATTTAATTTTTCCCTTATTATGCTATTATCCCCCCTTACTTGTATTCATCGCTCTCGATGAATTACATTTCATCTGGAAGTTTCTTGAAAGTCCTTGGTGCATAATATGGCTTAAGATCTGGCACCATTAATTTTGGGAGCTCATTCCCCTGTAAATCTTGCAATGACACGTAACCGTTAGGAAAAATTTTAAGGACTACATATGGTCCCCTTTAGTTATCTCATTCTCAACTTTCCGTGTTTCTTCCAATGTTTTGAATCATATAACAATACCAAATCATTTTCCACAAATTCTTTATTTTTATTATGAGCATCATACCATGTTTTACGCTTGCCTTTGAGTGCTTCTCTAGCCATGTATGCATGAAGACGTACTTCATCTAGCTTCTCTAATTCTTGCAAGCGTGCCTTAAGACTACCATCTTCATCAAGCTTTTCCCCTTACCACTTTCACTGTAATGATGGAATTTCTATTTCAATAGGTAAGATGGCCTCTTGGCCATACACTAACATGAAGGGAGTAGATTTCGGGTAACTTTGTAAGCTATTCTATAGGCCCATAATGCATCTAACAATCTCTTATCCCAATCAGTCCTATTAGCGCTACAAATCTTCGCCATTATATTACATAGAGTTTTATTGGTTCTTTCAACCTGGCTATTAGCTTGAGGATGATAGGGTGTACTCTTTCTATGGGCTATGGCGTGGCGTTCTCAAACTCAAGGTAGCGACCACATCATTGATAAAGTGTGAACCTCTATCACTAACCAACTCTAAGGGACACCCAAACCTAGTAATGATGTTTTCATATAAGAAAGTTGCTACACTAGCCGCATTAGCATTTCTCAATGCTTTTGCCTCAACCCATTTGGTAACATAATCCGTGCACACCAATATATACTCACAACGGGTTTGAGCTGAAGGAGGATTAATGGGACCTACAAAAATCTATCCCCCATTTTTCAAAAGGTAATATGGGAACTATCGGGTTCGAGGCATAGAATCTCGCCTAGTAGGCCGAATTCCAATCTTTGGCAAAGGTCACAATGTTTTACCCGGATTGTTACATCATGGTACAAACTAGGCCACCAATAACCAAAGATTTAACACTTTCTTAGCAAAGACATCCGCAAAGAAAATGACCTCCAAAGAGGGGAATCATGGCAAGCTCTAATGACCTTTTGCACTTCATGAGGGAATATGCATCTACGCTAGATATCATCTTTACCTACCCTATACAAGGTTCCGCCAAAGAAAGTGAAAGGTTTACATTTTTGAATTAATCTTTTCCTTTCTATGGCTCTCATATCATCCGGAAATTCACCAAAGGAAAGGAATTCGCCACATCAACATACCATTCGAACTGCAAATACCATAAACAAGTTAGCATCGTGCAAGTCATCTTTTACCCCTTTGTCGTTAGAATCACTCAATAATCGCGATAAATGGTCAAAAGTGCATGAGATTTTCCCGTTTTACAATTATATTTAAATTGAAACTCTTGCAACATGAGTAACCATCTAGTTATTCTTCCCGCTCGCAAGGTTTTAAAATTAAATATCTCAATGCTTGGTGGTCAACAAAAAATACAAATTCTTTTCCCAATAAATAGTGGCTTAAACTTTATAATTGAATAAATCATGCCCAATCCTTCCCTTTCTGTTGTTGAATAATTCTTTTCTCGCATTAGACAATTGACGACTAGCATAATAAACCGATGATCCCACCCATCTTGTTGTGGTTGTGACAAAATACTTCCTATTGCATATCCCAAGAGTCTACATGGACATGAAATTCCCTTTCCCAATTAGGAAAACTAAGTATGGGTGCGCTTATTAGAGCTTCTTTTAAACTTGTAAATGCTTTTTGACATTCTTGTGTCCATCGATATTCCTTCCCCTTTAAGGAGTGCGCTTAATGGTAAAGCCTTATTAGCATAATATCTTATGAATCTTCGATGATACCCTATATGCCCAAGAAATGCTTGTAATTGCTTAATGTTAGTAGGTGGCTCCAATTCAAATAACTTTAGTCTTATCGGTCAATTGCAATACCCTTGCCCGAAATGATCCTACCCAACAACGTCCCCATGGGTAACTCCAAACAAACATTTCATAGGGTTTAGAGATATACCATATTCTCGACATTTCATAAAGCATAATCTGAAGCTCCCATGTTCTTGCCCGGTACTAAAAACACGTAAATCATCAAGAAACACTTCCATAAACTCTCTTAGATAATCTTTAAATGCACCCAAAACTACCCTTTGGAAAGTGGCAGAGCATTACACAACCCAAATGGCATAACCTTATACATGTAGCACCCCCATTCCGTGACAAATGTGGTTTTTCCCCCATCTTCCTTGGCAATACTCACCCCGTTGTACCCACTCGAACCCGGCAAAGAAAAGAATAATACTCATGGCCAAAGAACCGAATCAATAACGTTATCGCTGAAAGGAACAGAAACCCATCCTTAATGGTGGCAAAAGATTTAATTTTCTATAGTCCACACACACCCTTAATTTTTTTAGACTTCTTTGGAACTATAACTATTGGGGACAACCACTCACTAGTTTCCACCGGTTCAATAAACTTAGCTTTAATTAAATTATCCAGCTCTTCCCTTACCACCTTTGAGTAATGAGGGTTCATCCCAGAGGGTCGCTGCCTTATAGCTTTTGTGTTAGCTTCAAGTACAATTCTATGCACACTTAACTCGGGTGATATACCCTTCAGATCCTCATACGTCCATGCAAAGACATCCTTAAACTCCATGAGGAGATCCTTATATTCTTTATGTTCTTCACCAAGATTAAGTTTTCCCAATCGCACCATCTTGGGTTCTCCCGGCACCTAAATTCAACTCATCATAAGTGGGACGGGTTAGCATTTGTTGGACTTCCTTGGATGCACAATGGGAGGGGGTTTCTTTTAGCTTGGGTTCTCCCTCCTCAAATTTTGAGAAGTACTCGTGATATCTCTCCTCTTCTTCTTCCTTTATAGTTTCATTTACTTCTTCCACATTTACAAAGAAAAACATTTACACAATTCATCCATTCCTCTATAGCCACAGATGAAGTATCATCCCTCATTGTTAGTTTTTCATAACCCTCTTGCTCTACATAAACTTGGTCTACTTCTATTTCATTATTATTTTCGTTACTATCTACATCATCATCATTATTATCAACATGCATATCTTCAATTGAGGAACTAGTATCACTATCATTGTCATCCTTATTACCGCATTGAACATGGACCCTTATCTTGATTAAATTATTCCCATCTCCAATTTGCAAATAGCCTTGTAGACCAATCATGTTTAGCTGATGCTTGCATTAACCATGGCCTTCCTAACAATAATGGATAAGTGCATGCACTATTTGGCATCTTTAAAATGACATAATCCACAAAGAAAGTCACACCAAAGAATTAAGGTTTTAATCCCAAAACTAATCCCAAAGGTGTTACCTTTCGCTGATCAGCCATCCTCACTATAAAACTTACAGGCATAGGCTCGCAAATCTAGTTTCCTCCACATACTCTCGTGCATAATGTTCACCGAGCCCCCATCAATAGTGCAATTTCAGATCACTTTCCACTTATTTCCACATCCGCACAAGGTGAACTCATATCCGCAATTATAGGCCATGCAGAATTGACAACTACTTTTTATGACTTTTAATGCGCCAAGACCACCTTTTACGACAACTAGGAGCGATTTGCAATAATTGTTTGAATGTTAAGGAAGGACTTTTATTTTCCAAATCCTTCAAAATATCATAGGGTTGTTCTTCCTTTAAATTCAAAACTCTAGTGTACTTCTTACGCTTTTACCCTTATCCGTATTTTCTTTATTAGACTCGAAATCATTTAAAATTTCTTTAACTTCCATTGGATGGGGGAGTTGGTCAATATCTTCAAACAACGCTTCGGGTTCCTCAACCTCACTAACTTCATTATCCCCTTCATTTATCACATGTGCTTCATTTTCTTCTTCTCTGAGTCTTCTTGCCCCACGAGTCTCCACAACATAACTTGGGATACTAACTTCGGCCCACATACACAACTCGACTATCTACCACCACTTCCTTTCCCTTATTATTAGAAGATGGTTCCCCTCTTGCCTTTAATTTGTGAGGACAATTTTCTTGGCTATGTAGGCCTTGGGTTTGGCGATCCCCCGTGATATGGGTTGATATCCAACTTGTCTCATAGGATTAGGACAATGAGGTGCTATATGACCTATCTCTCCACATCTATAACATTGGGGTGGAGGCCTCTTCATAACTCTAGGACGATTTTGCCTTTCCTCCACGTTGGTAGCATAAGCTGCAGGATAAAAGGGTTGTGCTTGATAAGTAGGGGTAGGGGTATTAGGGTTAGCTTCCATTCTCCAAAAATAGCATCTTTCTCAGAGGGTGATTAGTTTTACCACACTTTTGCAAGGAATTGGTATGTTTGTAGGAGTAGGACACTCGATGGTAAATGGCCATAACCCTTGCATTTCACACACCACATGTTAGTCCTCTCATTGTTTACTTGTGGCTTATTACTCACACCTCTTACCCAATTCAATTGCATCTCGCTCATTTTATTAGTAAGAGTCTCTACCACCTTTTCTAACTTTTTATCAACCCCTTCCTCTATGGTTGGCTTTGTTATTGGGGCACCACTCCCAATGTGGCTAGCCTACTATAATCTATGGTACCCAAGTCACTAGGCGTGACACCCAACATTCCCAAGTGAGGGCTTGCTAAAGGGGGTTCTAGAGGGTTCTTGAGGGCTACCCCACCCAACACGTAAGGCATAATCAACCCGGATTATAATGGCGGGCCATAGTTAGCTTGGCTTGTTCCCAAATTAGTCGCAATCTTGATGGCACTTTCTAAATCTGGCCGGGTTTGACCCTTAGTGAAAAAGCCCAAATCCGTGGTAACCCATTTGTAAAGTATCTTACTTGATCCTCAACTGTAGGGGTGGGCTCTCTTTTTGGCTACCAACCGCCTAAACCTCAAAGACATAGCTCTGCAGACTTTCATTAGGCGTGGCGTAAATATGTTAGCTCATCATTTATTCTTTCTTGAAGGCCAATAGGCCTAAAGGCCTTTAAAAATGCTTTTCTAAGGTCATCCCAAGTCAAAAAGGGGGTAATACTCCTAGAGGTTCTATACCATTCCATTGCCCCATCCTCTAAGGTTGCTCCAAACAAACCTAAGTCTTTCAAAGATTACCATCTTCTTGATTGGCCTCACTAATAGTCGAAATGATTGAATGTGAGAATCAGCCTCCCCCCCTTTTAAAGGTGAAAAGGTTGGGTATTTCATTTTAGAAGTTTTAGTTGCCATGGGATTAAGAATCAAGTATTAGAAGGAGTTAAATAACCGGTTTCCTCTTCACTACTTTCCCTGTGGCTAGAGGGTATGGTGCTACCGCTACTAAACCCTTGCTCTACTAATGATTCTTTCTTCTTCCAAGACTTGCTCTTTTAATTCCCTTCTTTTTGTTCCCTAAACTCTAGTCTAGCACTACGCTCACCTCTTTGCTTCTCGATGCTCTTCTTTCTCCTTTCAGCATCCAGGCCCCAATTCATGCAAAAACTTTAATTACTGGAACAAATAACTTTTTTTTTTTTTTTAATTACGTAGAGGTGGATGCCCCCTCTTGGCTTACAAATTCTTCAAATGAAGATTGCCTAAGTCTTCTTACAAATTCTTCGGTTCCCAACCATCCAGGAATTGGTCGTGGTTCCTCCCATGGTCCACCGTCTCCCCAACCACTATTAGGTTGAATTCTCTTACGAGGATTATTTAAAATAAGTACTTTGTGCTTAGTGATGGGTAAATGTGGCCAATTTTCCATTCCTGCAAGCCATTATACATCCAACAAAAATTTAATAAATTTTATTTTATTTTATTTATTTTTATTCTCTTTTTTTTTTTTCGAAAATATAACAAAAAATTCAAAAGTTGTACTATTATTCGTCAACACGATTACCCTTTAGTTAAGTTTCTCGGAATGCCCCCCACTAAATGTTGGCCGGGTCAACCTACCCCAAGCCCGACAGAGTTCTTAGGCAATGGATGACAAAATAATAATACGAATGACAGCAAAAAATATAATTCCGTTAATTACTTACGCCAACACCACCACAACTAGGCTCATAGCTTCCGTTATACCCCTTAAGCCTAGCCGCACCGCTTCCTTTTACTCCTTGCATTAATTATTATGTGAGTGCAAACTTGTAATATTTATTATCCTTGATTTGTTTTAGCATCACATGGTCTTAGAGTAATGTTCTCCTTGTTATTTTAATTTTATCTTTTTCTTTTATGTATAGGGAAATCAAAAGGTTTAACTTATTACTTATGAAATTGTTGGAACTTATAAAATTGTTAGGTTTAGTTAAACACTTAGTTAGGTTTTCACGTTGAACATTTATTTAGGGCAAAAACCTGTTCGAGAGGCAGCGGCCATGCACAAATCCAGCTTCCTCCTCTTCTATCGATTCCACTCCTCACTTTCTCTGCTATGGCCTGATCAAATCGGCCGATTTCCTCCTTCCTCAACTCGGTTCTTTCTTCTCAGGTTGAGCCTTCACCAGGTAACGGTTTCTGCAGAATTAACAGCTAATTCTTGGGCTCCAAGGTAAGCAATCAGATCTGGCTTAGGGTATGGCAATACAGATGGAGCAGCGGCTATTGGGCTATGGCAGAAGATCTGGGTTTTTGCAGGCTATATCTTCCTAGCATGGGCAGTTGTATGGCAAAGGACCAGCAATTCCGGCTTCTCAGTTCTTCCTGATTTATAATTTATAGCAGAACTACAGAGAAGATTAGAACAGAGCAGCAGCACATTTAACATGATTTTCTTTCTCTTTTATCTCTGAATTTTTATTCATTCCATTTAGATTCTTGTTACAGCTTAGACTCTTACAGATTCAAGACAAATACAAAAGATGCACAAGTATCACAAAGGATTTCCTTCAGGGTAAATCCTTGGGAAAACTTGCTGCCAATACAATCAGGCAGAATTTATTTAACTTAGATTTCTTCACAACACTCACACACAAAAGGGTTATTCATTCACACAAAATAGCATCATCATAAACTAGAAAGGAAGACATCATGCACACGCAATGATGGACCAGAATCATACCAGGACGCTCAGGCAATCAGCAGAGAGCAGACTCGAATAGGCACAAAAAAGGTAGTTTTTTCATTCACGTTGAATTTCTCTTATACAATTCCAATAAAATCTGGGCCTTTAAAAAATACAATCTTTGCCCTCCATGTGGAAAACTTCCTTAAGCTCCAAGATTTTGACACCTAAGCGATCCTTGATCTTCCATCTCCTCCAATCACATCATTTGTGCTTTCTCCTTACCATTAAAATTCGAATTTCTAATGGTCTTCAATAATATAAGCACCCAAATCTTCAAAATAACCTCGTAACTATGCACTTTGGTCGATTTTGAGCCCATACTTCTTCATTGCAGCTTCTCTCCACACTGTTTCACTCAAAAATCAAAATTTCTACTGTGCTGACCGCTCCACAGCCCCTCATGACAACAAGGAAGTTGCGCCGACTGCGATTTATCCGTTCTATTGCAAGGAGTTGGACATCATGGCAAACAGTAGCGAGCTTGGATGCTATCGCGAGGTTGCCTTAGCTTTCACCCGGACCGCTTGGTCTCAGCGCACGTCCTTTGCAGATGTCCCTGGCTCGTGGATTCCAAAACCAGCTCTAGAGGAGGCGGCTTCCCATTTGCAAACAGGGAAGATGTTTTTCAAGAATGCTGCGCAACGGGCTCCTCCTGGCTGCGTCCTTGTGCTTAAGAAGGTATCTTATTTCTCTTTGCCGTTTGCATTTGCTAGTTATTGCATTCTCGCCGCCAAACCGAAGATACACCGGAAACAATGAAATCTTTAAGCCAAGGGGGGTCATTTATGTGTGATGATGCTGACTATGACGAGAAATGGAGATACATCTACAAGAAGAAGAGCAAGAATGTAGGAGTTTTAGCTTCACGACGACCGGCCTTGGGTGAACCAGAGGAGGGAGATGATTCTCAAGGTGATGAGGATGAGGATGAGGATGAAAAGAAGTTGTCTGACATAATGCCAATTTTAGTGGAAGGCAAAGAATACCTATTGCTAAGTGATATACTGAGGAACCCGTCTTTGTTACGAATGTGTGCTAGGGAAGACGAGCTTATCAGTACCTTGGCCGAATGGGTAAACTTAGGCCTAGATTTTGAAGAGGATTTGGACAAAGAGATGTTTGAAGTGTCTAATTATACCGCAAATGCTATAAAGCTTAAAGAAGCCTATGAGAGGCTGGAGTCTCGATTTGCTCAAGATGAGGCGAATCTACCAACGGAAGAAGAATTCCAAATGCCTCCGCAAAAGTCGCCAACAGATCTGCTGTGTTTGGCAGGCCCGTCACCAATCAATGCAAAGATAAGCCTCGTAGATGAGGATAAATGTGAAGAAGATAAGCTTGAGGGTTCTTATTTGTGGGTATTAGATGATTTTTCTTGCCGACATGCACGCGGGGGACAGGAAAGATTGAAGGACTCTACATTGTTACGATATATCTCAAGATTCGTTAATGGGGAGATAATCGCTTCAGCCAGAACTTTCAGTCCAAAAGGTGCGAGTTTGTCTATTACATCCGTGCATTATGCATGTTCGGGAACCATTCCCAATTGGCATCAAACACCGAAAGGGTGATAGCAATTCGGGGATGTTGTGCTACAATATTTTGACGACCAAAAAGGGTCTCATGGGAGAGCAATATGTTAAATTTTTAGTCTGCTGGCTTGACTCACCCAAGGTTGGAAGCTGGGGTCGATAACATGGAAGTCATTGCTGCGGGGGGATTGAAAGAGCATGAAATTGACGACGAAGCTTGAAAAATTGGAAGTTACATATTTTCCAACTTGTATCGGGTAAAAATTATTTATGTACGATTGTCCTTCCAAATTCCTAATAAAAATTATTTTATTTGTATTTATTCACATCACGCCAAAATACATCACCATTTTCACATCATATCTAGGTTTTCGTCGTGTGATATTTATCTCAAGAAATGAAATATTATTGGAAAAAACAATTAATTAATTTATTCCTCACACGACGCGAGAAGCAACTCGTGTGACTCATGTTATAAATAGAAGACCGATGTCCACTCGACCTCCTCGACGCCTTCCGCCTTCTCAAGCCATCTTCTACTTCCGCTTCCGGCTTCCGCCTTCCACCTTCTCGCTCGATGGCATCATCATCTTCCTCTAGCAAGCGACCACGCCAAGATAGCACTCCCCAGCCAGAGCCGCCAGTGGACATCACCCCTTGCAAAGTGGTGATGAAGAGATTCAAGGAGATCCATGATGAAAACAACCGTCTCGTCGCCGAGAATATGGAGGTGGTCGACAGATTAGCCTTCACGAGGGAGCTGCTGCACGAGTGAGACATTGAGCTCGCGGAAACATTCGCCATGTACCAAGAGGCGACGAGCCGCAGGGCCGGCGGTTAAGAAACCGCCACAAGATTTCGCAGCCTTAGAAGATATGGAGAAGAAGCTCCGAAAGTCATGGAGGATGAGAACGCTGACTTACGGCTTTGCCGGACATGAAAATTAGCTAGAGGATCATGAAGATCCCTAGCCGTTGTATCTATCTATTTTTTGCTTCAAAGAAAAGTTTTCTCTATTTTTTGCTTCTATCTATCCTCTTGTTCCAATGTATGTTCTGTTTTATTAAAATATCACACGACGCGAAATGCCTTGCTTGCAATTAGGTAGCAATCAATGGATTTCGCTGGCCGTGTGATCTCCATGCCGCTCTATTTTGCTTCAATGAGAAGTTCTATCTTTAGTTATGTATCAAGAAAATTACTTATGTATAGATTGTATCACCGAAATTATCAATAAAAATTATCACACGAGCTTTCTCGAAGAAAAGACGTTAGAAGAAGTAACGGTCCTTTTTCCTCACACGACGCCGGTAAGTAAACGGTCCATTTTCCCTGACCGACGGCGCATCCTTCGGTCGTGACTCAAGCTACTACGAAATCCCTGTTATAAATAGAAGACCTTCTATCTTGCCTTCGACCTCCGATCCTCTTCCGCCCCGCCTTCCGCCATCTTCTCCGCCTTCCGCCTTCCGCCTTCTCCTCCGATGGCGGTATCTTCATCCTCCTCAATTTAATCGCCCCAGAGCTGCCCGCGGACATCACCCTTGCTGTGATGATGAAGAGATTCAAGGAAGTTCACGACGAAAACAGCCGTCTCGTCGCCGAGAAGATGGAGGCGGTGGACATGTTAGAATTCACGAGGGGGCTGCTGCATGAGCGAGACCTTGAGCTCGCGGCAACATTAACCAGGTACCGAGAGGCCAATAGCCGTAGGGTCAAGGCAGTTTTAACTGCACACAATATTTCGCAGGCGCTAGAAGATATGGAGAAGAAGCTTCGAGCTGCTGCGGAGGATGAGAACGCAGCTTTACGGCTTCAGCTACAGGATCATGAAGATCCCTAGCCATTGTATATATATATTTTGTTTCAAAGAAAAATTTGCTCTATTTCTTGCTTCTATATGTTCTCTTGTTTTGTTTTATTAAAAGATCACACGACGCGAAATGCCATGCTTGCAATTAGGTAGCAATCAATGGATTTCGCGTCGTATGATCTCCACAACGTACACCTCGTTGTATGTATAAATTCCTAATTTATTAATGGAAAAGTATATGTAACACAAATATCTAGCTAGATTATGTGATAACTTGCAGGTAAATGCGAATTTGCATGTGGATGACAACGTCTATTCACATACGTGGCATGTGGATGACAACGTCATGCCAAGGACGTGGCATGCGCTGCCACAATAACACTGTCTTTTGTACGGCCTGCATACAGTACGGCTAGGATATGACGGATCCCATGATGCGAACATAGGCTACCGTTGCCTAATTGCATGCTATAATTTCGCCTCGTAGGATTATTACACAACTTTATACCGTAGATTCCAACGTATCTCTAGTTTCTATATAAAACGTCGGAGGCCTTTGTCTTCTCCTATCCGCCATCTCCTGTTCTACCACATCCGCCCTCAGCCATCTGTCCTGTTCTCCCATCACTTTCAATGGCCTCCAGCTCCAGTTCCATCCCCCCCGGATCTTGTCTCAAGTTCTCGTCAAGGAAATTCGTAACATCTGTGGCCGAAGCGAGGAACGGATCCGCCTTCTAAAAGAAAAGAATGATGAAGACGTCGCCAAGCTGGTTGCGGCAAGGGACAAGGCCGCCTTCTATAGGGAGGTGATTTTAGTGCGCGACAATCAGCGGGCCGCGAATTGCGCGCCACGAGATATAACCTCCAAGAGAGGCTTAGGGCCGCAATCGGCTGAGAGGCTACCCGAGCTCAACTCGATGAGCGGGAAGATAAGGTTGCGGAATATGAGAACGTGGTTGCAGAAGGCGTGCAATCATGTTGGAGGAGCAAAAAAATTATCACCGCCTCCGTGAAGAGCTTGCCCGGCGATCATAGGCATCGGGCTCCTCCTAGAGGGGCCCGCTTTTTAATGTTTGTAATGGTTTTATTTCTCAATGGGAAAAGTTTTTGACAAATGTGCCGAATATTACGCTTCCTATTTTTAATTTTCAATATCCGTGGTAGAGAGAATGATAAGACATCATCACACGGGCCAAAACCCTTCATAGGGTTTTAAAGCTCGTGGTGCGATTTCGCGTGGTGTGATACAAAGCAGTAGTTAGAATAGTTATTAATGTGTTCCAAATGACAAGCACCATTAATGTGTTCTAGCGGACAACCGACGAATCCGCCGACACGTCGCATGCAAAAATCCGTATCGTGTTTAATATGTTCAAGCGCTAATATGTATAAATTGAGGTCCTTGCATTGTGCTCCTTCCGCCGTTAGAGTCTTTTGCTCCTCACTTCTATAATCTTAACGCCCCTCCCATTTGTCATCTATGGCCTCCACATCCTCAACCGTGATAAGGGAAAACGCAGAAGAGGATAGAACTCCCTTCCGACATATTGTTGGGTGTTCTAATGAAGAGGTTGAAGGAGCAAGATGATCTTCTAAAGGAAAACGCCGCTACAATTCAGCAGAAAAGAAGAAGAGAATGAATTCAACCTTCTCATGCTTCAGAGCCGAGAGGCAAATCAGCGTTGAATAGAAGGTCGGACAGATGACATGCCCCAACAACCGCACCGAGGTGGTTATGACGACAACGAGGTTGCTAATTCAGTGCGTAAGAACATGTTGTGCTATTGGGACAGAGAGCGGACATGTACAAAGAGATGGTGGACAGATTGGAGGAACGCTTGGATAGGGTGATTGCTCGCTTGAGGAGAAGAGATGAAGACAAAGACGAGGACCGGAGCTGATGATGATGATGAAGATAATGAAGAAGAGCTCGCAGACCGAGCAACAATGAGTCGTTGTATTTTGTTTTTAATGTAACATCTTTCACAACTTTAATCAAAAGTAACCTTTTTTTATTATTATCTTGTAAAGCTTCACATGACGCAAAGCCACATAAATGCAAGCAATAGCGAACTCCACTGTTCGCACCGTATGATACAAATAAGATCACACGACGCCAAGCTACAGCCAGTGCAAACAAGGTTGGAGGCAAGTACTTGGCGTCCGTGTGAACATGCTACACATTACAAGTATACTTTACCCGATTCTTTGTCTCTTAGATCTCCACTTTGTTCGATGCTAGTAGGGGCCCTAGAATTTTGCCAAACAACTTTCCGCTTTCTCTTCAAAGATTATGCCAATGGTGTTTACGACTTCGGTTGCTCCTTAAAGCGACCTTCTTGTCGTATTTAACCATCGCCTTCTATAAAACCACTCTCGTCATCCGTCTTAGAGGATTAGTTCCCACATTTCCACCCCTCTTTGAGTGTTACGATGAAAGGCTATTTTAGCTTGTTTATGCGACTTCTCCATGCCTTGTGCACTCCACACTGCTAGGCTTCCATACTTCCTAAAAAACCAAGGTGCATGAGCCCAAAAGATGTGCAAGTAGTGCGTGACTTCACTCTCTCCCCATGCATCTATGAAAGCTTTAATAAATTTGTTATTCGCTTGCACGAACATTTCTGCATCTTCTCTTGTGAGGTCCATTCTCTGAATGTATGGGAACAATTCAGACAATGCATCCCATGCTTTTTTTTTTCCTCAATGCCGAACGAACGCCATCTGTGCGGTCCTGCTCCGCATCAACCAGCAATTTTCCAAATTCATAGACCTTTTCTCCCATCCGGTTTCGCTCGTCTCTCTATGATTCTTTATGAAGCGTCGAGCTTTCATCCCTCCAATTGACACCTTACGAGGCACACTTGTTCTTCCTGCCCGTTTCTCATCGAGCTCTAATCTTACATTGCCACCATGCAAACCTGCTTCTGATAGAACATGTTCAACTCTACGAATTCCTTCCTCTCTTCTCTTCTTGTCTGAAATGTTCCACACGAATCTGCAGCTCAAAAATATCATCTTGTCGATGATTCTCACAAAGCCGTGCAAAGTGCAGATATGAACCCTCTCTAATGGAATGGGGAAAATGCCATGGAACTTGGGATCTTCTTCTCCTCTATTAGGAGCATTTGCTTGGTTAAGGGACAAGGTTGAAACAGTCTTCCCAAAGATTTGACTTCCTTGCATGATAGCAAAGATGCACAACTTTTGCATGTTCCTTGTCCTCCTCCACTTGCTTTCTCGCTTTTAAATCAGACGCCAAGTGAAAAATTACTTTGTAAGATCCATAGTGATCTACTTGCAATTTTTCCCTCCCTCGAATCTAGATATTAGACTCGGGATGTCGGTTTGATTGAACACCCATTTCAATACCTCGTGGGTTTCTTTTCGAACTTTAAAGAGACCTAACCACCGTGTGTCATCTTCAGATTGACATGAGAACCATTTTTCTAAGACGCTTCTTCTCCTCGTCCGGTCACCTCTACATCTTTTTTATTATTCTTGTTGCTCTTTGATTTAGCATGTGCAATTGCATTCTCAATTGCTCTATTCATGATGACAACGGATACCCTCTCATACTTCTCAAACTTGGTCGGTTCCATTTCATCCAATTTTATGCAAACTTCAATCTCACCATTAGTTTACAGAAATCGTTAAGTCATAATATTTGACAAGGAATTGTAAGAGAGTAACCAGGTCAACCCAAAGATTATTATGTTCATTCATTCCAACTATGTCACAACAATCCTTGCCATTCTTATCTTTTATGGCTATGGCGGGACCAAAGACATTCAACGTGGTGCATCTCTCCTAATATGGCATACACCATCTTTGTCCTAGTAACCCTTGTATTCTCGACAATTTGTGGACGTGGAGCGAATACTTTTTTTGTGCCCATTCTTTTCAACGCTTCGTGGAATGGCTTGAATAGAGAACGGTAACCAAGCCTACTGATGCCTACATCATCACAAACAGTCTGTACATCTGTCGCTTCTAACTTCTTGTAGATCTCTCCTAGTACCATTTCCAATACCATCTTCTTGAGAGGAGCGTTGTAGGGCTGACAAATCATGTCCACTATCTCCCTGTTTGTCGCTAGGTTCTTCACTACGTAACCAAGATTGCTTCTAGTTTCCCCAGATCTTAATTGGCCTTTGCTAGTGTTGTAAACGGACCTTGTGGCCGTGACCCTGCGTCTGAATGCACCTGATCCAAACTTCAACAGCACGAGCATCCTTGAAGATGTACATCTGTTGTATAATATTGTGAATCAGAGCTAGAGGCGAGTGAGAACAGAAGTTAATGCAACACAATCAGACGAGACTGGGAGCTCATATTGGGCGGATGCCCAATTCGACCCATGGTGCACACGATGGACATGACTAGGGGGCTCAAATTGGGCGGCCGCCCAATTTGTTTTCCATGCTGTGCACATCGGACGTGACTGGGGATCTCATATTGGGCACACGCCCAATTTGACCCATGGTGCAGACGATGGACATGACTAGGGGACTCAAATTGGGCAGGCACCCAATTTGTTTTCTATGCTACACACAACGGACGTGACTGGGGAGCTAAAATTGGGCGCCCGCCCAATTTGGTTTCCATGTTGTGCACAGTGGATATGACCGAGGATCTAGAATTGGGCGTCCGCCCAATTTGGTTTGTCTGGTGCGCAATGTGCACATGAAGAGGGGAGTTCGAATTGGGAGGCTACCCAGTTTAGTTCCACTGATCTCTCTGGCAATCATGATCGAGGACTTCAAATTGCGTGCCTACCCAATCTGAACTCCCCGATCATGATTCATCTAATTGGGCGGCTGCTCAATTTGAATTAACATGCGTACCCGCCCAACATGGTCCTCAACAATGCTAGGGCAAAGAGTCATCCTTGGCCATCTGCCCGACTTGGACCCAATACTGAACCTGCAACTCTAAAACTAACACTAAATTGGCGGGCCTGTTTGAGCAAGAGGGAGCTCAATCCATTTCATAAAGACAAGTCTATGTAGCTCCTCGTAAGATGGAAGCTACATACACTATATAACTAGTAAGTATGGGACCAAACAACTTGAAGAGAATTTCATCATGTTTTTACAATAGGAAAACATTAGTTCGAACTCAGACAACACTACCACAACTATAAAACGATACTTCTAAACTAAGATTACCTTGGGGGTGTGATGCGCCATGTAACTTCTTCGTTATCTGGAGACAATCAACTATATTGGTGAGCGCTCAAGAATTGAAGATTCAAATGCAGAAAGCAATAGACACAGTCTGGTGGCATGGAAGAATAATAACAAAATTCCCCTTTCAAATTCAAATTCAAAATGCTCCAAGAACGCATGACTTGCCATGTGTGGCCCTGCTATTCATGGAGGCAGGATTGCCATGTGCCGCCTGGTCATTTATGGGCTACACGGGCTGGCCATGTGGCGCTGCATCATATATGGACTAAGGCCCGCCATGTGGCGCCCCATTATTTATGGACTACAACGGTCCATTTTTCACTGAAAGGTTGCCACTTGTCGCAATGCTGTGGGACCTCATTGCATGTCTATTTTAACTGCCTCATCGGACTAGGGATATGCAACATGGAATCCTTTTGGGTGAATCCATGGGACCGCATCTTCGAAAGGCTACAGTCACTGCATGTTTTAGCCTATTTGTATGTCAGCCAAAGCCACTGTCATGGCTCTGCCTGTTGTTATTCCAAGACCCTGATTGTCAAACAAACCCCTTGAGTCTGAACCCAAGTTAGAGCCTTTAATTCTGTTGCATTATGTATATTGTGGTGATGTTTTTTAGTGTTGTTGAATGGGCCACCCTTTGTGGTGGTATATTATTATATATATTGTTGTTGTGTGCTCACATCATGGAAACGCGCTTCCCTAGTATAGGATGTCTGAGAGGAGGACTAGAGCAATGACATCTTCGTGTCCTTCACTTAGGCACTTGGCCATCCCATATGGTTTCTGCTTGACAGAGGGCCTTTCTTAGTGATAGAGTCACCAACAAGGAGGACTTCCCATATTTATACGATGGAAGCATTGTATAGCTTAGAGAAATGTCACAATGGTATCCGAGCCATGATCTCAATAGACCAGATCATAGCAATGGCACTGGTTATATGCATGCATTAGGGGTTGGTTAGGAAAAAATAGGGGATGAAATATGAAGAGCGAGGTTAAAATTAGGGAAGAATAAGGTCTCTTTCTTCACGAATCATAACTTTTTGTAGGAAGCTCAAATCGAGGCAATTTCTATGCAGCTGGATATAGGATACTTGGAATACAGGACACTTGGATGAAACTCAATAAAGCCCCATAAAGAGGTGCACCATGTCACCATCTTCAAGGTTGATAAACATGACTGCCTCATTAGGGATATTTCATGCACCTAATGTAGTGCACTCAATAATCTCTTCTTGGAAAGTATTAACAACGAACTCTGTCTCCTTCAATGAACCTGCAATTTATATATACATCCATCATACATATCCATCATTGTAAAACAATTTCACATGTGGGACCTCAATGACTTCTACCCGGTGTATGCCATGTACATCTCCAATCATTAACAAGAATGCCTCCCCCCACGTAGTTGGAACTTCGACAAGCCTAGATGTCTCTTGAGTGCGTGATGATATACTTTTATGGCCACATTAATCTCTTGGTTGGAATAGTAATACATCCTCGTGGTCAGAACTCAATGGCAAATATTCTTCATCCATTCCTTATTCATGTAGAACTTCAACTTGGGGAACCTTGCTTCATACTTGCTCTTGTAAATTTCGAGCTTCCTCAAGAACGAAACTCTACATGCCTTAAGGTACACACTATCCCACCATATTAGTTATCACCATGATTTCCAGCTTCAACTTGGAGGCTTCCAAGAAGCTGCTTCTCCTCCCCTCACTCCCCAAATCATTGACTCATGGAACCTCAACCCCATACATAATGGCCCCAAGTTCCTTGAACATCTGAGTCCTTATCTCCGTGTTCTTCACAATGGAAAAAATTAGTGACTATTAATAGCCAAATGGCGATTTTTTAGGGGGTCTAGGCAATTTTTGGGGCGAATCTTATGAAGGAAGATTTCTTTTAAAAAAATAGAAAATAGCCATAGTTAAAACAAGTACTTTATTATTTTTTTAGGATTAGCCAAACTATTTTCCCCATTTTCCTTAAAGAAAAAGGGATTAGCCTTTCTTTATATTACAATAGTTATATATGAAATCATTAATAGCCAAATAAAATTGAATTCTTATTACAGACTTTTGCACATCCCCAACTACCATCATTAGTGATAATAGTTTTTCAAACTATGAATTTTTATTACATATATCATATATGCATCTTCAAAACAGAATTGTAAGAGATGGCTAATATCCCTTTAGATACTCGATTTGGTTGCATAACATCTAAAGGGTTAGAGATAAGTGCAATTTGATCATCATATCTAGAAGGTGGTCGTCCTTCAAAAAAAAAACCATATCTAGAAGGTGTCATTGCATTGAATGTAGTTCAAAGTACGGATATTATAAGCTATGTTGTGAGCTTCTGTTAAAATTTTTTTAGTATTATTATATCTTCCTTGATTGTTGATTTTTATTTGTAACTGTAGTACAATATATCTAAAGCTATAGAATTTACATTTTGTGCTTTGTCCAATTAAAAAAAATAGCTAGGTGTTCAAAAGTTTTGCCAAGTCGAAATACATAATGATAATAATAACTTTAGCCAAATGTATATCATAAAATACTGTAAAATTTTGAAAAGTAGCCAAACCATTTTCTATGAAAAAATATTTAGTATTCTTAATTTTTTTCTCGTTCTTCACATTCTAACACAACCATTTGAATTAAGCTCTTTTAATATGTCAGAATAAAAATTGAATAGGAACATCGGGGAAGGACTACAGCCAACCTCGAGAGTACAACAAAAATTATAGATACAACTGCAAAAAAAGATATGGCGTATCGATTTCATGATTCTTATTTTGGTTTTAGCATCATCGAATATGTAGCATAATAACAGGGGGTTTCTTTTGTATTTTTGTACGTTTTTTTATATGGTTTTACTATGATTTGGTGTCCGTATTATATATGATGTACTAATTAGTACTTCTAGAGTGCGCTTAGTATTTCCATGCATTTATGATTTCCCGTTCCAATTCAATGGTCACCACAACATTTTTAAGTAGAACACATTGTATTTTAAGCTAAAAAGAAAAAGGTAAACGATAATTGACATGCAAGCAGTATTAGGGTTTGTTTCGCGGCCACAACTCCCTCTGTTTTGCTGGCACATGCATGGAGCTAATTTTTGTACCGAGGGTTTTCTAGTAGAGATTCTATGTTTTGTTTTGCAGGGCTCGTTGAAGCGAATGGCATGCCAGACATGGCTCAAAATTCATGGGCCGCTCCCAACTCTCCTATTCTTTGTACTCTGGAGCAACCGGTTCTGCTACCCTCAGGCACGGTTATGGTCGGTTTAAAGGTAAGTTTAGAAAGGACTATTGTTTTCCCTCTACATGCCAGACAAGGATTCCCCCATCCAGCCTTCTTGGATCCCTGATTTCTACGCCTTTGCAATGCTTTGCGGGCTCTTCCTTATAAATGGGTTTTTAAAATTTGTTGCTTCACAAAACCACTGGCAGGTTTCAACTGAATTGTGGATCACATTCGTGTGCTAGAGATTGATTTAACCTCTTCGAATGATTGCACTGAGTTAAGATAAAACCCAACAAAGTACTCAAAGCCAGGCAAGTAATATTGTTCAGCTGTGCCAACATTTTTTATGGTACTCGAAGGAAGAAGTTAAGGTTTTCCTTCTATAGATGCATAAAGAGTCCTTTAGAGTTTTTTCGCTTTTCATACATCATCTTTTCTACTTTGCTTTGTTATTTGTAGGTTGTTTGATCCGATTTGGGAAATTCTCACACATGTACAAGCTTCAAACTGCTTCAACACAGATTCACTCATTCTGTGACGGAGCAGGAATTTTTTTACAGTTCTGATAGTCTTGAAGGCTATGTTGTTGAACTACGACATTGGACTTAGATGCAAATTGAAAGATACTAAGAGATTTAATTTCTTACACTTTCAATAGTCTTGAAGGCTATGTTGTTGAACTACGACATTGGCCACAGATGCAAATTGAAAGATACTAAAAGATCCAAGTATAAAAGTTTAAAAACGAAATTTTACTCTAGGGTTTGTTTATTTTTTGCTGGCAGGTTTTTTCAGCAGGTGCTTTACCGTATGGCTCTGTTATGATATGTTGTAACTAGGTTCTCATTTGGGAGCTCCTTTAGCTCATGAAATATGTAGGTATCTTTTATTCAATTCAAATCTTATAGGTACTTTCAAAAATTGGAGAGCTTACGAATTGACTAAGCATGTGAGTTGCTAAAATAGACTGCTTATTATTATTTAAAATAATCAATGATGCAGAAAGACTGTAGTAACCTACAAGCTTGCAGGTTTAAAGATAAAATTCCTGGAGAAATTCGTAATCTGCAAGCCAGATCTCCTCAGCTTTTTCCCTGCAAAACCCTTCGAAACCTGGGTCTTCTCAACAGCACAGTTAGATTCGGCCAAATCCGATTGGTTTTGCTTCTGTTTTGGTAAGCTCCCATCTAAAGTTGCCCTAATATTCGGCTCCGTCGAAAATCCCATGGTTATTCAAGTTTGTTTCCTTGAACTATTTTCGTTTAAAATTCAATATCTACCATTATAGCCCTTCCTTTCAATGTCTACCAATATCTAGCAATGTCCATTCTTAAAAAACTCGCCCTCCCTTTATATCTACTGCCTAAGGTTAAAACTTTAAAATACTGCCTAAGGTTAAAACTTTAAAATCTCACCAGAATAACATGGTCAATCTTATCCGCTAGTCTTATATGTCTTCCAAATTCGGACAGTGCATCAATGGGTAGATTGCTTCTGCTCCCATAGAACTGAAGATCTTGTGGAAGACCAACATCATTGAGAAATGGCAGATAGTACCAAAGCGATATCGCAGTTTGTGCTTTTACGGGGCGAGCAATGCCCTCCCAATGCCGCGATGCAAAGTCGTCCACATGGACAGCCTAGAGGTTGCCGTAGTTTGGTTGCATTGACCAAAAGTCCTTGATGATGGGGCGCTCTTGTATGGCTATGAACAATTTTGAACAGAGTTTTCGCTGTTGAAGGACTTCGTTCCTGATAGCAAAAGAAAGATTAGCATGAAAAGTTCATATGAATTATTAAAAATTTCCATGTATGGTCTCAAACAACTAAAAAAATAAAAAATCGGTGCCATGCTTCTATGAAATCCTCTCCCCTGTGTGCTCCGTTGCCACAAAAAATGGCTTGAATTATATTTCTAGTATGGCTCATCTTTCAACAAGATTAGTCTAGTTTATCACCAACATGGTTTATGATTATGAACATCTGCATGATTTATAATTACAGGAAATTTATCGTGGCGGCCAAGGCCGCCGCGAACATTTCTCTTTGCCGACTCACTCTTGCAAGGAGGGATTTGAGTAACTTTGGAATGATGTGAAAGATGATCTTGAAATGCGAGACTTGATTTTTCAATAATAGAGATAAAGCACTGGACTAAACATTTACTCAAATTGCTCTGAAAGAATCTTTGCCTGCATAACATGGAAAGCTGTAGTGCTTTCTTCCCAATGTTGTGTTTGGCATATCCTGTTGTAAGCATAGTTCAAGTGATGATATTTTGTCTGGTTGCCCTCTCAAAAACATTGTGTGCATTATGCATGTACATGCCAACTAATTGCTCCACATGATGACGGTGAATCTCATGACTGATCTGCACCACAGGGGCCCCAAAGCGCTCAAAGGTTTGACTTGCACTCTTGAACCTCATAAAAAATTTCAGCTGGTGGTAACAAAATATTCATGGAGTCCTACTTGGCCTGCAACTGCTGAAGATAGGATGCAACTTTTTTCTTATTATTGTCCACCATGATGGGAATGGCCTCTGAGACACGAAGTGAGGTGGCTGGAGATGACATACCTTTGCATAGCCACTTAGAGAAGCGGACACCTATAACTCTTGCCACTGTGTCAGAAGACTTTAAGGTGTAGAGGTCGAGACATGCGGCGTGGTTGAAGAAAAAGGTATCCCAGGCTTGTTCGAGGGAAGAGGGGAAAACTTCTCTTGCCTTGAGGAATCTCCAACATGCGTTGAATGTTCTTTTTGTCCAGAAGGGCCTCCTTCATGTGAGAGACTCCCAATATGTGTTGGGAGTGCAACCTGTGTCACATTCTTCTGAGCAGAAGCTACTAATTCCATTTGTTCTGAAGAACTTCCAACATGCGTTGGAGGTGCCTTTGGAAGTACCAACGTTCCAGAAGAGCTTTCCAGGGTCACCTGGACCACGCTGCCTCTAGAATCATGAGACATAGGGTCAGATGCTGGAATACCAGGCTGAAAAGAGGAGAAAGCGGAAGCTGCTGCCTCAATTGAACTAGATACACATATGCTACTGGAAGAAACAGGAGCATGAGGCGATGCCAGCGGATTGAGACCTGCCCCTCAGGTCCAAGTGCACTGTCAAATCCATGCACGGATCTATTTTAACTTCATCTCATATGCCAATGTACACCGACTGTTCTATACTGTCAAATCCAGACACGGGTCTATTCTAACTTCATCTCATATGCCAATTTGTATTTTAGCAGCAAAAATTGAATAGAATTGGCTTCAAATCCAGACATGGAGATCTTCACAAATGGGTGCGATTAAAGCATAGTGCTGGCTCTGCATGATGAAGTTTTTACCATTGTAGGTGATAGAGGTGCTCTATCATCCCAGATTTGCTATAGCCAGATTCAATGCTTAAAGTCGTGTACTTATTCCTTATCTCAGATGGGTTTCATGGAGGCAAGGAAGCATGTTATAGGACAAAATCTATAGAGAAAGCTTTGCCATCGTTTGGTGGCAGTAAAATTTTTTTTGCTCCCCCCCCGGCAAAAACAGGGGCATGCTCATCTGCTTCTGAAACTACATTTGACAAAATAGGGATGTGGATTTGCTGCATTAGTATATGTCACTGATCGGATTGTGAAAAAGAGCGTTGCCATGGAATATCTCGGTATACTTGACTTCAGGAAGGGTTTGCATTATAATTAATCTGTACCACGAATTCATAAGCTTCAAACTACATCCAAGAGAAAAATTACCTTGTTTGCACAAGAACACGGACCAGACACTTCAAACTACTCCATAAAAGCATTACAAAAGCAACTATGTCAAAAGCAATTATTTTTTCTATTTTTTTCTCTGTAAATGAAGAATAGATACCTACATACAGTGTACATGGCTTCCATTTTGACAGTTCTGGCAGGGAATGCAGAATCCACAATGGGGCTAGAAAATAGATCGCCCGACATTATGCCAATGAAAGCCTTGCTAGGTTCAGCGGCTTGAAAAAACCTTTCAGGAAAAGGCAGCAGGGGCAGAGACTGTAGACGCATCTGTAGCTATAATTATGGATGCCAATTTATCATCTTTGCCTCAGCTCTGTGGAAGTGGAAGTATCTGCAGAATTACATATAGCTATGGACTTCTTTGAGAACCATACAATCCAAACCCTCTGCCCCTGCCCTCTACATCAAGCTTAAAAGTTAGAGCACAAAAGCGCCCAAAGAACTGCCATAGCTAGAGTACTTAAAGAGGAGGCGAGAAGCATCTATTTCAGGAGGTGAGAGGTGGATCTGCCATAACAGAAGCAGACCCACAATCTGCTCCGGCTGATCTGCTCCAGCTATGGCAGATTATTGTTGCCCTTTTGCGCTTAAACCCGGCATCGCCATAGCCAGACCTCGCTTCACGGATGAATGGCGTAGAGCCGGCAGGCACAGAAATATTGAGGAATTGACGTCACGGTCTTTTTTAGTTTCCAAAATTTAATCTCCAGGTGTCACTACCAGAGCTATTCTTAGGACAAAAAAAAAAACCCTCAAAAAATATTTTATATCAAACAAAAAAAGAGACTGCATTATATATGTTAGATGAGTAAAAACAACAAAAACCATGAAAATACGCTTTCGCGCCACACGAGGGCAACCCTTCGTGCGCAGCACCTTGTTTTATTATCGCGCAACACCTTGTTTTATTATCGCAACAGCCTGACCACAAGTGGCCAAGGTTAGCCTATCCACATGTCAAAAAATCTGAGTTGGATGCAGTGCTCAAATTTGAAGGCTACCCCTAATTTTCTTGTGACAAACAAAAAAATTTTACGCCTTTCGCATGACAAGACGTCTTTCAATTTTAACCTTTCAAATGCAAGACAAAAATTCCAAATGACAGAAACTATTTTTTATGTAAAAAAATAAAAAAGAACAAGTTATAAAGTCTATTATAAGCTCGTAATAATATAACCAAGTTTTAAATGTACATCAACAATAGGTATGTTCTTTTGTACATTACAAGAACCTTCTATAATTTCTATGGTCTCCTCAAGAACTATGTCGGGTTGCTGCTGCATTTGAGAGCCTGAGCTTGCGACTATGCTATTAGAGAATTTGCAGAAAGAAAGCATAGATCTACATTGATTGGCCTTCCTTTTTTTTAGCTTAAAGAAGCCACCACTATAATAAAAATTTGAAAACTACGGAAATGCAAGGAGCAAGAAAACGCAAGAAATCACAATAATATAGAGCAAATGATCTAAATCTGAACTTACTTACGTTGTCTTTATCTTGCTCCATGAATAAATAGATGAGATAGGTTTGTAGAAGTGGTGGTTTCAAAAGTCTTGATGCAGAACAATCAGAGAGCCCAAGTGTAAGCCCAAGAATGGCGGTGGTGTTTGCCAAGCATGAGCCCAAGTATGAGCCTAAATAAATAGAAGTGGTGGTTTCAAAAGTCTTGATGCATAACAATTAGAGAGCCCAAGTGTAAGCCCAAGAATGGCGGTGTTGTTTGCCAAGCATAAGCCCAAGTATGAGCCCAAGAAAGCCCCGAATCTAAGTATTCTATGGGTTTGTTGAAGTAGAGGTTTTAGAAATATATTGTTTGTCCATACATATTCTGTGGGTGTGAATTAAATATTCCGTGGCTTCAAAAATCTCGTTGCAGCGGAGCATATCGGAGAGCCCAAGTATAGACTGTAGTATGAGCTCAAGAACCCTGTAGCTGTTTGTCGAGAAGTAAGCTCAAGAGGGCTCTTGAATCTAAATCGACACAAGTTAGGGTTCCCTGGCCAATTTCATGGTCAAATCTCTACCAATTTCCTGGCGATTCATGGCCGATTCCTTGGCAATTCCCTGTCCGATGCAAGCTAGTGTTTCCTTTTTTCAATGTCGGATGGTGTCTAATTTGCTATGCCCATGAAGTGTTTTTAAATTCATTACCTTCAAGGTTGTTTGGATGGATCATATATTTTTGTATATGGGGCTATATATTATATCATTTTATTTACAAAAAGATAAGAAAATAAAAAAAAATGACAGGACAATTTAAATTTCTAGCCTTTCGAATGACAAATATATATGTATAATGATGGCCCTTGCATTTGATCATTGGCTACCTTTCATTTGCAATACAAATTTTATTCTTGCTTGTTTTGACAGGCAAAAATACCAAAAACATGCGTGAAAACCGTCAAATTTGAGCCCTGGTTGGATGTGGCATAAGCCATTCGATGATCTACAAGAATAGACGGTGTTCAAAATTCGATGGCCGTTCTGGACCTTCGCCTAGGTTAGATCAGAAGATGCTCCACAAAAAAGTATGGATCGTCGCCTGTTTAAATCAGAAGATGCTCCACAAAGGTAACCCTCGGTTTTCTTAGCTCCTATTTATTGTAGCTCTATCCCATCATATTCAAGATCATGGTTCCCGGCATCACAGAATAATGACGTCCTGGCATTTGAGACGTGATTTAACTTGCCATGCCATTTGCATTTCGGATTCTCATTCCAGTATAGACCAACATGTGTATTTCCAGGGTTTGCTCTGGAATCTGTGCAAATTGATGTTTAGATGTGGTTTCGTCAGTTCTAGCTGCAAAGGCATGTGCAATGCATTCCTTGGTAAAAACCTCTGCATGACATGATTAAAAGTTTTATTTGATGAACAAGGCCTAACTGATAATTTCTCTGGTACTAGCCTTTATATCGCAATTATACATTTTATGGCTTTTAATTCGTCAACACAAAGATATGCCAGTCTGTATGTCTCTTAAGTTGCTATCTGCCTTCAATGTGTCAAATAAGAAGGAACTCTTTCACATTAATTATTGGAATTTGAAGGACCAAAACGTTTTCCTTTTCTCTTGATGTTGTGCACTGACACACTGTATAATATAGTGCTCTAGTTAGAATTTGGGGTGACTATTTAAGACAACAGTGGTAGTCAATCCACATTTTGACCTACATACCTTAGAATCATTTGCTGCTGATGTGTTGCAGAACCAAAACTTCTATATGAAAATGCAACATTCTGTATTTCTAATGTGGCTACGCATCGTTCCTTTAGCCTGCCATTCCCTTCCTGGGTTTACCTTCATCAATTATTATCAGCTCATTATGTTTGCAAACTGATAAAGAGCGTCTATGTGCTGGCACAGGATCAATTCTTGGTTTGTTTTTGAAATTATGATGGTTCATATTGCTTTTTTGCAGATCTTGAACCTGCAGCGACCTGCTATTGCTGAAAGCTTACCAAAAGTAAGAACTATTTTTTTCTCATCCTGTTATCTTAGTGAAGTTGTTTTTCAAATTCTTTTTAATCACCGGCTTTAGAGGCACAAGCCTCTTCTCTTGTGCATGAATCCCCTTGCGCCACAATTTTTCAAGCTGCAACTAATTTTGATTATATCTGCCTTATCCATTTGTTTATACATTTTAGTTATTTCTGACCAGAACCGTGCTCAATGTGCCCTGCAAAACTGCAGATACTCCTTTTGTTTGATCTCAGCATGTATTTGTCTCTTTGGATCAGATCCTTGAGGTTTGTTTAAATTGCCTCTTGAGGGGCAATGCGGAGGCCACCTAGAAAGCAGCCTCTTAAAATTCAAAGAAGAATTTATTGCATTTTATTTTCCATTGTCTTGCTGATCCGTTATTTGCATGTTCAGCAAGAAACATCTCATTTTCGTTATTATATAATTTCTTCCGGCAATTGCATCAGAATATATTTAGTCATATTATGCTTAAGCCTCCTTATCTTTTATTGGATTATAGGGTCTGTGCTTATACTCACTATAATAGGCATCCTATAAACTAGTGGCTAGACGGAGTATTATACTTTGGCAGCTTCCCAGTTCTGGGCAATTGCATCAGAATACGTTTGTCATATTTATGGTCTGTGCATATGCTCAGTTTAATAGGATACCCCTGCAGAGGGATCCTCTAAACTATTGACCAAGCTTCCCAAGGAGTACTGATGCAATAGAATTGACAAATCCTTTTTGGAACAGTTAACTATTTGGCTGATTTCAATATTAGTGGCCTTATATGGGAGGATGCACAAAGACTAGAGGCCTCTTAATGTTATTACATAGCTGTGTCGAATTCATTACTTGCCTACTACGTTCAGTTGCTATCGCTGAAACATAAAAACTTGTCTATAAATGTAGCTTGTATGCTTATCTGGTTACCAAAATTTGGAACAGGAACAGGCTATGACGAGGAATCTGTTGTTTGCATTCATTGGAATAGTGCTGATGGTGGAAGCAGTACCTCCCAAGGTAAAAATTGGTGCCCTTCTTGCCTTCAATTCTACAATCGGCAATGCTGCCCTGGCTGCAATGCAGCTTGCCATTGAACATATAAATCAAAACGATACCATTCTCAATGGAACTCTTCTAGAGCTTAAGGCATACGACACTCATTGTAATGCCTTCCATGGTGCAGCAGCAGGTAAACATTTTTTTTGTGGTCTAGAAAGAAAACGTAGGAATATTGTTTGCTGTTTTAACTGGGAAATAATGCCAATGTCCAATCTACTCTGCAGCAATTGCTCTGATGGGAGAGGAAGTAGTTGCAATCGCTGGACCACAAACATCTGAGGCATCCCAATTCGTTGCGCATATGGCAGGTTACACTCAAGTACCCCTTGTATCCTTTTCAGCTACAGATCCAACCCTTTCTGCAAGTTTGTATAAGTATTTCCTGCGTGTAGCTCCCAGTGATAATTTCCATATGGAAGCCATTGCAAGATTAGTAAGCCGCTTTGAGTGGAGAGAGGTTGTAGCTCTACATACAGATGATCAGTTTGGTACAAATGGCATAGACATGCTGAACAATGCACTTCAACAAGTGGGAGCAACAATTGCACATAGATCAGCTTTTGATCCGAGGATAAACAGAACTGAAATTAATGAAGCATTAGCCGACTATGTAGATATGGGTGCTAGAATATTCGTTGTGCATATGAATCCTAACATAGGTCGTGTGGTGCTTGTTGAAGCATATAATTTGATGATGCTGGCTACAGGTTATGCATGGATTATGACAGAAGCCATATCTTCTGTTCTGGAATCTATTTACCATGACCATTCCTTCCTACAAGCAACACAAGGAATAATAGGAACTCATAGCTATGTCCAACACTCTCAGCAGTGGAAGAAATTTATGCAAGAAATGAAAAATCTCACAAATATTCATGCAAATATTTACAGTCTATATGCATATGACACTATTTGGACAATTGCGCAAGCCATTCATAAATTTTTGAATATGAATGGAACTTTCACTTTTCTCCCTCCAAATCTCTTCCATGCAAACTCTGACCTTGGAAAGTTAAAGATATTTGAGCAGGGTCCTATACTGCAACAACAGATTCTTGCCTTAGAGTTCACTGGCGTGAGTGGGAAGATAAGATTTGATGCATATGGGGACGTTCCGGATTGCACATTAATTATTCTTAACATGTTAGGAAAAAAGCCTCGTGCTGTAGGGTCATGGACGATGAGGCATGGTCTATCATTTGAGCTTCCCCAACTTCCAACTTCTGCCATTGAGAGTCCTCCCTTTCTCTTATCTCAACGTGGTCCTCCTGTGGAAAAGGCTGCCAGCATCATATGGCCTGGGGGCACTTCTCGTGTTCCTCGAGGCTGGCTTATTCCCAGAGGGGGAAGACCGCTGCTCATTGGTGTCCCTAATAAGCAAGGATATACAGAATTTGTGCAAATTAAGTTCGATAAGGCAAATAACCATGCCACATTTCATGGATTCTGTATAGAAGTCTTCAAGGCTGCTCTTGCATACCTTCCTTATACTGTTCCTTACTCTTTTGTTTCATATGGTGATGGGCATGCAACACCAAGTTATGATGAACTTGTACGCAAGGTTGAAAGGAAGGTGAACATTTTCCCTTTGATAAGCTAACTGCAAAATCAACTTTCTCAAGATACACTACTATGCTCATATACGTTCCATTCGTCTTTTCCTTGATAATTGCAGCATAAAATTCATAAATTGTAATGTTACCAAGGGAACACTTTAAAATGCAACATTATGTAATTAAACAACTGGAAGATGCAGGAATTTGATGCTGCAGTAGGAGATATAACAATTACAACAGAGCGCACACAGATTGTAGATTTTACCCAACCGTATACGACATCGGGCTTAGTAGTAGTCGTTCCAGTTAAGAGGATTGGAGGGTCGACAGAAGCCTGGTCTTTTTTAAAGCCATTCACTGTGGGAATGTGGTGCACAACCGTTGCATTCTTTCTCTTTACTGGACTTGTTATATTTCTTTTGGAGCACAAAAAGAATCCGGACTTCAGAGGAGGAGCAAAGAAGGAAATAGTAACCACTCTGTGGTCAGTTCATCCTGTCTCATATGAGTCCTATTAGAGCATCTAATAATTAAGGACATGTCTTGTGCTCCATCGGTCTTGTATTTAATGTCTCAGTAATCTAAGGAGATTGTGGTAATAATATCTTTCTAGGCCTAATTGTGCACTTGGTTGGATCTTAACAGGTTTATATTTTCAACACTTTTTTTCTCCCAGAGTAAGTGTGCCTACGTATTATTATTGGAAACTATTTATCTAATGCTAACCAGGTTGCATGCATAAAAATGAGCAGTAATGAACTAATATAAATCATGCACTTCAGGGGAGGATGTGAAGAGCACACTGGGAAGAGCCGTACTCATAATTTGGTTAGTTGTTGTCTTGATCCTTATATCCAGTTACACTGCTGGATACACATCGATCTTGACAGTGCAGCAGCTTGTACCTACCATTGACGGTATAAGTGGCCTGTTAGAGAGCAATGTTCCAATTGGCTTTCAGGCTGGATCATTTGTTGAAAGTTATCTTCTCAACTTGAATGTGCCGAAGGGCAGGCTTGTCCCTCTGAATTCAATGGCAAGCTATGCAAGGGCCCTTTATGATGGTCCTTCTAAAGGAGGTGTTGGAGCCATTGTTGACGAGCTACGTTATGTTCAACTGTTTCTATCATCTGAATGTGAATTCAAGATATCCGGTCAGGATTTTACCAGGGCTGGCTGGGGTTTTGTAAGCAATGCTTCCATTTAATTTTCTAACATCAGCAAATGCTCATTCTGACTATTTTTGACATTGACACAGGCCTTTCCAAAAGGTTCAACCTTAGCTGTTGACATATCAGAAGCAATATTAACACTTGATGAGAATGGGGCATTGCAGCGCCTTGAACAAGAATGGCTTCAAGGTGCAGAATGTGATTCACAATTCCTGGAGGTGGGAGGCAATCAATTAGGGCTGCATAATTATTGGGCTCTTTTCGCAATATACGGTGGTGTGGCGATGTTTGCTTGCATGCTGTATTCTCTTCGTCTTCTTTGGCAGTACTACAGGCTTAAGCATCCCTCTATCTTACAGCAAAATTCATGCTTGCCACGTACTGTTGGGAGATATATAACATGTTCAGAAGCCCGAAGTCTGTGATAGCTTATGTTTGAGTTCCTTGATTCATTTTTTTGGAATGCGAAATTAAAAAGAAACGACCAAAAGAAAGCACCAAATGTTAACTTTGTGCTACTTAGAGCATTTGACTTGCAAGAGTTATGAAATGGAACCCCAGCTTATCCCTGTTTTTGGCTTCTGCTCATTATTTAATCAACGATGTCCTTAAAGAATTAAAGCAGAATATCATCTTGGTCATAGATCAATTCCAACCATCAGATTCCATAATAAAATAAGGTGCTGCGCACGGAGGGTTGCCCTCCGTGGCCGGAGGTTGAGGTGGCTTGAAAGTTATGTTTTTATAATCAATCAAAATTGCTATTTTAGAACATTGTCATTTTGTGAAGATGATGGTACCCATTTGCGGAATAGGATCCAACTGGACACATGGACATTGGGGTTTGAGTGTAACGTATTGGTCTGTGGTGCTCGGTATAGAACAAGGATGGCAGAAGCATAAGAAGTCTAATAGAGGATAGAATGGAAATACATGTTTTGTGAAGTGACTTAAATCATAGTTCAAAGTCATGTTTTGACAATCGATTCAAGTTGCTACTTAGACAATAGAGTACTTGATACCATGAGTTTATTAATAGCATGGAGTATTTGATACTTGATAACATACGAAGCAATATATGAAGAATTCAAATAGAGAAGTAAGAGGAGGAGTGGGGTGCAAAAGAACTTAGGAAATGTGAATTGTTTTGTATATCAATTTTGTTGAGGGTACGAAGGAAGAACTCGATATTTTAAAATGAAGAAGGTTGCTAAGAATTTAATAGCATGAAATACATGGAAGTTGCAAGCCAAGGAAAGCTGCTTAGAAATGCAAAGGCATGTCTTTTGTTGCTCAATAGTTATGGGTCGTGTTGTGAGTTTGGGTCCTGACGAATGCAATGATTTGGAGTTCGTGATTGAGCTCGAACATTCAGTACGCTTTGGCGCAATGATTGAGGATCTATCTTCATTGTAGCTAATGCGCCTCCTAATGGATAACCGAGAAATTTGTCAAGCAATGCTCCTACCACTGTGACATGTAGCATCTCGGATGCAGTGTCACTATTTCGCCGAACATTGTTAACTCATCTATCATGTCGTCGTTCCTGCCCGTGTCGCAGAGACTGTCCGACATTGCCTTATTGCAAGCATTGCACGTCTTGACGACCTTGTTGTCACCAGTTATATTCAATCTCAATATGCCTAAGACCTGTACATCCAAGAACGTTTGATTAGTGGAAAGTTATATGAAATAAGGTGAGAAGCAAGGACAATTTTGGCTTAATTTTAGTGGCAAAAGATATACCTTGGTATTTTCTAGAACGTGTGCTGCGAAGTCTTTGTTTGTCTAGGAACTATAATTCATCCGGAAACGAGTTTGACACTGCATCACAATCTTGAATGCCACAAACTAATAAACTACCTCAGCGCCAAACAAGCCGAGTATCTGCCATATCCAAATCAAATAATTAATAACCAAAAAAAAAAAAAAAATCAAGAACTGAAATGCCTAGGCCGACTAATGCGAAATTAATCATCTAGCATATCGTGCGATGGTTGGCTCAGCCTTATAGCTCGCCACATATTTAAAAGAGGCGTAAAAAAATGCGACACAAGCAAATAGAAAGAAAGGGCGATTGGTAAGTTTGACTTTTCAAAAACCATTTCATTTCATGTCATCTTATGTGGCCATTCTACTATCTAGGATAACAAATCTCTTTTAACAACTGTCCTGCCTTTCAAACTTTTGATATAGGCACTGGCCAGATTTTGTATAATGTGGTATAACGAAATGTCATTGAAGAATATGTATTTCAAGCGGCAAAGATATACAGACATTCAAGTAAGGACTATCTTTTCTTGTAGTTTGGAACTTGTCTAGCCTATCTGCACGTCTTTGGTTTGATATGAGGAATGTTCTTGTTTCAATCTTCTATCTGATGTATAACTTTTATTTTTGGTTATCTAGGTTTTATTCTGATTGTTGCCATGCGCCACTACCAACAGACTTTGAGTTTGACGAAGGGCAGCAGTTTGCTAGGTTCTTGCATAGGTGGTCTAGAACTTATGAATGTTTGCTAAGATACAATAGCAATGCTTGGTTCGCATGAAGTCTGAAATCTAACTCAGTGTTTTGAAGTTGAGTCTCCTATGTCATTTCAAATGTCATAGCAGCAAACTGTCCAAATAGACCATCTTCTAGTCCTAATCATCCATTACCATTGCATTTTAAAATGCTATTCTCAAAGGTTGCAATACCTTTTTAGGCCTGCCAAACGAGACATCTGTACTTTATTTTTTATTTTCTTTTATTCTCGTGTTTTAATAAAGTAGTAACTTGGATATGAGGTGTATGCTGGCAGCAGAAGCTGGACCCAATTCTTCTCCCGCTCAAGTCAAGCCCCACTACATGGGTGCTACGAGCCCTCTGTCCCATGCATAAGAAGTTGGCTCACCGCCGGTCACGGGTGAAAGCATCGATGCAGGTGACAAACTGACTGGGATCACTGGAGCGCTTGACTAAGGAATCAAAGTAAAACAACTTAGTGCAAGGCGGCCTTGATCATGCCAAGAAAATCCTGCAATTATCAATTATTGCATTCCATGATGTGTAAAACAACTTAGTGCAAGATGGTCTTGATCATGCTGAGCAAATCCTGCAATTATTGCATTCCATGATATGACATTGGGGCTTTTAGAAATGTTGACCGCCCTCTCTGCTTCTTCTGAGTTCCCACATTGGCATACATATTAATCAAAGAATTCTCCACAACAAGGTCAGATTGGAGATAAGTGCCAAATATTTGCCCATGAACGACATGCTAGGCAAGCTATTGCAAGCTCTCAAGAGAGCCAAAAACGTGAATTTGTCTGTGGAAATGCCTGCAATTTGCATTTCATGATACAACTGTAAAAACAACTCTCACCATCTTTGGGCTTGGCATGAGCATAAATAATTGCATTCCATGAATAACGATCTGGATTTGAAAGCATGTTTAATGTATTACTAGTAACAGGTGCCCGGCGTTGCCGGGCATAAAAACAATATGTGATAAACTCTAGAAATTGTGGAAAAAGAAAGAAATGTGCACCGAAAAGAAATGAAGTGCAGAAAGAGATTCACCATGGAGGTGTAGATGCATGGATTAACAAAATATCATGGAGATTGCAATGTTAGACTCATCTAAATTGTGATTTTTATAAAAATAACCTATAGTATCCATATAACAATTTTGCATAGTTACATTGTGACTCATGCTAAATAATGATATATGCATGAGCTAGTTACTTTCAATCAAGGTTGATGCGACCTCAAAAAATAGTAGACAGTGACATAATTTGGCATCATTCACTTTAGGTGCAGTTGTTTAAATAAGGGACCTACTTGCTACCACCACACAATGTATCATGATCCTAAGTTCTTGATATCGAAATCGATTTATGTTCATTCAAGAACCACATGTACATTCTCCATGTATCATGATCCACCCTAGCAAGAACTATTATGATTTTCAATGTTCTGTTTAGCGTTCTTGATATTGAAATCGACTTGTGCTCATTCAAGAACTATTATGATTTTCGTCAATGTTCTGTTTAGCCAAGAGCTGCAAGGAGTTTGATATGGTATGCAAGTCGCTTGCCAATATCTATTGTTGAAATTTGGATTTTTCGATATGGGGAAAAACTTGTTGGATTTTTTTCCAAGTTGGTTTCCCTAAGGTTCCAGGGGTTTTGGCTAAAGGTTTGTTGGGCTTTAGCTAGAACATGTAATGTAAGCAAGGATATATAAATACTAAAATGCTTGCTTGTTGGTTATATATGGAAGAGGTTATCATTATGTTTGTTCGATGTGACATGGCAATATTATTGAAATGTGCCATTCGTACAATGGTGCATAGGGCATGTCCTAAGTTGTGGTTGACCTTAGCTAGTTAAGACTACATGAGTGAGGCGTAATATTGTTTGTTCAACATAAAAAGAACCGCCAATGCGAAGCTTGTCACATTGTGATTTGAGGTGGTTCTTTTATTTTGTGTTATTATTATGTGTTACCTAAGATTTGGACCAAAGCACATTCAATATGTACTTGTCATGGCATAGAACCACAATCAAATGTAATGGCATTTGAGCTTTAGGTCGCATTTAAAGAGGATCTTGTTAAACATAATGTAGCATTGGGGAGGGTGGCATTTGAAGCAAGGGCCAATGATACAATGTAGAGCTATATACGAAATTATAGGTTTACACTCTAGCTTTTGATTCAATAATCAATACAAATCCACAAAACTCAAGAAAGAAATATATTGGCATTTTTTAAGTCTTTCGCACATGGGCAAAAATGGGTCTGCGTAAGTTTCAGTAGCTAAGTATTGGCGAACACAAATGTTATCCTTGCATGAGTAAATGTTATCCTTGCATGAGTTAAACAAATGCCATCGCTGCATGAGTAAAGGCGAACACAAATGTTATCCTTGCATGAGTAAATGTTATCCTTGCATGAGTTAAACAAATGCCATCGCTGCATGAGTAAAACAGCTTGAATAGACTCTTCTTTATTCTATTCTATGTGAATGGACTTTAAGAGGCATCGACAAAAAGATCCTTGATGCACAAACAAAAAATAGGTTTTTCTTATTGAGAATTGTAATAAGAGGAACTCATTGTTCCCTTCCGCATCTTTGTTTATACTCTTGATGAGACACCACATCTGTAGCAGACATACTAAACATGACATGTCTATGGCAAAATGCTCAACATAGACAAAACAAGTATTGTACAACAGATATAGTCATTCCACATCAAGGAGATAATTTGGAAATGTACAAATGAATGAAATAAGTATATGAGACACAAACTGAATCCCAGATCAAGACCCAAACCCAAGTGGGACATGCGATTGATGCTTGCTAACTAATGGCAGGAGCATGAAACTTGCTATATGCCATATCTGCCATCTTTTTATTGCAACAATTAATAACTTAGACACAGGAAGTAGGCAACTGAAACTTTCTATTACGGAGATGCAGAATAATCAATAAGTGGACCTCCCTAGATTCTGCACATGATCCTCACTATAATCTGCATATGGTCCTCTGATAACATGGTGTTTGACACCAAGGGATATACTCCTCCAAGCGAATACAGATCTATGCTCTTCTTTTTTTTTTTGAAGAGCTGTGTCATCAATGTATTAAAAGAATGGTAATGTTACAAAGCAAGTGAGGAGGAAGGAGAACTGCCCCAAAGAGACAGCGATACCTCGACACTCCACAACAAACTCACAAACAAACTGCAACTCTACTGCTGTACAAACCGACCATCACCATCTACAACACCCAAGAAGTCCCGCCAAATGGCAAACTTCCACTCTACTAATCCCGGGAACGCCCCTTTAAAGCTTTGAAATAGCTTTGTACTGTCGAGGAATCGAGAGGGCCGCGGGCTGCTGAATCCCCCCGAAAGATCCACAACCGCCCGCTTCCAAATCAACCACACCAACCAAGCCACGCCAGATGCAAGGCTTCTTTGCCGCAAGAGCGGCCAAGCACCAGGATACACGTGAAGCGGCAATCGTTGGCTAGTCAATCTCGCTGAAATAGAGCCCCGACCCAATCCCTTGCAGCCACAAGTGAGGGCATAAAACCGGACAATGCTCTGATCTCCACGATGAAGGCCACAACAAGGGCAAAGAGGGCTCACACCCAGCCTAAACCCGACTCACAAGGACATTCACCCGATACGGCCCGGTTGCACCACCGCCACGAGCACCCTAACCTTCCCTAACCTTCTTCCTTTCTTTTTCGAGCTCCATGTCCACGTCCAAACCGAAGCCATCGAGAACCCGGAAGTTGCAAAGACCACTTGCCCGAAGGCGAGTGTCATGAATAGCCAACACCCGGTAACAAGACCGCACAAAACAAAAGAAGACACAACATCCGGGATGAACCTTCCAAACTGCACCACCACATCATCACGGGGGACTATAGGTATGTGTAGCGGAATACTTCTCGCCACTTGTTCCCGGATAGCTTCGGTCAACGCCCTTGGCGGCGGCTCGAAAAACTCCCACGAAGCTAGGCGACCACCCCAATACCAATCCTCCAAGGTGAGCCTGGCCGGCTCGCCTCCAAGGGCCTCTGCGTCCGAGAGCATGCACATGGCGACCAAGGGCAAGTCTTGTGAGGGGTAGAGGAACCCACAAGAAAGGAGAAGAGTGGTGATAAACCGAGGCATAATCTAGCCGGAAGAGCACACGCACATGATCCCAAGCTCGCAACACCCCCTGTGAGAAAGGGGATGCATGTGGGAAAGGCCGGAGACCATACAACAAAGATTGCCCGGGGCAACTCCACATGCACGACGGCTTCCCAAACGCCACACAATGGCGAAGAGATCGCAAATAACAATGCCGCACCGGAGAAGATGCTCCATCTGCGAATGCTCCAAACAAACTTGGAGACCAACACCTTACTATGTAGTGCCAAATCCAGAATGGCCAAGCCCCGATCTATGCTCTTCTGTCAGGCTACAAATTTATTAAGACTACCAATGTTGTAGCCAGAATTACGAAAATGGAGACCAGGGTCTTTGTCATTTAGGATCTCATTTAGGATCTGAGAACATTGAGATAATCCTGCAACAACACTAATTGCAGAACAAAAGAGCCAGAAGTATCTGCATGAAATTCAAAAGTTCCAGGTTTCATCCAGGCTACGAATTTATGAAGGCCACCAATTGTTGTAGCTAGGATAACGATGATCTATCATTATAGTTTTGGCTCTTCTTAGATAGTTATCTACCTAAAAATAGATACAAAATCTAGAATTACTGCAACACGAATCACACACAACAAAAGAGGCAGATACTTATCCATCTATTCATGATGCACTCCAAGTAAATGAAATTTTGAATTAATATATGGGCCAGGGGTCGAAGATATCTGTTACTGTGTGCAGATCCATCTATTCATGAAGCATTCTCCAAATAGTTACTTCAATCTACAAAAAGGCAAATGAAAATTTGAATTAATACATGTGGAGAGGCCCCAACATATCTCCTACTGTGTGCAGATTCCTATCACAGAAGTACTGCCTCAATAAACTATTATTTATGCAAAAAAGAAGCATCTTTGTGGCAACACAAAACCCATTGCCGAGTATAGTCCAAATATGGCATTGCAAGGCAAACTCGGCAAAAACCCATTGCAAGATATATGAAAGAAAAACATGAATCAATACAATATTAAGAAGCAGCTATAATGCTCAAAACAATATCTGCAGCTATAATGCTCAAAACAACATTTTAAAAGTTTTATGTTCAACTATATTGTACCAGTTAACCTAACTTACATGCAATCTATGTCTTTGTGAATTGTAGATACGTTGCAAACCTGAAAGAGTACACAATAAACTTTTAGTAATGCAAAAAAGAACCTTGTTGCAATGCAAAGATATGGGGACAATAGATTCTTTGTGGCAAGTAAATAGGATAAAGGCCACCTTGCAATACCATATAATTCTGTCAAAGTCATCAAATGGTGCATTAGAATTTTAAGTACATAGATAGTGGATATTTTTTATGTCTGCATGCTGGCACAAATGTGAACACTCAAAAGCAAAAAAGAGTATCCTTATTGAAAGCAAGGTGAAAGATAATGATAAATCTTACAAATCCCAGACATGTATAAGTAGTAGTTCAACTTACTTGGCAAGTAGAACAAATTTTACAAAATCCCAGACCGCGTATAAGAATTAGTTCGACTTACTTGGCAAGTACAGTGTATAAAAAGTAGTTGGATTTACTTGGCAAGTAAAGAGGGCAAAGGCCACCAATAGCAGCTTCTACATTCGTGTTCTACAATATAATTCTGTCCAAGTCATCAAATGATGCACTTAGATAGCTTAAGAACATAGATAGCAGATGTCTTTAATGTCCGCACGCTGACATAAATGCGAACAGTCAAGTGTAGAAAAGAGTATCCTTGGCAAACCAAAATAAAAGATGACACATTTTACAAAGGCCCAGACTTACATGCCTTCAAATACAATCACAAACCCGTTATATTTCTTATTTTCAACTTCCGTAATTTCAAGAAAACTATGCTTTTCTCTTAACAAAAGATGGTTTCCCATAACCCGAATGCATGCATCTACCGAAACTGCTTCCGCACACTTATTGCAAGCATTGACAAAGTGCTAACCTAGGTTACTGTCTACCCGGCTTCCATGTTGTGGCAATATGCATGGTTCCATCCATCGCCACCTGCAACACATGTAAAAATAGAACAAATTTGAAATCATTATGAAACAAATACCTGTCCAGATTATAACTGCGTAAAGATAAAATATAACTCCAGAATGCAAGCAAGCCTGATGTGGTGCAGAAAAACTTGTTGAATGCCACAATACTTGATAATTGAAAGAACAATGTGCTTTGTTGGAAACTACATTGTGCTTTTCATAAGAAATAGTGATCCAAATATGGGTAACAAAAGGAGCTCCTTCCATAGCAAGGATGAGCTCAGATGAGGAATTCTGAGCATGGCATGTAGAAAAGAACTGGAATTCTCCGAGAAGGAACAATAATTATGTTTGTCTATGAGAATTGTGTCCCCCCCAGTACTCAAGCCCCTGTGACTTGGTGTTATGAGTTGCCAAAGTCAAGCATCAAGACAAATACAAACACTAATATACATAATAGAAGGTAGGTCTCAAGAATAATTTGGACTTGAAAATTACAGAGATAGATGCAGATCGCAAGAGCCCCATTTGAAGACTTACCTGCACCGAAGTCCTAGTGAACAGAAGGAGGATAATCTTCACATCTTTTCTTACATAAGGAATAGGATGTCTGAGTGAACTGCAGATAATTCAGAGGCCACAACGGTAGGAGCTGTGCACCTCCAGCTTAAGATGAATTTATTGTGAATAATATTGGAGATGAAGAGTAGACGAAATAACCAAACCTTAATGAAGCTGAAGACAAATTTGTTGTGATGCTGAAGCTATGGCGGCCCTTAAGGAATCACCGAAGACTATCTGAAGCCGAAATGAAGCCGAACACTATCTTGCAGCCAAAATTACCCCTGTGCCCATATTAATCTAGCCTCAGACTGGACATGCAACCTCCAGCGCAACAGTTTCGGATGTCCTCCATGCCGTCCACGATGTCCTCCATGCCGTTCACATACGCATGCCAGATTTGAAGGTCGAAATCAAGAAGGGGCAAAATCGAAACCAAAATCAAGGCTAAGCAATTTTTCCCATTTTTGGCAAATCGGAATTGTTTTCCGGCAGACAAAACCATCGAAACCTTAGGAAATCAAGTTAAGAGAAAATTCCAAAAAAATTTCGGAACCCCGGAAAAACCAAATTTAAACAATAGGATTCGCTTCAATCCATTAAAAGACGAATGAGATGGTTGGCTAAGAAGGGAGCAGAATCACGACAGTTTTGAATCATCGAAGAGTGAAGGAGCTTACCTGAATCCAAGTCTTTCTGATGGGTGCAGTCATGCACCAGCCGATAAGCCAAGTCCGGAGATAAATTCTTCCAATTCCCCCCTTCTTCCAACACCAGTTCCCACACCAGCTTATCCATTTTGGAGGCAGAATAACCAATCCAGTTTCCATGATATGACTTATCAAGAATTGTCATTCACAAAAACCTATAATGAGAGAGAGATTTTTTCAATGAGTAGCAGCATCATTTAAAATGGAATTGCAGTGTTTTAAATATGTTTTAAAAAGTAGTTGTTGTGAAATTGAATTTAGATTTAGATGAGTTTGATCTTGTTGAAACACATGGTAATTTAAAACACGATAGATTTGATGAGCCATAAAAACCATTATTACCATATTTACCAAAATGCCCGCCTTTTATTTTATGGTGCTGTGGAAAAGCCCAAAGTCCTATTGTGGGGAACTTGGACCATTCTGTTTTAGGTTTGGTGATTCAACCCTTAATATTGCCCTCTCTACTAGAGGGCAACACATATTAATAAAAAAACTTCAATGACCATCGTCTAATTTTGAAATAAATAAATTTCCATACTCATTCTCTCAATATTGATCTACAGGTTGGCTACTTTTAACAGTTTTCACATTCAATTTTCTTCAACATAAGTACCCTTTCATTTTCAATCTTCCTTGTGCAAGAGAGTACGTGAGCCAATGGCAAGTAGAGGAGTCTCAGATTAGTAAGAGACATCGCTCAACAAGAATCAAATGGTATTAAAAAATGCTGTTTATTGTTTCCATTGCCTTGAATTTTGACCTAACTTACATGTTTTCTGTTGTAAAGAAAAAGGAGAATTTAGTAAGGAATCTTGTCTCCATCAAGATTTCCCAGTCTGGACAGCTGCCACCTTTCTGGTAACACTGATTCTCATAGACTGTGTTTTGCTTGAATTGCCTCAACGTCTGATGATTTATCATCCTTCCTGTCATCCTGATCCAAATCGGAGCCAAAACCATAATATGTTGTTCTCTGAGAACCACTGATGCTAGAACTCTTCACGAACCTCCTTGTATCAGCACTACTCTTGGTCGTCAATCCAGAAGAAACCAAAAGAGCTGGTCTCCCACCACCTAGGATAATCAGACACATGCTGGCATTCAAGAGGTGTATTTGAGCCAGCCTTGCCATAATGTTCCTCCAGATGAGCAAATTGTCTTCTAAACTGGTCCACAGCACTGGATTGCCACAAATATAAAATAAGGTATGGATGATAAGACTTAGCATTTTGCATATCTCAGAAATCACATAAGCCATACCTTGGATACATGAAATTAACTTGATCATTTCCATTTAAATATTCCTTGAGCATTTGTGGTTGATGTTCTAAAATCTGTGCAACAAACAGTCTACACCAAGTTTGACAGCCTGAAACTTGTGCTTTTGTGATATATTTCTATTAATGCATAGCTAGACACGTTGATGCTAATGATTAAAGCAGTAACCTGCAGCAACTTTCACCTGAAAGTTGACTGAAACAGACATTAAAATCATACAATCTTTCTACTGATTAGACAAATAAGAAAAAAAGCTTACTAGAGCTGCAGTTTGCAAACGCACGTGAATGATTCTTTCCAGACAGCATGGTACAGAAATATGTAGCTCTGCACGTCAGTCTTAGGTTCCTTGACCACAAAAATACAAAGATCATTATGCAAATGTTGCTGTGCAGATCAGTCTTAGGCTCTTTGATCATAAAGATAACACGATCTTTGCCAACTGTTACTTGAAAAATGATTCAAAGGTCACTTGCAGGACAAAGCAAACATGCGCCACCAATGCATTTGGACCACATGCATTGAAATAACCACATGTAACCATAGAAACAAATAGTTCATCATGTAACAAAAATATAAATACCGGCCAGTTAAAAGGGCATCATTCTCCTAAGCAGTTTGAAGGATAAGCTTAGATGCTAGTTTGCCACTCTATTTTGATGTATTCTAGTGTACAAAAGGCGCTGTTTTTTTACAAACACACATGCAATAAATGAAAAAAAGGATTTTTATCACTTAGAAAGCTTACAAGGGTTGAAAAGATTGTGCAATTTGGGCAGGAGCAGAGGCCTTCATATGTTTGTATGGCAGCACCTTGATATAGTATTTCTGCCCTGAGTTGCAATGCTTTTCTGCTCCACTCATAAACTAAATGGGAAGTTGTAAAGACGATACTTGACACTTCTAAGAAACATTTATACAAACAAATATATGCGTCTTAACAATGGTTTGCTCGCTAACACTCATTTGCATGTTGTTTTAGAACATTACTTATTCGAGCTTTAACATGTTACATGTGTTTTTACTCGGCCTTTAATGTTTTTATGCAGCTACGACATTGAAAAAAAAACAATCTTTAATGGTGCCAGCTTCAAGATTGTTGCTCCTCGACAGTGATAGCGTGCATCAAAATAATCAAAGTGCAAACAATAACAAACATAATTCCTGTCCACTTTTTTAAAGGTGTTATTTTGTTTTTCACATTTCGATTTAAACAACAAAAGGCATATCATTTGCTATCGTATAGATAACTACTTCTTCGCGATATAGTTCTATAGGATTCACATACAATATGTTCATCTTACCTTTAAGATGCACTCAATTTCAAACTGTAGTTATGCATTTGCAGATTAGTGCCTATTGCCATGTGAAAAAAAGCTTGTTTAACCGTGAATGAAATTTTGTATGTGAAAATTGCATTTTGTTGTGGAAAGAAATCACAGCAACGTAAATACATAAATGCTTCAGTTCTGAAACTCTTCTTGATCAAAGCAAAACCCATTTCGCTGCTTATTTTAAAAACAAATTAATATTTTTGGGAACACTTTCATTGATCTATTGGTGCATATCATTTGCAAGAGATGCACTCTTTCCCTTGAAAAGAACCTGTTTGCAGAAGATGCAACAAATCTAGGTTTCATAGATTTGTTGTAGGTGTACATAACTGTGTTATAGTGGGACTTCGAAATGGAGATAAAGATGGCCCCTAATAATAATAACAGCATTCTGAAAGTCTGATTCACTCTTAACCTGCAACTTTAAACAAAATATTATTTTGCAATTCTAGATGATTTTGTTTAAGCAAATGAAGGCAACGGCAAAGTAACATGTTATTTAACATGGGCATAAAGAAAGAATGCAAATGTAGCTCAGGTTTAACAATTGTCCAATAAAAAGCAAAAGATGATAACACACAACCTGTCAACTTTGCTGTGGAGCTTCACCTTGAAGTCACACGGTGACAAATTTACTCAGCTCTTTGAAGGATTCTTAAGAATGTCTCAATGTTATTTGGAAACATAGCAGTAGTACATGCACAGACACAATATCCAGTGAAATGTTAATTTCCTCTTCGCTGTGCACTACAGATGCATTTAGCAAAAACCACATTTGTACAAACCTGTCAGCATTGATCCCGTTATCCCTTCATATTTTAACCTTAATGCCCAAACCTTACCTGAATTTAAATGCAAAATGCAAGCAGGTTCAAGTACAAATGCTAATTCTGTAAACTCCTGCGTAATCCTGCACAGCATGGCGAAAAAGTAATTGGAAGATTAGCAAACCATGCAAACCATCAACTGCCAGTTAACAGAAATGAGAATATAGTTCGTTCGCCATGCAAACAGAGTGTATGCCCAGTGTCATGATTGCATTACATTGAGTAATGACATTATTGCACAAAAATATTTCCACAAAAATATACTTACCTATAGATTTTTGCCATGTCTATGCCTCTGCTCCAGAAGTGAAAGCCATGCAGAAATGCCCAGTAGATTATTTCCATGTCTCTTCCATTTACCTAAAAATGTGATCTATAGAAGATCCGCAAAATGTTTCTGTAGCAACGCTTATATACCTCTGCAAGACAGAGGTAAAAAAAAATGACGTGCGCAAGCATGAGAACAAAGCCAAAATGGCACAAAAGGAAGAAATCATAAACAGAGAAATAACTTGAAGTGCAATGCACCTTAAATCATGCCAGAATGAACCATGCCATAAAAATACCATATCTGCATGAGTTGTAAGCTCTGCTGCAAAACACATTGCTAAAAAAAAAGCCATGGGAATCTTGAGCTTCTAACGTAAATCCAAGTTCTTGTGGCGTTCTGTGCACCTGAAGCTGCTGCCGCCTGCTTTCGCATTTCTGAACTGTGGAAGAAAGTGGAGGAGAAGTGCAAGAAAATCCCAGAATCCGAATCTGCATATAAAGTCCAGTCCAAAAACACAAATAAGCACATCTGAGATTTTGTATGGACAAAGAAGTATTGCTACCGCATTAAACCAGTGGAAACGCGATTGGAAATTGTTTCGTGCCTGAAGCCTGAAAAAAAAGGACACGGTTAAGAAGGAACTAAACAATGCCAGATTCATGGCTAGGGCAGGACTGGATTTGGCTTTATATACTTGCAAGTAAGCAAGAAGATGGTAGGCATGACAATAAAAAAGGTGAGAATCTACCTGAGACCAAGACTTGATTTACTGCTAAGCCGACTTCACCTCCACGCATAGCAGATCCCTGAGAAGAAAACCTGAAAAGAAAGTTAGGACATGAGAAAAAGCTGGTAAATCCGCCAAGGCATTAAGAAATGCCAGATTCATGGCTATGGCAGGGCCGGATTTGAGTTACAGATGATAACAAATAAACAATGAGGATCTACCTGATATTACATTGGCCGATTTTTACTCCTTAGGTAAGCCAAAATGTAGATCGCACAGAAAAAGCTCACTACAAAAATCAAGCGAAAAACTTTTGTAAATCTGGTATAATCAAAAGATGTAAAGATAAGGAGGAAAGAAGAGTTAAGGTGCTACCTGCTATGGGATTTGAACGCTCCCTTCAAGAAAACGTAACCCACTCCGGCGTGAAGCTAATATTACCAAAGACCTTTCGGATTTAGTTTGCTTCCGCCATTGTAAAGCCCTTCAAGAAATCAAGAATCAAAAAAATTGTGGAAGCCGTGAAACAGGAACGCCGATCATCGCCGGTATGATTGCGGAAAAAAGCGCCCTAGTAAAAAAAAACGCTCCACGAAAACAAAACGGGTTAAAACTGGAAGTCCAAAAATTAGTTTCCGGTTCCAAAATTTCGCTTTTTGGCCGGATTTCGATGTCCACCGGCGGCCGGAAAAAAGAGGACACACCCCCCCAAACACAAATTCCTATTCTCACGGCTAATTTTTTGATAATTAAATTTACATATGTTAGAAGTCATTTCCTTGTTTTTTAAGTTCATTAGAAGTGTATGATATGTTTTTAGGACTACTTCCATGAAATTTTTTGTTTTAAATAATTTCGTTTGTATCTATTATTATTATTAAATTAAACCTATTCCCAAGGAATTTCCTGGTTTTTAAATATTTTGTTCTAACTAGATATATTCCATAAATGTACGTACTTTTCTTATGATATTAAATTATTTCTAGGTCATTTACTAAAAGAGTGCAATTTGTCTAGGTCAATGGTACCCTCCAACTCAAAATATTGAAGAGAGCAATGGTCTGTAAAATATTGATTAGGGCGATGTCATTAAGGAGGCCCCTCCTACCAAGAATGTTGAAGAAAAACAAATAGTCCTCTAGAGTAGGGTGCAATGAAGGAACAAGAAGGTCAGAATCATGCACAAGTGCAACAAGGAAATAGTAGACCAAGGAGTCATTGTACTAGCAGATCCTAGTCGAGCTATTAATGATGAAAGGCTAGGGGAAGTCAATCTTGGTATTGCAATTTCTAAGTTGGAAGACAACTGGAAAGGTAAGGGTTTGGGTGACAAGGAATATTTCAGTTGTGTCAAGCAATTGGAGGTTCCTTGCATCGTGGCATGGCCTATAAATAGTGTTTAATTTGTGGAGGATTACCTTTTTCCAAATTCAGAGGTTGTTAGGGATAATGATTGTCTTGATCCTGATATATTAGCAGTGGGTACCCTAAACCTAAGCAAAATGGACGAAGTATCAGTTGTCAGACATTATCCTAGCAAGAGAGCCAAGTTGATTAGTGATGCTAAACATGAGACTATGGTGAATGTTAGGGGCTCAGATTGTTGTTGGAGTGGTTGTAATGCAATTCTTTACAATAGAACAATTTGTGTAGCCACTTTTCAAGAGTATACTATTGATGAAAGGAGGTCAAGCATGCACTTTAGGATGAAAGAAATCCAAACAGAAAAAGATGCCCTTTGCTAGGCAAATGGATATGTAAAAAAGCATGGTAGAATATCCATGCAATTCCAATTTCCTCATGGCATAATTGGAAAAAAAATGCAGGCAAAAGGGACCAGGATTGCTTTGCATGGAAATAATGGCTTGTTGAGACCAACCATAGGATCTTGGCTGTCAGGGAAATATTTGAAAAAAAACATTGACTTCAATGCAGAGTGTATGCCACATAAAAGCAGAAGGGATGAAAAGGGAAGAGCAAGTTGAGAAAACGGTTACCGTCACATTGTACTCAAAAGAGTATTTTGGAGGAAGTGAATTCCCTACTTCGAGAATTAGAAATTCTTCCAGTATCCCAACCTAGCTTTAGTAGGCTATGGAAGAAGCATTTCAATCATGTGACCATAGCAACTTCAAACAACATTGCAAAGTGCAATTTGTGTCCTAAGTTGAAGGAGACTCTTGATAAGACTGTGCAACCAAGTCAAAGAGCTAGAATAGGGGAGCATATGAAGGACCATATGACTGGTCAACTATCATGTAGATCATGTTATTGGATATGGAGGAACTTATCTGTATTGGAACCTAATAACTATTTATGTATTTCACATGATAAGATGGACTAAAAGAATTGTCTTTTATAATTCAAGTAAATACCAAAGTCATGTGTAAGATCATACCCTTTGCAGATTTCAATGACCGGGGCAATCTTGCATCTTGCCAGCCTCTCAATCCTACTATGGGGCGGGGTTTTCGCACCCTTACCTACGTCAAATTCAACCATGATCTTGCCCCAGAACATCACGTAGATGGAGGTTTTGATGCTAGAAAATGGATTCTTAAAACCCTTTAGAAGCAAGCTTTCTCCAAAAGTCTTCTCCGAAGGCCCTGACGATGGAAAGCATCTCCACCACTCCAGAACTATGAATTGGCTCTGTCAATGGACTCAAAATATCAACAATACCATGTAGACCAAGTTTCGTGGGCAGAAGACCCCCTCCCCTTCTCCAAGAAGCGCCAAAATAACTCATGTTTGAAACTGTCATTCCGATTGGGATGTAATGAATTTGCAATTTATTTTCCGCTTTGACTATGACGATCGGAAGCACATGCAAGAAAACTTTGATGGAGATGAACCTTCTTCTTATAAACTTTTTTCCATCAACTAACTGACGTATGTCTAACCACCAGTGGCCAGCCTTATTCCAGTCAAGTAATAACAATTATGTAGTAAAACTTGTTTTGCTTCTCTATAATCATTTATCTTCGTTCTAGCAGTCCTAATGCTTTTGTTCTCAATTCCCTCTAAGGCAAAAAGTAAAATGATCCCAAACAATGTCTTGTTCTGGAATTTTGAAATGGTCGGATCTAGAAATTGAGTTTTCTGGGCAGGGATCCTACAACCAACCCTTTCTTGACTCCGTTCACCCAATTAAGAGGGTTGTTGTGGGATATTTGCCTCCATAACTCAGTTCTCAAATCTAACCATTGACAATATTGTTCATGAATGTATAACAATATGTTACATTTCCAAGCACACAAAGAATATTCTAGGTGATGATGCTTTGCTAGAGCCCTTTGACCCTTTCTACCATTAATGACCATGTCAAATTCTATTTCCGTAAAAAAGCCAAAAGAGTATATTTTGAAAGTTTACCTAGCTATCTTGGTCAAAGAATTAAAAATATGCCTAATAACAATTGGAAATTTTTAGTTGCAGCCAACTTAAAACTTATTCAAGCTTTTACATAACACCTTTCCATAACAAATCGCTATAGAGTTTCTTGACAGAACAGGAATGTTGTAGCTGCACCAAGCCTGCAAGGTTAACGCCATGATGATTGCTTTGGATCTTGCAGGTGTCATGCATGGGATAGAAGGCGGTGGCATAACTAGGTAAGATATAAACGGTGGCTATGATCCATATATATGCTTGAATGCACTATCGTCCCAAGCATCATATCTGTAGTCAATCTGAAATAGCTGACATCAATAAGCATTAGAAATTTTGAAAAAATAAATGCAAATCCTAGTCCATTCTAATGCATTCTATTCAATTTGAAGAGTGTAGATGACTCAATTCCCACGGGTCCTAGATTGTTGATGCTGCTCCCTTTTCATTGCCTTGTGATCTATGCCTTGGGATCTCGATCGATCAACTAGTTAAACAAAGAGCCAATATGCAAAACGAAGCTTCCATGTTGCCCTTTTCAAGTAGGATTTGGAGCAGATGTACAAGGAGCTTAAGAGTTTGACCTTAACAAAATAACAAACATACATTGTGCACTCGATGCTAAATATCAGGCCGAATTAAAGCCTTTATTTTCTATGTTGTAAGATGCAAATATAACTTTCCTTGCTGCAGTTTGCCCTCCTTGATCCATTTTGGTTGGTTGTTACCATGATCTTGGTTGGTTGAAGGCATGATACCAATGTGTGTCAATCTACAACATGTCATGATATTAGATATGCGAGCTTTGGTGGGCCGAAGGCACATGGTCATACCAAGGCAAAAAATGTTGTCACCTTGATTGGCCTTGCATCATGTGGATCAGAGTTTTTGACAATTTGGCACATCCAGGCCCTCTGGCAAGGCGCCATCCTTGCCAATGTCTCATGTGACTAGACAGATAAATTTTTGGAGATTGGCAACACGGCCTTTGAGACCTCAAAGGTTGTTTTAAATATAGTTTGCCAGTGCGTTTAGAATATTTGTTCTACATTGAGCCTTTACAAAAACTCAAGGGAGGTAAGTTAAAAACCATAACTGAACGTGAAAGCCTTAAGTGTGGGGGTCACAAGGTTGACACAAACGGCAAATGGGAGGGAGTGGCAGTCGTGGCAAAGAGGCGAGAATAGAAAGCGATGGAGAGCACTATAAAACCACAAACCGCCATAATACAATACACTGCTACAAATAGAGATGGCGAAATGGGTGATATTTCTGCTGTTCTGCGTACTAGCAACGTCAATAAAAGCCAATCGAGACGATGATCGAGACAAACACAAGGGAAAACAGAAGCGCCATCCTCCGCCGGAAGAGCCACCGCCGGTGGAAGAGCCTCCGCCGCTAACGTACGCATCTCCTCCGCCGCCTGTGTCTCGCTTCTACTACTACTCTCCTCCGCCACCTCCGCCGCGGCCCTGCCCCCCACCGCCGCCGCCTCCCTGCTACCCTCCGCCGCCCCCCTCCTGCCCCTATCCGGCCCCCTACACTCAGTCTGACGCTGCCCTCCTTAACCGCCTCCTTACATTGCAGTACCTCGTGGACAGTGTGTATACCCAAGGGTTATCCCTTCGGCCCGACGGTCGCTCCCCCCTCTTCCGCCAGCTCCTCGCCCAGTTCAGTCGCGCCAGCGGCTCTTATATAAGGTGATCTTACCTCGCTCAAGCATTTGCAGTTTTTTCTGTGAATCATAAAATTCAATTCATTTTTTTTTTCTGCTTTTGCGGTACTTACCGTTTCAGGGAAAGTTCGTCTCTCCTTGGTAGCGCGGCTTTGAAGAAGCCCAAGGTCGACGTTAGCAGTAAGGTGTTTGCCAACATCATGAACTCGGCCTTCGGCAGCCCCTTGAGGCCTCAGTTCCAGCCTTACGCCAACTATACCAATTTTCTCATAGCCGCATACGCCGTAGGTCCGTCGCTTGTTGCCTCTAGCTCCATGGACGCCGTACCTCGCCTTCAGACCCCAGAATCTCGAACGGTCAGCTTTCCAATTTTTGAAGTTCGATAACTTACTGCTAAGATTTGAACTTTAAAGTGGTTCAATAACTTGTTTTTTTGGTTGGGTTTTTCAGCTTGGTGCCAGGATCCTTGCAGCCTATTCCCGCCAGGACGCCACCATCAGATTTATAGTGCAACAAAAGGAAGACGAAATTGTGGCTCCCTATAGGCGGCCAGTCAAAGACTTTGCTGCTAAACTTTGTAGGCTAGTGGCTGGTGATAATGGAGAGTGTGGTAGTGCTGCAGAAGCTCCTGTGCCTAAGAAGATCTCGTTGGGAAACGTCACCGCCTTTGTCACCCGCTTCAGTTTGCTTCCTTAAGTTTCTTAGTATTTAACCTGAATAATAATCCGTGGATAATGTCCTTATCCCCGTTTTGTAACTTCAATAATCGATTTTCTTTCTCACTGGCCTATGGGATCTTCATATATAGATAATAAGATGAACGTGTAAATTGACGTAACAAAACTCAAGAAAGGATTGACGTAACAAAACTCAAGAAAGGAAATATCTAAAACCATAAGGCCCTCTAAAATGCAAGCCTAGAAGCAACTAACCACATATGGCAATACATGCTAAGGGGTGGTAAAACTAAAAGAAATTGACAAAGAAAAAAAGCGGCCCAATGGCAAAGACAAAAGGGAAAAGAAGAGATTAAAATTTAAGGATACGTTTGAAACACACACATAAGACCTATAGGCTTAGTAGTGTTGTTGACATCCATGTGGAATAGACGTGTCTATTCTTTTCTATTATTAAAGTAGCCACTTAGAAGTTAATTGGCTTATTCCTCACTAGCTACGCACATGTGGAGCACGTGAATATTACGTTACATAAAATTTAGCTGTCGTGAATATTTCTCTTTGTCACAGGGACTTTTATGAAAACTAGCTTGGTGTTCAAGACCCAAACATGGATGTCAAGATTATTGATGCAAAGGACAAGAAACTAGTAAACTGGTTCAATTCTAGTAGAAAACAATGTTTTCCACACATGCAAAAATTATGAGAAACACCAAGGCAGTTTTCAATAAACGAGGATTGTTAAGCTATTATGGAATTGCTCAAAAACAAATTGGGCGTCAATATTAACCAATGCATATCTATAACCGATTGTTCTATAAAACCCAAATATTCAGTTAAAACAAAGGTTTCTACAAAACACAAATATTCAATTAACGAAGGTTGCATATGCACAGCCTTAGTGTCGCTACAATATGATGTCATAAATATTGACAACACATCCAAAGTGTCTATAAATCTACCTTGTGGCAAGGCTAATGTCAATAAGCAATGGTCTATAAATTAACAATTGGAATGGCATTTAATTTAAAAGGCTTTTTACGTAAAGCTCCAGAGTAATCAATGCAGCTTTGACAAGAGATCATTTCAACTACCACAAACTTGCAAAGCATTTGACCCAACATCAATATTTGAAGCATTGGGGATTCTCTTAAGTATCCCATCGCTTAAGAGAGCTCTGATGGCTTTTATAGTACCATTGATGACCCACCTCACACGCACCATGCATATATCACACTTCACATAACATTTGTAAAATATTTGAGGTTTCTTGTGGGATGGATTTTCAAAAATGGCATTGGGACCTTATGACTAGAACATATATAATTGTTGGAGTTTGTGTAGGGGTTCACTCCATTAAACATTACAAAATAAGTGAGTCACTACAACACAACGATGATTTACTGTCATTTTTTTGCCAATAACATATTACAAAAGTGGCAACAACAATGACAGCATTAATGACAAGAAATATAACAATACAGACATGATATGTAGTTCCTTGCTATGTAATGAACAAGGTCATTTAAGTAGGTGGCACAACCATTCTATATTTTCATGGTCATCTTATCTCCTCCATATGAAACCTTAAATTTAAAAGGTTATTTTTTTTTTTTTCTAAATCTGCGTAGTTGTCGAACGTAAGAAATCTTTCAATGGCTTGATGTATATGGGACTTCTTGCTATACACATGATGAAGATACCCTTCAAAAGAGGCAGTGGAGTTATCGAACCTCAGAGAGTCCTTTTTCAACATGCCCAAATAGATGTCCAAGATTTGCATCCAAGTTGTTTATAAGTCTACCTTTGGGGAAGGTTAACGTTAATAAGCAATGGTCTATCAATTAGCAAAAAGGGTTTCTTTAACAAAAATGAATGGGATGGCAAAAAGGGCTTTTTAGGTAAGTCCACCTTTAGGTTTTTTTCAGTCCTTATCTTCTTTTATTTGGTTATCATGTAGCTTTTCTAGAGAATCCTCCAACTCTTCACTTTCAAAGAAATTCCTAGCTGTTTCTTGTTTCTGTATTAGCGGATCCACTTTTGTATCAAATAACTCCTTGTAAACTTGGATGGGAACCTCCTCAAACTTTTCGTACTCAAATAAATTCTAAAAAACTGTAAAATGGAACAATAGAATCCCCGACTTTCTGAGCGATTTACATGCCAAATAAACTTTTGTCTCTGCACTAATCCATGTCCTTTGCAAATGCCTTGTTGCCTCAGTGAATGTCAACCACTTATTGATAGATAAGTTTCAACTGCATCTCAAACAAGATGGCCTATAATCTTCACTGGTTGATGAATTCAAACTTGGAACAACAAAGCCAATAGTCATTGTATGTCTATTAGGATGTCTGAGTTAATGTGTTGATCAATTTGTTGCATGGTTTGACAACGAAAAGGTATGATGTGTTATGTTATGATGTGTTAAGCCATGGCAATTTATTGGTTTCACCAAGGCAACCATGGCAAAAAGTGAAAAAATTGCACAAGAATGTATAACAGTAATAGTTGGTAAAAGTCAAAGGAGCAAAGCGGTCGAAGAGATAAGTCGAAGAGGCAGCGTGGCATGGTACATGCAACGAAGTGAAGTATATAAATACACACATACCAATCACCAAAATGAACCGCAAGCATGGCGAAGGTGGCAGCATTGGTAATAATGGTCATCCTGTTAACAGCCTCTGCGGCTGCCAACAAGGACAAGGACAAAGACAAACACAAGGGAGAAGCACCTACGCCATCGGTCACCATACCTCCGCCTGTTGAAATCTTTCCTCCGCCTCCGCCGCCCCCATCTCCGCCGGTTGTGCAGCCTCCGCCAAACTACTATGGGCCTACGCCACCAGATTATTACGGACCTCCTCCACCTGTGTATACGTATGCGTCACCCCCTCCGCCGCCTCCGTCTCCTTCACCGCCTCCGCCTCCGCCCGCCCCATCGCCGCCCCCGCCTTCAGATCCCAGCCGAAATTATTACTCTCCGCCGCCTCCGACTCCGGGGTGTTACGGGTATCCTCCGCCGCCGCCGCCATCCGGCTCCGTTCCAGTGCCTCCCAGTGCCTCGGACCTTGAGCTCCTCCGCCAGATCTACGCCCTGCAACGCCTTATCCTTCGCCTTTACTGGCTTGCCCTCCGCGGTTACCCCCTCTGCCTCCAGGACGACCCCTTCATGCGCCTCCTTCTCTTCCAATTCAAAACCGCCGCCGCTTCCTCCATCAGGTACTTCTAACCCTTGTCGGATTTACGTCTTACCTAGGCCAATCCGTCGGTCTCCGTGGATGCTAAAAAATCTATTCTGTTCTTATTGTTTGGATTCTTATTGTTTGGATTTGCGTCTTTTATCTTATTGTTTGTGTTTTTTTTTGTTTGATTTTCAGGGAGACCTCTTCCCTCCTTCAGCTCTCGCCCTCCGGCCGCTCCCCCAAAGTCGACCTCAGCAGAACCACTCTCGCCCGCCTCTTTAACTCTGCCTTTGGCCGTCCCTTGAAGCCCCAGTTTGATGCCTACGCCAACTCCACTAATTTCATCCTCGCTGCCTTCGCTGCTGGTCCCTCCTTGGTCTCTTCCATGTCCATCGATGCCCTCCTCCACCTCTCATCCGCAGATGCTAGATCGGTTAGTCTTCATCTTATACATCACTTTTTTGGGTATTAATTTAGACTAATATTTGTTGTTGAATTTGCAGCTCGCCGCCAGATTAGTTGCAGCTTACTCCCGCCAGGATGCCATCATCAGATTTATGGTTTATCAAAAACAGGCCGATGTTGTCGTCCCTTACAAGCACACTGTTGCTGATTTTGCCACTCGGCTTTGCAAATTACAAAATCGTGCAGTATCTTCCCCGAGCGAAGCTTGTAACATTGGAGCTGCGTTTGATATGAGGAGGCCCTTGTCCTCTGCCAATGTCACGTCCTATGTGACCCGCTTTAATCTGCTTCCTTAAGGCTCTCGAATTTGGGATAACTACTTGTTATCCACTGCTATTATGGCGCTTGAGTTATTAAGTAATAATACAAAATAATATATTTCTAGCAACAAAGTTTGTTTCTTACAAGGCATTTGTTAGGACTTCCAAATGCATTATTTTGATGTATGCATGAATATATTTCTAGCAACACAGTGGCTTGCCTTGTTTCTTACATGCATTTGTTAGTGCCTTCAAATGCATTATTTTGATGGATGCATGAATTGCTCATAGGTATTAATTTATCTTGACCAAGGCTTTGAAGTGAGAACAGTAGGTGGTTGGACGTCAGAGTGATGAACGGGTTGAGCCCACTATTTTACTAACTCAAATTAGTAAAGGTCATTGCAACTTTACCAATCACTCTTCATCCATTTTAGTTTTTTAGGGCCACTAGACCATACAAGTTACATCTGTCGCTCTTCGTTATGGTTATTAAATATCATACTTTTAACTTTTAAGTTCACTATTCCACTAGGAAGAGTTTAATGATTCTTCAAGATAGAATCAAGATTTGTAACGAGTTTAGTCTGCTACCAATGTAATGTTTATCTATGATTATAGGGATTAATCTAGTCTATGATTATACGATGGTTATTGCGATTAATCTAGCCTATGGTTATACGATAAATATGTACTATAGTATAAAAGAATCTTTATACATTTGTACAAGGTGATAAATATTGCAGGGTAGATTAGTCTATGGTTTTGTTTGTCGAGCAATTGTGAAGGAGGAGCCCTTGTTGTAAAGGAGATGATGTTATGAGCACTTGTGAGGAGGAGCTCTAATGAGAAGGAGATGCTGAAGTTAGTGTTGCATAGATCGATCCATATAGCATAGATCGATGGCTGAATGCTGCCTGCCTGCCCTTCACATTGGGTGGGTGAATGGCTCGGAAGGCTACGTTTTGGGCCTATCAAAGGGCCCTCTGCCTAATCACATCGGGTCCTTTTCTAGGCCCAGAGAATAGTCCTCTAGGCCATTCCCCTATATAAGGTGGGTGGTTTACCACTTACTTCAGGGGATGCCTTGGATGGCTTGTTCCTATAGTTAAAGAAAAAGAAATTATGGTTTATGAATTTAGGGTAGTCCAAGGAGTTGGATTGATTTTAAAACTTATAAGGATCACCGAATGACTGCTGGATACTGGATGCAAAGGTAGGCTTGTAGCTTGGGTGTGTTAATAAGAGCTAAAGCATAAGGGATTCAAGCAGGGATTGTGGTAAACAATCAAGACACTGTCAACCATAGTCTAACGGATTAAGCTTGCTAAGAGGGAGCTCATAGGACTCTGGTAGAGCTTGCAAATGACTCATCGCAGATTGAAATTGAGCTAGAGCTGGAATCAAGCCAGACAAGCATCTGGTGGCAGTGACTGCAAATTATTGAGTACAGAATCTGCAAATGCCTAGAATCAAGCCAAAATCAAGCTTATGGAACCACCCAACCACCAGCCATAAAGACTACTTATTACAAATAAAAATTTATTACTATAACGGAAAGTAAAGAGTTGGGATCTACTGGAATAGCCGCCATCTGCAACAGTGGATGATCACGATTGTGGTGAAGCTATTTCTTGTTAATGAGAATTTGGAACTACTTGTTATCCACTGTTATTATGGCTCTCGAATTTTGGATAACTACGTGTTATCCACTGCTATTATGGTGCTTCAGTTATTAAGTAATAATACAAAATAATATATTTCTAGGCAAAAGTGGCTTTCCTTGTTTCTTACAGGCATTTGTTAGTATCTTCCAATGCATTATTTTGATGAATGCATGAATTGCTCATAGGTACTAATTTATCTTGAACAAGGCTTTGAGCCCAATATTTTACTAACTCAAATTAGTAAAGGTCAGTGCTTATTTCCTCTGCCTAAATACAAATCACTCTTCATCCATTTTAGTTTTGTAGGGCCACTAGATCATTCAAGTTATACCAATCTCTCTTCATTATGCTTACTAGATATCTACTTTAATTTTAAAGTTCACTATCCCATTAGGAAGAGTGTAATGATTCAAGATTTGTAACGAGTTTAGTTTGCTAGCAAGCATGTAATGTACATTAATTGGGATTAATCTAATATATGATTATACAATAAATATATATATTGCAGGGTAGATTAGTCTAGGGTTTTGTTTGCTGAACAATTGTGAAGGATAGATAGATAGATAGTTGTGGAGGAGCTCTTGGTAATCAATTTGTGACTGCTGCAGTTGTTGATCTACATTTTGATATTGTTAGTCTACATTTTGATCTTTGTTTCATCGCTGCTCTCTATTTTGCGGCAAGTTAATTTGGGCCGTCCACATAGCATAGATCGATCGCTGAATGCAGCCTGCCTGACCTTCACATTGGGCGAATGGCCCGGAGGACTATGTCTTGGGCCTATCAAAGGGCCCTCTGCCTAATCGCATTAGGTTCTTTTCTAGGCCAGGAGAATAGACCTCTAGGCCATTCCCCTAAACAAGGTGGGTGGTTTACTGCTTACACCAGGGGATGCCTTGGATGGCTTGTTATAGTTAAAGAAAAAGAAATTGTGGTTTATGAATTTAGGGTACTCCAATAGTTAGATTGATTTTAAAGTTATAAGGATCACCTAATGACTGCTGGACACACTGGTTTTGGATGCAAACGTAGGCTTCTAGCTTGGATGTGTGGGTTCAAGCAGGGATTGTGTTAAACGATCAAAACACTTGCAACCATAGTCTAAGGGATTAAGCTTGCTCAGAGGGAGCTCATAGGACTCTGAGAGAGCTTGCAAATTACCCATAGCGGATTGAAATTGAGCTAGACTGGAATGAAGCCAGACAAGCATCTCATGGCAGATGGGTTTGACTGCAAATTATTGAGTCGGGGTACAGAATATATAAATGCCTAGAATCAAGCCGAAATCAAGTTGAGGCCTCGATTTAGGAAGGCTTGTTGGAGACGATTGGCATCTACTGGAATAGCTGCCATCTACAATAGTGGATGACCACAATTGTGGTGAAGCTATTTCTTGTTAATGAGAACTTGGTTAAACTTGTTAACATAGCCAAAGGGGTAATACACGGGACAATGATGATGGAATGTGAAGGGGATTATCGAAGCAATAACCTTGTGCATAACAAAGGTTCTCGTGAGACAAGAGCACGAGGATAACCATTGAAGAAGACTTGTTGTAAATAACTTATAATAAATAAATAGCTAGTAAACAACGAACGAAGGTTGAAAACATGGGTATTAGCAATGGATGACCCTTGTGGATTTATATCAAAGAAGCACCTATGATAGCATGGTCATTGCCATTGGCCAAAGGAAGTATCAATTATGAATTGATTACACCAAAGTAAAGAAAGGAAACGAATGATTGATTAAGAAGCCACCTTTATATAACTAAGAAAATTATATTTCATGCTAATGTGAGATACCTTATTATAGCCTTGGAAAGAAGGACTTAGAAGCTTATGGGGGCTTCTAGGCATGGACATAGCATGGAGCCACTAAAGGGGCTAAATTTATGCATAAGCTAAGGTATAGAATTATGGAATTAAATGGCGATAACATAGCTAATAGATTTATATGAGAAGTTAATGTGTGCATGAACACTTCTTTATGGGAAGAAGGGTTGTGAGGTTAGAGAAGCCTTGCCCTTACATGATTCGATTATATTTCGTGCTATTCCTACTGTATTGACATATATAGGAAGTCTAGGATGGAAAGACACGAGTATTCAAGGTTCATAATTCCTTCATTGTAAACTTATTTTGCTCTAGGATTGCATGTCATAGTATGCCATTACATAGGTATTACAGGTCTTGATATGATCTTCATTGTGACATTCCACTAGAATTGCTCTGGAATATGAGAATAAGTTTTCTTATGGGGTGTACTGGGCCTGCCGGGTTAGCCCTTTAGGTAACTCGAGATCCCATCAAGGCTAGTTGAATAATGCAATGCGAAAGCATTTTTAAGCCAAACTCAAGGTAAAGAATTGAATCTTTAATCCAAACCATATCTAATAACGCCTATGAGCTCAACTCTCAAAGATGTAATATCATGCTTTATACATTGACAATACTTTACGCTCTAAGAATCCAGATGTTAAGTTCTATAAGACAAAAACAAGGCCTCCCTAAAGGATCACAAAGATCTCCCAGACTTCTAGCTCAGTTGAGTCTTTGAACTGCTTGACGTTCCTTGAAGCCTCATGTCTATCTGCTTACACCATGAACATGTGGGGTTAGTCATAAAGACTAAGTGGGGGTTTAAGGGTGCTAATAAATGGCCAAGACATCATACACAAGCATCATGCATCAAAGAATACAACTATGAGAACCATCCTCATATAGAACAACTTACTACAAGAGAGTCTCACTGCGCAGTACCTACATGTTGTCAGTATTCCACATCAAATATATGCTCAGCACAGAGCAAAGATTGCATCATCACTACAACGGAATGACAACTAAACGTCAGAAAAATTATCAGAAGGTTTAAAATAGTTTGTTAAATGCGTATTTGACTAGTAATATGACGTTTGATTTGGCTAACAAACTGACGTTTAGATCTGATGAAAAATCTGACTAATAAACTGACAAATTACCTGACATCTAAACTAATGTTTAGCTTGATAAATTTACTACATGATCTATCTATCTATCTATCTATCTATCTATCTATCTATCTATCTATCTATCTATCTATCTATCTATCTATCTATCTATCTATCTATCTATCTATCTATCTATCTATCTATCTATCTATCTATCTATCTATCTATCTATCTATCTATCTATCTCTAATACTAAAGGAGTTTTAGGATAGTCTGTGCAGCTTTTCAGCCCTTCGTTTTGTTATGTTTCAGAACTATAGGCCGTTAAATATGGACGGTCTTTTCTTCAAGATATAGACTTCAAGATATGGACGATTTTTTCTTCGCTCCTGCATAGCTTCTACCTGCCGCTCCGTTGCCCAAGAACTTCTTACCTGTTAGTTCTGTTGGCGGCCCTCCTTTCTGAGGAGATTGTATTTCATTTGACTTGGATTAAACATGCTATTTCAAAAGCTCCGACGAGAAAAAATTCCTAAAGAATCTAGATTCCAAACAGGTACCTGATTTCTAAGATGATATTTCTGATAATTCTTCAGCTGAGGAATGTGAGGTCGTTGTTGCAAACAAGAGGCAGAAAAAAGTTGTTGTTCCTAGGAAAAAGAATGGATCGAAGCTCTTACGGTCCAAGGGGAAAGTCGCGCTTGCCGGCCTTGGGACCAGGAGTTCACCTTGGGAATGCCACGGGGTGGCCTGGGAACGTCCCATGCGGCAATACCGCCTAGGGACGGCATGGGGATAATTTTTTAATGAGCAAACTTTCGTATGCTAATGTGCCATTTAAATTAAATTATAAAGTTTCCTAGAAAAACCACCTAACCATTGTGTTAGGGGCGTGAGGTGGCGGAAACCCATTGCATGGGTTAAGCCAAAAGGCTTTTCAAGCATATCTGATCGCACCCTATTGTAGAACGGCCGGATCAGCCAAAAGGGGCCGGATCTGAGCTATTCTTGCTCGATTGGAGCTGAAGAAAAGGCCCATAGGCCTTTTTCGACCTATTCTTGGCTTTAGTGGCCCTATAAAGTGCTTTGGAGACGTTTTCTGGGATCACGGTTTCCATCTTGGAGCGAGTTGTTGAAGCAATCCTCTCCATCTTAAAGCCTGATATCTTGCTGATAGGGGTTTTGGGCTACTACGAGTTGATTAGGAATCAATTCATCTGATTCTAAGCCACTTCACTTTTTTTAGTGTTAGCTTAGGGGAACGCTCTGCTTTGCAAGCGTTCTTGTGTGCTCTTTGAGCAATATTGCTATGGCAGTACTCAGTTCTTGTGTTAGAACTGCTGAAGCTATGCTTCAGACTGATCCTGGGGATTAGAAAGCAATCGTGCGTAGGGAGCTCAAAGAGTTCGTGGTTGTGGGGAATTCTGGGAATTCTTGGTAGTGCGATTGTGTCTACTTTTGTAGGCATCTGACAATTTGGTATCAGAGCTATGCCTTGCGCTTGTTGATCTCCACGTTGAACCTGAGGCCCCACCTTCGTCAGCTCCAGGCCTAGCTCCCTTGCTAAGTCTGCAGACAAGAAATTGTCAAGGGAGCTAGGCCTGGAGCTGACGAAGGTGAGTCCCTATGTAGTTGAAGAGGAGGCGGGGCCTCAGGTTCAACGTGGAGATCAACAAGCGTAAGGCGTAGCTCTGATACCAAATTGTCAGACGCCTACAAAAGTAGACACAATTGCACTACCAAGAATTCCCAGAATTCCCCACAACCACGAACTCCCTGAGCTCCCCACACACGATTGCTTTCTAATCCCCAAGATCAGTCTGAAGCACAGTTTGACACGTCAGACAATGAGAAACCAAGTCCCGGACTTGTTCTTTCATGTCTGGCCAATAGTAGTGACGTTTGACCAACTCATAGGTCTTCCACTCACCCCCGTGCCCAGCTTGCGGGGTTTCATGATGGTCACACAATATCAAAACTCGAAGATTATCATGCAATGGAACATAAATCCTAGATTTATAAAAGTACAACCCATCTTGCTCAGTCCACCAGATGAATATCGCGAAGCGCAGGAATTATACTATCTGTTAAAGCAACAGTTGGCAACCCATCAGTTGGCTGCGACATAAATCTCTTAATGTAAATCTCTTGATTCTGGAGGAATACTTAAATATACGGTTGCCGGAATGGATATCGCTGATATTAAGCCTCATTCTAATGATCTTGTGTTAGAGGATATTGATGATGAGTTTGAATCGCCTCCTTGGTCTAAGAAACGAAAGGGAAAGACGGAAAACCATGGGAGCGACACAAGGCCGTCAAGAATCTGTAGAAGCCGGAGAGTAACAAGTTATAGGGAAGTTTCTTCTGATTGTGAAGCGAAAAATGTAGAAGAAAGGGCTGATCGGACGCCCTTCTTGTGCCACTAAAGAAAGATGTTGATGTGGTAAAAGAAGCTTGTGGTGATGAGAAGTCAGAGCCAAAGGAATTACAAAAGGCCTTTTGTAGTACGGATTCAAAACAACCAGCATCAAATGATGTCAAAATATTGGAAGCAGACAATCTGAAAAATGTTCAAAAGGACGAACTTGAAAGTAAGGTCTATAATTTGGTTAATAAGTATGGATTCGTAAATGGCCTTAATGAGCTTACTGGTAAAATCTTTAAAGGGTTGGACAAGATTTTGGCTGCGAGGAACAGAGATGGAAAGGGAGTTATTTATTGTGTAAAAGAGAATGGCAAATGCTATCGGAATGTAGTGAATATTGAAGAACATCTTTTGCAGAAACATGCAACACAGCTTCTGCGGTGCTTCAGCAAGCGATTAGAGAGTCTTATAAGAGTAGACGGCCATGTTTTATTTGTCAAATGGAAGGGGCTTCCCTACAGTGAATCCACCTGGGAAATACTGGAAGATGTTAAAAATGAGGAAGCTTATGAAAGGTTTAATGGTTATAATTTGATGTCTCTGAATGGTTCTCAATCACAATTTTGAAAATAAAATGAACTGCATTCTTGCTGATGAAATGGGGCTTGGTAAAACAATAGGTATGCTCTATTTGTGCCACAAATGAAGTAAACTTTATTTCAAAATCAAAGTTTATTTTGATGTTTCTTCACATTGAGAATTATTTTTAATGCAGTCTATTGCTATGTTGTGACGATAGTTTTTTTGTCTGCAAAAAGGGGTTGTCTGAGCACAACATTGTCATGCCTTATTTCTAGGTATTTTCTTGCATGCACGCTGTTTCCTCTCTAATATATTTTATGTTGTAATTCAAATTAGACTAATCTTAGAACCAATGCTTCCACAGGGATATGGCAGCATCGAAAAAAGACAAAAAGAGAGTCGGATTTTTTAACAGCTTTATAATATCCTTTGTGTTTTGAGGTCCAACATGGGATGCGGACTATGGATCATTCCGAACATTCAAGCTCCATGAAGGTTTCAGGGCTCAGATTTGATTTTTGTCATCATATATAAGCTCCATCTTGGTATTTAATTGTCGCTTTTTTTTTTTACTATCTTTCTATTCTTTATCTATGGGATCTGCTTCTGTTTCTTTGTTCACAGTCACTATTACCATGCACTGCATTTTTCAAATTCATAGTGCTAATTATGCAGCTGTTTCAGATTCATCTATATTACTACAGTTCAAGAATGTCATTCTTAAGGATCATTTTTAATTCCCTTTGTGACTACAGTTCAAGAATGCCATTCTTAAGGATCCTTTTAATTCCCTTTGTGACTGGAAAACAGATATTCCTTTGTGTAACTGGACTGGAGTGACTTGTGGTGGGCAACTCACTTCAGGAAAGAGGCTGCTTACATGAAGCAGCCTCTTCGGGTAAATTGGCAACTTTCCATGCCAATTTACAAGACTGGAGTAAGTTGTGGCGTGGGACAAAATACAAAAATGTCCTGCATTTCTTTTTGACTTCCAATTGCATTTATCCTTATGACATCGATCTGGCTTGTAATATGCAGATCACCTTTGGCCATAGACTCTAATCCTGGAAATGGTTGGGCTTTGTTGTGCAAAATATATTTTCTAATAAAACCTATCTTGCCTCAAGTTTTTCGATGCATTCAATTCTCAGACATGTCGGTTTTTTCTTATGGTTTTTCCAATCATTGGCATTGATCGGCACAGTACAACACGCGAATACAGTGTGCCTCTGGGTATCTTTGCGTCTCAATACTGTATCCCGAGGTGTAATTTGTACCGCTTACCTTTACTAAGTTGTTTCAATGGCTTTTATCCAAGAAGGAGATGCGTATTTTAATGGTGGGTCTCGATGCAACATGAAAGACTACCGTCTAATTTCAGCAGCATATAGGACATTTGATCTCTGATGAGGCCATTTTCGTTAAAGTCCTGGGATTTAAAATGCACCTCCTTCTGTGACAAGTTTTAGCTTTCTCTGCATTCCAAACAAGGGATGAATCTATCTCTCTGTATGTGCTCATCTAAGATGCATGTCAATCCACATACTGCTTACTTTGATGTAGATGAAGACCACATTATTTGATTGCGATTGCATGACTATTTATCAATCTGCTTGCTGGATAGTCTCACGGTTGCAAATGTTTTTGTTCCAAGCCTTCCACTGTTTATATGGGAAGTAACCTTCTTAGTTTCAAACAAAACAGATGGTGCATCTTGTAATTGTTACTACCATTCCCATCATTGGGTTATCTACCTTGATGTTGTTTAGAATGCTATGTTTAAAAAATCACTCCTTCACAGCTTAATTAAGTGCATTATGCTTTGATATAAGTAGAGGTAGAATTGACCAGTCCATTAAATCCCTAACATTTGGAGTTCAAAATTCTGTTCGTTCTAATCCTGCTTGTCCTGAACATAGGCTATAACGTGGAGGAGACTGTGGAATAGAATAGAAGGAGGACAGGACAAGGTGACTTATCTACCTTTAATTTAAATATTGGAAGATGTTGGATCTGTTATTGGTGGACAAGAAAACATGTCTGCTTTTTCCTTGTTGTGTCAACCTTTTTTGACATTTAACATTGATCTCTTTTTCAAAACACTCAGGGATTGATCTTCATTGTGGACAACAATGATCGTAATCGTGTAGTTGAAGCAAAAGATGAGTTACATCGAATGCTTAATGAGGCAAGTTTTACCAACTGCCTGAAAGTTTTATAGTTTTGTTCATATATTGTCATGATCAGCCTTGTCCATCCCAAGCAACTTTGATTTTAAATATGCAGTCTTGAGTGCTATATCGTGTACTTTGTCTGCTTAGTTATTACCAGAACACATCTACAAGTTGCTGGATTACAGATTTATTGTACCTTGAGTGACACAATGTGATTTTGATGACAGGTTCTGATTGGGGTGGATGTTGCAGCTAAGAGCTCTACTCAGATTTTGCCTTTTGGCCTCTCTGTGATTGCCATTGACTTGTGCCTGAAGAACAACCATAAGTCAGAAGTGCTCATGCGCATATGCAGACTGACATTTTGTATAATCATGTCAACATATTTACGAAGATTCACATGTGTATGATGGCAGATTATTGGCAGCAACAATTTGATAATGGGTTTACTACAAGAGAATGATAGTTTTGCGTCAGAAAATTCGTCAGAATATTTTCATTGGAGGATTTACTGTCTTCTTCTGATAAATATTCTGACATATACTTGACGCACTCTCTGACGAATATTATGACGAATAATTTTGACGAATTTTCTGATGGGTAAACTGACGAAGTTTTTTCTGACGAAAAAGGTGAGGCAAAATTTGACAAAACTTTTGACGCAAATTCTGATGAGTATTTTGACGAGTATTTCGGACGCAAATTTTGACGAATAGTTTGACGCGTATTTTGATGTAAAATTTGATGAAAATTGTGATGAAACTTCTGACGTTAATTCTGACGAGTTTTTTGTCATATTATTCATCACATTATTCGTCAGAATTTGTGGGATGATATCAACTTTGCCAAATATCTAAGTTCCAAGATCTTATACACCAAAGGTGGCCATAAAGGAGACTTACTCACTTGTGTTTATCATGTAATTTATGTCAACTATAATGAATACTTCTCTTTTAGTTTGAGCTCTTATGCTTGAACTTATATATGCTTGAACTACTCAAAGGCAGTAAAGCAGTTCTTACAGTTCATCCCCAAGGAGAACAGGCAAGAATGTATTGAAAAGCAGTTGTGCTTCAGGTGCTTTCAGCCAGGACATCGAACACATAATTGTCCATTTGTGATGAATGCGGTGTTAGCGGAGCCAGGAGGATGGGAGACACCCACGGACATCGACGAAGAAGATGCTCCCGACTACATCCAGGGTGAGTGCCACATCTTTGCCGCTATTGACTCCGAGAATGCTGAGAGTCAGTACTAAGTCATTTCGACGATTGGGAATGCCCAAGCCAAATCTTTCATAGTATTGATAGACACAGGGAGTACCCACAATTTTGCTTCGCCCAGGATGGTACAGATGTTGAAGCTGAAGTATTTGAAGTCCAAGTCTAGGCCGGTTGTGTTGGCAAGTGGGGCAATCCGACACGCAACAGGGAAGAGGATCAACTTCGACATAGACTTGCCAGGTATCAATGTTGGAATGGGAGCAGAAGTGATGAATATCGGCAAGTACGACTTGATCATAGGCATGGAATACCTTGGACCGGCTGGAGCCGTGATTGATTGTGGGAAGCGAAAAGTAACCTTAACGACGCTAGAGGGCAAAGTCATTGAGATAGCAGGTAAAAAAGTCACCCTAATCATGCAATGCATGTCTAGTAAGAAGCTACTTAAATGCATAAGGAAAGAGCAAGTGGCCTATGTCTTTAAACTCAAAGTTGACGAGCAAGACACAGAGGAAGGCAAAGAGGCCAGAGCAAGCTCCCAAAGCCTATAGCAAAGTCGGTGAAGGAATTCCATGATTTGTTCCCTGATGAGATTAAGCAACTTCCACCGTACAGATGAGTAGAGTGTGAAATAGCACTTGAGCCAGGAACCAAGCCAACAAGTAAGGCGCCCTACAGAATGTCAACTCAGGAGTTGACGGAACTAAAGAAGCAATTGCAAGAGTTGCTAGACCTAGGGTTTAGAAGACCTAGTGTCTCCCCATTTGGAGCGCCAATACTCTTCGTCAAGAAGAAGGATGGAAGTCTTAGAATGTGCATTGACTATCATCAATTGAACAAGCACACCATCAAGAACAGATATGCCCTACCTCGATCAGATGATTTGATGGATCAACTGCAAGGAGTAAAGGTCTTCTCCAAGATAGATCTGAGGTCAGGCTATCACCAGATCAGAATCAAGGAAGAGGACATCCATAAGTCTGCATTCAGGACGAGATATGGCCATTATGAGTTCACAGTGATGCCGTTTGGATTGTCCAATGCTCCAGCAACCTTCATGAGGCTTGAATGATGTTTTCCCCGAGTTCCTAGATGCTTTCATCATAATTTTCATTGATGACATTCTAGTCTACAGCGCATGTCCATCACTTGAGAAAAGTACTTGAAAAGTTGAGGAGGCATCAGCTTTTTGTGAAGCTATCCAAGTGTCACTTCGCAACAGAAAGAGTGGAGTACTTGGGGCAAGGATATCCACCGACCCTGCAAAGATTGAGGCGGTAATTGATTGGCCGGCACCAAAGAACATACATGAAGTGAGGAGCTTCCGTGGCTTAGCATGGTATTATAGGAAGTTCGTTAAGAACTTTGTAAAGGTGGCAGCTCCATTGACAGACCTCACCAAAGCAGGAAAGATAAAAGATTGGGCAAGTCATTCGCAAAAGAAGGCCCATGCAGCATTTGAGACGTTGAAGGAAAGCTTTAACGACCGCGCCAGCCTTAGTCTTGCCGGATCCAAGCAAGGATAAGCTTGTGGCAACAGATGCTAGCAAGATAGCAACGGGTGCAGTCCTCATGCAGGAGGGAAGGGTAGTCGCATACGACTCCAAGAAGATGAATGATGCAGAGCAACGCTACCCGACTCATGACCAAGAGCTTTTGGCCATTGTGAGGGCCTTAAGAATCTGGAGGTGCAGAGCAACGCTACCCGACTCATGACCAAGAGCTTTTGGCCATTGTGAGGGCCTTAAGAATCTGGAGGCACTAGACACAGATCATCAAAGCCTCCAGTACATCTTCAAGCAACCACTCCTGAATTTGAGGCAAAGGAGGTGGATGGAGTTTCTCGAAGAATACGACTTCGAAATAGTCTACAAGCCAGGCAAGCTAAATGTAGTCGTAGATGCGCTCTCTAGAAGCCATTGAAGACAAGAACACATTGCAACGCCATATCGACTCTCACAAGTGAGTATGGCAAAAGGATCGAAGAGACGTTGCCATCAGACGGCGACTTTAAAGAAGTATGGGCAAGCCTCTCTAAAGAGGCAAGAACAGATAAGGAAAGGGAGACCTTCAAGCATTATAAGAAGGAAGGTAACTTGCTATATCATAAGAATAAGTTGTGTGTATCAGAAACTTCGGGAGTAAGGAAGTTAATACTCCACGATACACACAACAGTCCCATAGCCGGGCATGCAGGGTTCATGAAGACATATTTCAAGGTCAGAAGCAGCTACTTTTGGCTCGGGGTGAAGAAGCAAGTAGGATATACATTCGGGAGTGCCAGTTATGCCAGCAGACAAAAGCGGAGCAACTCCGAATTCCAGGAGCCTTAGAGTCATTGCCAGTGCCAAATGCAAAATGGGAAGTCATAAGTATGGATTTCATTACAGGGCTTCCAAGGATAGTAAGAGGCAAGGATGCACTAATGGTGGTGGTGGACAAGTTGTCAAAGATGGCACATTTTGTGCCGTGTAGAACCATAGACACGGCATTGGACACTGCCGTATTGTTCACCAAAGAGATCTTTAGACTCCACGGAATGCCGAGGAAAATAATCTCGGATAGAGACTCTAAATTTATGAGTGCATTCTGGCAGGATTTGTTTACCACCATTCAGACGAAGCTTTCTATGAGTACAGCATATCATCCGCAGACGATGGTCAGACGGAGCGAACCAACCGGATCATTAAAGATATGCTAAGGAGTTATGTTTGGAACAAACAATCTAAGTGAGAGGATTTCATCCACTTAGTGGAGTTCGCCTACAACAACACCAAGCAGGAGTCATCCCAGATGTCTCCTTTCATGATTAATTATGGGTATCAATGTCTTACCCCAGATATATGGCACAACCCAGTGTCAAAAGTGGAAGTCTCCCAGCAGATGTTAGCGGATATGCAACAGTTAGTGGAGGAGGTAAGAGGATACCTACTAGCAGCGAGAAGTAGGCAGAAAATCATAGCCGATAAGCACAGGACGGTAAGGGAATTTCAGGTGGGAGACAATGTATGGTTGAAGATCAAAGTAAAGCAGGCCAAGCTCCGCATCGAAAATTGCAAGAAGCTTGCTCCAAGATGGGCTGGGCCATTCAGGATAACCAAAAGAGTAGGAAGCCAATCCTACAAGCTGGACCTACCAACACATCTCAAAATCCATAAAGTCTTCCATGTAAGTCTCCTAAAGAGGCACACTCCTAATCCAGAGGAAGTATTGGAGACAACTGAGTTACTGGAAATGACGGACGACCAGCTTGAAATTGTCCCATAGGTTCTTCTTGACAGGGCCTATAAGAAGACAAGAAGATCTCAATTTCTCCAATACCTAGTGAAATGGACGCACTTACCTGTGGAAGACGCTACGTGGGTACTACAATCAGATTTGGAGAAGCAGTACCTCCAATTCATGGAGCAATGGAAGGGTCGGCTCGTCATCAAAGTAGTCGACACCGACCCGATAGGTGAGTGGAAGGTAGATTAAACAGTCTACTTCCGTCCCACGGAAGTAGACGACCTTGAGAGATAAGAGGTCATTCAGACATGCATTGATAGGAAAACACCTCTAGTCAATGCCTAATACGGGAAGGACGCCACCCTTCACGCCAAAGGCAACTAAAGGTGTAGGCATGAGTGAGCATCCTAGGCATGATAGGGCGCTGTCTCCACGGCCAAGATGGAAGAAACATAATCTTCCTATGCCGGGAGATTAGCCTTGCATCCATATAAATTGTAATCAATGGGTGGTTCCCTAACAACCAACTTTGAAATAATTAAATGTATACTGACGTAGTGTTGGACCTGCAGACCAATAGAAGAGTCTAGCGGCAGGAAGGTCGCACTGCGAAGACTTGTAACACATGTTTTGTCATAATGTGTTGTAAGGAAACGATACGGAACCTTAATTAGAGAATTTTTGAAACTACATTAAGGATAATGGTGTACGCCATAAAATTTTGTGAATAATAGACGATAAAGCAAGAGGATGAAAGAACCTCTTATCATAGTATGATATTAAACAAGGATGTATTATGATAAATTAAAATATTACCTTGGGGTAATTATGTTGTAAAATTATATGTATCAAATGTAATTGCAGGGTATGCAGGTTTCCAAGGTGGAGAGACGCGTGATGCTGAGGACAGCATCAATTCAAGGTGGGGAGATTGTGACATTCCAGTATAACATACGATCCGAATATGTATATTATACTGCCACATCACACGTACATGTCATCATGACAAGTACTTGAGGGCCGTAAAGGGTTGCACCTAGGGGGCAACCTCATATGTTGTGCATGTATATTAAACATATACAACTAAAACCCCCTTGCCAAGTGGCAACACCCCATTTGGTCCCTTCTAACTTAACCCTAAAAGTTCACATATAAGGAACCAAAAGGGAAACCCAAAACCTTTTCCTTTTCGCATTTTGGCTTCCTTGGGCCATTCCGGCCAAGCCAAGATCCTAGTTCGCATTGCCAGGCGCCGATAAGCCGCATTTGCACAACATATCTTCCAGGAGCAGCTGCCTTCAGCCTGAACGAAGGCATGGACGCATTCCGAGGATCTAGAGCAAGTCAGGGATCAGATAAATGGTTATTCTGTTGTGCAATGCCGATTTTTAGTCTGGCAATGAGCTGGTTTAGCATGTTAGTTCAGCCTTAAAGGCCTTATAGATTCTGAGATCACAAGTCCTAACAAAGGAACCTAACTATGGATGTTTAGGTAGATAGATTAGATGTTATTCTATATTTCAGTTCTTTGATGATGATGATGTTCTATTCTATGCTCTCCTGTGTATTGGGAAGGGGGGTAGAGACCCTGAAAGCCTCAGTAGTTGATGTATCTAGATAGCCTCATTAATTCCCAATTCCCGCCTGGTTGTGGGTGGCGGGGCTAGACCGGTGGAATAAGGGGGACTTGTCCCATCACTGATTGATCCCTCTGGTGTATAAAGCCTACCGGGGATCTTAGCAGGCTAGGCTTAATGGCTTGCCATTGCATGAGCTCGACACCTCTTGGGTGATGCGTCACCTCCAATGGGGTTCAAGTCGAGTACGGGCAGTGGCCCTCTAGCCGCCTGTGATGGCATGCATGCCTCACGGGGAGTGAGGTGACTCTCCTCCTGCCTCATCGGGACTGGGGAGATGCAACCCAAGAGTAGCCATCTTAGCTATGCACCCGGCAGGCTACGGTCCGGTCCCAAGACTTTTCAACCTACTCTGCAAAGTGTGCACGGGAGGGGCGGATAGAGTGGACTACTCAACAGCCATGTTCTTATGCCACCCCAATCCATTTGCCATGAATTCGGTCTGCATTGACTTCTAGAGACCCAAGCCGTCGGTCGATCCCCCATGAGTCTGAGCCTGGGTAGGATGCCCCTCTGATGCTGTTATTTATGATTGTTGCTATTACACATGTTATGATATGTATGTATTCACCCTTCGAGGTGACTTTATCGATGTATTGATGTCATGTGCTCATGTTTATTCGCGCTTCCGCAGCTAGGTCGATCCCGAAGGAAGCCGAGGCAAATGACCCATCCACTCTTCCTCACTGACCCAGTTCTTGGGATTGGCGTCAGGTGGATGGCCCCTGCCAGTTTGGCTGTCATGGGGATGAACTCTGCCTTTTGATACGATGGGAGCATCGCAGAGGAAGTAGGGGACGTCACAGCTATAGACTCAATATCCTTTTGTCCTTTTAGGATAGTCACGTTCATGTTCGTGGGGTCATGCTTAATAATAAAGTGTTTTTGTTTTAAGAGCCATTTTTGTCATTCTACCAGATAGAGTATCACCAATATGCATGGATGATATTTATCGATTTTTCCATGCGGCGAGACATGTGATTTTATGGTGACAAGCAATTCCTCAGAAACATATATAGGATATACATAAGGAACGCTGTTTATACCGGATCTCATGCATCATCAAGGCTCGAAATGATGCTTTGAAAAATGCTGAAGTTATTGACAATAACTTATAGATGCATTGTGAAAGAACCCATATTGAAAATATGGGTTGGTACGTTGTTTTTAGCTTTGATGCACTATCAAAGGGGTTCAAATTGCGGAAAAGAATGACACACACCAGCATTGTTGTACGGCTCTGATTTACCTAAAATTGCATATTCTCATGAAAGCAATCAATTTCAATTGTGGACCCTATTTTGGTGCCGAGGTGGATACATAGCACATGTTGCACATCATTGTAACAGAGGAAACATAAGTCAATACCACACAAGAGAAGTCTCAACGTCCCCATAAAGATGGGGTACTACATGAGAGGAAGTTTGTGTAAGTGTCAATGCCTTTATAAAGATGGGATACTAAGAAGAAGGAAAAAAAATAAATAAAAACAATTTTTACATCACGAGAGGAAGTCTGATTTTTCAACCGAAGGCTATCTGAGTTTGAGATGTGAAGGCATATAGCAATCAGACTTTATGTAGTAAGGAATGGCAAGGAGCGAGTTGTTGCGTGTTGAAACAACCTATTGAGCTGTGAAGCAGTGAGCTAGCTATTTCACCGCCCTGCCATTTCTTTACAAGAAAGTTAGGGATGCCAACATTTTACGTGTCAAAAAAATTTTTAGGCAAAACGTCACATTTTGAGGTGACCAAGCATATATACCTATTACTTTGGGCCAAAAAAGGGCGAAATGTCACAGTCCTAAGTTTTATATATATTTGGGCCGATGCAAAAATCACATCGAGCAAGCAAGGGTTTAGACAAAAGTCCAGGGGTTGATGACGGTGCCAAACTACGAGGATGCCACGTGTAGGCAACAAGTCGGTGACGAAGAAGGAGCCCGTCAAACGAATATGCGGCCGTCAAATGAAGGGCAACAAAGGACACAACCCGGTTAGAGCAACAAGCAAGCAAGCCACTTGCCCTCTTATGCTTGGCTGCCTGCCTTGCTTACTTCCGCAACAGCGATTCCGAATGTGGGGTCGCCGGCCTTCGTCCTGATTCTAGAGGCCTCTACATTTTGGTCTGTTTCGCCTTACATCTCTTTTTACATTTAGGGCTTCTCGATCTTTTGCTTCAAATCTTCGGTGGCGTCTGTTGGGTCTTGCTTCTTTCGAATGTGGATACCTGATTTTGCGAGTCTGGTATGCCTGCGAATCTTTTGTTATTGTAGATTCTGTTTAGAAGTTTGAACTTCCATCTTATAACGGAATACCCACAGAAGTTTCTGGGAGCTCAAAGCATTTGGGACTTTTTAACCCTTTCATGGTTAAACAACATAAAGAATTGTTCAATTTGCATCTTTTTTTTCTTCTTATCTACTTCCATGCATTATCATAATTTTGGGTCACTTCAAGATAATTCAACTAATTTACCCATGAAATTATGAATGCGCATTATGAATTCAAAAAATTGTATCGAAAACAAAATTGTGCATGCATATGCATGCACCCTAAGTTTAGAAAATGCATGGTTTTGACTTGATAAGTTTTGCTGCCCACTTTACCAGGCCTGCTGCGGATAATTATATACAATATTTCTAAAATCTCAAAAAAAATATCTACTTACACCCTAGATTGCAGTAGGTGTGGAGAAACTTGGATGTCTATAAAGGCAAGGAGACATTTTGTTATAACTCAATCTTATCTCTCTCTGTTTCTCTTATTCTGCAAGCATGTTCACATACTGCATGGAGATGTTTAGTTAGAAAATCATTTCTGTTGATCATTATGCTTATGTTCTCTTCTTATTTGCAGATGGGTTCCCATTGATTTAATGCGGTTGCAATTTCCAGTAGTTCAATCAGGAAGTAGGAGTGCATAAGCAATGGAGCTGACACCTATACAAGAAGCTTTTGATAGGGTATCAAAGAAGCAGAAAGTATCTTATTCAAGAACTGACGATGTTATTAACTCATTCTTGAGTGAGATTGAGCGAACTGTTAAAAGACTTACTGATGGAGAAGCTGGCATGGACCATAAAGCCATATTAAGTGAGTTACAGGTAAAGCTGAATGAATTAGGACCATTGAATCAGCTTGGAGCACTACAAAAGGAGGTAAACTTGGCATTAAGCAAGTATGGAAAATTGATGGATAAGCAGTTCTGCACGGATATGTCAAAAGCCTACAGGGAAATGGAATTTGACAGCCATCTTGTAAACAAAATCATTGCTCTTCACTTTTACAGGCAAGGCCTATTTGAACTTGGCGATTGCTTTGTGAATGAGGCACAGGAATTAACTGCATCATCTCTTAAGGTGCCTTTCCTTGAAATGTATCAGATCCTTGAGCATATAAGAGCTAAAAACCTTGAACCTGCATTAGCTTGGGCACAGTCATACCAGGAGGAGTTAAATGAGAAGGGCTCATCACTTAAGTTCAAGCTGCATCAGCTGCAATTTATTCACTTGTTAGTAAGTAGTGGTCGGTCCACAGCATTAACATATGCTAGAAGTTGTTTCCAACAGTTTGCATCTAAGCACATGGGAGACATAAGAAGGCTGATGGGTTCTTTAATCTGGGCCGAAAAACTTTCTTCTTCACCTTATGGGGACCTGCTTTCTTCCTCTCATTGGGAGGATGTTGCACTTGAGTTTACAAGGGAATGTTGCAGTCTGTTGGGTCAGGCCTATGAAAGTCCTTTGCAAGTGACCATCTCAGCAGGCTGTCAGGCATTGCCAACATTGGTGAAGCTTGTGACTGTGATGGCAAACAAGAAAAATGAATGGCAATCAATGAAGCAGCTACCTGTTGAGATAGAGCTTGATAAAGAGTTTCAGTTCCATTCAATCTTTGCATGCCCTGTATCAAGGGATCAAAGCACAGCTGAGAATCCACCCATGCTTTTGCCTTGTGGTCACGTGCTTTGCAAGCAGTCTATTCATAAGCTTGCCAAGCAAAGCAACCGACCTTTCAAGTGCCCTTATTGCCCATTGGAGGCCACATCTGCACAGTGTAAACAGATATTTTTCTAACCTTGTTTTTTCTCCATTGTTTATGTTTTATCATGAAAGGAGAAGGAAAAAGCAAGGTTAACTATGCTCATTTGTTCAATGTGTTTGCATTGCATGTTAGACACTATTAGGAAGTTATTTGGTCGATGTAAAAATTGATTTCAGGGATTCCAACTCAATTCAGGGCCAGACAGGAACGTTGTTGATTAATGAATAGGCTTAGTATCTATGCCCTCTTTATCAATTATGAGGAAGAACTTGATATGGTAATGGAGCATCCCTCGATTTTAGACATGCAGCCATTTTCGTAAAGTTGATATGAAGTTGCATTTGATACATCACAAGTTGCTGCTGACGTGTATTGGGGCCTGTGGCTTGTCAGTCATGCTGGTCAGTTCAAGTCGTACTAAAGGAACAGGAACAGTTAGAGCAGTTAAACTAAAGGAACTGCATTTCTATTTAACAGTAGACAGAAGTCTGTACTGTATTGAAGGAAGAGAAGAAATTCATGATGGGCTCAAATTTTCAAGGGACGGTCAAAACATGCCCAAAATGAAATTTGAGATATGAATATCTTTTGAGCCTTTTAAATGCCATATGAAATTTGAGACAAACAAATTTTAAATAGACACAATAAAAAAACGAGATGTTGTGCATAGAGTGTTACCATTAGGTGTCCCAAGCATGTGGTTGCATGTTCTTTGTTTTGAAAGTTCTTTTGAAAGTTCTGTGTTGGTGGAGGCAGGTGGTGTTGCGAATTGCATAAAAACTAGGAATAAGTTCACATAAACTAAAAATAAGTTTATGATTTTCCGTGCATATAAAGGATAAGTGCTCTTCACAAGATTTCCACTCACGAGCAAAAAAAAGGTATATTGGACAAAAAAAAGTATATTGGAAAAGTTACATTTTTTGCATTTTCGTAAAACAAGAAAAGCTCAAATTATAATAACCGTCAATATATAATTCCCTCTTTTTTTTAAGGAAAGGAAGGGTTTTTATATTTGAGTGTTTGTCATCAATTTCAATTTTGAACTGTTGATGCAGATGGGTGGTTGAGATTGAGGATTTGGGAAAGGGCACAAGACATTATATATTATATGCATAACCGTTTTCCCAAATAACCATTTTCAAAAAAAAAAACATTTTCAAATAGATGAATGCCAGAATGGTACAAAATTTTATTTAGGCCACTCACCGTGCTTTTGTAGTTTGCCTAAGAATTCACATGCAAACTTGTGGCCGACTTTCTAGACGGGACCTCCTTTTTTGTTGTTTTGCGACAGTCCCGACCAGGTTTCTGTAGTTCCTTTGCATTGGGGAGATGCGTCTTCTAAGAAGGTATAATGGAATAGCATTGGGAATTTTGAGGTGCGTCTCATTCTTGGACGATTCATAATGCATGAACAATTTTTCCTTATTCATGGGAGTATTTTATTGCAAACAATGTGTGGATAATCCCTTCACGGGCTATATGATGCCTGACAAGCAAGAGACGGCAGCACAAAACCAATTCTTAGATCCCCCAATTTGAAGGAGCGTCGCATTCCTACTCCGGGAAGTGGTAAACCCGGGCAGGAAATTGTGATAAGCTCGGCCATGGATCTGGTAGCCATCGCCTCATGCATCCGAGATCCATGGCCCATCTCATGTCCAGCATGCACCAATGCATGCATCCGTGAGCCCATCCCTGGATTCGATGGATGGGGCCTAAGATAGATAGACTGCAAACTATACCTGCCAATCTGTACCGGTCTGATATAATTCCCTTCCACTTTTAATTTTTACCTGCTTTCAGCTGCATCTACGTACTCAATTTGCTCTGATCGTTACTCAAGCGCCTCTTTCCCACACAATCTGGGTGCCCAACACACTCAACTTCAACGACCATTGAGAATTGGCCTTTGCAACGATTCCCGAAGCCACATTTTACGTTTTTCTTAAGGCTGTAAGGCGGACGGAGTGCAAGAACTTCGGACCTCCCAAGAACTACGCTATCCGAAGCTTGAAGGGCGACCGTCATGACTTGAAGGTCCAGCGGAGGCCCGGTCTCGTTACGATAGGGTGGACCACGATGTCGCCCGGTGAGTTAGGAATCCTTAAACCTTACTCCAAAACCTTAGCATTTGAAGAAAATTTAATACTCAGTTCCTCCTTTTACATGGCCCGTGCTAGGAGGCTTAGCTTGATCGCATTCCGAGACCCCCTCAGGTTCATTTACAAGAGATGCTCTGGATTGGCAATTGGAGTTGCATCCAAGGCCAAATGCAAGCTTCCATCTTTGCTCACCCTCTTGAATTTTTCCTTTGATGATGAGGAGCAATCTTTAATTCTAGTGTACACATGTTTCATCCCAACAACTAGGGTTGGAGACTTTATAAAAGCGAGGAGGAGAACTGTCGAGGGTCCCATATAAATTTTTACAAAGCGTGATTCTCGATGCAGAAACCGGGGCAGCTCAAAGAGATTGGCGGATGAGAATTCCTACCTAAGCTTTGTCAAGTAAGTAATTTTCTGCATGACCACGAAAAATGAATCTTGCCAATGTAGGTTACAACTTGCCTACAATTCAGCTAACCTTGGCAATTATGTGACAAATGACTATTGGTGCTTTTGGGCCACAAGATCATAGGGACCATCCTCCTCCACTTACAAACCAATCATGCGGGGAGCAAAACCAATTTTAAGCGGGGCTGCTTGTGCCACTTCCAAACAAAGCGGTTGTACCTAAAAGCATGAGTGCACCAAGTTAACTTTCTATGAGATGAACCATATTGATAGCAAGGAACGGGTTTGCCATGGTAGTGGAGATCCAACATGCAAGAACACAAGGCTTGAGCTTGCACCTCGTTTGTCCAAGGAGAAGAAGGATTGGGCTAAGGATTTGATACAACAAAATCATTCACTCAACGGGTCATGAGCAAGCAAGAAGAGCATTGGAGCTTACAAAAGCAAATTAATCCGATAGACCAAGACATAGAGATGAATTTCTTGCCATGGATGACCTTCACAACTTATCTCGTGGGTTCTTTGGATCCACTTGGATGTTACATCGAGATGTTGCGTTAAGTGTCGAATGTGGGTTTTCTCTTCATCACGAGGCGTGCTTATGTATCAAGAGGGCAGGCCCTTTACTTTGGGTATAATGACTCCATTCCAGCTGAAACTCTTTTGGAGCATGGAAAAGGTGAGGCAATTGCCATGGACTCCACTTTCAAAACCAATGACCATTGCTACGGTTTGTACACATGATTGCTTTATGACAGACCATGGGAATGGAGTTCCAGTAGCTTGGGTTCTCACATCTAGTCAAGAGGAAGAGGAGATCCGGCCAGTGGCTTGTGGCCATGAAGGAACACATCCATAATAATGATCCCACTTGGTCCCTTCTTGCTTCATTGTGGATGATGCCCGTAGAGATCAATGCTTTGAGGGATGTTTGGCCCATGTCACGTATCCAATTGTGCTTGTGGCATGTGAGGCGGCCCGGTTGAAGATGTTTGTGAAGCGGGTTAAAGATAAGAAGCCTTGGGGCCCAAATGTTCAAGGAATTAGGAGACATCATGTATGGTATTCATGTTGATGGGGATGGTAGATATGGGCAAGACTACATAGACTCATGTAGGGAAGAGGGATTAAGGCAGCGTGGAAGAGTTCAAGGAAAGGCACAAGGTCTACAAGAAAGTTGTGAAATACATGAGCAAGGTGTGGACAAAGAACATTACTTCTGGATTGTTGCTACTCGGCGGTATCCCCATGCAAACCAAGAGACAAATGCAAGCATAGAGTCATATCATGCCACTATGAAGAGGAGGCTTGGTCTCTCAAGCATTCATTGAGAGGGACGAGGATTGATTGGTTGCTTTACATGCTGACATGCATAAATATCCTTTTGATAGGTTCAAAGAAAGATAATGGTTTTAAGATCAACCGCATGAGCGAGAAGCGGGTTATCGAGACAACAATCATTGGAGCAAAAAAGATTCACGATGCAAAGATGAGGTGGCTAGACTACCAACAAGGAAGGGCTGAAGTTTGGAGCCAAAACATGGATGCTTGGGATGAGAATAGAGGCCCTTCCTTACATGGTAGTTGTGGCAAATGAGAATTGGGCTTCTTTGCGATTGTCCATGGGGTATGAAGGGTAACATGTGCAAGCATCAAATTAAAGTGATTCAAATGATGGGCAGCTATAGGGATGATGACATATTGAGAGTGTGTGGAACTCTTTACGGTTCCCAAGCTGGTGGTTTGAAAAACTTGAGATCTATTGCAGAGGATTATAAGGTGGATGAGTGTAGCGATGACGTCGTGCTTTCTAGTTTGACCTCAACAAGCCTCATTGATGTCGAGGAGGAGCCACATGTTGGTAAGTGCTTCGTAGACCCTACACGTAGAGACATGTTGGAGAGTATAGATGCTAGCCTTCATAACATAAGGGATACATTAAGTAGCAACCCTCACATCATTCGTGAAGTTGATTTCCTTCTTCGAGAGCTCACCCAAAAGTTAGAGAATTTGAAGTCCTCTACTGTTCAAAGAGGTGTTGCACCTTGCATGCCAACAACAAAGGACTTCAATGGGAGCACCATAGCTAGGCCAATTCCTTTCATAGAATGCCATAAGAGGAAGAAGAAAGTGGTGGGGGATACCGTGTTTGCACGTGAATGTGAACGACACCTTGAAGAGTAAATGTTTCTTAATGCTTGACTTGTGGATCTTCTATAGTAAATTTATGATATAACTTACCTGGAGTCCACTAAACCACTTAACCACTAAACTAGGCTTAGTCCACTAAACCACTAAACTAGGCTGTCCAGGTTAACCACTGGAGATGTCAAGTGGTTAACCTGGACAAGTTCAAGTTGTCTAGGTTAACCACCTGGACAACCATGTCAAGTGGTTAACCTAGACAAGTATAGTGGTTAACCTAGACAAATGATCCACTTAGGTGGTTAACCTGGACTCGTGTAGTGGTTAGCCTAGACAAGTATAGTGGTTAACCTAGACAAGTATAGTGGTAAACCTAGACAAGTTTGTCTAGTGGTTAACCTGGACAAGTTTGTCTAGTGGTTAACTTGGACAACCCAGTCTAGTGGTTAACCTGGACAAGCATAGAAGGGAATATTTAAACCAACGGTTCTTTCTAACGGTTCTTTCTAGCCTTCAAGCTATATATACCCTTGCCTTAGTTGTTCTTGGTAGAAAGTTAGTTGGTTTCAGTTGAGTTCAGTAGTAGTCGAGTTTCTTTGCTTACTGTTCAAGCCAAGTGACAGATGGTGAGGACCCGACAATAGCTTCGTGAGAGCAGTGCCATCAATGCCCACACTCTTGAGGATATTCTCGTCCACTTGAATGAAATTCAGGAGGATGTGGGGCTAGATCTCGCCCAACCTAACAACATCAAAACGTTCAAAAGTAAGCATGTTCTTTCTTGTCTTCCTTCATATTTATGTTCTACTTTCATATTAATCTTTTCATGATCCCCTCATGGTTCATGCAGAGGCAGTGGAGAATGGGGAATTCCTAGACCCCCTAGACCTCACACCGACCTTAAAACCTAGGGCATTTGCAACCAGAAGGCTTTGAGGGCATTTATGCGGGAAGGCAACACTCTAAAAGCTGAATTGAAGAGGCGGCGAAAGTGTATTATCCTAGGGGCAAACCCTATCGCTTTGAATGATGTGGGATTTGTGCTAGCTGGGGCGTTATGGCAACGGATGTTGATTCAGGCAACACTCCAAAAAGTGGCGTGTCCCGGATGATGATGACTCGATACATGTATTTCTTACCATCATAGGGTTTGTGAAGATGCTTTTGTAGAGAAGTTTCATAAAAAGTCTCATGTTTACCGGTTTATAATGAGGTTAACCTAGACATGTGGTAAACCTCGACATGTAAAGTCCTAGACATGTAAGTCTAGTGGTTAACCCGGACATGTAACTCTAAGTGATTAACCTAGACATATAAGTCTAGTGGTCTTGCAAGTCTAGTGGTAAACATGATGTAACTCTAGTGGTAAACCTAGACATGCAACTCTAGTGGTTAACCTGGTTAAGTCTAGTGGTTAACCCGACATGTAAGTCTAGTGGTAAACCCTAGACATGCAACTCTAGTGGTTAACCCGACATCCATGTATAGTGGTAAACCGACATGTAAGTCAAGTGGTAAACCTAGACATGAATGGTTAACCCGACATGTAACCTGGTGGTAAATGTAAGTCTAGTAGTTAACACCCGACATGTAACTCTAGTGGTAAACCTAGACATGTTCCTCTAGTGGTTAACCTAGACATGTAAGTGTAGTCCTCCATGATATTTAGTGGCATGTATAGTAAACCTAGACATCAACTCTAGTGGATTACATGTAAGACTATCCTAGTGGTCCCGGACATGGCATGCAACTCTAGTGGTTAACCTAGACATGCAAGTCTAGTGGTTAACACGGACATGTGTAAACCTAGACATTAAGTCTAGTGGTTAAAAGTTTCATGTTTAACCTAGACATGCAAGGGTAAAAAACAGTCTCATGTGGTAAACCTAGACATGTAAGTTTAGTGGTTATATGCAAGTCTAGTGGTAAAACCTAGTGGTGGTAAACCTAGACATGTAAGTCTAGTGGTAAACCTAGACATGCAACTCTAGTGGTTAACCTGGTACATGTCTAGTGGTAACTCTCTAGTGGTTAACCTAGACATGTAACTCTAGTGGTTAACCCGGACATGCAAGTCTAGTGGTTAACTGACATGTAAGTCTAGTGGTAAACCTAGACATGACATGCAACTCTAGTGGTTAACCTAGACATGTAAGTCTAGTGGTAAACCTAGACATGCAACTCTAGTGGTAAACCTAGACATGTAAGTCTAGTGGTACAAACCTAGACATGTAAGTCTAGTCAAGTCTAGTGGTAAAACCTAGACATGTAAGTCTAGTGGTAAACCTAGACATGCAACTCTAGTAGTTAACCTGGACATCCATGTATAGTGGTAAACCTGGACATGTAAGTCTAGTGGTAAACCTAGACATGTAAGTCTAGTGGTTAACCCGGGACATGTAACTCTAGTTAACCCTAGACATGCAAAGTCTAGTGGTTAACACATGTAAGTCTAGTGGTTAACCTCGACATGCAAGTCTAGTGGTTAACCTACATGTAAGTCTAGTGGTAAACACATGTAAGTCTAGTGGTTAACTGTAACTCTAGTGGTAAACCTAGACATGCAACTCTAGTGGTTAACCTAGACATGTAAGTCTAGTGGTTAACCTGGACATGTAAGTCTAGTGGTTAACCTGGACATGCAAGTCTAGTGGTAAACCTAGACATGTGGTAAGTCATGTGGTAAACCTAGACATGTAAGTCTAGTGGTTAACCTAGACATGCAAGTCTAGTGGTTAACCTGGACATGTAACTCTAGTGGTAAACCTGGACGTGCAACTCTAGTGGTTAACCTAGACATGTAAGTCTAGTGGTTAACCTGGACATCCATGTATAGTGGTTAAACTAGACATGCAACTCTAGTGGTAAACCTAGACATGTAAGTCTAGTGGTAAACCTAGACATGACATCCATGTAAGTTTAGACATGCAACTCTAGTGGTTAACCCGACATGTATAGTGGTTAACTAGACATGGTAAAACCTAGACAAGATAAGATAGCAAGATATGTTTACTTGATGTTTACAAGATATGAATATATACTTGATATGTGCACATGATGCTTATTTACATACATGATGTTTAGAATTTTATTAGTGATATGTTTGCACGATATGTTTAAATCTGAAGCCAAAATAACATCAGCTTTTCATATACTTATAGTGGCACCGAGCCGATACAAATACAAAAGGCACCCTGGCCTGATACGAAGGGTTAGCAAGAAAAAAAGTTTTAACAGGAAAAAAGGCTTAGCCTGAAACATCAACTTCTTATCAAGAACAGAAAACTGTATTTTCATATAACTATTTTTAGATGAGAAATTTTCAGATAATTGTTCTCATTCAACCTGTGCTGGGGTCTTCCTTGGCGTTTGACCTGTCACTATAGCCTGATGCAGTTTACCTAGCATAAAGGAAAAGGACTTCCTGCAATTGGCCACTGCTGAAATGGTAAATCATTTTTTGATAATAACTGTTTTTTGATATGACTTTTTTACTTGCCTTCGGATAGGGTTCCTCGGCCTTCTTGAAAATGAAATCCTGGAGAAAATACTTGGCATACAATATAGTGTAGATGCCACAATCAGATCCATTGTCTTGCTGGGGACATGGCACACGAAGAAGAGGACATCTGTACCAGGCAGGCAGATTGGCAGACCATGACTCGTGCACTTTCCTGAGAACACTAAAGCAAATCAAAAGAAATTCAGATAGTGATGACTAAACCAATACACAAATGGAATAACACAAATGACTTACTTGATGGCAGCATTTTCCAAGGTTGAATGGTAGCCACTAACACAATCAAAGTGGAGCAATGAGGGTGTGTTCGTCCCAAGAGCTTTGCAGATCTCGACATCATAGCAGAATACATACAGGCTCCAATGGCCCGCTGCGATTGTGCAAAAATCGGTGCTTGAGGGTAAAAGAAACACACTAATGGGAAATAGAAATAGTCAACTTACCTTCACATACCGGGCAGCCAATACCAAAATATTTCTTCTATTGGATCGCCGTCTTCATTTGAATCTGTATCTTCTTCTTCCGCTCAATGGAGTCTGGTGGGAGTGGGAGCAAAATTAAGAGGTGATCATGTTTGCAGAGATACTGAGACCCATCAAACTAGGATGTATCCAAAGAATGATGCTTCCTCGATCAATGGGAATTGCATGGGATAGAATTACTTTTTGAATGCATGAAAGCAAATAAAGCAAAATTGGATTAAAGCCGGACAAAATGCACATCATGGTTTTTAAATTGAAGCAAACATAGCAAATCAATTACATCATCGACTTACATTAGATATGCCCCAACGCATTCCTTTGTTCACCCATGATTTAAACATCTTTTTTCGGGATCGCCCTGTGCACATCCTCAAAGCACTCACCACCTGGCCTGCTCTATCATAAATTAACCTCTCTTGACGAACCCCAAACCTATATTGGGCTCTTGACGTGAATGGGCCATTGGCGGTTGTATGAAAGCACAATTTTCTTCCCGGTTTAGGCCTCCCCAATCCCCAAACCATGGTAAAGAGGTCCTCTATCTGCCAGAAGGTGTGGAAAGCAAGCTTATAGTGCGGAGCTAGGCTCAAATTGTTCTCATGGGGCGTGGACCCTCTCATTGGTTTTGATGGTGTAATCATATCGAAAAGCTCTACTACTGCACATGGGGCAGAGGGAAGGAAACGGGGAATGCCGATTCTCATGGCTAGAAGGACCTGGACTTACTCAGTTTGCCCGAGGGCTCTGGCCGATGGTGGCTCCTCGGGGCTTCCTCCGGCCCTGCCAGATTTGAGGATTTCTTCATTTAGATCTGCCATGACACGGTTAACTTGAGAAGTCCACTCGGATTCTCTTGTCTGCATGTCATCAGCAGCCAAGGGATTCCACTCTTGCTCCTCAACACCCTCCAAGCCATAAACAATGGCTATAGTCTTCGTATATCTGGCCATTCTAGCCTCCTTGTCTTTTTCCCACTCAGCATTCCTCCTGGCAACATACTCTTCAAGGATATTTCTTGGCTGCCTCCTTATCTCCTATCAACCCCTTCATTTTGCTAACCCGATCCCAACCAATCTTGAGTGCATGGTCTTGGCACCTTCTCAAATATCTTCTCTGATTAACCCGGTACCTGTACTCAGGGTCCATTCTATAGGCAAGATGATATGCTGAAAGGTCACGGTTGGGCCTTCTCTTTTGCTTTGTGGTTGCTTGCCTGCGTCTTCCCACCGGTGCTCCCTCCACAACAACTGCAAGGTTATGTACATTGCTCATGTGTGCCCATGACCTCAACCTTTTTCGGTGTCCCATACACACCCGGAACTAAACAACAGCGCCTCTTCTTCTTGAGGGAGTAATAGTATGCCCGGCTTCATGTGATGTTCCTCTATCTCGGTCGCCATCACTAAAGCTGCTTCAACCTCAGGAGGTAAACGCACCCCTGTGCCTTCTTCCCCTTCTTCTACCTGTGTCTTCTTGGCAGATCCCTTCTTTGCCCCCTTTTGAAAAGCAATCGGATCCTTCCCCTTCTCGACTGCTACAACTTTCCTCTCTTCATAGTTGGGCTGGTACTCATTATCAGAATCGGAAAGGCTCTCTGAATCTGATGACATTGCGCTTGAGCATAAGATTCCACAAAAATAAAGCTTAGCTCTGTGGCAGCCCTGCCCTTCAATGCAAGCGGCCCAAGCTGGCGCCAGATGAACTCCGTTTGAGCTTCGGTTTGCCTCTCGGGCTTGATCAGGTGGGTGCGCGAGCTGAACAGAACTAAGACTGAGCGCATTCACCCGGGAAACAAAACTCGGCCATAGCCAAAACAGTCGAGCTCATGCCTTCAGACAGGTTTACACATGGCAAACAGCCATTTGCTCTTTTCAACCATTAGATTTCATTTCAAATTTAAAAATATGCTATGTTCAACCATTAGATTTCATTCAAATATAAAAATTGTCTCGGGCTCACCATTTGCAGAGTAGGACAATTCCAAGGCAGATAGTCGAGGGTTTCTTATAACCCGGTGCGGTGTGATTGATATGGGACTCTTCAATTATGATTGATATGGGACTCTTCAACTATGATTGATGTAGCATTTAATAATATAACAGGCAATGCAGGGGAATAATATAACATGATTGATGTTCCGTGCAATCCACTTTCATTATCTAAGTTGCATGGCACTGTTCCACTGTAATTGGTGCAACATTTTCTACCATGCTTCCTAATTATTTGCCATTACACTTAGTTGTCCAGGCTAACCATTACACCCACATACCCACTAGACTTAGTTGTCCAGGCTAACCATTGCACCTACATGTCCATGTTTACCATCTCAAATCTCAAGTGCATGTCCAGGTTTACCACTAGACTTAGTTGTCTAGGTTTACCATTACACTTGCACACTGGACATGGTTGTCCAGGTTTACCATTGGACTTGCATGTGCAGCCTAACCATTGCAACTACATGTCCAAGTTTACCATCTCAAGTGCATGTCCAGGTTTACCACTACACTAAGTTGTCTAGGTTTACCACTAGACATGGTTGTCTAGGTTAACCATTGCACCTAGGTTTACCACTACACTAAGTTGTCTAGGTTTACCACTAGACATGGTTGTCTAGGTTAACCATTGCACCTACATGTCCAGGTTTACCATCTCAAGTGCATGTCCGTTTTACCACTAGACTTAGTTGTCTAGGTTGACCATTACACTTGCATGTCCGTTGTCAAATTGGTTGTCCAGGCTAACTATTACACTTGCATGTCCAAGTTTACCATTGGACTTGCATGTCCAGGCTAACCATTGCAACTACATGTCCAAGTTTACCATCTCAAGTGCATGTCCAGGTTTACCACTACACTAAGTTGTCTAGGTTTACCACTAGATATGGTTGTCTAGATTAACCATTACACCTACATGTCCAGGTTTACCATCTCAAGTGCATGTCCAGGTTTACCACTAGACTTAGTTATCTAGGTTTACCATTACACTTGCATGTCCAGGTTTACCATGTCAAATTGGTTGTCCATGCTAACCATTACACTTGCATGTCCAAGTTTACCATTGGACTTGCATGTCCAAGCTAACCATTGCAACTACATGTCCAAGTTTACCATCTCAAGTGCATGTCCAGGTTTACCACTACACTAAGTTGTCTAGGTTTACCACTAGACATGGTTGTCTAGGTTAACCATTGCACCTACATGTCCAGGTTTACTATCTCAAGTGCATGTCTAGGTTTACCACTAGACTTAGTTGTCTAGGTTTACCATTACACTTGCATGTCCAGGTTTACCATGTCAAATTGGTTGTCCAAGCTAACCATTACACTTGCATATCCAAGTTTGCCATTGGACTTGCATGTCCAGGCTAACCATTGCAACTACATGTCCAAGTTTACCATCTCAAGTGCATGTCCGGTTTACCACTACACTAAGTTGTCTGGGTTTGCCACTGTCGCATGGTTGTCTAGGTTAACCATTGCACCTACATGTCCAAGTTTACCATCTCAAGTGCATGTCCAGGTTTACCACTAGACTTAGTTGTCTAGGTTTACCATTACACTTGCATGTCCAGGTTTACCATGTCAAATTGGTTGTCCAGGCTAACCATTACACTTGCATGTCCAAGTTTACCATTGGACTTGCATGTCCAAGTTTACCATTGCACCTAGTTGTCTAGGTTTACCATTAGACATTGTTGTCTAGGTTAACCAGCACACCTACATGTCCAGGTTTACCAAATATGCTCTGGAAGTCCAAGTTTACCGCTAGACTTAGTTGTCCAGGCTAACCATTGCACATACATGTCCAAGTTTACCATCTCAAGTGCATGTCCAGGTTTACCACTACACTTAGTTGTCTAGGTTTACCATTACACTTGCATGTCCAGGTTTACCACTGGACATGGTTGTCCAGGCTAACCATTACACTTGCATATGTCACTAGGTTAACTACTATGGTTGTCTAGGGTTAACTTCTATGCACGTATATGACATTAGGTTAGGGTGATTATGTGACAATACTTACTGTTAAGGTTGGTTATCCAGTGACAATACTTACTGATTTTGCTAAAAAACTTGATAACTTGGGCAATCATGCTAAAAATTTGTTAGGTTGACATGTATCTTCAAAATGGAGCACATTGGAGCAATGGAGCACATTACTAAAAAAAACACTTTCATAAAACCGTGGCAAAACAATAGCAGAAAAATAATATTTATTTTTTTACAATAGCATCTTCGAAATCATACTTCGGGTGGTTCAAACGGCCTGCCACTGCAGGTTGCAAGTGCCATTGCAGGAGCGGGTACGGTGATGATTGAGGGATCATCATTCTCCATAGCAGCGAGGAGTCCATTCCTTAAGCGGGTGTGAGCAGTCCCTTTCCTTCGGTTCCCATCCATAGCATGGGCTTCGGATGCATGCCTCGGATAGCGGATGGGCCATCCGGATGGCCGATGGATGATGCATTGTCAGGCGGATGGTGATTCGATCCATGGCCGAGCTTACCACGATTTCCTGCCCGGTTTTACCACTTCCCGGAGTAGGAATACGGCGCTCCCAATTTGAATGCCTGCACTCGTCAGAGAAGAAATGCATTTGCATGGGGCTCCACATCGCAGCCTTCCTCTCCATCTCCTCCACAAAGGAGTCTTACGTTGGCGGAGAGGTTGAAGCTTTATTGAAGATGTTTTTATGGCTTGGATGAGCAGCTCTTGCAGCTTCATGCGTAGGATATCCTTAGTTCAGAGCCCATATGCAAGCGGAAGTTCAATGTTTGAAGGAATTAATCATGGTTTCTACAGACCTTCTCGAGAATTTGCCGCCTCTTGCTGGCAAAGGAAGTAGACATTTGAGAAAGTTGTGAGCATATTTCTTCCCTTTATTATTGTTCTCAAATTTTTTTGATATGTTACTGTCTACCTCAAGCAATCTCTCACTCAAACCATCTATAAGTCATCAATTCAAGCATTATACCGCCCCATGCCAGCACATTTTAATTGCATCTTTCTTTCTGCCGTAATTATTGTTGAAGCCTCACGCTATCTGACCAGTTTAGCAGGGTTCTAAGTTAGCACGTGCTAGCATGCTGTTGAATACGACTGAGCATGGCCTCCCAGAGCTTTACAGCAAGCGAACTGCTTCCAACCTATGTGGATGCGACACAAATATTGCATCCTGATCTCTGATTTATATCCATTTATGCAGGTAGATTTAGGGCATTTTAGTTTGGTAAATGATATCTCTTTGCTATTTCATATATTGACTAGCTAGAACTGAAGATCGATGGCAGTGACCTGGATCATTAGAGGAAATTTGAGATCTCATTTCATCCCCATAAGAATCCTCCAATGAAATGGCTACCCTCTATTAACTGCAATTAATGTAGCACCAAAAATTTCATTGTTGTCGTTTTTCCCCCATAACTTTTGATCCACTTGTCAAAATGTTGCGGCGTTTGTTGCATTAGATGCGGAATGAAAAGATCTTTCCAATGATGTATGGTTATGATGTATTTCAATATGGTCATATGCGTTAACCTTAAAAAAATATGATTTTTTGCTTATTTCTTATATATTTATATCGTAAAAGATGCATGAATGGGTTATCACTAGATAGATTTTGTGAAGACGAACCCATTGCTACAAAAAGTTTTTGAATCGGAGTTCTGGATCAAAAGTTATAATGAAAAAATGATACTACAGAAGTTAGTTACAGCTGCATTAATTACAGGCTGCCACATAATACTGGAATGAGATATACTGAAGGTCTTCTCTTATTGGACAGTTTAAAAAGCTGACATGGCATTTTAAGCATCCCTTAATGGGACAAAATGTGATCTCATTTTTCCTCTAATGGCACACTTTACGGAGAGATTTTTAGAATATGTGAAGATCTATGGCAGTAAACTGGATGCTCCTTATGATCATTGATTGTGGCATGTTAACAACTGCCTTTAACTTTGTTTTTGTGGCTCTAGCCATTTGCACCTTGCTCAATTGATTGGGATCATGGACATAGCTTGAACTGCATGGTAAAGGTTTATCTATTGTTATGTCAGGTAGAAAAGGGAAAAATAGAAAAGGGCAAAGTAGAAAGCGGTATTTTTGGGGTAACTGATGAAGATAGGCCATCAGAATCATCTCATCAGATAACTATCTAGCATTCAATGATAAGTCGATGTTTACATCCATAAATGTTTTGTCGAAGTGATCATTTGTGAAATTTCTGTTATGTTCAATAGTCTGTTGCATGAACCGGACAATTTTGGCATCTAGGACTGTTATAGCACAGTAATTCTTTCAATAAGAACATCTTTGTCATCATGGATTAGCTTGCCAGTTCATAGAATTAAACTTGGTTTCTGGTACATCTGTACTCTATTTTTTTAAATTTGTGTTCTTCAAAATAAGTTTTTTAAGGTTGCAGGGTTGGACTATGGCATATAGGCTTTGCAACTTAGAGCCTGTTCATGTCTGTAGTACTAACATGAACTACACTAATTGAGTTCTTCCTCCTTACAATAGTTTTGCTAAAAGATTGTATTTTTTGCCTCTATTTTGTGATCATTCCTACATATTTAACTTCAGTATTATTTGGCAGAATCTTACATGTAGGTCTTTGTTGGAAGACAATCTTAGGTAGACAAGTTGAAGCCAATTTTAATGAAATTGGTATAGTTGCATCTCAACTATGGATTCCTTGCTGTCCTTCAGCATCAGTACTGTAGTAGAGTACAATTATATCACTTATGACAAAAATTTTGTACTATGGTTATGAAGTAGGCATAACCATAAACAGGAATTTCATTATCATATGCTGGAGAAATATGTTGATTTGGAGCCACTCTTCGTAACTATTTCATTTTCCAATTGATCCCTGCTATTTATTTGGTTACATGGGCTACCGCAAATGGCAAATTCTTCCAGAATGAAAAGTAAGAAGGTGGCACTTGCATGTTAAAGATATTTTGATGGCACCTTTGTTTGTGCCATGCCCATTTGTAAGACTAACTACATTACTATGAGTACAATCCCACCATGCGAGATAAGACAGAACATGAAGGGTTTGCAAATAAAATATGAAGACTGCACCAAAAGTGTAACCATAATGCCACGTACAGGTTGAGAGGTTGTTATTGTTGACGACATACTTTTTGCTTTAGTGTATCATTGAACATTTATTCAGGTGAGTTGCAGTAGAAAAAGATTTGTGCATTTTATGTTCTTGAATTACTTTGACCTAATATGCATAATGGCCAGGCATTTTGGAACATTATACACTTCAAGCTGCATAGTTATGCCCTTCGTATATCTAGAAATTTTGCATTTAGCATTTGCATGAATGTGTAAAGGAGAAACAAGGAACATTGTAGGTCAGTGCAATCTTTAGTGCGTTATAGCAAAAACTTGATTCAATTGTTCTCTTTGTAGGTCACCTCATTTGCAGTTTTGCTGCCATTTGAAGCTTGTCTACACTACACTATACAATTTTAGGATATTGAAAATAAGTGATTACATCTGAACTGCAGGGAATCACAATCCATGTTAAGTGTAGTTAGCTATATGATAGAATGTTGTTTAGATACCAAGAGTGACGATTATCACTTGTAGTTTTTCTGCAATCGTAAAGCATGATATTCAACCTCTACTATAGCAGATTTTTTGGGCAGTGTGCCAACATCAAGTTAGCAAAACATTCCATGGAGACTATGCAACTTGAAGCCACTAAGCTATGTGATAATGACGAAACTAGAATAAGAGTCTGTTGTTTTATGCCTGTAAATGTAGGGAATCGCGTATGCAAAAAGGTGCCATTCAAAATGTTTATCCAAATGTCTAGGATGCTCTTATTTTCAGAAAACAATACAGATGATTAGCATTATGTAGCCAAACGAATTGTCCTGCAAGATGTGAGGCTTTTATTTTTAGTAATTTATTGAGTTTTCTTGCAGATCAAGATCCCACTCAATAAGCCTGATAAGCTCAAAGCTGATGTGTCTAGGCATGATGTGCTTAATGTTTGAGGCCAAAGAGTGCCCCCATCAGATCCAAGGATTTTTCCTGATCAAAGGCAATATTGTTATTGATTAGAGGAAGAATTGAAGGGATTTTTAAAGTTGATCCATCGGCATTTCTGTCTTATGTGTTTGAAAATGAACTCATTAGCTTCCAGGTTGAGCTATTAAATCCATCATTCTTTAACATCCTGATATTTGAAATAAGTGATAGTTTTTGTTTTAGCTTTCTATTACTAAGATAATGCATGAAAGTAGAATAAGAGTCTATTCAACCATGACAATCAAAACAAAAAAGCTTCGTGTATTTAAGAACTATTCAAATAATTAGTGCATGTTAGGTACTGATGGAAAACATCTACGTTTCTAAGCTTAAAGGCCATACTGGGCCTTTCAATATTTTCTTTTTTATGTCAAAGTTTAGATGATTTGCATTTATGATCTACTTCTTGCTCATAATGCTTAACAACATATCTAATGTTTGTTTCGGTCCCATGGACAATAAAAGCAAAATCAATCTAATTCAATTAATGACCAACCAACTGTAAACGTCCATACGCCATTAAGAATTTAAAATGCATTCTTATGTAGTTTTGATAATATATTTCCAATGAAAGCCCAGCAACGCTGGGCACTTTTTCTAGTCATAAGATAGATACAAAATATGTAGAGGTGGTCTTACCAGAGAAACCAACCTTACTACTAACAAGATACAATTCATGTCAGCTACATTTAACCGCTCTCCATGCAGTTCTTTTCCAATTCAATTTTGCCATCCCTTTTGGTCATTTTCATGATGCTCCTGAACATTTTTATGTCGCTCTTGCATCTCCTGGATCTTCTATAACTTGGCCCTAGCATCCTCATCAAAGATAAGAGTATGTGCAATCTTTTGTAGGATAGAGGTTTTAGCAGCAGATGGAATAGCAACAACAGAGGTATCGGTAGCGTTGGCAGAAGGGACAACATAAGGTAAAGGGAACACAACAGAGGTAGGAGGCGCGTAGGAGGAAGGGGCCATTGCAAGGTCATCTCTCTTAGCACGAAAATTTACAAACAGAGCAAGTTGAGGAAACAAATCAGCAAGCTGAGAACCATTAAGCAATTGCAAGGCATACTTTAAAAACATAAGGCCACTTTTCACAACCGCACAGTCAAGAAGACAGTGACCAAAGGAAAAGAGACACAAATTTGAGCTCCATCAATAATAGAATGGGCCAGATGAGTACCTAGACCATTAGCAATAGAATAGAATAGAATAGAATAGAATAGAATAGAATAGAATAGAATAGAGTTTTTAACGTCCACGGAGACCAATAGGTCATGGGACCCATACAATGGGCTAGTACAATCATTACTATTAGGATTAAAAACCCTGCCTCCGAAGGTTTTCAAAGGGAAAACCCTTGCAGTAATGATGATACTAGACAAGCCGAGATAATGACTAACAGGGCTCCGGTACCGTGCACGTTTATCTAGAACCTCAAGTATGTATAATGCCAAGTCATGCACGATGGTGCTCGAGAAGTTGTGGAAGCATGGAATGGAATGCTAAGGTCAAAAATGATTCCCGACTATCTCAAAAGTAGGCAACTTCGGGGAAAGTATGACTTTCATCTTTAATAACTCATGGCGGCTTAGCGAGGCACATAGTCTAAACTTCTCGGGCAATTCGCGGCCGCTCCCATCTACTGTCTCAGTCAAGTAGCTGTGGGACCTGAGGACTGAATTGTGCAATAGCTACAAGCTTGTTCCTGGACAATGAAGCAAACAAAATAAGCTTGGGGCCACTTGGTGCCAAGGTGGGATTTATGTGTGCATGATAATGGCCGTTTTCATTTGGGCCAAAGTAAGCTGCGTCCCCATATCTTTTGAGAAAAAGCGACCATTGAGATATTGTTGCAAAAGTTCGGGATCAGGGCAAGCATCGGGCAAGGCTCTGGTTGCAATGTTTCAGACAGGCTCCATGTAGTGCAATGCTCTTTCCAACATCGTTTCAAAACCCCGGTGAGGAGATTCAGCCATGGCAGTGCAGAAACGGGATACCTAACATCATCCATGTGGTGCACTTTCTGCGGATATAATTAGGAGATGCATGCTTCATGGTAGAATGTTGAAGAGGCCAAAAACCTGTCTCTTGTAAAAGAATAGCATAGGGCACCGCTGTTTTAACTCCGAGGCTGTAAGTGAGCAATACTGATAAGAAACTATGACACCAAGAGATCAGGAGGAAGATTAAGAATAGAAAACCAACATGGCATCTTAAGTGCATGAACCAAAATATAAAATCACTCCACATTGGACCCAAGCCATCTGCCCCCAGTTGCTCAACAGCAGCAACATCATCAAAAAGAATCAAGAAGAACTTTTTATCCAGCATCTTAAGCTGATAGCCTTTTTTCTTTAAAGATGGCCAGTCAACCAATAACCAAGCTTTCTAGAGAAAATGCTCCAGTAAATTGACTAACCACACTAAACGACATCAAATTACCAATACATTTCTTATGCAAATCACGATCAATCTCAACCATATTGTATCCAAATGCCTGAACAGTATTCTTATACATTTTAAACTGATAAAAGCCTTCAACAGGAGGTAACTGAAGGTCCAAATGAGTTTCCTTTGCCCGCAACTCATTCAAGAGGTTACTAGAACCTTTTTTATTATCTTGAATCATCACATCAATAGCTATAGCAACACAAACTACAAAAGTAGTTGACGACAAGTCCTTGATCTAATCACTAAAGCACTTCCTGCTAGTATTTACCCCAAGAGTTGACCTCCAAGGAAGCGCAGGAGACTGATCTTTATTAGAATTGGTTTTAGGGGTGTCAAGGCACCATCCACAGAAGCATTACTGCCATTCAAAGCATCTGTACTATTCAGTGCATTAGCACAGGATGTCAATGCAGAAAAATCACATTCTTGAAAGATGCTCTAACTAAAAGCCAGAGGGTTAACATGCAATGTCAAATTTGAACCCTACACCTGTATGGATATAGGAGATTTTGTAAGCAATTTGGAAGTTGAAGCCATTCCTTTCAAAGGGGCTTGACAATCTTCTAATTACAATAGTCCAAAACAATAATATGAATCCAACAACTTGGCATTCTGAAGTTGCATAATGATATGAGAATTTTGAGTCTAAGAAGCATGAACTGGGAGGATTTTATGGTGCTCAAGACCGGGTCTTACGAGCCCTCCAGACAATAATGTAATGATGTTGAGATCCAATTGGGCTTATGCATACAAATTTAGAGTAGTGAAGTTAGTATTTTGCACAAAGATTCTGAGGGTTTGAGCCTTGTTATTAGAAACAAAGAAAAGAAATTTTCTGCAATACCCTAATTGTGTTGCATATTTCCGTGAAGTCAATAGCTGGATGCACAATTTCTTCCCGCTAGGGCTTTGTTATTGGCACAAGGGTCACACCGGCTGAAAAAAGTATGGCGGGAGCACTATAAGCGGTGGTTTGCAGCGTGGTCTATAGACTACTCGTAGATTGTGGCTATGTCTGATGCCAAGGGACAGGAGGCGCACCTGAATGAGCACTTTGCTACCATTCTATGGGATGCAGCCACTCTTACGAAGCCTAAAACAGAGCACTACTGCATGCTGATTAATCCAACGCTGGAACGTGGCCCACACCAGTACTTGAAAGCACATGTATCTATGAAGAAACGGAGAGCTATTGCCTCCATGAGGACGGGATCCCCATCATCTCGGGTGAAACGAAACACTTCACCGAGTACGATGGAGGGCGAGAGAATCCCGGCAAGATAAGAGAATATGCCGGTGTTGCCGCCCATGCAAAAGCGAGAGGATGGCGCCATGCTCTGCGGAGGTTAGAGCATTCCGCGCGCCATTCATAGCATATGCGAGATCTTAGATGCTTTCGAGACACCGATGCATCACTATTTGGCATCGGCCGATAGTTGTAACGCCTCTCATCCTACATTTTGCAAGTCTCCACCGTCAAAGCATCCCTTGCAGGACAAGGGATATGAGAGCCTACTAGTAGATTTTGGCTATGCCATGCCAAGGGACATGAGGCGCACTAATGAGCACTTTGCACCATTTTATGGGATCACCACTCTTCTGAGAGCCTAAAACATAGCACTATTGATAATCATTTTGGTCCACACCAGTTTTTGAAAGCACATATATCTATGAAGAAGCGAGAGCTATTGCCTCCATGAGGGCGGGATCCCCATCATCTGGAATTGAAACATGTCACCGGAGTACGGATGGAGGCGGAGAATCCCCAAGCGGGAGAAAATGCCCGTTTGCGCAATAAGAGAGGATGGGGTTTGCTTTGCGGGGAGTGGGCATATCACTTCCGAATAGCATGTGCAAATCTTAGATGCTCTAAAGACGCAAAGCGTATCACTTAGAGCAAAATGAATAGTTACCGCGATCTCTCATCCTACATTTTACAAAAAATCGTCAAAGCATCATCCTTAAAACAAAGGGATATAAGATTACTACCAGAATTTTTCCTCCCATATGGGGGTTTTTCCATCCCAATAGTGGGGACACATTGTATAATAGTATGTGTATTATTTTGGTGTAGTTTTTCTCTACATTCTGTACTGCAAGAAGCATCTCATAGGCCCGCTTTGGCCTCCGCGGACGTTAAAATATACTTCCTTCCTTACTTCCTTTCTATAACTTTGGTTGGGGAAAAAAGGTTTTAATAAGAAATAGGGGTTTCTTTTGAGGCATGGATCATTGTGAAAACAAAAAAAAAATAAGATTGTGTATTGAACGGGAGCAAATAATTGAAACGAGAGCAAAAGGAATATTCCTTAAAGATCTCCTTATTTTTTACAAAAAAGGGGTTAAAATAAGGTTAAAAAAAAGGTGCATAAAATTGTATTTTGACTCCCCCCTCCCCCCCTCTAATGACTAAATTTTTTTGTGCAACGGGAGAATTCCTTTTTAAAGTAACACTTTTCGTTGCAAATAGAATGTTCTTGAAGTATATTTTTAGAGAGAACCACTAATTTAAGAGGATAAAATATTTAACAAAAAATTGAAGTAAAGTCTATAACTGAAATTGTAGTATTCTCAAAATTTAAAGATAAAATCTTCATATTCACATGCAAAATTTACAGTATTTTTCTAAGACTCAGTTATGTACAAAAGTGTGAGTAGTGATGAGAGAGGGATCCAATACGTCATAATATTCATTTATACCATTCTCATCATCTTCACTTCTTTCACTGTCACTCGAGGAAGTGCCCGAGTTATCTTCCTCATCACTATCAACAGATGGTGAAGCATTGCCACCACCACTTCCTTCTTCATCCTCTTCCTCGTAATTACAAGACTTTTTAAGTAAATTGATAGTCCTCTGGCGCAGACGATTGCCAAATTTCAATTTGAAATCATAGCACAATATAGTCACATCACTTAAGTTCAGCTCATCCCTACAACCCACTTTCTTGGACTTCCTCCCTTTTCCTTGACTTCTCATTTCTAACTCATACCTACCTTCAAAAGCATTTTCTGAACGTGTCGCAAGCTAGTGAATCTTGAGTTTTAGTTACTAAACCTTCCTCCTTGACTATGTCAAGAACTTTTGCTATCCAAAAAGGTCGACCTTTGTCATCCTCCTCAGTTGGAAGAGCAATCAGTATACCTTTGGCAATTTCTGTGATATTACCGCGTCTTGATCCGAGGTACATGACTCAGTCCTCATCTTCCTCTACTGCAGGTGCTATGGTAGCATTGCTTGGACATGTCTGGTTCTGGGGTAGATGGAAGGTGTTAGGCCATTGAAACGGGTCTTGCAACTGTCTTAGAGCTAGGTTTTGCAAAACAATTTTCTGTTCAAGAAAGAAATTTCTCCACCACATGTGATCTTCTTGTAAGAAGTACTTAAAGCCAGAGGAAATTCCATTTTCAATGGCTTTTAAAGATGTCAATGGGGTACTTTTCTTCTGCTTGGACTTCTTAGGATTTTTGAGAGGAAGTTGCTCAGCACGTTCTATGAAGCAAATGTCTGGAACAGATTTAAGGAAGTGCAATCCCTCTGGTAGACTCCAATCCTTAGTTGTGGTGTACTTCTTTTCCTGTAAGAAGTTTTGTCCATCCTTCAAGTAGAACTTGATGTGATGTTGAAAGGTAAGATCATTCAATTTGTTCACAGCTTGTTCTCGGAACGTTGAGGGAAAACAGACTCTCTAAAGTCAGCAGTCTTTTTAAGAAGCTCGACCACTGGAATGGGAGTGTAAGAATCTTCAATGATTCGAACTAAAGTAGGAAGACAAAAAGTTTTCTTCCTTCTAAGACGCACGAAAAATTTGCTGAACATCTGGCCAATCTGATCATGAGTGTGCCCTACAAGTAAAAATTCGAGCTTTACTTTCCTGAAGATCCTTAGCTCCACTAGCATGGCACAATAAGCAAAGAGTGTTTGATTCTTGTTCTCCCTTGTAGTGTTGTCAAGTTGCAGATAGAGCGCTGGTAGTAGTTGCTTTTGCTCGCATAAGACCTTGTTAAGAATTATAATTAAGAGGTTCGAGTCACCATGCAAGTTTGGATACGTCAAATATACTTTGCACTTTAGACTTCCTTTGAAGACCATAGCTCCTACAAGGTGGACTTTAACAAAACATTCCTCTGACACATCTTTTGGAATATTTAGGAAATGGGGTAGAGTTGTCTAGAGTTGTCTTTTTTTGATCCATTCCGTCAATTACAACAGACATATATTGCAGTGGATGTTCGAGACTTTTTTCTGTGTTTGGCAAGCTTTCTTCTCTGTGCTGCTTGTTGTTTACGATGTCTAGCAAGGTTCTGTTGCTCAATATCTGTTGAAGAAATTGTGTCAAAACATTTTCTTTAAAATAAGTGAGAGATTGGAGAACTTGAGTTTACTTCTTTCGACCTCTGTCTTTGCAATTTCTCGTTGAATTTTTAATTCTGCACACCTTGAGCAAATAGACATTCTATGTCTCTTAGGAGTTTTCACAAGACCGAATTCACTTTTCCAGAGTCTAGTGAAGTGTGAGTAAGAGATATGCTGAAACTGAATGCAAGTCTCTTTGTATTCTTTGAAGACATTTTTTTTTTGTAATGTTGTCTGTCAAATGATACTTGTTGCTAGTAGGCAAATTCTCACATGTTTGTCTAAAATATTTCTCCATCCATGTCACAGCAGCCAAGGCATGCATTGTTACAACTCTTCTTGGTCCACAGTGATCATCAATTGCTGGGTTTTTATCCAGTCTTTTATGTATTTGAGACATTCTTGTGGACCCTAAACAGTGGACAACCATAAAGCATTTTTGGCAGACTTGTTCACGGTTAATGTAGTGCAAGAAGGTGTTACGGTCTGGTCTTACATGATAAGCTAAGTAGGCATTCTGGTCTGCCAGTATCATTGAACTGTAGTTATCTCTAACTGCTCGTAATTTAGCCATGTTAAATCTGTTGATGCAACCCATTGAGCAGCATTTAGTTCTTAGAAGTCTCCTCATTTTGTGTTCATCCATAAGGTTTTTTCTTCTTACAGAGGAGCATGCTCTCAAACTAAAATCCACCTTGAATTTCTTCGAAGATTGGCTGGAGAACATGTAATCTCGTTGCTCCTCGTTGGTGTCTTCATCTTCTGTTGAAAGTTCAACTCTAGGGGTGACCTTCTCTACCCTGAGTGGTGTGTTTATAGAGGAAAACAGACCACGTGAAGCTATTCCCGGATAAGGCGGTGGCACAGTGTTAAAAGATGGTGACGGTCCATAAGAGGTTGTGGCAGCAGCTATTCTTGTACCATCTTGAAAAGGAGTTCTTGCAAACATCTCCTTTACCGCAGACTGGAATCCTGCAAATCCATGTGTGACAACTGTTGTGTGAACATGAGTACATGCTGCAACATTGTCCTCATTTGTAGTGAAGTCTTGGTGAGAGAGATTGTAGAGAATCTCACAGTCTTCTGTACATTCTGCATTCCTTGTGTTTTTGCACGAAGGAGGAGAAACTACAAATGGTGGGGGTAGCTTGTTCTTTGTGTTTTTGCACGAAGGAGGAGAAACTACAAATGGTGGGGGTAGCTTGTTCTTAACCACTTGTTGTGGCCTCTGTAGTTCTGGGGGATGGAAGAAAGGGTGGTGGCAGTCTGCTACAAACAGGTGGTGATGTTGTGTAAGGAGGAGGAAGGGTAATTCCTACTGGACTTAATGACGGGTGATGGCAGTCTGGTACTTGCTGGACTTGGAGTGTCTTCGAGAAATCAACAAGGATCTTGTAGAGGTAGGAGTCGGAGAAGCCCGGTCTTCAGAAGAAAACATGTTCTGGCCAAGCATTTCTTCAGAACTAGAAGAGCTTGAGACAACAAAAGGTGTTGGAAGTTTGTTCACGAAGCGGTTCGTCATCTTCAACAACTGCAAAGTAGTGTGGAGACATGAGAAACTTTCTCGACCGCAGAATGTTTCTTATTCCCGAATACAAGACCACACTGTTCAAGTGGAAGTCCTAGTAACAATTAAGCGAAAGATAAACTAAAAGTTATTCCGAAATACAGTGGAGCAGGAAAATAAGATAACGTATTCCATTTCACATAGAAAAAGAGCAGGACATAAGGGGTACCTTTAAAAGGAAATTTTGGAGCTCTCACTTCTGTATTCTAGTCTCTGAGTTCTAGATGCCAGCGCCAATGCCCTTGATTTTAAATACAGAGACTGTATTCCCGTGTGCATAGAGAAATCATGGACGGGTGAGTGCAAAAAGTACATTCTATGTTCATTTTCCCTTCTGTTGCCTTTTTCGGAATACACTTTGGCTTCTGTGAAGAACCGAAAGTGTATTCCAGAATACACTTTCGCTTTAGACGAAACTGAAAGTGTATTCCAAAATACTTTCGTTTTCCTCTGAAGCCAAAGTGTATTCCGGAATACGCATTCGCTTCAGACGAAACTAAAAGTGTATCAGTTTCGTCTGAAGGCAAGGTGTAATCCTGTGTAGAATTTACCTACTTTTTCCTCTAAGGGGATTATTTTCTTGCACTTTTTAGACTACAAGAAGCCCTTTAAATCGTTGAAATTTGTGTTAAAAAGTCTTATATTTGTCATGTTTGAGTATAGAATTCTCTTATTTTATTCCCGAATAAGATTTTGTCTTCGTTTTATTTTCTTTTCTTTTTTTTCAGATTTTAACAACAACGTTTTTAGAGGCAAGACGGAAACAAGAAAGCTCCACGAAAAACATTGAAGGTGACGAAGAAACCTCACCAGCAGGCAAGGGTCCAGGAAACAAAGGAGTCTGCTGTGTATGAAAACTTCCAGACGCAGTGGTACATAACAAGGAGAATTGGAGTAAAGTACAACACACTAACTTTCCTCCACGTCTGTGGAAGTCCGGGTGGCAAAAGGTTTGATGACAAAGAGTTTAAATGCATGGGTGTCATCAGAGACATTTCCGAAGTTGCCAGTCAGTCTGGACAACAGAGACGGCTATCCTTCGGAATGTCTCAGGGATTCATAGTTGTGGACCAGGCCTATTTTAGACTTGGTAGAGTGAGCCCTCAAGCTTTGTATAAGTACATGACTCATTACATTAAGCTGAGGCTGGCTGAAATCATAAGAAGAGTACAATCTACTCAAAGTGAGGATTTTGCTTGCAGCAAATTCGAAGATGAAGTAGTGGAAGAGGAGAAGCAAGACGATGCCTCTAGTCAGAAAGAACAGGAGGAAAGTCCTAGTGGTTCAAAAGAGCATCAAAGGAAGAGCCGGCCATGAGGCACCATTGCAGCAAAAGAGCAAAAAAAATGCAAGGTGCAGGAAATTGTGGTGCAAGAGATTCCAGAAGAAATGCCAAAGAAGAAAAGAGGAGAAGAGAGGTCGCCATTAAAGAAAAGAAGGTGGACAAGACCTCAGAGAGAATGGAAGAAATAAACTTCCACAAGTATGTGCAAGACGTCATGTATTTGCCAATAACTTCCATGAGGTTGCCACCAAAGAATGAAGCTGGTGAACGCCCTCTTCAAGTTCGAAAGATTTATGCTGGTCACTTAAGGAACCTGAAGGATAGGATCAAGGGCAACCCTAATGCCCACATTGCTCCAATTGTCATTCTCATGGACAGAACCCAGTGCATGGACCCCAAGGAGTACGACAGAGAAAATGCAGACACTTACATGCATTACGTTCTAGGGGCAACCACGGTTTTAAGGCAAGGAGGCAGTTGTACAAGGAGAAAAATAACCCGAGATACCTCTCTGTCCGTTGTGCTATTTACTGTGGCCTGACGGACAAAGAAGCGAAGATCGTTGCCAATATGCATAATGCTGACAATGAGTACAAACTTAAAATGAGTTTCGTCCACAAGATTAGGTTCATGCACAGGGAGTATGTGATATTTAAAGAAAAATGTGGAGAAGATCTGAAGAAACCAGCAAACTCCTTGGAGTTGAAGGAAGTGTATACTATCGAGTGTTGCCTCAAGTACGACGAGGCCAACAAATGATAGTCTCTGATAGCCCACGACAACTGGTTTCAACTAGCTTTTAGAGATGGCAGAGTAAGTGCTTTTTGTATTCCGGAATAACCCTACAGTTTTCCCATTAACAATTTTTATCTGAATACAGATCTGGGATCTTCAGAACGAGATTTTCAACATGTTTGAGAGAGGGGAGTTGAAAAGCAAAGGAAAGGTCTCCAACAAGAAAAAAGGCTCCGACGTTCCAAAAAAGGAGATGACTATAACTGCCTGGAGAGAAATGCAGAGCTTCACAGATATGGACTTGCTCGAAACGCTACTGCAGAAAGTTGTGGACAAGGAATTTACGCTGGAGGAAATGTCCAAGGAGCTGCACAAGTATGTTGAGCGTCACACCCTTTGTTTTTCTTTTGTTTTTTTGGAGTAGGAGTCACATTCATCAAAGTAAAAAAGTTTTTTGTGGCACATTTGCTTAACGGTGCACAAGTGTATTCCGGAATACGTCTCTCCCCTGATTCATGGCAAAAGTATATTCCAAAAAATACTTTTCTTCACACTGAAGCTAAAGTGTATTCCGGAATACACTTTAGCTGCGCAAAAGGGCATAACATATTCTGGAATACACTAGTGCTTAGTTGTAAAATAAAATTGTATTCCGGAATACACTTGTGCTTTGAAGTGTATGGTCTTTGTATTCCAGAATACACTTTAGTTGCCTCTGTGTACCGACTACGTTTTTCGTAGAAAGATTGATGTTGTGGTTATCTTTCAGCCAAAAGAAAGCCATAACATGTCAAACATGTTTGATCGAACAATTAAACATTGACAGTTGGGATAGATGTAAAGAGCTTTATCCTGTCGCAACTTCAGACGAACGCATCATCCAGTACGCGCCAAATTTTGAGGGCTGGATTGTCTTTTTGTTTCTCCTTTTTAGTTTTTCCGTTTCTGATTGTTACAGTGTGTTTTTTATTATAGAGCAAAAAGAAAAACAAAGACCTACCGGAGGGCTTCATGTACCTGGTAAGGACAGCACGGGAGGAGAGAATGTTAGCGGACAGGCGTGTTGTAGATGCTGAGCCCTTCGACTATGAACGCTTTACTATATTCGATCAAAACAATCTGTTTTGTATAGTTCACGGTGACTGCACGAAGTTGTCCGGATCAATCAAGCCTCAAGATTTCACCTTGATAATAGCCAACCTACTATATGGCTTCAAGCTTAAGGACAGCCGCTACGACGACCAACCTTTAAAGAACTCTGAGTTCAATGCTTTTGTCGACGGCACCTCTATGCTTCAAAATTTGCTCTACCAAATCGATTCCAAATCCTCTCAAATTTGAGGTACTAATTTTGATAATTTTTTCTAATATCCTTACACAAGAATTGGCAAAATTCTCTCTCCATCTTCGTAATCTCAAAAGAGCATTTACTCTCAAACAATTAGGGAACTGGCCTTAAGGTCGCTTTTTCTGTTTGAATAAGTGATATGGAGTTCAGATCATCACTTATTATGGAGAACTGGCTTGTGTTGGTAAGAAGTCAGGATTTCCATCAAAACACTAGTAATAATTCTAGTTGTGCAAACAGCTTTACATATAGTCTTTACTACTAATTTCGCTAGTCCATGTGGCACTTATTTTCGTAGGTCTATTAAAGAGTCTATTCTTTCGTATTGTGTCGAAGGCTTTATGACGAGTATGTGATATGTGGTTGAGAGTGTGTGGTTTGAAACCTGCCTGTCCCTATGCCCTTTTCTGTCATTTACTTGACCTTTGTTCTAGTACCATTCTGTTCCATTTTGCAAAAACCAAGCAGATCATTATTGTTTTCCAATTTTTATCTACTTTATACCTTGTTAAATGTTGTCATTTCATTGGTATGCTCTCATACTGCGTTGTTGATCATATTTGCGGCTTTTTCCCCTCCAGCTTTTGACACTTTTGTTGTTAAATCTTCTAGATTCTAAGTTTTATTCCTTGCCAACTTGTGCAATGCATTCTCCATTTATTGATTCATTAGATGCACCATGTCTCTGTCATATCTCCATCTATGATGCCCCTTTGTAATATAGTTTCTTCACATATATCTGCCAATTTATGGTGATCACTGCTTTACTTTTGCATTTTCTGATTCCTGGCCAGAATCTACAAGGTTTTCTGCTTATCCATGATGCTAATGTCTGGTCTTCCTGTAGGTTTTGCCATCTTTTCGTTCTTAGTATCTTTTGATTTTCTTTTTTTCTTTCTTGTAACTTTCTATTCTGTTGCGTTCTCCCCTTTCTTTCTTTTATTCTGTGTGCATTGTCATACCATATTGCACTTTTGAATTTGCTATATGCCTCTGTTTCCATCTGTTTTGTTTTATCTGAAGACCACCTTGTTAGCTTCCATTAGTGTTTTGCTCAATGTGTTTGTCCCTTCTTTTGCCATCTTGCCTGTCCAGTCAATTTCTTTCATTTTATCATTCATTTCTCTTGCTTTATCTTCTACTTGATCTTCATCTTAGAGTTCCAAGTGTCATATTTCTGCTTTTCATCTTTTTTTTTGTTGCCAAAGTCACTTGTAATGGCTGGTGTACTTCCTATTCCAATTGACCCATTTCCACTTGATGTCCTTAATTTGCTTTAATCTTTCGCTACAATAATTACATACTCCACTATGCTCTTTTTCGTGGCCGTTTGATATGTGTATCCTCCACTACTAGGCCTCCTGCTTATTCTCTTACCATGTCTGCCCCACTTCCCTTTACTATCCCTGGTGTCTTTCAGTTTTCTTTGCCATTCATCCCTTTTCCTTGTTAGTGTATTCATCTCTTATTGTTCTATTTTCAGCTTTCTATGTTTTTTCTCTTATCCTTCCATTTAGATCCCCCATTGTTATATCACTCCCGTTGCTTTCCATTTTCTATGGCTTCCTTATAGCCATTAGATTTAGTACATCTACATTCGGTGGTATGTATGCTAGCAAAATATATTCGATGTATTATAAAAATGATTAGGGCCTTCATGCAAATGCTTTGTTAACTAAACTATTCTAAGAATAACATGCAAATTCAAAACTCCAGCGTGACAAAAACCTAATCTTTTCTTTGCGAGTTCCATAGAACATGAAATCCCGTATAATATACTTACTAACCAGCAAATTTTCTAACAAGTTGTTGGCATTCCAAACGTTCCAAGTTGCAGATAAATTTCTTATGATTGCAAAGGAAGAATTCAATGATCTAATTGAGCACTCTATTCACATACGCATGTTAGTCCTTCTTGCCATGAACTCATCTCACTGTTAATTTTTGAAATCTTTGTGTTTCTTTATATAGCAAGTCTATATCCAAATTATAGGGCTATTTTTTCAGAATAGGGATATAAGTTCTTTTAGAAGCTATAAAAGTGTCTATCTTATCCACTTAAAAGAAAAAGTGTTGTTAGACATGACCTCAGTGGGGTTACTAGGATCATATCTTCGAGGGATCATAGATGTGCGCACTCAAATATGTTCTTCGGCATGGTATTGAAATGTATCTTAATGTATCATTGTACAATTTATCAGCACGCTTATTATTGCCAAGATTTCTTCCTTGAAAACCCCTTGGAAAAGGGATTTAATTCTGACACTAACACGTTTGTTGTTCTCTTTGATTAGGTCCCATAGGCAAATTTGTCTCCAAGGAAGATAAAATTCTTTCAATTCAATTAATTTCTAGCACATAAATATGTAGCATAATAACATGGGGTTTTTTGTGTGTTTTTGTACGCTTTTCACAAAGGTTTTCCTAAGATTTCATGGCGTATTCGAATGGATGTACTAATGCGTACATCTAGAGTGCACCATATCTTAGTCGTTGATTTAGTTTTTTTTTTTGCAATGGTCCAACATCGAAGGGCTCAAAACAAAAGCCCTCTTTTTATTTTAGGGGGTGAACATGCAAGCCTCGTGGATAGCATTTCAGGGCATTCTTGCAAAAAATTAATGTTCTTGTGATCAGACTTACGCAGTGGCATGGATAGGCAATGTACTCTGCTCAACGAAGAAATCCTGTCTGGAATGGCAAGCTAACGTTTTTTGTGGATGATTCAAGCATTCGAGACGGAAGCGGAGCATTTATGGTAGAAATTTATTCCCATGGAGCCCTGAGTGATTATTTAGTAGGAACTGTAGCAAGGCAAAATAGTGCCGCAAATACTCAGTTTATGGCTTATAGTGTCTTGTGAGATCTTGGTGTAAAAACATGGCATACTCAATGTTTCGTCGGACTCCATTCTGATCGATTCTTCTTCCTCTCAAACCCTAACCCTAATACTCCATCTTCTAGACCTAATTCTTCAAGCTCTAGGGCAACAGAGGCGATTATGGCTTATCCTCAACAATCTTACCAATCTACTGAGTCTATTTCTAAGGATTCTCACGAACATATCCCATTATGTGGAAGCATATCTCGTGCCTATATCCGTGCGGTTTCCTAGAGCTTTTCTTTCAAATCAAATAATGTGGACATCACGGCACATCGGTTTGAAGCGGCCGGATTTGCGGCATATTTGAAGCATCGGATTTGTCAAAGCGGATGTCAAGTTTTGGGCCTTTATAAAAAACTTCTAGGGCAAATCCAGAGTTCGGGTTTCTCCTACGGCCCGAGCTTCGGGAGGTTTCATCTGCGACGAGCTAGGGGAGTTCGGGAGTTCCGAGTTGGGGAGTTCTTTTCCTTTTTATTTTTGAAATTGGCGGAAGGGTCGGCCTGCGAGGAATCTCGAGATCTCCAAATGATCCACCGCAGCTCAAGTTTTTCACCGGAGTTAAGAAGAAGCTGTCATGTGCAACAAATGGCGCCTAGGGGTCGCTTTGCTTATTCAAACCTCTGCATTAATGGCTTCCTTGTCAAATTTCGTTGCATTAAATCGGTCGTTCCACGTGCTCATTTGCTCCATTTACGAGCATGATGATGCCCTACGTTTGCATATAAAAAGGGCTTCTATTTCTTCCCCGTACTTTTTTCAATTATCATGTGAGTATATAGTCCCTCCTTTCTCTCAATACCTTCTAATCCTCTTTCCGCTCAACCAAATGGTTTATAATTCTTAAATTTTTTCTCTTTTGCTCTTGGTTGGATTATAAGGCAAGCTTTCTTGATTCATGGCTCCAGTTTTCTAATGGTGAAAAACGGAACTACCAAATTGGTAGTTTGTTTGGCGATTCTTTGCTCCTCTCATAATTCACTTCTTTCGGTGCTTTAACGTGGAGTTTTTTTTGTTCTCTTGCGATTTTTTGAATACTTCATACATCTTTTGATTCCGGACACATATCGTAGTTTTTAGATTTTGCACAACAAGAAATGGGGATTTTGGCATCGCGATGATCGTAACACTATTAACCAGTTTTCTGTAGAAGCGAAATTTTAGCGAGGAGATTCGGCCCTTACACACACGAGATGATGTAAACCGGACATAACGAAGGATTATATGACGCATGTCTGCACGATGGACACTTTATGAAGTTTGGTTTTGCAATGGCTTGCAATGGCTTTTGTAGCCCACGGTTCTAGCATGGAGAATTCTTGAAAAAGCTGGATTGCTTGATCAAGCAAGGGGTACAATGCGCTGGATTACAGATTATTTTATAAAGGTTTTATCCTTCCAAGAATGAGCTATACTTCCAGGTGAAATTTCACCCCTTGTCCTTCTAAGCATTATGTTATCTTCAATTTTTCATTATGCATTGTGCTCTCTCTCGTTTGTTCTAAGCTTCATTCCACACTGTTAAACCATGGAATTCATTGCTTCAAGTTATGCAATGGCTTGCTTTCCTCTGTCCAAGCTCAAATTTACATACTACCTTGCTAGCATTTGTCATGTTCTTGGAAAGTTTTTGCATATGTGTTGCTCAAAATACATTAATGCTAAAGTATTCTCTGTACTATTCTCTATGCAGGTTCAAAAAAAAATTGCAAGATGTTGATATCTCTAGCAATGCTTACGATGGCAATTGCACAAACAACTAAGGAAGATCGAGTTTGTCGCATGATCCATTTCTATTTTATGTGTAACTATCAATGCCTACAGTTTTTATTCCGTCAAGACAAGCAAATTGTTGCAACAATGCTATTTTAGAATGATTTCAAGACAATTTGAGCGCATTGTTACAATGTTGTCATTTTGAAACCTATAAATTATGCAATTTAAAATATATGGTTTGCAATAACACACTTTTATTTTATTTTCATTTTTCTTTTTCTGTTTACCACAGAATTTATCTATGTTTGTTTCTTTTGTGGCCCGAAGGGCCAAAAAATTTTTGTAATATAAGAACCAACATAACTACTATGAACATTAATTAACACAAACCATTATATTATACATGTTTAATTAAATTCCCCCTTAAACCCCCTTTTGTTTGGGTGCATATTCACACGGGGGGTGACTTCGGGCAACGAGAGCTGTTGGATAGGCATATTCACCCCTTATTCCTTAATCTACACCGTACACAAAGTTCCTCGTTTGTGGGGTATGAATGTATAGAATTTGTTATACTGTATAACAAGATTTACAAAATACTATAAGATTTCAGGCAATATACTATATGGTGTTGATTTTGTACGTGCAAAACATAATTACAAGGGCTCTCGCTGCCCGAAGTCACCCCCCGTGTGAATATGCACCCAAACAAAAGGGGGTTTAAGGGGGAATTTAATTAAACATGTATAATATAATGGTTTGTGTTAATTAATGTTCATATTAGTTATGTTGGACAAGTTTATGAAAGATAAATGGCGAGATTTTCATTTGGAAAAAGATTTGAATCAAATGTATGAAATTGTGCTTTATGGTAGATTGACGAGATACAATGAAAGTCCACCTTTCTTGGCTAGGCAAAGCCTCAAAAGGGTTCGTGTTTCACCCCTTTATCTTTCATATGTTACCTCATACTTGACATTAAAGACCGAAGATGTTGTATCATGGCCATATGGTACATACTACACTGTATGCTATGGGAGGAAGGTATGTCCACATACATGTCACATGTACTTGCTTTACATTGAATTTCATAGTCTTTTAGCATCTTAACAAGAAGGAAAATTTTAATTAATAATGAGTTAAAGAAAGAAGGAACATTCTTTCGTTTCTCGTTTTGATCAAATCAAGCTGTACATGTATAGTTTGGTGATGTGGTACACTTGAAATGAATGGGGTACATTTATTGTGCCTTCTTGGCTTTATGGCACAATTGAAATGAATGGGGTACGTTATGATACCTTCTTAGCTTGAAGATTATATAACTTTTAATCTCTTTGTTACCTGCAACATACGTATTTCAGAAGTGGCTCAAATTATATGTTTATGGTGCCAAAGCAATAAAGTAGAAGTATACCTATTTCTATGCACCAACTGCATACCAATTAGCTTCACTCAATATTCTAGGTCCTGCACTTCCTCCTACTGCACACATTAGCTAGTTCTTATAATGGTTCACCAAAGTGGGCATAGCCAAATTTAATCCTACATTCAAACAAAAGAACATGACTGGTTGGTCTAGTGGTAAGGGTGGGGGGTTTGGGGGGCAATGTCCAGGGTTCAAGTCCGTGGTAAACCAAAAAATTGTTATTATTTATCTTACAATATAAATGCCTTGTAATATCATACCTAGGCATCCTTTCTATACATACTTGGGAGAAGTAATTGTACATGACAGTAACTTTCATAACCTTATCAGCACTAAAGCCATCAAAATGTCCCAAAATCATGACCTGGATAGATTTCCATGAAAAAGTGGCCAAATTTATGGATTTTTACTTCCCATTGCTATTTTGGTGTGTTTCAGTTTTCTTTTCCATTCATCACTTTCCCTTGTTAGTGTATTCATCTCTTGTTGTTCTATTTTCAGCCTTTCTATGTTTTTTCCTTTTATCCTTGCATTTAGATCCGCCATTGTTATCATCACTCTCTTTGCTCCTCATGTGATTTCACACAGGTGGGAGCATCAAGCCAGCAAGCCTTAGCATAAGGCATCGGCAGCAGCATGACAAGATTCAGCAGCCAGAACTGACTCTGTAGCACGATTTTGCATCTTCAAAGGTGAGCTTCAACAGTACCTGCTTAGCCTTGCTTTGGCCCTTTCAGTCACGCAGACCCCAGCTCGGTTTGGATTTGGTTTTGCCCTTGCCCAGTAGCTCAATTTCTATAGGAACCAGCGTCAAGGAGGATCGGCCGGATCACGGTTTGCCAGGCATCGATTCAGCCCGCCTCTGGTCCCCTTTGTCACTCATAACCTACCTTGAATCCGGCGGAGCTTCAGACCAGGTTTGGGATTGTGTTTTGCTTTGTTCTGGTTCATCCCTTGCCCAGCTATTGGCTCTGCTTTCTTTGTCTCCGCTCTTGGAGGTACTTTGTTTTGTGGCTCGTATCCTACAGTTTCGATTCCTTGAAGCTTGGAGCTCCCTTCTGTTCTTATAAGCACTTCTGCTCGCCCATCCTCTTGTTGCTCTGAATGGCTCGTCAGATCAAGCGCATGGCCAGGGAGACCCGTAAAGGAAAGAACCTCGTTAGGCTGCCTGAGCCGATCTTGAATAGGCCCTATGACCCCGTGATTGCGCCATATCTTCAGGCAGCCCCATCATTTGGGCCTCAGCGCCCTATACTGGCACACCCAGACTCACCCCCAGACACGCAATCCGCTCCAGATGCATCTTTGGCTGCAGCCTTGACCAGGATTGATGCTCGGATCCATTGTCTGCCTCTAGATTTGTTGGTCGGGATACGCACGATCCAATCGACAGTCACACTCACAGGAACATCGGCTCAGTTGCCCTTGGGAAGCTGGGTCCAGCTTTTAGAGATCTTTGCTCATAGGCTGATTCAAAGACAAAGACGGCGATTACACCCGTACCTCCCACAGGGTTAGCGTCTGAGCATGTGGATGTTACGTCCCAGGCCGATGATGCCACACCTATGCCCACACGGCCGTCATCCGAGGATTGTTTGCCCCTACCGCACGGTCCCGCTTTGGCTCGACCAGGCCACGGCACTTACCGTTAGCCCCGAACCCACGATTGTGGGTTTGGAGGAAGCAAGCGACACTCCCGGGCAGGTGAGGTGACCCGTTTCTTTGCAGGTGATGCACGAAGGCGGATGGCATTCTCTCGCTTCGCCGAGTTGGAGCGGCATCTACTTTGAGCCCTGGCCATTTACTTGGTCGGGCCGGGGATGCTTTGTCCAGCCGCACATCCTCCTCGCCATGGCAATCACTTGCAAAGGACCTCCTTCTCCGGCCCGGGAAGACCTTATCCCGCCACCCACTCTGCCGACGGAAGGATCAATTATGTCGAAGTCCGCGCGAGGCTCGTCCTCGCACCTAAGTGGGCCAGGTGTATAGAGGCGGCCAGGCTATCATTCGGGATCACTGGCCACTTGATCCGTGGGCAGTGTCTGTGTAGTTGATTTGACTTCGACATCTGCTTGGGCTTATGCCCTTTTGTTTTGTTTTATTCTAGTATTGTGATTCGCTACGGGGCATAGTCCCCCGAGTTCTGTGTACTGGGGCTAGTCCCCACGTTGGATTTTGGCTTCGGCATTTTTGGTTTGGTCACGGGGCTTGGTCCCCGAGTTTCAGTCTGGGCTTTTGCCCTCTCCTTTGTATTGGGTCCCATAACCCGATTGGGTTCCGCGGACGTTAAAAATTTCTTCCTTCCTTCCTTCCTTCCTTTCCATTTCCTACTGCTTCTCAATAGCTTTTAGGTTTAGTATAACTACATCCAGTGCTATGTATACTAGCAAAATATATATGATGTATTATGAAATAAATTCTAGAGCCTTCATCATATGCTTTATTAGCTTAATCATTCTAAGACTAACATGCTAATCTGGCACTCCAGCATGATAAAAACCTATAACTTTCTACTTGCAATAATCTTTTCATTGAGTGTTCCATAGACTATGAAATGCGTACAATATATTTACTAACTAGAAAATGTTCTAACAAGTCGTTGGCATCCCAAGCATTCCAAGTTGCAGATAAATTCATTATGATTGCAAAGGAAGTATTCAATGATATGTTGTATTTCTTTACATAGAATGTTATGTTTGTAGGGGTATATGGTAGAGGTTGGTTACCTTTTTTAAGAGGTTCGATATTCCCTCAGAACCTTAGGAGAAATCGTATTTCATATTTCAAAATCATAGGCATCTCCAATCATAAATGGCTATAAGCGAAACGAGGGCTGTATGTTTGATTGGACCCCAAAGGCATATTTGGTCTCCGCGGACGATAAAAGTCCTTTCAATTCAATTTTTTTCTAAAGATAAATGAGTGAACATATTTATGATGTTTAAATTGCCAAATTTTTAATTGCAAATGGTAGATTGACGAGATACAATGAAAGTCCACTTTTTTTATGGCTTGGCAAAACCTCAAAAGAAGTCCGTGTTTCACCACTTGATCTTTCATATGTTACCTCATAGTTGATGTTAAAGACCGAAGATATTGTATCATGGCCATATAGTAGATATTGCTTCAATACTATATCCTATGGAAGAAAAGTTTGTGCATATACATGCCATATAGGTACTTGTTTTACAATGCATTCAGAAGTCTTTTAGCATCTTAACAAGAAAGCAATTGTAATTGATAATGAGTTAAAGAGAAAAGGAACATTGTTCCATTTCTCTCGGTTTGATCAGATCAAGCTGTACATGTATAGTTTGGTAATATGGTACAATTAAATTGAATGGGTTACATTTATTGTAGCCTCTTTGATTTTTGGTACAACTAAAATGAATGGGGTACATTTATGGTACCTTCTTAGCTTCAAAATAAACTAAGTTTTAACGAGGAGCTTCTCTAGCATCTACTACCAACACTACAATGGAGGGCACCAGCAGAAGCAGTTATTTGTGGAACTGACGCTGCTGGTCTAATGGCAAATCTTTGAGCTATGGTATATCCTGGATCGGCACTTCCACTTCCTGACTGTACAAAGAAGGCACCATTGAGGAAAATGTCTCCTTGAGATTTCCATATCCAGTTACTATTTCTACCAGAAGCTTCTCTCTTTGTTACCTGCAATATACACGTCACAGAAGTGGCTCGAATTATATGTTTATGGGGGCAAAGCAATAAAATAGAAGTAATACCTGCTTCTGTGCACCAGCTGCATACCAATTAGCTTCACTCAATATTCTAGGTCCTGCACTTCCTCCTACTGCATACATTAGCCAGTTCTCATAGTGGTTATTCACCACATGGGCGTAGCCAAATCTAACCCTGCATTCGAAGAAAAAGAACATGTTATTACTTTTCTTACAACATGAATGTCTTGTAATATCATACCTAGGCATCCTTTCTACACATCCTTGGGAGAAGTAATTGTACACGACAGTCACTTTCATAGCCTTATCAGCACTGAAGCTGTCGGAATGTCCCAGAAGCATGACCTGGATAGATTTCAATAAAAAGGTGGTCAAAAAGTACGGATTTTATAGAAAAGATGGCATCTACCACTGACCTTGTCATGGTTAGTAAAGTGGTTGTTAGAGATGGTAACCATATTAGAGGCATGGATAACATCAATAAGTCCATCAGTAGCATGGGAGAGAAAGTTATGATCGATCCAGACATTGTTAGATCCAAAGACAGCAATGGCATCACCGTCAGCGCCGTTACGGTCGCCAGTGTGGGTGACGGAGGTCATGATGGTACCGTGGGAGCCAGGGACGCAGTTGATGATGGTAAGGCCATGGATGATAACGTGGCTAGAGAATTGGACGGTAAGGCAGGGGCCACCGTTACCGATAACCACGTTGGCACCACGGCCGTCGATGGTGGTGTAACTATTGACCATGAGCTCCTGTTTGAGGCGGATGGACATGCTGGACGCAAACACGATCCAAATGGGCCCGATTTGGACGGTACCGTAGCGCAGGGTTCCGGGCGCAGGATGAACCGGGTCATCGCCAGGATCTGTCACCACGTATAGCCTCCCACCCTTGCCCCCCATTGCATTCTTTCCAAACCCTACTGCGCAATCCGCCAGATGCATCCGGTTCTTGCTCCAGTTTGGGTCGTATCTCCAACAGTTGTCTATCACATTTCCTCCATAGCTGTACCTGTATAACAGAATTGAATTGAATTGAATTGTCCATAGACATAAACATTTGTCGAACTAGACTGCCATGCATTATTACCTCGGTGCTGGTGCTGATGCTTCTACCGGTGCAAATATAAGCTGAGAACATATAATGAGAACCAGGAGCATTACACAGATTGGTCGCGACATCTCAAGTGTTTCTTCGCCTTCCAAATTTTCATATTTAAGCACTCCTTCGACACCCCACGTCTCACGTCCAAGTCGTGACATGAGCAGCTCAATCGATCGTGCCACTATATATTATGCCTTTTTATTGGGCCCGACCCAACATCGATTGTTGGTCAATTGACCAGGGAAAAAAAAAATTTAATTAAATTACTCCTGGCCCCGGTCCGGCAGATACGTCCACCGCAGCAGGTCGGTCTATCTTTCAGCTCTTGTTTTTTATCATGCTATTTAAAAATGCATGTTTCATGCTTTAAAATGCTCCTGTTTTCTAGACATGGGCTTCACAAAGTATTAAGAATTCGGTCTAGATTCCATTCGCTTTCAGAAGCTCCTAGATTGGCACAACCTCTTCGCGGAAATATTTCAAACTGTAGCCTGGAATGCAGTATTGTACAGCCAGATTCGACACATTTTTTCTGAATAAATGTCCCCTCTCCATCTCTATATGTCTTCTTCCAATTCTAGCTTGTGATGACATAAAAATTCAGGATTCTTGTGGTAGAAAACACTCATCACTAACAGTATGATTTTGATGCAGCCATTTCCAACAAAATTGAGGCATTGTTTTTTGAAATATCGAGAAGCATGTAGTTTATTGTCTTTGAAGGATTTAGTTTAAAATATGCTCGTGTCATGCATGCTTCACTTTAGTGCTTCAATTTAATTTAATGCTTCAATGCTAAGGGCACATTTTTATGGTAGGAATATATAATTCTGGCTGTTTTGAAGTTGTTTTAAAGGTTTATTTATTATTGGTTCTTCACGAGGTATGCAGATTTTTTATGAATTATCTGCACGAACATAAAAGTTTAGATTCCTGCAAAATAGGCCACAAAATATCCCCAAAGTCGGCCTCCTCACCTAAGTCCGTGGGTCGACCCAACTACGTAAGTCGCCACTATAATAACACAGTTTTAACATTGTCTTCAATTCACTTTGAGCCAAACAAGTAAAAATGATAAGGATGTAAAAATAAGTTACTTTATATTTTGCTTTTGCATCAAATGAGATCGTGCCACATCGCATATCTTTCTAGAACCTCTCTGTAAGTTCTCGCTGCTTGCAATTTCTCTAAAGATTTTACCTTCGAATCTACTTGCAATTCTGGAATCCTGTTCTACTCAGAATTCTGAGAATTTTTACTAGGCACAAAATGTAAAGTAACATGTTTCCACATTAAGAGAATGTCTCTCATTCCAGAGATACAATGCCTCCGTCTAACGGCTTCGGGAATGTTTCCATCTCTAGAGAGACATTCTCTTAGGGAGTGTTTCCATCTCCATAGAGACATAAAGAAGTGTCTTCATAAAACAGATATATCATGGATGTCTCTTTATGTTGTTAAAAGTTAAAACAGTTTTGGAGTTGTCCCTAAAGCTGCAATCACATCCCTCTGATGCGAAACTCTTAAGCTTTTAAGAGTGACAGGAAGGAGAATAAAAAGATACATGCATATAATACTAAAGAAATATTTTTAATGGTGGACCACCTGATGAAATTTTGACTGTAGACCCAAAGGTGATGGGCCTGGACAGATGTGAGCCATCAAAGTAAATGCAACCTTGCCTGCAACCCCACCTAATGTGCATTACCTCATCCTTCTTCACCCAACCACGAAGATGTTGGACGTGGGTCTCATAAGGTAAAATAGGTTCCCGCACCATATACTGCAGATTTTCTGACAGCAATGGCATTGAATATCCTCCAGCAGAATGCATAGCTGCTGTTGAACCTGCTGCTGTACATAAACGCAATCCACTTGACCGGCTGTGAATTAACGGGGTGATCTGGTCACCATTGCTTTGCTTGCAGATTCTGTATATAACAGAAGCTCCATCAACCAGTCTTATCTCAAAATATGCACATTATGCAGCTTACACAGGTCCAAGGATCCAAACCTAAATGTAAACCGCGACACAGATGCTGGATTTGGATGTGCCAGAAGTACGTCATTCAAAGCAGGGATGTCATATGCTACATCATCAATATATGTTTGGATTCGATGTAGCTCAATTGCCATTCTCCTCTTTTCTAATATTTCATCCAGCACCTGCATAAATATGACAGTAACAATACTTTCAACATTTGATTGGTAACAAAGACATGCTCACTTGAGCAATTCAAATATTCAACATACAGCAGAAGTTTCATAAACTACTCATTAAGTCTACAATAATGTTCTATGGATACGCACTTGTTGGCCTGTTTCTCCAGTACTCTTGCTATGCAATGAGCTGATGCAAACTCAGAGGCACCATAAGTAGGCCAAGTTCTTGTAGAAAGAAAGTTTAACGGACATTTTCCTAACTCCAGTACTCTTGCTATGCAATGAACTGATGCTAACTCAGAGGCAAGATCCCATAAGTACGTCCATTGAAGATATGCACCAAATGACGCCTTCGCCATCCACATGGCCTGGTGCAACTGCTGCACCCCAGCAAATGCGCATGAGATAATGGTGCATACATCACAGACTTATTGTTTATAATGTCTTCAATAATATGCGCAATAATTATACAACTGTTTGAAACATGAAGAAAGTTTTAAACCTCTTGAAGCAATAGCCCATATAGCTAAAGAAGGACAATGGCCGCATGAAAATGGGGAAGTTTGGTTTAGCTTTTCCATGCTGAACTTGATCAAGAGAATAAAAAGCACAACATAATATTGCAAGCCAGGGATGTCAAGGTCTATGTTCTGCCCTCACCATAATCAGTAGCATGAGGTCTTTAACAGTTCTAATAGATGTTCCAAGTGACTCATTATAGAGAATGCTCCATGCTGACAATTCATTCAATTGTGAAGAGAGTATTTTATTTTCCATCCATCTTATGTCAAGCGGCTTAAATTCTAATCCTTAAGCAATACACGTTGTTATTTGTTCTAACAACTCCCATTTGAACATGGCTACAGAATTCCCTTACACTGGCATAGATTTAATTAGACTGATTAGGTAAGTACTATTACCTGTAAAAAAAAGGGGGATATGGTGGCAATATCTTAAAATTGAAGAGAAAGAGAGCTCTTCAAAAGGGACAGCAGTATTCTGGGACAAACAACCATAAACTTCCCTTATTCCACAAATCTAGTGCATGGATGCAAGCATTACATTATCATAATTACCCTAAAGCTATTATCATAGATTTACAGCTTATAGAAAAGCAAAATCAATTTCATATCTTGGTAAATGAGCAAACCTGCTCAAAATTGTCTGCGGACGCACCGCATAGGTAGCCTCTACTACGTGTTGCATCGAATTCTTCTAGCTTAGATTCTACCTGGGGTACACAGGAACAATATGTCATTTGATACTTAGAAAAGTAATTCTATGAATAACTGAATAACTTGATAGAACTATTTTGGAAGTTAAGGAGCACCAAATAGACATATTTATCAAACTCGTTATATTGATTACTAACTGCAAAGGTATTTACCAAACATTTCATACTGATAATTAAGAAGTTAACCTCATCAGACTTCGTTGGATCTGAATTGACTCCCAAAACTGGAATGTCATCATCCAAATAATGGCTGGCTTGCAATAATGTCCCGTCTCCGCCAACAGTAATAACAAGATCTACACCCCGAATGGGTCTATCAAGCTCCTCTCTCATAACAAGTTTCCAGTCCACTGCCTTGCGATCAAGCACATCCTTGCATTTCTGGACTGTTTGTTCATGAACCTGATGCCTGTCAAACAAATTACCAGCTACCTGAAAAAAAAAACAAGAGTTTGAGCCATGACTGTTGCTAAGTAATTCAAACCATAATCAATACATCCATCCTCATCTAGCAAAATCCTTTGTTCAGAAGCGAATTTAAAGGATCTTACGCCTAAATATACTGAAGATTGCAGGAGCCAAATACCTGGTTTTGAAGAAATGAAATATCCCGGTGGATGCCAATATATAAATCGTAGGCGCTGCGCTTAAGAAGAACTAAAACTCGCTTCATGGTAGCAGACATGAGGGGTAGCCATAGACAACAGGGGAAGAAGAAGCATCACGACATACAGACGGAATGAATGCGTAGGTTATGTAGTATAAATACTTGTCCTATCTGCAACTTGATATATAACGTGATCCAAAAACAATCTGCCACTGCCAATTGTTAAAAATTCGTTCCCTTGGTCTAATACAATTTGTGATAGCAGCAAAAAATACTTAGTAATGGGTTTGTGTTGGTTCATATGGCGCTGATGTTTGAATCTGCATTTTCGCCTTGTGTTCCAATGGCGGTATGATGACGAGGTGTTCTTCCTAACAACTCAATTTGTTCTTCGAACTTCCAATTCACAAATCATGTTTTAATGCCCCATTGGCAAACTCAAATAAATAAAACAGTAAAATATATAACTTGGCTAGGATTACTAAAAGATAGTTGGGCGGGTGGGTCTCTGTATGTGCGTGCATTGTGACACAAATTAATGCACACAATGGCATTTGTGTGTGTTTATGCCATTTATCCTCCATCATTTATTTCCATTTTGTAGTTTGAGTTTTTAAAAGTTTGAGCACCTGAACTGTAGAATGCCTTTCAAATGGTGGTTGCTAGGACTTTTATGTCGTTGCTTTTAACATTATGGGAGGGAGCCAAGCAAAGGCCCAATGGTATAAATCCCATTGTGATCTAAGTTCCCATTGGTCAGTTTCCTATTGATCATGAAACCCCGAAGCATTCTAGAGGTCAGAAACAGGACCAGAAGTTCCCATGACTGCCTCATTTTGGAGGAGTCAAGTAAAGGTGTCCATGGGAATGATGCTTGTTTGGCGCCGAGGTCCGACCTTCGCATGTGGGTTAGAAATCTCAGGCATTCCAGCCCATGGGAAGGCGCCCAAAGGAGATTACATTGAACCCTTATTAGCATTACTATCTACTTCGGTCAATACCTCCGTAGGCTTAACATTCCATATTGCATCTTGAGCAAAACACAGATTGCATATCTGCCTAAATATTTTCTATTCCCAAGAATCTGTGTTAAAAGCGTAACAATAAGTCATATTAAGCCTAGTTAGGCTATAAAGACGTGTATGTGTTATCATCAATACAAGATTAATAATCATTTGCTTATATCTAATTCATTTCTGTATCAAATATTTACACATTTCCCTATCTTTTTGCATTTTTTTAGGCATTCATTACGTAGCCATCAGGTATACAATTGCATTATTTTATAATATCCAAGTCACACAAGCATTATACTGCCCAGCCTTTCATTGCAATCTGTTAAGTACATAACTATTTAGAAAGATATTAGTACTCAAGGTATTTATAAAGCTAAATTATCATATCAGATATATTGTACATCAGGTAATGATGCAAAAGGTACATTGGTGTTTCTTGGTTTATCATCTTTCACCAATTGTGCTTTTTTTGCCCTTGCATACTTTCAAGAAAAGCTAAAATATGTAGTCCTTACATAATAATTGAGATCAAATCTAAGCGATCTGCGATTGCCATCCAATACTTACATATAAGAAAGTAAATAGAAAAAGCACTCTAGTTTAGTTTTATTAGCCTCTATCATAGTCTGAGACTAGCTGTGCTCCATTGTTTTGTCATCCAATCACAAGCCTGAGCTTATGTTGTTTAAAAGAAAAAATATCTACTCCATAGTAGCCATAAATTTGTGTTATGATCTGTTCTAATATTCCATATAGCTTAGATTTAGCAAAATATTTTATATTAGTAAATACCTTCCATGGGGTTGATTAAGATACCATGTTACATTAAAATTCTCATCTTTTCTAGCATTTTGCAGTCCATGGCCATCATTTGACTATTAGTTTTGAGTTATTGGCATCCACCTTGCAGCAGCAGCCCATGACTGTCAGATGCTACACGGCTGCCATGCTCAAGATCATAAAACAAGAACAAAGAGACAAAGGTGTACATAGAATATGGGAGATGTGCTCTTGAAATAAAACATGGTTACATCTGAAGAGGCTCTGGTCTAATACAGTATAGACCGCAAATCTGAGCCCTAAATCTAGCTAAATCTAAATTGTACACTTCTGTTAACCTTAGCATGTGTCAATTTTAATATGCCTAAATGCCTAATATAGTTTTCAACCACTAGACACTTAACATATGCACGATTTGGACCACTTGGTGGTTAACAATGCTTGCCGCTAAAAGTTTTTAGCATGAAAACATGTATAGACTTTTATACGATAAATTCAACAATTACAATTTGATGCCAAAAATTAGTGGAATAAACGGTGGTAATGGTTGGGTTTTATCGCTGAAAGCTGAACATGAGTGCGTAATATCACTCAATGCCCAGACCATGTCGATGTCGATGGGCCAGAAGTTTTTTTTTTTTTTGAAGAACGTGTTTTACTTCATATTATACACTCAAAATATTACAAAGTACTTCCAGAAGTAAGGAATGTCCCTGAAGCATCAATCACTTTTAGATGATCACTCCATATTGGAATTTTAATACGATCAGGCCAATTGGAGATCTCGAAGCAATTATACAACTTCTTCTTAATTTCTTGAAGCACCACACGAGAAGAAATAAACTTATCATAAAGACCTTTCTTCGCCCCATACACTCCATATTAGCCAAGACTTTGCCATGTGAAATGCAATCCTTTTAGAAGCGATCCAACCGATTTGGATAAATACCCAAAAAGAAAGTCCGACTATCCAAAGATACTCCAAAAAGAGAATGCGGCCGGGACCTAAGACTACTCATTTCGCACACAAATATAAACAGTGCTCCAATGTTTCAATGCACCGCTCACACATTGGGCAAAGTGGGCTTACTCCCGGCTTAAAGCGATGAACCATCTCATTAACTCTGAAAGAGCGATGAATCACCTGCCAAAGTAGAACATTTACCTTTGAAGGATTATATTTAGACCAAACAAGGTTCCAGATGGATTGCCATTGAGAAGGCAAAGTCTGTAAGTGCCATTTTCGAGAAGGTGATAAAGTATTTGATAGCCATCCTCTTATATTTCCAGAAGTTGTATCAATGGATAAAGTATTTCCAGAAGTTGTGTCAATGGATAGCCATCCTCTTATATTATGAGGTGGCCCAATATACGTGCCAAAAAAAAAAAAAAAAAAAAAAAAAAAAAAACTTAAAATTAAAAACATGGAGACCTTTAAAAATATAAATACCATAAATGTGAACCACGTGATCAGCCATAAAATCGTGAGTGGGCATTGATCAGTTTGTGACTATGCGTTCGTGCTCCAAATATGCATGTAAAATAACCATGGCATAGGAAGGGCCATTGTGACATTTTACGTATTTATATGGTATCTACACATATATAATTGAGAATGTCCGATAGGGACGTCCAGGTGGCAAAAAATCTGAAGCTCTAAAGCTTAACGCATATTTTTCCCGGACAATTTTTTGCAAGAAGAAAAGAAAAGAAAAAATGATGCTCCGTTTCGACTCACCTTACCGCCTTCATCGCCATAGCCATAGACATAGTCGTGAGAATTTCGGCACAATCTCTGCCTGTTGTAGAAAATTCAGGTGTTGTGCGCTTTCCATCCTGATTTTAAACACCCAGATCACAGAAAGGAGATGAAAAGCCATAAAACTGGAACCACTTCTGAGACAAGAATCCCTGATTTCTGCTCCTAACGCCTCTGTAATGCCTTTGCCTATCTTCCCCTCAAAAATGGATTTTGAATTTCTTGGTTAAAAGCTCTCGAATTGACAGATTCAACCTATTTGGGCACAAAAATCCCTGTTTTACGCAGACCGAAATCCCTGCTTTTTGCTTTGCGATATGCTCTGTTTTCCCCCAAAAATACTCTGTTTTTCCCCTTTGATACGATTTGGGAGCACAGAACTGGTCCGCATTCTTCTGCAGGCTATGGCATGTCTCAAAGGCAAATCCGGATCATCTGATGGGCGAATGCTTCAAGTCCAGACTTTCTAATCTCAGAATGTAATCATTTTCCTAATTTTATATCACCCGCGCAGGCACTTAGAACACTGGCAAAAGTAATCTCATCTGGTCTTACGAAATCCTCTTGCAAAAGGCCTCTTTACCATCCTTATGCTGAGAAAAGCCAGCAATCAATGAGTTCCGTGATACAATATCTCGTAAAGGCATCCTGTCAAAAACTTTGTTAGCTCTACTCTACTTATCAATAATTGTATTGTTGACAAACACATCAGCTGTGCAACCATCCTTGGGTCGGAAAGCATGGGGAAAACAGAGAAACAAAAAAAAAAACAGTAAAAAATGCCCCTTGCCGGCCTCTGAAGAATGGACGACCGTCCAGTGGCCAAGCTAGTGTCGAAGAAGAAGCGCTTTTCTCTGTTTTTGTCCTTTAAATTTGGCGGACACCAGCTATATCTGACTATTCTCTATTTTGTTGCCCGAGATTTTTTTCTTTTCCTTTTTTTAAACCCAGACCTAGATAAGGTTTTTTCAAAATCTTACTCTAGATATTCTCTCATCTATCAATTACATGGATGGATGGACCAGAGCAAGTCACCTTGGCCTTTCTAGTTTGCATTCTCAAGTAAAGGTTCTGGAAAACAATTGTTTATAGACCATGTGTGCCCAATATTGCCTTTCGTCAAGCATAGTTAAAGATGCACAAATCCTCTCAAATGTGTCGAGTGTGTGATATGCAATCTAGGCATATATATTGAATGTCTATAAAGAAGTTGCATCTAAAAAATAAATATTGATAAACCATATGTATGATGTCATCAAACAATCTCTAGGGACCCAAACCCTTCCAAGTTCATGAAGTGTTAATAAGCCATACAAATTTTTCAAATTTAAACAACTTGAGTGCACCTTCATGACCTTAGGCTAAAGTAAATTTTGATAGCATTGTGGAGGGATCCTACATTCATGATACCAAATCTTGCGTCTCCATGGAGTGTGACTACACCCGATGACAAGTATGTTAGGTACCACCACACCCAATCATTAGCATGATGGACTAGGTTATATACCACATGTAAGAACTATAGAGAATAGTATCATAACAAAACCACCATTGTGCGACAACGATCAGTAGCTTCCTCAGATAGGAGGAGGACTAGCTGGAGTAGTAGCAGGTCTTTAATGTCTTAAGGATTAGAAGCAAAGCTTCAGTGATTTGAGGTTGAGTGAATAATTCCAAGTCCCAAGCTTATTTTAATACGTTAAAGGTTGGTTGTGGCGATGTTTTTTAAGTGGTAAAATTTAGAACATTGTAGAGCATTTAACTTTAATTTTTACCAGTGGTGAAAATTGAACATTGCGAAGCATTAAGGGAAGTAGGTAGAACTATATTTGCACCGGGAAAATTGTTTAAAGGATGTATATTTGCACCAAATAATTTGTTAGATAGTAGATGCCAAGTGTAAGGCAAATGTCCTGCGCTTTGCTATTGTGCCAACCAGTGCAGTAGCCGCCTTCGGTTTTGGTTTTATGCCCGGACGGCTGGGACGTTGTTTCCTGAACGAAGTTAACTTAGGTTGAGAATTCCTCGCATCAAGTTGGAGGTCTTGACACGCACTTCAGACGTTTTGTGCTGCACCCCAACCTATAGAAGAGCAATCATGCTAAGCATAGATATAAGACATGCAACCCAACAGGCCTGGGTGGTTATAGATGGCTCACAATGAACGGTACTGGAGCATCCAAAAAATCCAACATTTTATTTGGCAAGATCTATCAAAAGAAGATGAAATGAGATGCGCAGACCTTTTTAAGAGTTACACTACTATTCCTTAGCAAACAACCCATCCAAGGAATTTTTTGCAAGATAAATGCATATATAAGTATGACACGATTAGCAACATGCAAATTATAAAAGAGAGAATCCCATCTCCCTAACTTGACAAGAATTGAAACTCTGTATGTCTTTTACATGTTAATCCATTTTACCAATCGAAAGTGCATCTTCAACATGCATTAAACATACAAGGAAGGACCTGGTGAACAAGGGCCTGGTGGCATGCAAAAGAGCTTTAGACCTTTAACTGTGAACAAAGCATTGTATTTCGATTCCTGCAAGTTGATAGAGTGATAGGAAAAATAAGCGATGACCTTTGTTTGAATCTATCAGTTGTAATTCAAGGATGCCTATTGTGGAAGCTGAACTATCACAAATCCCAAGCTAGATAATATCTGGAACATATCGTAAGTCTAGTTGATAGGGTTGGAAGAAGAGAAACGTTCGCGGCGGCCTTGGCCGCCGCGATAAGTTTCTTGTACGTATAAATGTCATGACACGTCACTATGGGTATTTTGGGGCCATTGTGGAATAAACTAAAAGGGTTTAAATTAGCTATGCTAAAAATACCAGTTAATTAAGCCAATGGGATTAAGCCACCTGGACCAACTCGATTGGCCCACGCTACTTACCCATTTGGGAAGTAATCAAGTGGGTCTCCAGCCCCAATTCTGCCCCAAATCAATTTCCGAGGAGTTGGAGAAGGAGCAGCTGCTTGTTCAAACCTGTCAACCCAGCTAACCATGGAAACTCTCAGGGACAATGGATCAAGCCAGGACATAGGTTAGTACCTAGATAGAATGATCTTCTAACTAACCCTTCTATGTGTAGATTTGTGATTAGTCTCTATATATTATGCTTTGATTAAGGTTATGGTTGAATCGATGTATGTATAGTGGATGTTCTCTTTTTGTTCCTCCTGTGTTGTGGGAATTAAGGGGTAGAGACCTAAAGGCCATCTAGTAGTAGATATGCTCCTAGCTAGAATCCCTTAAATCCCGTTAAATGTGGCCTGTGCACAAGAGCCCACCTGGCTAGGGATGGTATGTTGTGGTTCAACACCATACAATGGACACGGTGGTGAAGTAGAGGTGGAACCTTGCCTCGCATGGCTAAAGGATTCCTATAGTATGCTAGGCTTATAGTCGGTCACTGTGTGTGGGCCGGGTATAGGTCTGACAGCATCTGGGTCGCAAGATATGTGCCTATAGGGATGTCCTAGACTCGATGAGCACGGCTGAGGCCGGCTTGTGGGTTTTGGGAGGTTAAGTCAGGTATGGATGTGGGGGTGCCAGTGATCAGGGAATAAATTACTAATTGCATATTTCTATTTAGCCATAATGGCTTTAGCTAAACTTGCCTGAAACTAATCCCAAAACTTTCTGTGTTTTAGCTACACTCTTCAAATTTTCCCTCTCATACTTTCTAGCGTTTAGCTAAACTAACCCAAAATTCATCCCAAAAATTTCTGAGATGCGGGCACAGAAAACTTCAAGCTAAAATTATTATACTTTTTTCCAATTGTTTCCATTTACTTTAGTCATTTTTTGTGTGGAAACTTCCTAACAAAATGCCAACTAGCTAAGTTTAGGCCTCAAATTATTCCATGGATGCTAGGAAATAAATATTAATCATATATTTTCTTATTATCTAGAATTATTTTAGCCAAACTAGCCCGAAACTCATTCCAAAATTTTATATGGCTTAGCTAAACGTTACAAATTTCCACACTCTTATTTTCTAGCATTTGGCTAAAGCGCTCAAAGGTTAGGGTAGGCGTGAAAAAAGTTAAGCTAAAATTATTATTTTTTCCTCCATTTTTTCCATCTACTTTAGCCAACATTTTTTGAAAATGTGCTAAAAAATCGCCAAATTGCTAAATTTAGCCCTTAAGTTATTCCGTGCCAGTGATGCCACGATCCTCTAGCCACCAATAGAACCATCGTGTTCGGGAGGGGGTTCACCCCTTTCTTGCCTCGTCGGACCGAGGAGATATAACCTAGAGTATAGGGTGATTCCATGAGATTACGTCTCCGGAAGGCTACAACCATGTCATAGCATATTGCAGCCTAACTGCAAAATGTGCACAGGAGGGGCGAATGGAGTGGACTACCCTAGCCATTGTTCTATGCCAGCCAACGCCATTGTCATTATTTCGTCCGTTGTTATCTGGAGGCCCTGACTGTCAGTTGACTCCCATGAGTCTGAGCCCAGGATAGAACCTTCATTTATGGTGCATTTCCTACGTTATATTGGTATTATGTTGATGTTGTCTTGATGATGGATGGGCCACCCTTTAGGGTGGCATACTATTGTGTATGTTGTGCTAGGTGCTAACATGTATGTACACTTCCACTATATAGGATTCCCATAGAAGGCATGGGGCGAATGACACCTCCCTGACCTTCGCCCGGACAGTTGACCATCACAAGTGGTCCGAGCCAGACGTGGGGCCTTTCCATAGTGATGGAGTCGCCATGGGAGGGGAATTTCCTGTCTTTATACGATGGGAGCATCGTATAGGTTGGGGGAGCGTTACAATGGTATCAGAGCTATGATCTCGGTAGACCTTGATCATAGCCTTGGCCAAGTTCTAACTCGTTAGCTTGATTAATCATTAATGTAGAAAAATCACCCTAACCCTTAGGTATTGTGCCATTTAACTTAAGTAGGAGAAAAATGGGAAGATTATGAAGTAAATTGTAGGATGTAAGAGTAGGACCCTGTTGAGTTTTTGGTAGAACAAGGTCCCTGACTCTCAGAAGCCATAACTTTTCGTAGGAGGCTCGGATGAAGGTGATTTTTGTGCCATTGCGTTGAGAACACTTAAATTACTTAGGATACCCATTGGATGGCATACCAAATGTCATCATTTTGGCTCTAGATTCAAGGGGGCATGTTGGGGGAAAAGGGGTCCCAGAATCATGAGATAAACTCAAAAAAATCCCTATGCACCCACTTATATGTGCCTGCCATATAAAAAAAAACTTATACGTATATTTTGTATTAAAAGAAGAAAAAAAGTTAGGAGTAAAAAAAAAAAATTCGGGTATGTTTATTTTCTCTTGGTCGGTCCTTTTTTCTACACTATCATTCCTATTATTTCAGGTTGTCACATGGGTCGGTTATGATGCTTTGTTTTGTTGGGTCTTGTCGAGTTGTTTGGTCATAGAGGTTAGGTCTATTATTGTTGGTGCATTTGTTGCGCTTCTTGCTCTGAGCCAGGATGGTTATTGGAAAATTTTGCCTAGGTTAAGGTGCTTTGTTGGTCTAGAGATATGTTGCTTACCCTTCTAGGTTCGTCTAGATATTGTTTAAATACATGTTTGTCGTTGTATGCAATAATAGAAGCCTCTTCATATGCATATTGTGCGTTATGCACGTTTTGTAACGGTTGCTTGGTTATTTATATAATTGTTCCAGCCCTAGCTTGTCCTTTCAACACGAGGTTTAAGGATGCATTACCAGGCTCGATGGTTATTGGAGGTCGAGTTATGGCTTTTCATTCGTCTTGAGTAGGCAAGGTTTGTGTATGGTTTGGTGCTTGTAATGTCTTCGTTTCTCGTAAGCTTTTATATTTTTATGGGTTCCTTCTAGTGTTATCGTGCTATGGGGTTTTCTGTTAATATAGTGTTTTATTCTACTTATAATTTTAGTATCAGATGTGGAAATTGTAGTTCATGCATGCACTATAATCTCATCTTCGTCATGTTTTATATGCAAGTCCCGTTTGGCCCCTCTTGTTATTCGCTAAATTGTTCGTTTAATATTGCTCAATCCATGCATTGGGTTTCTCATCTTCAACTTGTCAAGTATGCCACCTCATACAAGTATTCCCACATCATGGGCATATTTAGTAAATGGCAGGGGTTCGTGTCTTCTTGACAACGGGATGAAATTTAGATGGGTCGGGGGACACTATTTTTAAGTATCTATTTAATTTTTCTCTTTGGTCTTTGCGATTTCTACAGGTAAATTCACTTTGCATATGAGCATTTATACTAAAATTGTCATTCTTTGGGTAAGAGCATCCATTTGGGAATATAGTAACTCCCGTCGAAATCTGATTCATTGCTTGGCTATTCCATGGATTTCTATCTTTGCAGTCTAGGTAGCGTCCTGTGCAACATAGATTTTAGTTGTGGGATGTGCATCTGTTTGGCAGTTGATCTCGTTTTGCAAGTTAGACGATTCTCAATCCACGTTAATTTATTTCAATAGTTACATAGTTCATTGGTTTGGTTAGAAGTGACTCTTTTTTCTCCAATTTCTCTTGCATGTAATTTCATTTGATATTCACTATGCTTGCTCTATTTGTTTTACCTCATTACTTCTCCCTTCTTCTCCTCCTTTTTTGCATAAGTGTCTCGTCCCATTCAACCTTTGTTGCAATCAGTGGTCCCTTTGCTCTATTTGTTCTTTTACTCCATGTATCTCATGATGTCCCCTTCATTTGTTTTTTGTTCCTCGATATCTTCCGATTTGTTATGCTTTGGTCCTCATTTCTTGATCCCATTTCTTTGTCCACATTTCTTTTTGTTTCTATTCTTTCTTGCTCTAAGGTTTTCGAGCTTTGTTTCTAGTGGTAGGCATAGGTAGGTGAGTGCATGCTATGTTCTTAGTGGTTTTCATGGATGCCCTTATGAGAACCTATACTCGCACTTTATCATAGATTCTTAGTGTCTCTTTAGTGCCTTTGAGGGCCCTTTGGCCATTTGCATTTTGTGACCTTGGCTACTTTGTCTCGTTTTGCTCTGTTCCTCCATTCTCGATCCCTTTTTCCATCCATTTCATTCTGATCTTCTGTTTGTCTTTTTTTACCCTACATTTGTTCCTTTCCCCTTTTGTTCCATTTTATCCCTTGAAAGACATCTTTGCTCTGCTATTGTCTTGACTCCCTCCTTTGTCTGCCTCTTGACTCGTCGTAGTTCTTCTTGCCTTGTTGGTCCAGTCATCATGCCTTTTCTATGTTGATCCCTTACGAAAAGGGAAGAGTTTGTTTGGTGTACATCTATCCTGCATGATGTTTACATGACATTCCCCTTTTCGGCCTGCATTTGAAATTTCAAAACGCGGTTATATCATCGCATATTCATGCATGTTGTAGTGGTTCTTGTTGTTGGTTGTCTTGCATTCTTATATGGTTTTTATTCTTGTTTCAGGTTGCACCCAATTTTCTTCATGCATTCCTCGTCTTAGCATTGACCCCATCCTCGCTGACTCTGTGGCATCATCTACCGATGTTCTCAATTGCCTCCTCTCTGCCTTGCCTTTTTTGGTAGTCTTTCTGTTCCTTCCAGCAAGTGCTAAGTTGGATTCATTTTTGGCTATCATTTGCCCTGGCTCGACAATCTGCCTGCCAACCCGTTCTTTTGTTAGAAATCATTCATCTCTAGTTGTCGACATTGTTTTTGCTCTCGCCACTTCTGACTTCCTTCTTATCGATACCGCCTCCATCGTGCCCTCTCACCCTTTCTTCTGTTCCCTTTTGGGGGTGGTCCCAAAAGATCATCAAGTTATTCATCAAGTTGTTCTCTTGAGTCTGTTAGTCCCTTGATGTCATCTTCCGACTATGTCATATGGTCCCCTTTGGATTCCTTGGATTCATTGTTCCAGGCTCCAGATTTCTGTCACCTTAATGGTTCCTTTTGTTCTTGAGTCTCGGGATCACTATCGTCTTATTTTTGTAGGTTATGTTTTTTCTACTTTTGAAAGTTTGCTTGGATCAGTTATGCATGTAGGGTATATATTTAGGTTTTAGTCCTTATTTGTCATGGTGTTTTGTCGTTATAATATTCACTGTAGTTTGCTGGTACATTGATTCTTCGGTTTTGATTTCAGGTGCTCTTTGTTAGCTTGTTGACTATGTGGACTATGTCCTGTCTTCATGTCTTCCATTTTATGAATTCCATGGTGGGTGGTTTCGGTCTTTCTTATTAATAGTGGGGTTTGCATTGTCTTCATGAAAGTTCGCTTGAATCTGCCCAAGTTAAGAAGTTTCTTCAGGATAACCCATCCTACCGGCGATTCCAAGAATAGTTAGACTCTTGATCCCGGAGGCATTGTACGAAGAGACTTTATGCATCCCGGTTACCCCAGGGTTTCTTGGGCCCTTTCCCCTCTACTTGCATTGGCATCCCGCATCGTCTCATGCTCATTACTTTTTTCCTGGCATCGAGGTGCGCCTTATAGTCTCTCGTGGCCTCGATCTATAATGGGGTTTGAGGTAGGTTCCTCTTTGTGTCGGATGATGATATTTGTGCATAAAGACCTTTCCCTAGAATGCTATGGTTCTCTTCTTGTATAGAAGATAGGGAAAGGAACGCTAGTTTTGGCGCCAGATCTCCTTTCGGACCCAGGCTTTCTTTGGCATAAGCCTGCTATAATGCAGACTCTCTTTGGCCCTTTCTTCCATAAAAGACTTGTGTCTTCCTGATTCCTCATCGGCGTTTCCTCTAAGCTGAATCTTGTTGTTGTATGGAGTTCCCCCCCTCCCATCTCTTGTTCTTCTATATAGGTTTTACTTTTCGTTCACAGTTGGCCAATGGGCTTCTGCATTTTTCCCAGCATAGCACATGGCGCTTCTAGAGGGCAACAGGGGGACGCCCCTCCGGGTCCAACCTATATTTTCCTATCTCGGCGTAGCCCCGTGGCCTCCGAGGATCCTTATAGATCGTCTTTTAAATTTTTGATATTGCGTTCTTGTATTTCTAGTCCAACTTTATAGCTTGCTGACTCTTGACCCATAGATGGCTCCTAACACAGTTGACTGTCACATGTGGTTTGATCTTGTAGTTTGGAGCTCACTGATGTGCATGGGGCTGCTTTTTATATGCCCCTAGGTCGAGCCTATCTTATCTATTAAAATGGTAAGGTGTTGGGTTTCGTGCCGGAACGCCGCAAGTTACGCCGCATGCGGCGTTCCCTCTTCCTATTGCGACAGAGTTTTCCCCTTGCGTCTTGGCAACGACGATGTTGATCGAAGATGCTGATCGAAGATGCTTTGGGCACAAAAGAACTGTAGTGGCTCTGACCCACTGCAAGAAGGGTTGCGTCAATTCGTTGCTCAGAACAAATGTTCCTATTTGCTCAGAACAAATGGCTCAGAGCGTCTTCCTATTTGCTCAGAACAAATGGCTGCCCCATCGAACTGGTGGAGCCTATCGGTACAAGGCCTTCGAGGCCATTTTGCTGCTTGGGCGCCTGTACTTTGCCACTGTGGATATGAGGATTAGGGTTCGTAGAGGTGGCCGTACCTCCCAGATCTATGTCATCCGCCAAAGCATTGCCAAGGCTTTAGTTGCTTATTATCAAATGTACGTGAAGAGCAGTCCAAGAAGAAAATAAAGGAAATCTGGCAGCTCTAATGGCCTGGTAGAGAACATTATCCCTAACAAAAGCGCAACGTTCTTGACATCTGGTACATTGTTTTCGTGCCAGCATCAATATGAGAGTCGCATTTGGTCTCAGGTAAGGACCCTGAGATGCCGATCTTCAGGCTTTGCAGTGCGCAAATATAGCCATGGCACTATTTTGGGCATCCACTAATTCTTTACTCTGCATGCAGAGTCGAAGCTTCTGAAAGAGGATTATAAGCAATCATCATGATGCATACCAGCAAACCAGTGTATGCTCCATATCTCGCACTTCCTGCTTCTCGAACGTGTTTGCTACAACTTTTTTTTTTTGCCCATCTGGTAGAACTTCTTCTTAAATTGGATTGTCTGCTCTATTTAAATTGTTTGTTTTGCCACACCTGTACATTGTGGCCTTATGGCTACTAAGCGGCATCAGTTGTTTTCTCACTCTTTGGCTATTAAGGAATCGTGGAGGCTATAATTTGATCCGGAGAATACAACATGTTGCTAAGGAGAAGAGTGATATGGCATGAAACAGGAACGGATCAAGATGTGTAAAGATTCTGATGTATTAGGTAAATCTGTGGCAATAATTTTGGCTTTACTTTATAGGAGGCTAAATTTGTGATCACTGAATAGGTCTTTGCAATGTAAAGGACATTTCCCATTCCTTTCTTCTTCTTCTTTTCCTGCATGCAGCTACTTGAACGGACCTAATCCTCTATGTTTCTAAAGCATAGTGATCGAATGAGCCTGCAAGGTCTGTTTTTATAAATACTGTTCTTATGTTAGGGAATAATTGTGAAGGCTTAGCATTTTGCTATTCTCTCATTGTACTAATAGATACATGTCAATCTAGATTCTGAATGACATGTTTGCTAATCAACAAGGTTAGAACATGTTATTATAAAGGTAGGAACTGCATTCACTTGAACTGAAACTTAGATTTCAGAACGTTGCACATGTGCAGAAATTTTGTTTGCAATAAAAAGCTAGCTAGCATTCTCTGAAAATTTACTTTGCACTATAATCTCCATCATAATTGCATGTATTTAGATGTGCACATTAATTTAGTTCGAAATAATATTTAGTTGCTTATTAGCAAATGTACATGAAGAGCAGTCCAAGAAGAAAATAAAGGAAATTTGGCAGCGGAATGGCCTGGTAGAGAGCATTATCCCTAACAAAAGGGCAACATTCTTGCACTGCGACTCGCATGAAACCAACAAAGCGCCCGATAGATAGGCTTCTCATTCATCTCAGCAGATTTTCTACAATGGTGGACAGTGGATAGCCGCACACATGCGAACTACCCACGAAAAATAAAGGGAAAATCCAATTATATCATTTGGACCCCAAAACAAATACAATGCTAATAGATGAGTGGCTGATGTACCTGCCGAAAGCTTATCACCGGGATTAAAAAACCCCGCCCTTTCGGGTTTTCGAAGAAAAACCCTAGTGATAAAGCCGAAGGGGCTTAGACAAGCGTAAGGCATAGAATCGCTCCCAAAACCAGCGCATGGAGAAGTCAAAACGGATGGCTCGCCAACTGCACTGCACATCACCAACAACAAACGAGAAACATACCAAAGAATAGCATCACCCGGTGGGTGGAAAAAAGCATCACCCACCCGTGGAAAAACATGATAAAACGAAACTTGTACAAAATATAATAAACAAAGAAGGGGGAGGGTGGGTTCAAAGAGAATAAGGTGCTGGCGAGAGAAGAGGAAGCGCCCGATGAAACGTCGATGTAGAACTCTGCAATAAGTAGCAAACGCCCAACTTGATGAACGGCCCAAAAATGCATCGCGATGCATGCATCGCGACGCATGCATGCTTCGTCTTGAGTACAGAATGCCGATTCGCTTCTGCGAATCGGCGACATTCTTGCACCGCGACATTCGCATGAAACCAACAAAGCGCCCGAATACCAAAGGACTTCCTTAACAAACTAGGATCGAGGACGAAGGTCACAGGATGAAGGCTAAAGGCCGGAAAGGATAGCAGGAAAGCAACGCCAAATTGGCCAAACCAGGCAGGAAGAAGCCCCTCCCCTGCCTGGAAACAAATCAAAGAGAATAAGGTACCGCTGAGAGAAGAGGAAGCGCCGATGAAACGTCGATGTAGAACTCTGCAATAAGTAGCAAACGCCCAACTTGATGAACGGCCCAAAAATGCATGCGATGCATGCATGCGACGCATGCAATGCATGCATGCTCGTCTTGAGCAAGAATGCCGATTCGCTACGCGAATCGACGACATTCTTGACATCTGGTACATTCTCTTCCTTCCAGCATCAATATGAAAGTCGTGTTTGCTCTCAGTTAAGGACCATGAGATGCCGATCTTCAGGTTTGCAGTAGGCAAATGTAGCCATGGCACTTGTTTCTTTACTCTTCATGCAGAGCCGAAGCTTCTTAAAAAGGATTATAAGCTACTATCACGATGCATACCAGCAAACCCGTGTATGCTCCATAGCTCACACTTTCTGCTTCTTAAACATGTCTGCTACAGATTTTCTTTTGCCCATATGGTAGAACTTCTGCTTAAATTGAATTTTTTGCTCTGTTTCAATTGTTTATTTTGCCACACCTGTACATTGTGGCCTTATGGCTGCTAAGCGGCATCAGTTATTTTCTCTCTCTTTAGTTATTAAGGAATCGTGGAGGCTATAAGTTGATCCGGAGAATACAATATGTTTCTAAGGAGAAGAGTGATATGGCATGAAACTGGAACAGATCAAGATGTATAAAGGTTCTGATGTATTAGGTAAATCTGTAGCAACAATTTCGACTTCACTTTATAGTAGGCTAATTTTGTGATCACTGAATAGGTCTTGAGCAATGTAAAGGTCATTTCGGATTCCTCTCTTTTTTTTTCCTGCATTTTTCTATTTGCATGCACTTCTTGCAGGAAGAGCAGCAACTTGAATGGACCTAATCCTCTATGTTTCTAAAGCATAGTGATAAAATGAGCTTGCAAGATCTGTTTTTATAAATATTGTTCTTATGTTAGGGAATAATTGTGAAGGCTTTGCATTTTGCTATTCTCTCATTGTTTTAATAGACACATGTCAATCTAGACTCTGAATGACATGTTTGCTGCAGTGTTGCAGCGTATTGTTGCTCTGGAGCAGGTTAAAGTGCGGGAGGCACGTGTGAAGGCGGCCTCGTTTGTTATAAGTCTTAAAAAAAAGTTGGCACAACTTAGCTTAAATATTGTTCAAAAGTTGTTGCAAAAACCTACTTAACATGCGATAGAAAGTTGACAAAAGGAGGTCATTGCTTTGACAAAAGATTTGACACTATGCAGTAGAAACAATGTTGACACAACACAAGCACTTTGTGTGAAGATAGTAGTATTCGACACAAATTTGTCACTACACATAGGACTTGTCACAAGGGTTGACACTATACCCCCATCCTCTTGTATTGTCTTCATGAAAGTTCGCTTGAATCTACTTTATGCATTCCGGTTACCCCAGGGTTTCTTGGGCCCTTTCCCCTCTACTTGCATTGGCATCCCGCATCGTCTCATGCTCATTACTTTTTTCCTGGCATCGAGGTGCGCCTTATAGTCTCTCGTGGCCTCGATCTATGATGGGGTTTGAGGTAGGTTTCTCTTTGTGTCGGATGATGACATTTGTGCATAAAGACCTTTCCCTAGAATACTATGGTTCTCTTCTTATATAGAAGATAGGGAAAGGGACGCTAGTTTTGGCGCCAGATCTCCTTTCGGACCCAGGCTTTCTTTGGCACAAGCCTGCTATAATGCAGACTCTCTTTGGCCCTTTCTTCCATAAAAGACTTGTGTCTTCCTGATTCCTCATCGGCGTTTCCTCTGAGCTGAATCTTGTTGTTGTATGGAGTTCCCCCCCTCCCATCTCTTGTTCTTCTATATAGGTTTTACTTTTCGTTCACAGTTGGCCAATGGGCTTCTGCATTTTTCCCAGCATAGCACATGGCGCTTCTAGAGGGCAACAGGGGGAAGCCCCCCCAGTCCAACCTATATTTTCCTATCTCGGCGTAGCCCCATGGCCTCCAGGATCCTTATAGATCGTCTTTTAAATTTTTGATATTGCGTTCTTGTATTTCTAGTCCAACTTTATAGCTTGCTGACTCTTGGCCCATAGATGGCTCCTAACACAGTTGACAGTCACATGTCGTTTGATCTTGTAGTTTGGAGCTCACTGATGTGCATGGGGCTGCTTTTTATATGCCCCTAGGTCGAGCCTATCTTATCTATTAAAATGGTAAGGTGTTGGGTTTCGTGCCGGAACGCCGCAAGTTACGCCGCATGCAGCGTTCCCTCTTCCCTCTTCCTATTGCGGCAGAGTTTTCCCCTTGCGTCTTGGCAACAACGATGCTGATCGAAGATGCTCGTCGAAGATGCTTTGGGCACAAAAGAACTGTAGTGGCTCTAACCCACTGCAAGAAGGGTTGCGTCAGTTCGTTGCTCAGAACAAATGTTCCTATTTGCTCAGAACAAATGGCTCAGAGTGTCTTCCTATTTGCTCAGAACAAATGGCTGCCCCATCGAACTGGTGGAGCCTATCGGTACAAGGCCTTCGAGGCCATTTTGCTGTTTGGCGCCTGTACTTTGCCACTGTGGATATGAGGATTAGGGTTCGTAGAGGTGGCCGTACCTCCCAGATCTATGTCATCCGCCAAAGCATTGCCAAGGCTTTAGTTGCTTATTATCAAATGTACATGAAGAGCAGTCCAAGAAGAAAATAAAGGAAATCTGGCAGCTCTAATGGCCTGGTAGAGAACATTATCCCTAACAAAAGCGCAACGTTCTTGACATCTGGTACATTGTTTTCGTGCCAGCATCAATATGAGAGTCGCATTTGGTCTCAGACCCTGAGATGCCGATCTTCAGGCTTTGCAGTGCCCAAATATAGCCATGGCACTTTTTTGGGCATCCACTAATTCTTTACTGTGCATGCAGAGTCGAAGCTTCTGAAAGAGGATTATAAGCAATCATCATGATCATGATGCATACCAGCAAACCAGTGTATGCTCCATATCTCGCACTTTCTGCTTCTCGAACGTGTTTGCTACAGCTTTTTTTTTTTTGCCCATCTGGTAGAACTTCTTCTTAAATTGGATTGTCTGCTCTATTTAAATTGTTTGTTTTGCCACACCTGTACATTGTGGCCTTATGGCTACTAAGCGGCATCAATTGTTTTCTCACTCTTTGGCTATTAAGGAATCGTGGAGGCTATTATTTGATCCGGAGAATACAACATGTTGCTAAGGAGAAGAGTGATATGGCATGAAACAGGAACGGATCAAGATGTGTAAAGATTCTGATATATTAGGTAAATCTGTGGCAATAATTTTGGTTTTACTTTATAGGAGGCTAAATTTGTGATCACTGAATAGGTCTTTGCAATGTAAAGGACATTTCCCATTCCTCTCTTCTTCTTTTTTTCCTGCATGCAGCTACTTGAACGGACCTAATCCTCTATGTTTCTAAAGCATAGTGATCGAATGAGCCTGCAAGGTCTGTTTTTATAAATACTGTTCTTATGTTAGGGAATAATTGTGAAGGCTTAGCATTTTGCTATTCTCTCATTGTCCTAATAGATACATGTCAATCTAGATTCTGAATGACATGTTTGCTAATCAACAAGGTTAGAACATGTTACTATAAAGGTAGGAACTGCATTCACTTGAACTGAAACTTAGATTTCAGAATGTTGCACATGTGCTGAAATTTTGTTTGCAATAAAAAGCTAGCTAGCATTCTCTGAGAATTTACTTTGCACTATAATCTCCATCATAATTGCATGTATTAGATGTGCACATTAATTTAGTTCGAAATAATATTTAGTTGCTTATTAGCAAATGTACATGAAGAGCAGTCCAAGAAGAAAATAAAGGAAATTTGGCAGCGGAATGGCCTGGTAAAGAGCATTATCCCTAACAAAAGGGCAACATTCTTGACATCTGGTACATTCTCTTCCTTCCAGCATCAATATGAAAGTCGTGTTTGCTCTCAGTTAAGGACCATGAGATGCTGATCTTCAGGTTTTCAGTAGGCAAATGTAGCCATGACACTCTTTTGGGTATCCATTGTTTCTTTACTCTGCGTGCAGAGCCGAAGCTTCTTAAAAAGGATTATAAGCTACTATCACGATGCATACCAGCAAACCCGTGTATGCTCCATAGCTCACACTTTCTGCTTCTTAAACATGTCTGCTACAGATTTTCTTTTGCCCATATGGTAGAACTTCTGCTTAAATTGAATTTTTTGCTCTGTTTCAATTGTTTATTTTGCCACACCTGTACATTGTGGCCTTATGGCTGCTAAGCGGCATCAGTTATTTTCTCTCTCTTTAGTTATTAAGGAATCGTGGAGGCTATAAGTTGATCCGGAGAATACAATATGTTTCTAAGGAGAAGAGTGATATGGCATGAAACTGGAACAGATCAAGATGTATAAAGGTTCTGATGTATTAGGTAAATCTGTAGCAACAATTTCGACTTCACTTTATAGTAGGCTAATTTTGTGATCACTGAATAGGTCTTGAGCAATGTAAAGATCATTTCGGATTCCTCTCTTTTTTTTTCCTGCATTTTTCTATTTGCATGTACTTCTTGCAGGAAGAACAGCAACTTGAATGGACCTAATCCTCTATGTTTCTAAAGCATAGTGATAAAATGAGCTTGCAAGATCTATTTTTATAAATATTGTTCTTATGTTAGGGAATAATTGTGAAGGCTTTGCATTTTGCTATTCTCTCATTGTTTTAATAGACACATGTCAATCTAGACTCTGAATGACATGTTTGCTTGCGAATGTTGCGGCGTATTGTTGCTCGAGGTTAAAGTCGCGGGGAGGCACGTGTGAAGGCGGCCCCCTTACGGTTGAAGGAGGGGGACACAAGTTAAATCGGTGTTCTTCGGGCGACTAAGCAGTGGCGATATCAAAGATCTATATGGCGTCCCTTGCTTTGCGATGGCGGGACTTTGGAGGATCTCGCTTGCTTTGCGGGTATGTGCATGCCCATTTCTCGGGGTTTTTCGCAACAAGACTCTTCCCCTATGAGCGAGGAGATCGCGGGGAGCTTGTTTTGGGGGTTGTTAAGCCATCTATTCAACCTCACCAGCGTGAGAGCTTGGAGCGAGAGCTCTCGGAGAGGGATTTAGCAAATGGCATGTATGTGCATGGCCAAGGATAAATGTCCCGGGCTGGATGGCATCCCCAGTGGAGTTCTTCGGACTTATTGGGAGTGGGCTAGTGAGTCGATTGTACCCGTGGTGTATCTTGAGTTCTTTGCGGTCTTCTCAAATGGATAGGATCTTGAATACCGCATGCATTTCCTTGATTCCTAAGGTTAAGCGACCTTCTACTATTAATGATTGGAGGCCTATCTTCTTGTTGTCCTCGTGTATAAGATTATTGCGAAAGCCACGGCGTGAAGTTGAAGCCCGGTGTTGACTTCTTCCATTAGTAATGTGCGATGCAGGTTTGTCCCCAGGAGGAACATTTTGACTAATGTTGCCGCGACTTATGAGGGGCCTTTATTGGGCTAGAAGAACGAGGTCAAGGCATTGCCTATCTTAAGCTTGACTTTGCCAAAGCTTACGATAGTGTCCGTTGGGGAGTTCTTATGCGCCATGATGTTAGCGTTGGGCTGTGGTCCACGCTTTGAAAACGATCATGGGCTGCATAGGTCGGCCGACGCGGACTACGGTGGTGTGCGTAGTGAACCCTTCGCCTTTTTCTCCTTAGGCGAGGGGTGCGTCGGGGGTGCCCTTTGGCGTCGTTTTTGTTCTGATTGTTTACGTTTTTGGCTGCGGGAGGAGGGAGTGGTGGATGGGCTTCGGATGCGGGGATGGTAGCCCGGCCAGATTATTAACCCGGTTCGCCGATGACACTTTCCTCTTCTTGGTGGCAAAAAAGAGAGGAATTTGCGGAATGTGAAGGGTTTGTTGGATACTTTCTCCTTGGCCTCGGGCATTCTTAAAATTGGGGTAAGTGCTCCGCATTATGGGCCCCAAATGACTCCGCCTCCCCCTTGTTTGGCTCTATTTCCTTGGAAGGTGCTTCCGTAATGTGTGTACTAAAAGTTGTTGGGTATTCCCTTTGGAGGGGATGTTTCCATGGGGAGGGTGTGGGATGAGATTTTGCAGGGGTTGCAGAAACACCTCAATTGGTGGAAGGGTAGCAAGTTGTCCATGGCGGTAGGATCACTATTGCCAAGTCGGTTACTTTGTAGCACTCATGTGTATCTGAAGATCTGCGATGCTAGCTCTGAGGGTAAGATCTGTGCTTTGGATAAGATTGTTCGAAATTTTATGTGGGGCGGGGATGATGAAGGGGCAGTTGTTAAAGTGGCTTGGTGGAAGTGTCTCCGCCCCCGGGAGGATGGGGGCTTGGCCATTCTGGATTTGGCGCTGCATAGTAAGGTTACATAACAAATAATGTTCTTCATTATCATAGCAGAAAACAACCAGTTGTGCAATATTGGTGTGATGCAATGGAGATGTTTAAAACTATATCGTTTCAAATGTCATTTTCCATGAAAATTAAAAATGATGAGTGCTTGATCTTCTTATTGCTAAGATATGTAGGAATGAATAGGCATGCCATAACTAAATGGTCAACATGTGTAAGACTAAGAAGTGAGAACAATATCACTCGTAGCACTGTTCTCCCCAATCAAATATTCCTGCCTTAGACATTAGTAGTATATTTGGGGAGTGTTCTCTCCAACGGAATGGTGCTTAGTTTTTTTTTTCCCCTCTCTCTCTTTTGTTTATTCCATACATTTTGGGTGATGCAAAGAGTTTAATCCATTATTTTTCTAGGAGAACAGGCTACAAAGACTGCATGCCTTTGCTTCCACGATAATTAGACAAAGCTTCCTTCCATATCCCCTGTGCAACAATGAGTTGGTTCATAACACCAACATTGACACAAGCTGTACCTCACATAAATTCACCCCTTAAGCGAATCAGTATATAGAAATGTTCGAGGCAGCCTGCCACGATAAATTTCCTGTAACAATAAAAATGCTAACTAGCATGTCCGTTTGTCCATCGCATAGTAATTGTCCACAAAATACAAAGCTCCCATCACAAATATCTCACAAAGTTAAAGTTGTACTTGATTGAATTATCCATCAAGGAATTCATATACTACTACCAAAACAATTGAGTATTGCAAATAGTGTTGCGTTACAACCATTGTTCCTTGTAATTCTTTGGAACTTGGAAATTGATACGATTCTTGAAATTTGGGAATGTTTAAATAATTATGAAACAATATTATCTCAAAAGAAGTAGTGAAGAACAACTACATACTGGGTTGGATTACAACAAATTGATTGGAGCACATCATTAACCGCCCAATCGGATCCACTGGGTTGATGAAAAATATAAACGCTATGGCAAATACAAAGCTCTGGCTCTGGCTTACTAGCCTTTCAGACTAATCTTGATATTCCATGTAGTCAAGTCTAGGGCATGAAGGAGCAGAAGGGACGAGAGCTTCTAGATTTTGCTTCTCGTAGGCTTTTAGTAAGATAATTCACATATGTTCTTGTGAAAAGATAATCTTCTCTATAAATGGCAGGCTCCAAAGATTTGCCAATTCATCCATATGCCTAGCCCCAACAATTCTATGGCATAGTAAGATTCTGTAGTACTTGCACCACATGCAGAAGCCCTCGTTTTTTACCACCTTGAGAACTTCTTTTAATAATCCATGGACGTTAAAATATACTTCCTTCCTTCCTTCCTTCCTCTGCCCATAACCCGATTGGGTTCCGTGGACGTTAAAAATTTCTTCCTTCCTTCCTTCCTTCCTTCCTTCCATAGATTCTTCTCTTTTAATAATCCCTCTGTTTATAGATCCCAGAAGAATCGCAAACCTCCGCTCTGATACCAATTAATACGACTCTTGAAATTTGGGAATGTTTAAACAATTTTAAAGAAGTAGTGAAGAACAACTACATACTTGGGTTGGATTACAACAAATTGATTGGAGCACACCATTAACTGTCCAATCGAATCCACTGGGTTTGGAAAATATAAACGTTATGCAAATACAAAGCTATGGCTCTGGTTACTAGCCTTGCAGACTAATCTCGCTATTCCATGTAGCCACAAGTCAAAAAACAGTTGCAAATCTGTGATGTTGCTGTGGCAGTAATCTATGATCCCTTGTCATATTTCCGGCCATTACTCCCTCATACAAACGAACTACAAGAAGTTCCATCCAATTTAAAAAGTAGACTCCGAACTAGTTCCAATGAAGTAAAAGTGGCCTCAATCAGAGCTTTAATTGCGGAGATATGTCCAATTGAAATTTAGCCTATATTTTTAGATCTCTCCACGATTTCAGCCTTTTTTAGCAGGCACTTGCCTTTTATATTAAAATAGCTACTTGCCTTTACTTGACTTATCATATGGGATATTATCTATGGGCTTTTCTTCAAGCTCCCCCAACTAATAATCATCCCAATGATAGTGCATCGACCCTTTCCATAAATATCAATGGTTCTTCATACCCAAATATTATATTATCCTATGCTCCTTCTTTCTAAACACCTGAGGAAACAAAACAGAAGTTGGGTCTGCGTTCTTATTGTAGTTTCGACACGTGTCCTCTCCCTCCAACACGGAATGGAAGTCGGCTCGAGGATTCCGCTCAGCCGGTGAACAACACTTCTGGTCACCGGTGTTCTGCTTCTATTTATCGGTATCTCACATCTTCTGCTTGTCTGCTTCAAAGAGGTTCTTCCGAAGGCTCTACTTTGCAGACTCGATTCTTCTGCTAATAATCTGTGTTCTTTTGCAAATCAATCTGTTATAGTGTTCCTGTTACCTTCTTTCCTTCTTTCTGGGTTTGGCCACGGTTTTTCCAGATGCCCATTTTCTGGCTATGGTGACGGTTTCTGGGCTGGCTATGATGAAGCTTTCGACAGATGCTGCATCCATCAGTCTATAAATGACAATTAAAAACCCATGAACATGGTCAGAATAGGAGCAAATAACAAAGCAAGGGTTGGGGTGGGCTGCCATAGCCACCGACCTTAAGCTTCAGATGCTTCAAATCCGGTACCTTCTGCTTCAGATTTCTTCAGCAATAGGCAAAAATGCATTCCAACTTCTATTTTGTAGCGGAAAGAAAGATGGTCTCACATTCTGGCACTGCGGGAGACTCGCTCCCAGCTGCCGCTGGTCGCGGGGCCCCTCCCTCCGTGCCAGAATGTGATCCCATATTTCTTTCCCCTAAACTAACATTCACATACTACTTGCCATGTTTTTGCCATATTTCCATAACCCATTTGTCGTGGACGACTCCCCCGTGCTTGCTCCATATCAAAAAAACTTTCAGGTTGCCTATGGTTCTAAGACGACATTGGCCAATTTTTTTTTGTAGGCTTGCCATGAAGATACACTATAAACTTTTCAATGCCAATGTAAGAATATAAGACCCTTATGAACAAAGGCATTTCATGAATATTTTTACAATTTGTTGCTTCATGTAAACCACTTAAGAATTATGGACAACGAAAGGTGGAAAAATATCTCTTTTTGCTAATTAAATTGCATGGCCTAAATTATCTTAGTTTGAGGTACATATATTTTCCATGAAAAATTGGGCACATATGTATATTATAGTTGATGGGTGCTCTAGCGCATTTCCAGCCCTAGGATCTGGGAATATTCCCATGGATATACCCTCTAGGAGCATCAGACCCCTACACCTAAGCATTAAATGGGATCAAACGCTTAAGTGTCTCTATTTTCTACGGTGTTGGCCACCGTTCACCGGGGCTTCGGTCGCTGGCTTGACAAGCATTGGAAAAAAAAAATCCAATTCCATGTTTTCCAGAATAGAAACAAACTTGAATTAGTCTCCAATCCCGTAATAGAAATAGTGAGAGGATAAGGATGCTATATTAGCATTGACCTACCTGTGCCACAAGTTTCAACCTGCACACAACAGACATGCGAGTTGTCATGTCTACGCCTACCAAACTGATTGACACTATCTTCCAATATGCTGCGACTTGCAAGTATAATGAAGAAAAATGCTGGGGAATTCGAACCCACTGTGCATGCGCCGCTCCACGCATCATGCCCGTCGTTAAAGGGCAGGGCCTATTCCCATGCATATGCATGTCAAGCTCACAGTGATTGTCTCATTATTTTTTCAGTTTTTCAAGTCTTTCTTCCACAAGCAAGCAATGCAAACCACAAAATCACACAATTCTAGCTTTTTTTTTTACAAACAATCCAATGCCTGAATACCAAAAATGCACAAAGGCTGGTTTTCAAAAATCAATCAGGCTTCCTCAATACCTTTCTCCACTGCCCCAATCCAAGCCATCATCAATCCTTAAAGGGCATGGCCTATTCCCATGCGTATGCATATCAAGCACACAAGGATTGTCTCATTATTTTTTCAGTTTTCCAAGTCTTTCTTCCACAATCAAGCAATGCAAACCACAAAATCACACAATTCTAGCTTTTTTTTTTACAAACAATCCAATGCCTGAATACCAAAAATGCACAAAGGCTGGTTTTCAAAAATCAATCAGGCTTCCTCAATACCTTTTTCCACTGCCCCAATCCAAGCCATACTTTTAAAATATCTTATACTAAGTAAGTTATACAATATTTTTTGCTAAACAGAAATTTGTTACAACATGATTCGCTTGAAGAACATATATTTTTTTCTCGAACTGTATACCAGTGAGCTATTTATCAAAGGTCTAGAGCTTAGATATAAAATTAGAAACCTGTTGATTCGAGCAAATACTATGCAGGAAACCTGTAAATGTATCGTGCTAAGTAATTCCCTAGGCAAGCAACTAGTCTGTAAGCAAAGTTTATAAGGAGTGCATGTGCAACCAACCAGTCTCCTGCTGCTTATCCTTTGTCGGATGTGAAAAAAAGCACTCATAAATAAACAAGAAATCCTTACCTTCAAGATATGGCGATGCCTACTTTTCTTTCTTCTTTCTTCTTTCTTCTTTCTTCTTTCTTCTTTCTTCTTTCTTCTTTCTTCTTTCTTCTTTCTTCTTTCTTCTTTCTTCTTTCTTCTTTCTTCTTTATGCCTACTTTTCTTTCTTCTCTCTTCTCTCTTCTCTCTTCTCTCTTCTCTCTTCTCTCTTCTCTCTTCTCCTTCTCCTTCTCCTTCTCCTTCTCCTTCTCCTTCTCCTTCTCCTTCGCCTTCTCCTTCTCCTTCTCCTTCTCCTTCTCCTTCTCCTTCTCCTTCTCCTTCTCCTTCTCCTTCTCCTTCTCCTTCTCCTTCTCCTTCTCCTTCTCCCTTCTCCCTTCTCCCTTCTCCCTTCTCCCTTCTCCCTTCTCCCTTCTTCCTTATTTGCACTTTCTAGAAAATTTTAAGCTACCAAATTACAAAGTAAAGGCAACCTTATATCTTCTCCTTGAGAATGAGCTAGAACTTGATGTTAGATTAAAAGTACTATTGCATATAATAAAGCATTTAAGTGGTAACATGAAGCAAGATGTGTGTCATGAACTCATGTCACATAGCAGATAGTGGTCGGGATTTAGTATATAGACAAAGCTAACTTGCATTTGGGACAGAGGGATATGTGCATTTAGTTAATAATGCAAACAATTTGCTCTTACAAAATAAAGTCGATGATATAAATTTGTATAAATCGGCTACTCAAGCCTGACAACGCTGGGCACCATTCCAAAGACTTTTATGCTTAGCATGCCACTACAATGTAATAGATGGTATCCACATTAATGCTTGGCCGCATGTAAAACTTACGACATTCCTTATACAAAACCAGTACATTCTTCCGAACATAACCAATCAGTAGATTCTTGGAACAAACTGTTGCCCTGCTATGGCAACATGGCAAAGTGCCATCAAATCTTTTTATGTTGCAGGGGAAAAGAAGATACTATATTGAAGAACCAAGTGAAGACATTGAATTGGAATCAAGATCACACATTGAGAGGACCTAAGCATCTAGAAGTTTGGAAGACCCCTATGAAGTTTGCAAGCTATTAAAGTGGTATCTTTTCTCCTTCATATTGTCATTTCTATTCTCCTACCTCACACTCCACATTTCCAATGTTCCATTACCCCATACTATCATACATCTCACACATAGCCTTTTGTTCCATAGTTGACCTACCACTACCTAGGCACATTTTCAAAGTTGTTACACAAAAAGGGTTGCCTAAGCATCAAGTTCTACATCATATTTTTTCATCATATCATTCCATTATCACACACTCCATACCATGTGGCTATAAAAAAAAAAAAAGCATTTGAAAAGCTAAACACGAGTTTGCCTAGTCACCATCTCCAAGTGACATGGCATGATGACTAGATACATATGTCATCACTTACAAAGCCACATTGGTCCACTCACCATTTGCCACTTCCATATATCATTCACCAAGTTGCCACCTAAGCAACAAGTGTCCACATCACCACATCACTCCATACCATTACATCACTCAACATCATTCCACATCATCATATCACCTTGCATCATCAAATGATGACTAGGCAAATGTTGACCAAACCCAAAAAGTTGGTCAACCATAAGATTGAAATGATTGATAAATGTGCCTATTAGCCTTGTTCTCCCTCTTTGCCACCTCACCAAATCCCATGTCTAATGCCTACTCACCCCATTCTTTTTTCTACAAAAATCAAAAAGTATTGCATTTGAGAGTTTGATGATACCACCCGATAGCCCTCATGGAATCATGCCACCTGGCACAAAAAAAAAATTTGAAAAAAAGAGTGCATATTGACCTTCTAAATGGCTTTCTTGGAAAGCGTGCTTCATTTGAAAAAATGGCAAAACCTACCTACATCTACCCCCATCTATCTACCCTCTCATCCTCGCCAAGTGGCGTCCCCACAGCATGCCAAGTCAAAAAACGAGCCGAGCTTGGCGGGGAGGAGACCACGTAATCAAGAGAGAGGAAAATAGCTCTCTATTTATACCTTAGCCTCTTTTCTGATTTTTGCCTCGTGGGATAATTGCTCTCAAGAAAACTCCAGAACCCTAAAAATGTGACTTGCCAAGAACTTGCTTTTTGTCGATTGAACCCAGAGCAATCATTGCATTGGCTAACCATTCCTGTCCTATTACACCCAAAGAAATGTCTAAACCAACCAAAAACATGGCCAAGATCCCGAATTTGCCAAGATCCGGCCGGAAATAGAGTTTTTAAAAGGGGATTCATTCAACAGAGAAAAGTGTGGGCTTTTGCGCGATTCAAAGACGGCACCACGAAGTGTGAAGTCGTAATTGATCTTTGAGAGTTCCTCCCCGCCTTTAAGAGATCTATCCCGAGGCATATTATGATTGATTTGTATCCAAAAAATTCACGATTTGTATGTTTTAGAGATGTCCTGTTGATTGATCATCTTGATCATTGACATGACGTCAAATGTGATGACTTTGATTCCAGTTTAATGAAAATCTGACCTTGGAAAATATCATTTGATGCATTTGTGTTTGAATTAATTCTAGAAATGGGAAGAAAAAGCCATACCTCTGCACCTGGTCGCATACAAAGCTCTAGCTGCATTGGTACAATTATTTAGGAAAGGAAAAGCTAAAAAAAAGGGGGGAGAAAGATCAACCCACTGATGTTTTAAAAGTCTGTCATACTTTTCATGATCATTAGATGCTCAGACATACTTCTCAAATTACAGACTGACTTTTTAGCCCTGAAAATACATGCTCTTATTGTGCAGGCCTCGTGTTCACTGTCTAAATTTAGTTGGATTGAAAATTCATCACCATTCTCATTTGGCAAAATTGAGTGCACTGTCCAGTCCATTGACCAACTTCTGACTTAGTCAAGAATCATTATTTCTCACCAACCGTGAGGATTCTTTGCATAGACTTTCTCCAACACTTTCTTCAGATATCATGGTGACATGCTATGCTTGTTTGGGTTCAAAATGTTGAATGCATTAATTTCTGTGCCTGTTAGAATAAGACTAGCTTTTTTGGCTTTTGGGAAACTAGTGAAATCTTGTTTTCTGGAAATTTAAAAACATATATTTTAGCACAGAGTGATCACCTCAAGTGATCTGGAGGTCCTAGACCAAGATTAGTGCTTCTTTGACCTGAGGTTGGTGGTTTAGCCAGGTTTGCCATCAACACAAACCCAACCATATTATCATCATGGGCACTTTGCTAAACAATAGAAGCAAACTTTAAAGTCTTGGACGGATTAATGACACAATATCCACTAACACCAACACAAAGGGAAAGAGGGAGGATCATAATAGCTGGAGCCCCAAGCTTATTTGCTTGCTTCATTGTCCAGGAACAAGCTTGTAGCTATTGCATCAATTCGCACGGGGTCCCACGGGCTACGGATTGAGACAGGTAGATGGGAGCGGCCGCAATTGCCGCGAGAAGCGAGACTATGTAAATGTTGTCAGTTACAGGTTATTGAAGATGAAGCCATACTCTTCTGAGTTGCCCTGCTTTTGAGATAGTCCGGAATCATTTTTTGACCTTGGCATTCCATTCCACGCTTCCACAACTTCTCAGAGCACCATCTGTGCATGACTTGGCATTATACATACTTGAGGTTCTAGATGAACGTCTTCAATTACTGAGCCCTCAGTAGTCATTATCTCCGATTGTCTAGTATCATCATTACTGCAAAGGTTTTTCCCTTGAAAACCTTTCGAGGTAGGGGTTTTTTAATCCTAGTAGTAATGATTGTACTAGCCCATATGACGTAAAAATATCTATTCTATTCTATTCTATTCTATTCCTTAAGGTATTTCACCATTCATTTGCTCCATGCAATTATCCACAACATATGCAACATGTCCACAGAAAAGAGGCATTTGTATACAATGAATAGGTTATTCGCATACAATTTGAACATAGAATATAAGGACCTTATATATGAATACATGGATTTCAAAGGTATTTCACCATTTATTTGCTCCATGCAATTATCCACAAACGAATGCAACAAGTCCACAAAAAAGAGGCATTAAGGTATTTCACCATTCATTATGGATATAAGGACCTTATATATGAACACATGGATTTCAAAGGCATTTCACCATTTATTTGCTCCATGCAATTATCCACAAATGAATGCAACATGTCCACAAAAAAGAGGCATTAAGATATTTCACCATTCATTTGCTCCATGCAATTATCCACAACATATGCAACATGTCCACTGAAAAGAGGCATTTGTATACAATGAATAGGTTATTCGCATACAATTTGAACATAAAATAAATGAATGTGATTTTTTTTTCATCAATTATCCACAACATATGCAACATGTCCACAGAAAAGAGGCATTTGTATACAATGAATAGGTTATTCGCATACAATTGGAACATAGAATATAAGGACCTTATATATGAATACATGGATTTCAAAGGTATTTCACCATTTATTTGCTCCATGCAATTATCCACAAATGAATGCAACATGTCCAGGCATTAACGTATTTCACCATTCATTATGGATATAAGGACCTTATATATGAACACATGGATTTCAAAGGCATTTCACCATTTATTTGCTCCATGCAATTATCCACAAACGAATGCAACATGTCCACAAAAAAGAGGCATTAAGATATTTCACCATTCATTTGCTCCATGCAATTATCCACAACATATGCAACATGTCCACTGAAAAGAGGCATTTGTATACAATGAATACAATTTGAACATAAAATAAATGAATGTGATTCTTTTTTCCATCAAGTTTAAAAGCTCCCAGTGAGGTTTGAACTCACGACCTTTCGCTTACAAAGCGAACGCACTACCACTATGCTATAGAAGCTATAATAAATTTGTTATAGATGTTTTATATTGATATATTGATACATAAATATGATAGAATTTTTTTCGCTTCATCTAATATTAATGGTCCTTATTTCTTACAACTAAAAAAATGAACCTGATGATGCTCGACATTAGTCGTCGGTTGATTTGGTAGATATGGTGGTGGAATGGATATTGGATTGGTGGAACAATGGGTTAATGTGATGTGTTTTATCATGACCATACTTGTATAATGTGCTTAAATGGAAACATTGCCCCGACACGTGGAGCCTAGAGGTGTTGTTGACATCCCAGAAATGTCAAGTAAGACGATAGCATTATGCGCCACTTGTCATATATTTATTCACTACAGCCAAGAATGTCGATCAAAATGCAAAATGTTAGTAAGAAAATCCTAGAATTGAAACACTCCACATGGCGCCGTCCCATTGGATGCCACGAAAGAATGCCTTGTAACCATTCTTTACGATTCAGAAGGATTCTCATTCAATGGATTCGATGGTGAGCTCTTGAAAGAATTTGAAGCAAAAGTATCTATTGGATCTTTTGAGTGCAAGAAGACTTGGATGGATAAGCAAGATAATGATCAAAGCCATGATGTTAAGAGGCTTTACCCAGAGAAGCTTGGAGTAGGGAAGCATGTCAGAAAAATGCTCTTTGCTAACTATGAACAAGTTTCAAGTAAAATTTTTAGCACAAATGTTCAAACTAGTGTGATGAATAAATCATAAAAAGCAAGCCTTACTTTTATGGCTAGGCGGACTTGTAGGACAACCTGCTACTTTGAATTTTTGTTTGATATCATGTATTGACAGGGACATGGCGTTTACATTAAATCTAGTTTGAACCTATGTAAAACCAAATTGATATGCTAAATACTGCTTAGTAGCTCTGCTAATAAATTCTTAGGTGTTCTATTTTTGAGGGAAAGTTGCTGAGCCTTTTATGAGCTCGTACTAAATTTGATAGACAAATATCTGGCAGACTTCTGATAATTGTATATTTGGAACATGAAGGGCTTGCCTTTAATAGTTTGTATTCTATTTTCTTTTTCCATTTCATGTACTATTGTATTTCAAGGGCACAAGAGTATAGTTGGTGAAGGGTGGAAAACCAAGAAACAATATGTCCTTTATGGCCCTTGAATCACTACCAGTATTTGTCAAGATATATGATATCGAGATCACCATCTTGCTGCTAGACGTGATGTCACAGAACTTATGTAACGTTCCTAACCGACATGCCCTTAACCAACTAGGCAAAACCGTCTAGACGTTTATGAGTAGTCGCTTCTACCCATTTATGTCGGTGTCTCGGGAATGCGATATCAATCTTCCAGAAGTCTTAGGGAACCATATGGAATCTTAGAGAATCTAAAGAAACTTGAGAGATTTTAAGGGAATCCTTATGGCTACCTAGCACGACAAATTTTACTCAAGCTGAAGGATAATTTTATTATTCACCCTCATCATCATCTTTTTCCTCATTAGAAACCATGTGTCTCAACTAAGAGGCCACGTCGTTTGGGATCAAAACAGTTGAAGGCATCCCTTCAACTGTCCATACAAAATCAGTGGTTTTTACTGTTTGGTATTGAGGCCGATCATTAGGGTTAGGCCTCCACCTCTTCTCCTAACAATTGACGTAGTATTGGGATAGGATACAATCCCTATTGACAGGCTCCCACCAAGAGATATATACCTCTTCATAGTGAGGGTCTTTTGGGTCTTCTATAGAGTTTTCTTTTGCATAAGCTAACCATGTTGGACAGCTATCACCTGGCCTCACAAGCAAGGACATATCTTTCTTAGCTTTTGGGTTTTGGGTTTTGGATGGGCTTTCGCGTTTTTGATTAGGTGGACCTACATATGCTGGTACACCTTACTTTCTTGCTGAAACATAAACTTTGATGCAACCAAAGAATCATGTCGTGTGCGGGGGAAGAAATCATGCATGTCAGACACAAGGCACCCAAAAATTTAACCCCTATAATAAAGCACTAGTAAACCACTATAGAGGTGGTTTTTTATGTTAAAATTTTCATTCTTCACAAAAACCACATAACATAGTGGTTTTCATAACTAGTACATGGTTATCCATGTTGATTTTTTGTTATAGCGTCATTTATAAAAACCGATATTAGCTTATTACATGGTTTCTAGCATCAATAGTGGTAATTCATGTTGGTTTTCTAATGTAGCAGGGTTTATCAAATTGATGGTGGGTTGAGCATGGTTTTTCACACCACTTTAGTATGGCAACGGTTGTTTATGTTGGCTTTCTATTGTCACAAAGTCAAAGTAGTGTATGCCATAGTTTTTCATACTAATTTAAATACCATGGTGGTTATTCATGCCAGTTTTCTATTATCACGGTGTACATTATAAAATGGAGGTGGTTTATAGCATAGTTTCAATACCGAGTTGATTGTTATGGTAATTGTTCATAGATTTCACCTAAAATGATGTAGCTATCCAGAGTGGTTACTCATCATAAGGTTCCCAAAAAAACACTTGTCTCATAACTAACCACTATCAAACCACTTGTTTTCTTGAAGCACACCAGACTTTATTTAAATATCAAGCAAACTAGTACATGTGCAAATACAAAGGCGTCTTTTGTAATTTATAATTTATCATTGTTGGGTCTTTTAAAAATTATTTTGCATCATTAGGAAACCAATATAGAGTAGTGGTTTTCTAGAACTATATGCAATTGCACTCACACTTCTTACATCAACTAGTAGAGGTTTATTTCATGGTTTTTAAATTTTAATACCCACTTAATAACCCATGGCCAAGTATGTATTGACGTCATGCTACAACCGTCTTCGAAAGATGGGAACTAGAAATTACCTTTTCAAAGATGGGAATTATTCTCGAGATTATTTTTTTCAATAAATTGAATTGATCTGTGTCGTCCATAGTATCCAAATTATCTATGAGTCTATGAGATTCAATACAAGGACAAGGATAGGCATGCAAACCAATAATGTCATTATTATTTTTTTAGGTTAATTTTTCATATCTAGATTTCCTTGGTCCCAGTGTTTTTTTCTTTTTTTTGCTAGTTTGTTATTGTGGAAGTTGAAAATCTAGAAGGTTATTTCTTGAAAGTTTTGTTGATCATTTTAAATTGAATAATATTTTTTCCATCTAAATTGAAGGACATATTTTATATCTATATTTCTTTCTTGAAAAACGTAAGAAAAAGTTCATATTAACATATATAGAAATAATAGTAGACACTTGACCAAAACATGTGATACCACCACCAAATATCTAATACATAACTAGGATTTGAGTCTCAGACCATTAATCAAGCCTTGGAGAATGCCTCTTGAATATACGCCACAATCAACAATGTTAGGCATCATGCTATAAAAGAAAGGGCAATTTATAAAAATGCCTTTGCATTCTATCAAAATTATGAAAATACCTTGTATTTTCATAAATTAAGGAAATGCCCATGTAATTCAACAGAGCAATATATAGCTGCAGATCCTTGTCCATCACAAATCTGCTTTGCTGGCTTAACAAATCCTATCTACAAGGTCCATCTTTGCATTGACAAATCTAATTTACTTGTCAAATTTGTGTTGTGCAAATTAGCCTTTGTGATATATCATCTTAACATCTTTAGCCAATATGAGGTGGAATGGTTGCAGGATATTGTGGAGCTATTATAGCAATGTTAAGGAGCTAATGTACGGATTTGGATTTTTTTTTATGGGGTCACTCGACATGAAGTATTTGAGAAACCTAATGCATTATCTCACAATGCATCAAATGCTAGAAATATTTGAAATGATTCTTTCTTTGCTAGTTTTTATTTGCGCCTAACAACGCTTAGAATTTATGGCAAGCTTCATTCCATGGGTTAGGATTAAGGAATTTTTTCACGACCATAAATCTTTTGCAAAATAAATCTTGCAAAGGGGATTAAATACCTCTCCCTCGAGAACTACAAAATACCCTTATGTTTTGTCGAAATTCATGAGATGCTCCCCGAGATTTATTCTATTCATGGGATGTCCTTGCTCATTGTGCATGCCCCTCAGATAAATATGATTTTCATCAAATGCCCTCTACATATAAGTATTTGTCGAGGCGACCTTACGCAATGGAATGTACATCGGACTTTATTTGGCCTTTGTTTGGCGAAGGCACTCAATTGCAACTAGATAGCATCCATCGGCTTATATCAACAACCCAACATTCAACCACGGTGAATCCATAAATTTTGGAATTTAGGGGCCGATTATTGCCTCGTAAGTTCTGTACTTCAATTCATATACAAATTAATGGTTTCTTGCATGCATGCATGATCTAGAGTTCAAGAAAGAATTGAAGGTCGAATTCGTTAACCAGAGGCGCAAAGCAAAGCAAGATTTTCTCGATTTTGATGGAACTGACAATGCTACATAGGATGTGGATAGTCAGATGCATTATGTTCTAGTAAAATTGAGGACGTTGAAGGATAAGTCTAGAATCAAGTCTCAATCATTTGAAATTTAATTAGCAAAAGCATTTGGTAAATTATCAAGAATCTTAGCTTCATGAATTAACGTAAGTCTTAAGATAAGTCGTAAAGGTATTTGAACAACTTTAAAAGGTATAAAATATTGTAATGCTAAGCAAGAGCATCCCATGAATAAAATAGAACTGAGGGGCATCTCATGGATTTTGACAAAACATAAGAATATTTTGTAGTTTTTCCCTACAAAATAACAATATAGAAGTTGGGTCCGTTCTTTTTGCTGGGAACCAGTCTTTTATCGACGCATGGCAGCATCCAATAACACGGAATGGGGCTTGGGTTCGCCCATTCCGCTTCGACCAAACCGCCAGGCTAGGTTTTTTTTAGGTTAGGGTTCTTCGTGCTGCGAGCTTGCCGCCGCCCGAGCTTCGGAGGGGATTCGCAGTGTCTGTTTGTTGCCTCTCGACCACTTCCCCTGCTTGATCTCGGCTCTTCGATGGAGAAAAAATCGCTTCCCTTGTTTGAATTGTTCTTCCGCCGTTTGATCTGTTCTATAGATGAAGAAAAAACATGCCCCGATCTGCAGATGGTGGAAGCGTAACGGCTATGGCGTGAGCTTACGAATTTGTTATGGAGAAAATATTTGATCCGCTCATTGTTAAATTTGAAGCTCCTCCGATCGCTCTTTTGTTGCATCTGCTCTTTGTCTTTGTTACAAAATAACATAGGATTTGAAATATTATCAAATTAAAGGGAAAATGCACGCAACGGGTAGAAATAACGGCTAGGTGGGAGGGTCGTGTGTGTTTGCTTCTTTGGCGATCTGTCATATTCAAATGGTTCAACACGAGAACCTTATGCTTTTGTTATTTTTGAAAATAGATGCGCCATAGCCATGGCGGCTAAGCGCGTTGTTCTCGTGCAAATAGAAAGACTATTACCGCTGCGTCTTGAGCTCAAGAATGCTTCCTTGATCGCTAGACGTGAATCTTCCTCTATTTGCATGAAGCGATGTAGCTATGGCGCAATGCGATTCCTCGCCCATCCGGCAAATCCGTGTTTTTCTTACGATATTTGTTTATATGCTTATCCCCTAATTTTTGCTTCTAATCGATGTTCTATTTAAACTGTAGGAAGCTTGAGGATATATGTGTTTTCTTATGGAACTAGAGTGTTTTCTTTAAGGCTCTCCATTTTGAGCTACTGGCCCGGTGCACAAAGTTTGGGCTATGGCGTAATCCTGCGATTAACCTGCACCCGTAAGGGTTCTTATCATCTTAAACTTTCCGAATGGAATGAGCTAAACATTGCGCTTTCGTGGTTCAACAAAGGCCTTTGTATCAGATCGACGATGGCATCTAAGATCGTTTGGACTCTTATTTAATTTATTACATCCCTCCCTTTGCTTCTCAAAATAACCATTTTCATTTGCAGGTTTCGATTCCTAAGCGAACATTTTCATTTGCAAGTTCGATACTTGGAAAGCCATTCCATTGGCTTATCGCAGGTAAGCTCAATTCACTCTTCCCAGGTTTTAGATTATAGTCACCGGCCATGGCTATGAATTGCCCCTTTTCTTTTTGTAGCATTTGTATTGAATGGTTCTATTTATTGGCAGTTTAAAGATGGAGTTAAACTATTTCGCAAGCAACAACAGTCCTCCTGCATTCCATTAATTCTTAACATTTTGCCTTTTTCATATTCCTTTGTTTTCCACTAATCTTTTATCCCCTGTTTTTTAACAGAGAACCAAGCTCTGGCTATGGCATCCATCTTCTATCAAGAAGTGATATGAAGGTCAGGTGTGCAATGCTTGAATAAAGTAACTTAGTACATTGTTTGAAAAGAGAACATAATTCTAATCAATACTTGCAGAAGAGAAGATATATTGGAACTTTGAACAATACAGAGATAAAGACTGGCTGATGCATGCCAGAGGCCCATTTTTAAAACTTCAGATGACTTAGATATGCATGTCAGGATTCAGAAGGTAGATGAATTCTGGGCCTTGTTGCGTCACAGATTAAACTAGAGGTGATTATGTATGCACTTAAACTTAAATACAAGTGCAAGATAGTACTTTTTTGCTGCATTGACTTTACTTCTGGCTATGATTTAAATTTGTTCTATGCGAATTTCTGGCAATAACTTCATCGTTGTTTATGAGTTTTGGAAATGGTTGGGGTTCAAATCCCCTTGCTTTAAACAACATAGACATTACTGGTTGAAAATGATAATCGGTAGTTTTAGTTTCTTGAACTTGAAATGCTTCAAAGAACAAAACATTGCTAGTTATATATGATAACCAAATAATTTTATTCTCCTAAATTTGAAATGCTTCAAACAACACAATGTTACTGGTTATAAATGATAACCATGAAGATAATGGTTAACATTATGGATTTATAGATGATAACCATGAAACTAATGTATAACAGAACCATGCACACTTAGAACAAACACAGCGGGGAAGACGTCCATTTACCATGACATTTAACCATGCCAGTTTACCACAATAACCAACCATGTTATGAATCACATGAATAGAGCATTATATTAAACTATCATGTTATACCACGTGGGCAAACCATAGCCTTACACTATAATTATACCACATCATTTTACCAATATGTAATACCACTTTGACCAACTCTACAAAAGAAGCCATTGCACTTACCATGCCATAATACCACTCCACCAAACCTTACAAGAGAACCCATTAAGTTACCCACATATGGTTTTTAATGAAATTAACCCCCAAACACCCATTGGTTTTGTGGAATGGTTTTCTAGTCATAACCATGAAAAGAACCATGTAGTGTTTTAATTTTGGGTGCCTTGTGAGATGGACCAGCATTCACCTCACCAAGCACACGTAGAAGACCCAACTAGCAGTTAATAACCTCATTGATGTATGCACTAGACCACGATTGCTCTTCTCTCTTTGAGATGACTATCCAATGCATGATGTACTTTGTTATGGAGCTTCTCAAAGCACCTATATCCTTAAGAGCATTCACTGGCGGTACAGTCTTTGGCACTCGTGAGGAATCATGGGTGTGCCCTCTGCATCTTCCTTTCACATTTTGATACCCTTCTCCGGCAGCCATTCTCGATGCTCAGGACTCATCTTATAGAACCTTAGAGGCCAACCATCTTTTTTGCAAAACTTGAACAACAATGGTTCTAGACACAATCTTGTAGGGCATTGTAACACTTATTATCCAGGACAGGTGCAGCTTTGAATAGTCTCAAAATTTAAACAATTGATATGAGAAAGGATAAATGGGGGGCTTCTGAGATGAACAAGCAAAAATGTCATATAATGTATACGGTTGCATAAATAAGAAGGCAAAAACATGCCCATTCACCTACAGGTTTCAGGATAGCCAATAAGGTGAAGCCCATGAATTTCTATAATCAAACTACATAGGAACATCAGCATACATGTCTTTTCCTCCTTTGCACAGCAATCTAATAAGCACAAGGGTCCAGCAGCATGTTATGTTCAGTCTAACCTCATAATGTATAGCAATCTGATAAACACAAGGGTCCAGCAGAATTTTGTGTTCAGTTTAACCTGAAAAGTGTGAAGTAAGTATTTTCCCTTGAGCAAGGAAGAAACAATTTGACATAAATGTAATTAGAGGGATAAACATAAAAAAAGGCTGTAAACTTTAGATCATCAAAAGCAATTACAGCATCAGATGCTCCACGAAATTGATCAGAAATCAATCAGTAGTGCTTTTATATACCTACAATAAGGTAGGACTATTTTGAAAAGGCATGATCTTTAAGTTCCTTATTTCCACAAGAGAATTTGTGCATCCTCAAAGAACATGAAGATTCATTATGTGCACATTCACAAAGTTTCTTTAAGAGTTTGGATACATGCCACGCCTTATTAGTGCAGCACATAACCACCACATTCATGCAAGAAGAACTGCAAATGAGATGTATCGGTCTACATTGTGAGCATGTGTGCTCAAATAGTTAGTCTAGCATCACTTCTGATGAATGTTTCCTGATGCCTTTGTAAATTAAGTTGTCACTTAACTTTAACCCTCTCTCTGACAGCATAATAAGCTTATTAAAATGCAATAATAAAACTATGATTGATGTTGGCATCTGACCGTCTGCGGGTGAAGACTCCCAAAAGAATCTTCTGGTTCCGGATTCTGCTCCCCAAAAGAGATTTTACCATTTGTGATCCTCAAGAATCACCCAACCTCTTGCAACCAACATAAATGTGCTACAGCATTTAGAAGCTCTTTCCAAAATAACTAAGTAGCAAGAGATCCAACTAAGAAAATTTCCCTCTCTCCATCAAAGATGGTTCTGATGCCATTATAGAGTTGGAAAAAATCAGTATCATAACGAAATGAGATAGCAAACAAGGGAACTAAAGCATATTGTGCCTAGAAGCTCGCTAACCAAAGCAAATAAAAAATGATCACATATGATTTTGCTTGGCCGAGGTTATTCATGCCTTAGACCTCTAACAGCTTTCTGCAATAGATCACCCTTTCAATCACGAACCCCATGCACAAGGTAAGGCATTGGAGCCTTTGAACTATATTGCTAGAACAAATGCATTAACTCTGCATCTCTCCTTCTCAAAAGAAGTAATTGTCAAATAGAACATATATATCACCATGTGTATGACCAACCATCATGAACCCCAGTTGCACCTCATCAAAGACACCTTGCCACACAAAGGTAAGAAAAGTATGAGACACATATCTGTTCTTGTTCTGGCTGGAGCAATTATCAAGCTGAAGGTAAAGCCTCCTTGGTAGCTTTTTTTATTGTGAGATCTCTTTAAGAGGCACATCGTATGATTTGCCCGTAGTAATGGCCATATTAGTCTTCAAAGCCTTAGAATCTAGAATTGAAGAACCCCACACACATGTTGGCCTAGATATATCACGCAAGTGGCCCAAGTTATCTTCATCTAAATATTCTAGTGTTTTCAATACATGATTGATAGACCCAATGTCAAAGTTAGAGTTATCCTTCCCAAGCTCCTGACCCATGACCATGCATCAAAGCTCTAGTGATGCTAAACTTCACGGGCTCCCCTCTCCATGATGATTTGGCTAACTTTTCAAGCCTAGACACCATAGTCTTATTTTGGTCTATTTTATCATGAATAATTGTAAGAGTTTCATCTAGCAACGATGCGACAGTGCTCATTAAAACTAGTAAAAGCTTATACAAGATAGTTGTTATATATGACTCTTCCTTTTCCATGCTAACTCTCTTCTTTCTAATAGATCATGTATTTTAGACAATTTTTGTTTGATGACTATACATGTATTACATATGGAGAAAGCTGTTCGCTTGGCTATGGCAACCCCCGAGTGATTATCCTTTTGAGCCTTAAGCACATCCTTAAAAGTCAGCCTCTATAGCAATATCAACTTATACATTCTTCTTGGTCAGAACAGAATGCATCTTTAATAAATTCTCTCTCATCCCTTGTGTGGTCTTCTTTGATCTATGTGACATAATCTTAGCAATCTTAGCAATATACAATGTGAATATGCTATCTGCTACCAAAGTATGGGATCTAGATTTCATTGAACCCGAATTTCCATGCTCATCTACCATGTGGCCTTCTACTAAATTCTTCTTTCACCTGTAGAAAGTTGACAAAAGTATGTCATAAGCCCATCATCGAGCTTGCTGGCAGACCTCCACTATCTATCTATCTATCTTATTGTTAAGCATCACGGTGCCAACCTGACCATCAACAATACATACATCAAACATGTTATAGACAAAGGTTGTTCTATCTGATCATTTCATATTCCAGTGAAAGGTTCCGTGGTTTTGTCTTATTCATGCCAGGGTGTACCAATTTTTGTACCCTTTGAGGTACTCAAACACTAGATACCTTATGGGCTTGGTGGTGACTTTGGTTCCCAAATTTTGTATTGATCTTATAAATGTGTTTTTGATTTGTGTTTGTAATATTTGAATTCCTCTTAACAAAAGGAAAAAAAGGTACTCAGTTGTTGATTAACTGGCGGTATGTACTTTGGGATGTACCAAAAGTGCTATATACTAACATGCTATCCCAAAACATTTTAGAAAGATGAAATAGGTATTGAGAATAGTTGTGTTTGGTCAAATCTAGTAATATAAGATTGAAGCTTCTTTGCAGAACTAATAATCACTCATAAACTTATACCCGCACCATAGCAATCTCCAATTGCTTATCCTTTTTCATTGTAAATCATTGCTTCTTATAGTGTAAGATCTGCAATTATTTTCCATGTTGCTTTAAGACCTTTAGATCTAACTCGATTCTAAATAGCAGGCATACACATCTACAAAGATCCATTCGATTGTTTTGTAACCTTTAGTATAGAATTCATTTTGGACCCTTATAGGGTGCGAACCAGAATTGGGATCGTGGTTGGCGTTTACTATAAATCAATCTTAAGAGAAATGGGAGATAAATACTATTGTATGATATGAACATATGTAAAATAAGAAGAATCAAGTAAAAGATGTTAGACTAAACTCCATCATCTCTTCATGGCAAGACATCATTGGATGCTATCACAAATTGCCACGTCGTTTTAAGAACTATGTTTACTTTGTTATGTTGATGATTACAGTGGGCCTAAATGTTTTAAACCACAGGCTTAGTGTTCGTGCTAAAAATAGCAAGAACCTTCCTCTAGGAAAAAAGTCTTGACGAAAACTCTAGTCTAACAAGTCCAAGTAGATATTGCTATGAGAGGTGTAAATCAAAAATTGCCATCTCCTCATCATACCTGACGTGCTTGTCTTTGTGCCATATAGTATATTAAGAGAACTAGATAGTAAGTTGCAAGGAAGCTTGTTAACAAATATGACAAAGCTAAGGGGGCTCCACTCATTTGTTGTATGTGTGTCCCATGAACCAATGTTAAATGTTCATGAAATATATATAGTAATTTAACATAAAGTTGTCTACATGTCCCTTGGATTCTTATTTTGCTCCGTTTTAGGCAATAATACTCGACCAACCAAGACCGGTCTCAATCTGGAGATGCCACTTGCCAAATGGCCATGAGGCCACACCATAAGGACTAATTTCCACCACCACCTTGGACTTTGCAAGTATAGATTCAAGGGCTAGCTTATATAAATGGAGGCCGACTTTACATCTACAAGAAGAAGTATTCATTTGAATTTGTAGGTCAAAAATATGTAAATGCTATTAGTGTTAAAGTAGACAATTCAGGCCATACATGCAACAAAAGGCAAGACAGTTTGATGATGTTTTTTCCATGTCGATCTTGGCAATCTCACAAATCTTTGGTCCTGCTATACCAGCCAAGGGCAATTTTAAGCACCATAAAATGGGTCCAACAAAGATTTGTGAAGTTGTCAAGGTAGACATGGAAAAGACACTCTGGATGTGGTAGTTATAACTTTGATATTTTATGTTTGTATCTAGTTGCCATAAATTTGACTACCGGCCTCTGCCATCGACAAGCTTCCATGTTCCTTTTAGATGAAAGTAATTTTCTAATGGAAACTTGTTGGCCCATATTTTTCTTTGTTCTAGTCCATATTTTGCTAAGAGTTTTCTATTAACAATGGTAGGGAAACTGCTTGACATAACGCTACTGCTGCCTCTGAAGGAGCTAGTAATTGCAGAGGGTATTTTATAGCTTTGAAGACTGATCAGTCGGCCAGATGCTACAAGTTTTTGAGTCACTTTCTTTTACAATGACATAGATTGTTGAGGTCGGGAAAATAATGTAAACAATTCATTTGTGGAGATTCACTTATTGATTTACTACATATGTAGATTGCATCGAGGTTCTATAAGACCATTTTTAGTTTGAAACACAAAGAGGGATTTTTAGTATGGGTCGAGACAATGGCGACATGAGGATTTGGAACATGAAGAGGCAAAGTGGATGGGAGTTGAAGAGGCACAACATTGGTTAGTAAGATGGATATTGTAATGTCCATGAGAAAAAAAAAAGAGCATTTTTTGCATCATGAAAGCCATTTATTGCTTCATGTCATAAACCTTCAAAATTTTAGTTTATGGTCATGGTGTTTTGTGTTTTAGTTTTAAGGCGATCTTGTTTTCCTCTATTTGAACCTTCATTATTGTATATAACCATTTTTCATATGCAGCACAAGACCTTATCATAGATTGTTCGGAAGTAGCCTTCTCGTTGCCATATAAAGTCTAGAGAGCCTTGGCCCAAGCATGGCAAAATGGACTGTTGGACGCCATTCTACAAATCAAAAATCATTTGGTACAAAAAGGCCGATGATTTATGGGTTTGTATTGGAGAAAAACCAATATGACATTTGAAAATTTTAAGCAGAACTTGAGACTTCATGCTTTTTTCTGTTTGATGCATTTTCTGATTTTATTTGAGTATTGTTTGTAGCTTCACAACTTGAATTTATGAGATCCCATGTGCTTTTCTGTTTGAATATGAAACCCCCTCCCCCCTTCTCTGCCATAGGTATAGATATGTGAGAAATGAATTTGGCTTAGCCAAAACTACTAGTAAACGTATCAAATTCAATTTACACAACAATCTCGGATCGTTATATCAAGACATGTTATAATAGTATATCCTTTAATCAAATATTGCCACATGGACTTATATGTTTTTGCGAAAGCGAGTGAAAATTTTGAAGACTAGTTTCTTCGAGTGATTCATATTCAACAAATTTTATGGTTCTTACCCATACTCAACCGATCTGGAATCGGTTCGCAAAAATGAGATGCCCTTCCAAATCTTGGTAGTTGTCATTGTCATTGGTTCTGGAAGAAATAAAATTCCAAGAATTCTTGGAATCTGACATTTGCATGTAGCTCTATATTTTCCTGACATGTACCCGCTTTTGTGAAGAATGAATATATAAACTTTATGGCAGAGGTTAATGTGAAGAGAACGTATTGTTTTAATGAAGGTTAGCACATAGGAATAAGAAAAAAGAGGAAGGAGGAGATTCTTCTAGAAGACGATAAGGAGAAAGCAATGTTAGAATTTTGGCGCTCAAAGAAAGCATAAAGCTGTGATGTGAAATCTCATATATAAGATTGGTCTTTGTTCTGGCAACAAAAAACGGCAACAAATAGGGTTCTCCTTATATAAAAGCATGCCTGCAATCTGAAATGTATCAATGGATTGAATGACATGTGTCTTTGAAATTTAAATGTTGTTGTGTGAAAATAAAGCATTTCTATGCTACATATGTGGCTTCACGCTATGCTTGCATGAATCGTTGCATGCATGTTCACATTGGTTGAGTGAATGTTAGTGCATGGCAATGAAATTGAAACCACCATAAGGGACTTCTTTCATGATGAGACTAGGCATGGTTGATACATTGAGCTTGAGGCGAGTGGAATCTGTTCAATGAGTGGTCGGAATAGTTCAGCTTGACACACATAACTTCCAAAATGGAGAATTTCTATAATGGATATTTGTTTGTAGAAGCCAATTAGAGTTCAACTGTCAAAGAAAGTGTATGTAATGCGATCTATTTGTCATAGGATAATAGTCCGACCACCGAAGAAAGTGTGTGTAATGCAATCTATTTGTCATAAAATACTAGACTATTTGTCTAAGGATGATAGGCCAACCGCCTAAGAAAGCTTGTAATGCAAGTATGGTGCTCTCCAATTGGATTAGAATATTTCGCCATGTCATGAATGTTGTTTTTCTAGGGAATCCTTGCTTGAATATGTTACTAGTTTATATACTATTCCAGATGCTGCACAGATGCCAAAGTTAAATGGAAGTGCAATACCCCTTTTCGATAAAAGTGATGTGTACCGTTCCCTCAAAGAAATGAAAAATGGTAAGGCTCTGGATGCACATGGGCTTGGAGTAGAGATGTTAAAAAAATGGGGAGGCGATATGCTTCATAAAAGACTTGCTGATCTATGCAACCTTGCATTAGTTCAGATATCGTCTCTTAACGGTTTGCTGCAATGCTGGAAAAGAAGATTAGTTCTTGGTCTGATGAAACAAATATACATGCTTACGGTTAAGCAGGATTCTGGGCTAGGCATTATGCCGTAGATCACCTGGTAACTCTTCGTGTATTGATGGAAGTGGCAAAAGGGGCAAGAAATGCTCGATATTTGGCATTTATTGACTTTACTAAAGCAATTGATCGTGTTGATAGAAGGAAGCTTGCCGACCGCCTTGAACATCTACAAGTTCCTCTAGAGCTTAGGCATGCAGTATCTTGTCTTTATAAACAGGTGCTCATTGAGCTATTATCTCCTTTTAAACGGCCAGAAAGATTGCAAAGCACCATTGGTGTTAAGCAAACATGCCCTTGCTCACCAACATTGTATTGTACATTGATGAACTAGAACCATAACTAGCAATGCATGGAGGCTTTGGTGATGAAGTTTATGGATATGTTATCCAATTGATTTTGTATGCAGATGATATTGTGCTTATTGCACGTAGACCAGAGAATCTACAAAAACATCTTGATGCTCTCAGTGAATATTGTAGGCGAAGGGGGATGAGCGTAAACCTACTCAAGTCCAATATTATGATAATTGGCACTAGAACTTACCCAGACTTTATGTTTGATGGTAAGCCTATTGAGCAAGTCAAAACACTATAAGTATCTTGGTATAGAGGTAGAAGATAATTATAACTAGAACATGGCCGCTAAAAAGAGAGCAATTGGAGGCTTTCGAGCTCTTTATGGGATGTTGAACACATGCTACCATAGCAATATAAAACATTGGAAATTAAAATATTTGCTCTACAATGTAAAGATGAAGACAGTGGTGTTGTATGGATGTCCCGCATGGGCTCCTGGCTTGGCACAAGATTTATGGCAGAAAATAGAACAAGTGCAGAAGAAATTCCTGATAGAGGAATTGGGGGGTCAAAATCCAAAGATCTATTGCATGATGTTGGCAGAAGTTGGTATGTTACCTTTTGAGGTGGAGGCATTATGGCTTACACTGGAATATGTAAATAGACTGAATTCTTTTCCAAATGATAGATTGCCATGTCGAGCGATGAATCAATCCAAGAATAGTGGGTGGTACAGGGACATAGTTTTATGGGCTAAAGAATGGGGAGTTGAGGAATACGTATGGGAATGTCGATGGAGAACATGGAGCATAGGAACTTGGGCCGAAAAAAATAAAGACCATCTCCTTATTATTATGGATAAGTCCATTTTAATAAATATTGCCCAAAAGTTCACTTAAAAACAATTAGGGGTCTTCAAAATTGTAAGCACTATAAAGGCGTCCCCTTGATCAGCCATATGAAACGTGAATATATCTGGAATATATCTGCCATGAGCATGGGCCTGACCTGTGGGCGTCAGCGTCAGCGTGAGCGTGGGCGTGAGGATGGTTGGTAAGGCATGGCCGTGGGAGATTACATGCTAATCTTTAGATACAACAAAAATTAAATATAAATAGATCATGTAGTAAATTTATGATTCACTTTGTATTTATTATGGGCAAATGTGTAATGTCTTTTTTAACCTTTGAATGTAAAAATCTTGTATTTTAAGTTCTCTATACTAACTATATAACTGTTTCAGAGTCAATTGTAAGGCACAACACGTTGAAACCTCATACATTGTTGCAAAGATGGTTTTTTTAGGATGATATAAAATCAGGCATATTTACCCTTTATTCCAAGATCTGGACCGTAAATGGCGATCCTCGTTTGTGGGGTATGCATGTACAAGTTTTTATATACTGTATATTAAGGTTTGTAAAATACTATAAGGTTTGAGAGAATGTACTTAATGGTGTTAATTTTATACATATATTGTAAATATATTTTGGGGGCTCTCGCTGCCCTACGTAACCCCCCCGTGTGAATATGCACCCAAACCAGAGGGGGTTTAAGGGGGATTTTAATTTAAATGTGTTAAATGCAATGGTTTGTGTTAATAATGTTAATGGTAGTTGTGTGTTAATTGTTATATTAAAAAAAATTTTGGGCCCTTCGGGCCCTAACTAAAACAAACATAGGCAAACTTCATGGGCCTAAACATTAATTACTAAAAAGCACAATAACATCAAGACAAACAAATTATTTCTATTGCAAACAACTATGAGTACATTTTGTGCAATCAATATTTAGCATTATATTCATTATATTCATTATCTATAATCTGAATATTGCAATACAAGAATCATGTAAACTATTGTAAACTACACATTTCATGCATATGCTCCTGCATATGGTAGCATGTGCTAGTATCAATGCAAACTTTGTTTGCCCCCGTAAGCACATAATCTGTAAACATCCGGTGCAAGATCTCCAACAAATATGGAATGATTTGGACCGAATCACTGCACTTTGTCCTCTATGCCAAAATGTTGACCTAGACCTTAAGCATGGAACTTTCTTTTGCAAAGTCGTGCATTTTGTTTTGCGCATTGAAACTTAAGTGAATAATTTTGCTATATCTTTGAAAGAGAATATTGCTACTAAACACATTAAAAACTAGAGTATGCTAAGTATGAGAGCTTCCGTTAGATTTTAAATACTTTAAAGAGAGACCAGAATAGAACTAGTTGCAAGTGGTAGAAAGTCGGCCCGTAGGGCCATCGCCATAGCCAATAGAATAGCCATAGCCATGGCCACTACTTAGCCAAGAAGCTCGCCGTTCCATTCCACGACCTGCATACATCGTCGCCATGGGGGTCGTGCCAAGCTCCTAACCTAGGCATGACTATCTCCGATTTTTTGTCGGACCGCTCTCTCTGTTCTTCGTAGCGACATGAAACGCCTCAAAAGCTTTGGGCGAAAATGCACCGAGAAAGATTTGCGTATCCTTGTCCGGGATATCACGAGGATCATATCGGCGATATTTTTACGTCAAAAAATCTGCCGTTAGTAGGGATGTGCTCAAAGTTTTGTCGTAGGAATGGGAGACTAATTTGGAGAAATCTCGATGTGGATTGGGGGTTTTAGGCACGGCATAATTTTTCAATTGCTTTATGCTCAAGCGAGGGCAAGAGCTAGAGACTGGGCTAGCTAGTATATTACAAGGAATAGATATTACAACTCGGCTAGTCTTTTCTACGCAGAGCGTATGCAAAGAATTAATGACTTGCAAGTGAAGGTGAATGAGGAAGAAGGAAATTTATCTCATCGGATGGAGAAGATCCAGGACTCAAGTAGTTAATGAGCCATTTCTTTCTCGCAAAAGCTTCATACACGAGTGTCAAGTATTCTAAGGATGCTAAAGATTAAAACAGGCTATTTTAAATAACCATGCCCTCTTCTTTCCTATTACGCCATGAATGCCGGTTATAAGGACAGTTATAAGGAAATCAAGAAAATGCACTGATTCAACCGCTTTGTATTTGCAAGTTCTATAACCCGACGGGTAGTTGCCCTCTGGATCCGCTTTTACTGGCCGAAATGACACATGGTTCATAGAAAACAAAACCATTCTTGTCTTGTTTTCGTATTTTGGAGACAAGATAAAGCCGACACATTCAAATCTTTGTGTCTATAATTCCTTCAAAGAAAACATCAAAGCCCGCAAGAATCCAAAAATCCCTTTGCATTGGAGTAACTCGCCCTTGTGTCCTCTCTGAAAAACAGATTTGAACGGAGGCCTTTTACGCATCGAACTATGGCAAAGCATGGCAAGAACAGTCCGCGGCTTGTGCCCGCCCTTGACCTTGAGAGATGAGCAACCGGCATTACCAATCGAACCACGAGGTGAGGAATAGAGATCTAAGGCAAATCAATCGAGAGGTAAGCCAACAAAAACAAAGATTCCTTTATGCATGATGCTTCCGAAATCTGCTCCCCGTTGTCTTGGGGGGCATTTCCTGCGCTTTGCAACTCCGAGGGAAGATCGGGAAGATAGCAAACCGAAAAGATAGAAGCGGGGAAGGAAGCGGAGATCATGATTGAATATAGAAGCGGCTGGAAGAAACACATTGCCCTGAGAGGCTTGCATGTTCAGCCCCTAAAATAAAAAGAGGGCTTTTGTTGTGAGCCCTTGGATGTTGGACCATTGAAAAAAAAAAGCTAAATCAACGACTAAGAAATGGTGCACTCTAGATGTACGCATTAGTACATCCATTCGAATACGCCATGAAATCTTAGGAAAACCTTTGTGAAAAGCGTACAAAAACACAAAAGAAACCCCCTGTTATTATGCTACATATTTGAAACTCAAGGAGATGATTTATTATCTTTGTTGCCAAATTGAAAGCTTGAATATCTGAGATGAATTAGGGAATGGCCTGCAAAAAACTAAAAGTTGAGCCATAAATCCACCACTCAAACTTGTTCATTTGCAAATATCTTCTTTTAGACATTTGGCTCGAAGTGTCCGCTTGAAATTTTGGATTGAATTACTGAACTGCACTTAGACATTCATCTATTAGAAAAGAAAATCAGATAATGTTTGCAAGCTATAGAACAATAATATAAGAGTGTTGAAGACTTTTTTAGCTTGTTTTCAAGGCCTTGGTAAAATCAATCGAAATCAATAGCAAAAATAATCATTCTTATCTTGCATCAAGCTCAACGTGAGTATTTAAAATTGAAACTAGTGTTGCTTCTGTAAATCATGGAGCTGCTCATAACCTAGTCAGATGACCTTTTCGCATCCTTGATATAAGCAATCAATGTATGAAGACTTATGGATTGAAACCTGAGAGCATGAAAATGAGTCTGCCTTTATATCATGGAATTCTATATCTCTAAAAAATGAGAGCATGCATCCGGGTTGCTTCCACACAAAATTAGAAGGTACCTTATAATGGCTTCTAGAAGCACCTAGGACTGTGAAAAGACAGCCTGGAAGGGACTTTTGAACACAATTCCTTCTGAAGCTGCAAATATATAGCACAATAATAGGAGGTTGTTTTTGTATTTTTGTACGCTTTTCAATATGGTTTTTCTATGATTTCATCGCATATGCGAGTGGATGTACTAATGCGTACATCTAGAGTGCGCATACGCTTACACTAATTTTGTTGACCTTTCCCAATGGTTTAAGCCCCCTTTATTGCGGCATGCAAGACCTCGAGAATACTACTTCTCCTTCCTATATAAAGCAGTATCCAATTTTTGTTCGCACCTATTTTGTTCCTTCAAAATTACCACAGCATGACACATATGTGGACTCATTTATTGTGGGCATTTATGGCGGACAATCATGACACCTATATAATCATTTTTTTTGTTCTCACACGACGAGACACGTATACATGCTTATTTATTAGGGAGGATTGTGTGACGTCGACATCTCATTTATTACAGAAGATTGTGGACTCATTTATTGCGGCCATTTATGGCGGACAATCATGACACCTATATAATCATTTTTCTGTTCTCACACATTACTTGGACGAGACAGGTATACATGGTTATTTATTAGGGAGGATTGCGTGACGTCGACATCTCATTTATTACAGAAGATTTTGTGACGTCGACCTTAAACAATGGCTAAGGTAGTCCACTCCATCCGCCCCTCTTGTGCACACTTTGCAGATAAGCTGAATCATGCTATGGCGAGGTTGTAGTCTTCTGGAGACGTAATCTTATGGAGTCACCCTATGAGACTACTCCAGGTTACATCTCCCCGATCTGATGAGGCAGGAAAGGGATGACTCCCCTCCAGAATCGCAATGGATCCATGGTGCTAAAGGATATGTGCCACCTGGGTGCACACACATCCGTACCTGACTTACCCCTTTAAATATATACCGAGTTCATGACGTCCTTATAGGCACATATCATGTGACCCAGGGGGTGTCAGACTCATACCTGGCCCACACTCAGTGACCGACTATAAGCCTAGCACACTGTAGGAGCCCCAGTAGCCAGGCTCAGCAAGGCTCTGCCCCCACTTCAGCAGTTGTGACCGTTATTTGGTATTGAACCACATCATAGCATCTACAGCCCGGTGAGCTCTTGTGCACAGGCCGCATCTAATGGGATTTAAGGGGTTCTAGCTAGGAGCATATCTAATCCCAGATGGCCTTTAGGTCTCTACCCCATTTTTTCCCATATAACACAGGATGAACAAAAAGAGAGCATTCATATCTGATAGATCCATTATAATCTCATCTAGAATATAGAATAGAGAGACTAATCGTCCATCTAACAAGCAAGGGTTAGTTCCTAACTAGAATCTCAAGCTAACTATGCCTACTAACCAGTATCTGAGCTAGATCTCCCATCTCTCAGTTCTCCATGCCCTGCTGGTGGAATAAGCTCCTCCTCCTTCTCCAATTGCTCCCAAATCGAATCGGGGCAAAATGGGGTAGAAGAAGCCCCAGTTTGGATGACCCAAAGTTAGCAAGTCTGCCTTGCCCAATCGATTTGAGCCAGGTGGCAATTCTAAATTAGTTATCATTAACTAATTTAGTATTTTAGCCTTTTTAATATTAGGCAAATACGAGTTAGGGTTTAGGGTTAGGTTTCCACCTTATTATTTAATGAGTTAACATAGCTAACCTTAGCTTATGAATAATTAACGCACCATTAATTATTCCTAGTGTCATGTCAGGTATTTATACCTAAAAAGGCATATAAATACGTGGAACGTCACATCGACGCCCTGGACACATTATGCCAGGCAACTGACATGCGCGTCAATATGGCCAAGACTCAGGTGATTCTCATATGCACTGGGATGCATCAATCCATCTACGAGCGACAGCGGGCTGGAAGGCGCTTTATGCAATGCAGAACAACAGCTAGAGAATGGAGTTGTATGATTGGGGCCATCAATCGCACCTGTTCAGGGTATTGGTGGAGCCTGTCCTTTTGTACGGGGTTGAGGTCTGGGGCTCCGCGATCTCCAGGGCTACCTAGAATGACTTGGAGCAAGTGCAAAAAGCCTTTTTGGCTTGAACATTGGGGGTGAAGTCCACGATCCCCTACCAAATCCTGTTGCATGAGACAGGATTCTTGCCCCTTCAGAGTGCGTCTCTTGATCATCATATTGTCTACTTTCAGAAGGTGGTCAATAGGGGCAATGCTTATCTCCCTAGACTGGCTTATACCGTGACAATAGGGCCGCAATGCCTCAAGGCTTGCTGGAAGGAAAAGCGAGCCTAATGGCTCGCCAGATGGAATGTGCAGGAGCACACGTGCATAGAGGTGCAAACAGAGGCAGATCGCCATAGCTTGAGGCAATACCTAGACATTTGCTTCCTCAATAAGCTCAGAGGACGTAAGAAATAGGCATATCGCCCTAGCCAAGCTCTGTGGCGCCACGACGACGCCATAGCTGAAGCTCCGCTGGAAGAGAGAGAGAGAATGAATGAACAGTAGCAGAAAGTGGCCCACCCGTATTTTCACGTTACATCAATGTCCACGTGTCGGGGATTTCGGCCAGAAAATTGGCTTCTGCGCATCCGCACGTCGGCCAATTTTCTAGGCCGGAATCCCCTCCACGCGGACATTCCTGTATACGTGAAGTTTGCTTAAGATAAATTCTGGCAGAGCATTTCTGCGACTATGGCATCCCAAACTCCGGCGATGGCGCCCAAACTCCTGCGATGGCGTTCCAAACTCCGGCTTATGTCTACTGTTGTTTTGTATTTCTATTTTTGTCTAAGCTCCTTGATCTTTGCAGAAAATAACGAGTTATTGATGTAGGCTTCCTGTATCTATAGTTCCTTATATTTATTTTCTTGTCAGGTTCTTGTTGAATCTGACGCACAGCAGCAGCTGGTGGGTAACTTGGCTTTTGGCGCTGAGAAGGGACGTGCAATCACTGGCAGATGCTGGGGCTTCTAGTGCAAGTAGTTCAGGAATCCAGTTTGTGGATAGACTGAGTTGTTTGCGGACAAGCTCTCGAGTTGAAAAATGGAGATGAAGGGGCTATTATGCTGCCTTTTTGGTGTTTCTTTTCTTGCTCTATCTGCATTTATGTGCTTTGTCGTTGATCTGTTGAAGCTTTTGGAGATCTTGCTTTGGTCGCAAATCCTTGTCTTGCAGATCTTGGTCGCAGATCCTTTTCTTGCAGATCTTGTTTTGACAGCAGATCTTGTATTTGCTTGTGTAGAGGCCTTTCCAAAGCCGATTTGTGCAATTATACAGTTTAAAAACAACAACAACCATTTTTTCTTTGGCAAGGCATAAAGGAATTACTCTGTTTAAATCTTTTTTGAAAGGAATCCGTTGCTGGAGCTTTGGTCTCACCGAGGTTCAATTCCTTGGCCAGTAAATTAGAAAAAGGATTAGAATGCAAGTAAAAATTCCAGAATGCACGTAAGAGCTCAGAATGCAAGCACAATTCACATAATGCAAGTAAAGTATAGAATGCTAGTAAAAAATCTAGAATGCAACCACGTGACATTCTGGAAAGAATACATGCCATGTGGCAGCATGCTATTGGCCTGAAAATAGCTATACTGAAAAAGTGACCTCCGCAATTAAAACCGAGGCCCCGCTTCCGTCGATTCCTCAAAAATTGAAGAAAAGAGGCAATGGAGCCTACTAGAGCCCGAGATCTGATGTGAGGGCTTAAGCAAGTTCATCATGCTTCGCCGGGCACTTGCAGTTCGTAGATATCAGGCACATGCCTGCCCGGCTGTTCCTCGTTTTGAACTTTGGGCTGCACGCGATCAATCTGTCGAAGTTCATGGCCAGAATGCTACCGATTTGTCCAGGTATTAATGATATCGATTTTACATATTCTTTCAGTTGCTTGGGGCTAGTTCTCATATTTTTCCGAATTCAAATGCCAGGGGCTGGTTGGTTGAGGCAGTCAAATCCGCAGAAGTCATGCAGCAACAGGGCATGCCTGTATCAAGAGACCTTCTTTACCGCTTGGTGCATCAATGCACAAATTCACAAGAGGTGGACCTGGGTCGAAGGGTGCAATCCCTAATGATGCAAAATGGTTTAGATTCAATTTCTGTCTTGGCCCATTATCTCATTCGGAATTTTGCTTCCTCTGGTAGTCTGGTTGAGGCATTCCAAGCATTTGCCAGAGTGGAGAAACCAAGCGGATATACATGGAGTGCAATTCTAGGAGCTCCTAAGGTTGGACAAAATCAAATAGCTCTTCAACTGTATGATACAATGCAGCATGAGTCTACCAAGGCAGACACGTTTACATATTCAAGCATATTGAAAGCCTGCAATAGTAATGACACTATAGAGCAGGGTAAGTGCATTCATGAGCAAGTCATTGAGAGTGGACTACAATCTGACATTGTTGTTGGTAGCAAACTCATTGACATGTATGCCAAATGTGGGGACTTACAGGAAGCACGAAGAATGTTAAACGAGTTGCCGATTCGAGATGTAATATCTTGGAGTGCACTTATTGCGGGATATGCACAGCATGGACAAGGAAACCTTGCCCTAGAAAGCTTTCAGAACATGCAGCAAGAGGGAATAATGCCCAATAAGATCACATTTACCAGCATCTTAAAAGCATGTGGTACCATAGGTGCCATAGAGCATGGAAAACAAATCCACCAGCAGATCATTGAAAGTGGTCTTCAGTCTGATGTTATTGTGGGGGCCGCTCTTGTTGATATGTATGCTAAATGTGGGGAATTGAAAGTGGCACATAAAGTTTTTCACGATTTGTCAAAGCAGGATGTCGTTTCATTCGGTGCAATGATTGCTGGATATGCTCAATGTGGCGAAAGCCTTCTTGCTAAAGAATGCTTCGAGAAAATGCAGGATAAGGGGATAAAGCCAAATGTGGTGATATGGAGTGCAATTATCGCAGGATATGTGGATCATGGTGAGAACCATCATGCGCTCGAGTGTTTTAAGGTTATGCAAAATGAAGGGATCAAAGCAGATAGTTTTACATTTTCCAACATCTTGAAGGCATGCAGTGGCTTGGGTGACATAGAGTTGGGAAGATGTATGCATAAGCTAGTAAATGAGAACGGGCTTCGCTCTGATACTGTTGTCGGCAGTTCCCTTGTTGATATGTATGTTAAATGTGGAAGTTTGGAGGAAGCGAAAAACGTTTTCGATGGTTTATCAAGTCGAAATGTCGTGACATGGGCTTCAATGATTGCAGGTTATGTTCAGCATGAAAGATGGCTCCTTGCTTTGGAATGCTTTAGAAACATGCAGAATGAGGGCATAAAGTCTAGCAAAGTTACATTTCTAAGCGCCCTCAAGGCATGTGGCAACATGGGTGCCATGGAGCAGGGAGCGCAGATCCATCAGCAAATAAATGAAAGTAAACTTGAGACAGATTTGCATGTGGGAAGTGCTCTTCTTGAGATGTATGTAAAGTGGGGAATGATGGAAGAGGCTCGAGTTATTTTTGAAAATTTACCACACAGAGATACACTGCCATGGGGTTTAATGATAGCGGGATATGCTCACTATGGCAGGGGCATATGTGTATTAGATTGTTTTGAACGCATGCAGCAGGAAGGCCAAATACCAAATACAATTACATGGGGGAATATCTTGAAAGCATGTGGCAGCATGAGTGCTTTAGAGCAAGGCAGGCGCATACATGAACACATCATTGACAATGAGCTTCAAATTGATACTATTATTGGAACCAATCTTGTTGATATGTATTGTAAATGTGGCAACTTGGATGAAGCACAACAAATTTTTGAAGCATTGTCAGAACGGGATGCAGTTGCATGGGGTACATTAATTACGGGACATCTGCATCATGGTAATGATCTCCTAGTTATAGAATGCTACAGTAGAATGCAATCTGAAGGCATAATACCAGACAATTTTACATTTTCGGACATTTTGAAAGCATGTGTTAATATTGGTGCCATAGAGCAGGGCAGATGCATCCATGCGCATGTCATGGATTGTGGGTTCCAAGACGATGCTGTCATTGGTAATATGCTCGTTCATATGTATGCCAAATGTGGTATTTTGGAGGAGGCACATAGAATCTTAAACAGATTAGCAAATCCAGATACAATGACATGGGGTGCAATGATATCAGGGTATGCTCAATCTGGAAACGTTTTGATGGCTGTGCAATGTCTTGGAGATATGCAAAATGAAGGTGTCAAACCAAGTGAAGTGACATTCCTTACTGTCCTTGCTGCATGCAGCCATGCAGGCTTAGTGGATGAAGGACGAAGACACTTCATATCTATGAGAGAGAACCATGGCATCATACCGGATACTCGTCACTACAGTTGTATGATTGACATTCTCAGTCGATCAGGATATTTGCTTGAAGCAGCGAGTTTACTCCGATGTATGAAACCAGAGATTATTTGCTGGAGATCTTTGCTTACAGCCTGTAGAACATATGGAAATGTGAAGCTAGGACAAGAGTGCTTTGATCAAGTTATTGAACTGGATTTACACGATGCAAGTGGCTATGTTCTTATGTCAGGCATTTACTCTGATGCTGGTATGATAAAAGATGCCGAGAAAATTGAAGAACTAAGGTTTCATGCACATGCTTGGAAGAAACCTGCCAAGGCATGGATAGAGGTTAATAATAAGGTGCATGAGTTTATTGTTGGTGATAAAAGTCACCCTGAGAGTGATAAAATATCTAACATGCTGAAAATGTTAAGTAATAAAATAAAAGAGGCTGGTTATACACCAAAGCTTAACATGGTATTGCAGCAAATGACAGATGAAGAAAAAGAAGATGCTTTGTGTGGACACTGCGAGAAGTTAGCTGTAGCTTATGGGCTTGTCAGTACGCCTCCAGGTACTCTTATACGAGCCACGAAAAATCTTCGAGTGTGTATGGATTGTCATAATGCAACAAAGATCATATCGAAGATTGAAGGGAGGGATATTATTATCAGAGATGCATATCGCATTCACCACTTTAGTGATGGCTCTTGCTCTTGTGGAGATTTATTTTGACAGTGAGTGTAGTTTGGTCATGATGTGGATCTTAAACTGCTCTGAATTCAAGTTGGGTGAAGCATCGTAATGGACCAAAGCTTTGGCCTAGCGAGGGCACCCCTTCCTCAAAAATATACTGCAACATTGAAGAAAACCCGAACTTCTCGTGTCATCGTAAATGTGATGTCTTGAACATGTTGTTTTAACATTCACTTGGCTAGATATTGCCGAACTTCTACAAGGGTAATGGACCAAAGCTTTGGCCTAGCAAGGGCACCCCTTCCTCAAAAATATACTGCAACATTGAAGAAAACACGAACTTCTCGTGTCATCGTAAATGTGATGTCTTGAACATGTTGCTTTAACATTCACTTGGCTAGATATTGCTACAAGTTTTGATATGAAGCAAGACGGTGCATATTCAGCTGGCTCAGATTTAAGTATTCTTAGACATTGGTACCATCGTCATTTTGTTGGTACTCAAAAGTTGTGCTTTAATCAACAAGTTGCAAAATTTTATAAGGCTTGCAGCTAATACTTTTTTGTAAATAAGTGAAAGTTCTACTAACCATTGGAGTAAAAAGATACAAAGTTCAGATATAAATTATGGACTACAGGGGAGTTTCGAGACTGTGTTTACCTAATCATGGCTAGAGGGCTTCAAAAGCGAAAGCATTGTCATTGGGTATGTTTATACGTATGATTTCAACAGTTTATAGAATTCTTTTGTCATAGGCAATAGTGCTATCGTGCTTCATTTGTGAATGGCTATTTTTGTATTTATAGCTATTTTTTGTATTTATAATCTCAATATTGGACTTAAGCTCGTCATTGGCTATATTTGTATGTACGATTTCAATATCCTGCGGAGTTCTTTTATAGGGCATGTTGTTTGGGCTTTATTGGTCAATGGCTATGGTTTGCAAACCTTTTATTAATAGATTGAGCATGTGTTTAGATAGCATGGCTTTGGAAGATATGCAATATTGGTTGTTGATGTTCTGAACCTTTTGTTTTAACATGAAGGTTTGTATGAGATCATTAACGCCGGAGAATTATCTAACATTTTATGGCGGCGTCCCATGAGCTTGTGGAGCTCAAAATATTTGAAGGTCGACCTGCACGCAAGAGTTGCCTCGTTCCCATAAGCGAGATCTGACCCTATCTTTCTTGGCATGAACAGAAGGAGTTTTAGCACAAAAGACAAAAAAATTGCAAAAATTGCTGTAAAAACCAGGAAGAGAGAAAGTGAGGTCTTGACCTCAGCGTTCAGAAATGACGCCCCAATTCTTGATTTTTAGGTCTGAAACCTGAGCTCCTTCAGGTGAGGCATTTGGAGAAATGCGGAAGATGTACACCTGACCTCAAAAAAGCCTTGAAGTTTTGGGCCCATGGGAAACTGTAGTTAGGTTGGTTATATAATAGGGAACATCCCAGCTAGAAACTTTTTGCCCCGAAAAGTTTTGGTGGCGTTATGGTGAGCTTATTTTATTTTCATTTTTACTTCCTTTCTTTTCCTCTGTTGTCGGAGTTATGGCATCGCCCAACCTTTCGTCCTTGGTGATGGCATCGCCAGAGTTCTTTTTGCTTGGTGCTTGCAGTTAAAAGAGTTGGCGCTTTGTCTTACCTTACTTTTGGTGCAATTTATACTGTATTTTTATGGCAGAAGTGCAAGGATCTTGGCTCTCTATTCTTCTGGCTATGTCGCTTGCTGTTTTGAGTGCTTAGACGTGTGGATTGTCATCTTGTGCGAGATTTATGAGCTTTGCCCGAGTTTTTGGAGTTGCCATGAGTTCCATGAGTACTGTGCGACTTCCGTGGAGTTGTGTGAGTTTTTGGACGAGTTCTTGCCGAGTTCAGTGAGTTCTTGACAAATTCTATGTGAAGGCTCGTGCTTCTACTTGATTTTTTCTTGATTTTGATGTCTTATTGTCTTTCTAATGTTTGCTTTGTTATTTTTCTAGGTTCTGGTGGAATAAACAGGTTGTTTAGAATGGCTACAGAAATATACAGTTGAGATCAGTTGCTTGTGTAGTTTCTGGAAAGGTTTAGAGGCGACAGACTGTTCAGATGCTTTAAATTTTCAAGATTTCATATAGCTGCTCATATCTTCCTAATCTTTTTTCCAGTATAGCTCTCTATTTCCTATTTGACCAGGATTTTCCGGCTGGTCAGCTAGATAGCTTTTAGAAGGAGTTCGGTAGTCTTCATAATGGTGAAGATGATGTTGCTGAAGACAAGGCTGACTGAATGGGCTAGAAGACATTTTGATACGTGGAGGAAGCATATTAAACATGATACTTCTGTTGCTATAGAAGATCTGGATCTGAGACAACTCATTAACATGCTTGTGCCTTTCATAATCCAAGTGAAGAAGAAAAATGGGCATCTATGTTCTATATCTTCCTAGCAGGTATATTTCTTGATTTTCTTATCTGATTATATTTCTTATTAGCTTGTTGATTTACTAATTGTTTACTTATTTTGTCTTGTAGTTTAAGTGTATTGTTTAGGACTATAGGAAGGATCGTCGGGAAGAAACAGGAACAGAGGGTTGGAGAAACAGGGATAGTTGTACCGAAGTTTAATATCATGCAGTCTGATGTATTCTCAAGGTCTATCCAAGCCCTTGTTTCTGCTGTAAAAGGTCGAAGAGTCTAGTGTTGGCCAATGACCCAAGAAGGCTGCTGCAATTATCTACGTCGAGGAAAATGATCTCCTATCTGACATAGTCAGAAAAGGCTGGCATATATCTTGTGACTAGATTTGCTATCAGAGGTTGTGGTGAGTTACATGAAGTTCGAGACATGGATCTGAGTTTGGGATCTGATGTGAATGGTAAGCTCATATGGTATGATGAGAGATTGTCTAAAACCAATCAAGTGACAGCAATCAAGCTTGCTCCTTCTAAGTTCAGGCCTCTAATTTGGAGTTATGAAGATGGTTTCATTAAGATATATAAGTTGTATACGAGGCATCTTCCTTCTAAAAATGATAGTACGCAGGGTCCTTAAGACTATTCGATTATGGTTAAAAGCTATGATTTAATCTAGACATATCGCACAAGAGTGGAAGATTTCAGACATTACAAGGATGTGAGTACCGCCAGAGATTGGGATGAAGGTTTTTGGTCATAGGACGCTTGATGAATATCAGGAGTAAGCCTCTTGTTTTTTGTTTTATTTCTTTATTAGTTTATTTATTTTTATTTCATATTCTTGATAGGTATGATAGGTCTAAAGACTTGCAAATTGCTAAGGCTAGGATTAAATGAGAGCTAGGACATAAGCAGAGGGAGTGGATGGTGAAATTAAAGGGAGTGGATGGTGAAATTAACAAAGGAAAAACTGCTAAAATAGGCATGATATAATTGTATTGATTCAATGGTCGAGATGAGCGGCTGATATTGTGATCAAAGTCCTGCGATTCTATTGGCCCTGAATTAATGGCTGAGATTAATAGCCCATATCTGATACTCTCTCCCTCCGGCTTCATGTCGCCGCCTCCTTTCCCGCTTTTGCTCTCCCCTTTTTTGCTTTCCTGCTTCTCGCTTCTGGTCATCGCTCCTGCTTCTAATCATTGCTTTTGCTTTCCGCTTTCTGATCGCCATCTATTTTCTTATGAAACTGAGGAAAAGAAAAAGGGAGGGGGAAAGGGGAGGACAAGGGCAAAAGGAAAGGGAATAGAAAGGGGCATGGGAAAAGGAAAAGGGAAAAGAAAGGGGGAGGAGAAAAAAAGACACTGAGAAAGGGGAAGAGAAAAAAGGTGGAGAAGAGTAGAAAAGAGAAGGGACATGGAAACAAGGGGAAGAAAAAAGCGAGGGAGAAGGAAAGGGAAAGGGAAAGGGAAAGAAAAAAGAAAAAAAAAAGGAAAAGGGAAGGGAAAAACGACATGGGAAAAAGAGGAAGAGGAAAGGAGGAAAAGGGAAGAGAAAGGATGTGGAACAGAGAAAAAAACAAAGGAGGGCGAAAAGGGAAGGAAAGGCCACGAGGAAAAAGGAAGAGGGAATGAGTGGGAAAGAGAAGGAAAAAAAGGCACTTTCAAAAGGTAAAGAGAAAAAGAAACAAAGGTGGAGAGGAGGAAATGGAAGGGAAAAAGGAGAAGAGAGAGGAGGAAAAAGGAAGGGAAAAAAGCCATTGGTAAAAGGGGAAGAAAAAAGGGAACGAAGGGGATAGGAGAAAAGGAAAATAGAAAAAGGTAAAAGGAAACTAGCAAAAGGCACACCAGAAGGCTTTGGCAAGGTAACATTTGTTAGGTTTATGTTTGTTCATACGTTTGTGACTTTTTACTCATTGGCAATTTTCTCAATATATTTATTTATCTATTATAAAACCATGGAATACAAGTATAGTTCTTGGCACTATGCCAAAACTGTGGTGAATTGCTTGAATAACAGGAACAGAAATGCACGGTTACATATAAGAAGCTGACTTCCGCCTACAAGGTTTTCTTAGGCTTGAATACGAGCCAAGCATGAACATAATGTGTTTGTTCCCATGGTGCAACATCACATTTTTTTTTTTTTTATCTTGTATATAGCATGGGCTTCAGCAATGCTGGAGCTATGACCAGATATTCAAGCTATGACCAAAGGATTCGAACTTCCATTGGGTCTTATTAATGTTCTGGATGCTTGACCACATGATTCAAGCTATGGCCAAAGGATTCATACTTCCATTGGGTTCTGTTAATACCAAATGATTCAAACTTCCATTCGGTGTGTTAATGTTTCGAAGGCTTGACCCCATGATTCATGCTATAACCAAAGGATTCAAACTTCCACTAGGTTCTATTAATGTTATGAAAATGATGTAGTGAAGTACAATGCATTCTAAGCTAGATGTACAATTGCACTTTACATGGCCTGAATTTTGAGATATAAAGGCATATTCTACAACTAAGCCTCCATCTAAGGACGGAGCAATCCCCTCCGAAAAAGTAGTAAAGATAACTTACATGTTATTATGTCCCACATTTGATGTGATATCATATTCATTAATATAAGAAAATAATACAATTGTTAATTTGGGGGGCCCTCTTTTAAGGAGTGGTAACAAAAAATTTAAGTGATGTAGCATGAACAACATTCCTAAATTGCTGTTAACCTCTCCACAATTTAACCTGTCTACATGCTCGCCCATACATTTCATATACATTATGGTAAATTGAATCAAGCACATTATGGTATAGTGGCATGCCATTACTCACATACGTCACTCTATTCTGACAATGAATTAATGAAGTGCCCAACAAGATATTATTGACATTGCCTTTTTTCAATATTCTGATTTTACAATGGTTGTCCTTAACCTGGTTTTGCTGCGTTCAAGTACAATAGAAACACTGTGGCACCTCCCTTTGAGAAGTTGTGTGTAATTTTGAAGCACTTTATCAACAACTTTGCAGCAAGAGAGCTTGACAAGGTACAGAGATCTCCATGCTGATCCCTGCCAAAGGCATCCCTTCCAAAGGCAAGTTTTGCATTACCAGACAAATAAAGATTTGCTTCAAAACCTTCCACCACTATGAGGGTTGGCTTACATGAGGTGTTTCATACCCCCCTCTCCAGACAATTGTATAAGTCGAGATGCAAGCTTCTTAAGACAGGTAGCTGCAACAGAATAATCCCCTTAAAATAACCAGAACTGAATTAAGAAATAATACATATAATAACTTGCATAAATAACTTGCAGGCTAGAGAGCGTAACGTACCTTAAGGATGGCATCACTTATAAAACTTCTTGGCAAGCCAGGTCCGTACACAAATGTAACGAGCCACTATTTACATATCCAGCTTGAAATGTTTTCAGCACATCATATATATCATAAATATTTCTTTTTGCAACATTCCATTCACTTTATTATGTACTAATAATATTTCCGCTCACAAAACATACTTGTCATCCTTATATCACCATCTTGCAAACACTCAGAAATGTCTATTCAGGGTATAACATCTGGTATTTTATGGTGTTAATAAGATTGTCAAACCTATATTGTGCCGCAATGTTAGAATTTCGAGCGCAGGACAGAGATTCAGAAGGCATGATGCTCCCGCGCATGTTGGTTGAGCACATTCCTGTATACAGAAAAAAATCATAGAACTTGCTATATATTCGTGCATTATCAGACGTGCGAGGGACCTGTTTATAAAACTTTATAAATGCAAAAATACAAGTAATACACAAACCTCAATTTTCAGTTCAGAAAGGCCACACCAGTTATGGGAAATAATACTTAAGGAATCTGCTGAGCCAAATGAAAGAAAATGTATAAGCGTGTAAAAAGATGGACTGTGTAGAAACAACCTTGGATGATCAGAACCACAATTTAGTCAATTATGAGAGTAGGCAACACTCAGCTTGAACCACAAACTTAGCATGAAGATGCATTTGCCTGCCAAAACATATCATTTCCCAATATTACGGACAGCAAAAAGAAATAACAACAATGCTATAGAGGTATTTGAATAGCTAGAAAGAAGAGATCCTGTCAAATGGTAGTGATCAAAGAGAAGCAACATACAAGCAGGAGAAAACGAACTAACTACAAGTGGGGTGTGTGCGCCTTTATAATATACATTAGCAGACACATGGTGAGCTATAAAGTGACACATCACCAAAGTCATATGATAAATAATGTTAATTGAGATATGCGATGTGTCAGATTTTATCTACAGCCAGCAATCAAATGAGTCAGCAGTAAAGTACTTACTTAAAGACAAGCTTGTGCAATGTGTGAAACAAGACAACATTTCACATGCCTTGCCAAGGATCAATAATTCTCTGTCCATAATACAGTTTATACTACCTTCCAGATTCAGACACTTCAAGTTTGACCCAAAGCCATTATTAAATGTGCTAATACATCCATAAGATTAGACAAATGTCTGAGCCAGTAAGTGAAAATATCAGCTGATAAATCCTGCCAAAGGAATGCGTAAAATTAAGACTTGACATGTAAAGACTTGACATGAAAATATCTCTAGGAATAAATGTACTTGTTTCTCCACTGCTGCAACCACAAGAAATTAACCTGGCGTAAAACTAGATTGTTCATAAAACGTCAAAGAGAAACAATTGACAATATTCTGCAGCATACAAACATCGGGATTTGTTTCTTGGTTGACTAAGCAAATTCTAGATGGAAAAAGGAGGAAACCTGGAGCTGTCATTTTGGATGTAACTGGAGATAAAAACCCAGAAAATACCTACTGATCCTGGCCAGCTAGCAAGGGTAATACCCATGAATAAGGTAAGACACAAGAAGACTGGCACATCAACCAAACATTCGTTGGGCATTAACATCACCTTCCCTAGCTGAGGCCTGTATAAAAATGATTTCTAAAGCAGCAATAAAAGATGGAGTCTTAACCAGCAACGATGTATGTGTCTGAATTAACTATCAAACAGATTTAATTACGCCAAATAATTAAATGATAAGCCTAGATGTCTACTCATCTAGCAGTAGACATAATATCTTAACAAATGAATTCAATAAGAAGAAGATTACCATTGAAATGTTCTCAATTTGAATAGTGTCCCAAGCAACTCTGTTTCACAGCATTTATATAAATAAAGAGTTCTGCAAGGTAAACCTGCTCTGCCAACAAAACCTCCAGAGTCTAAAGGCTTATTTAAGAGTGCTGCAAATCCATCCGACATTCTACAACACCAAAACATAATTCTGCCACAAGACTCAAAGGCACAAAACGACCAAGGCCATGACTGAGAAAGATCGTCTGGTTGAGGGAAACAAATAGGAAAATGAATGGAAAGGGAATGGATGGAAAATGAATGAAAATGCTCGCAATGAAAACCTTACTACTAAATCCTGTCGGTCAGTCTGGCGCATGCTACGGAAATGAAACGCCTAAGAGCAATGATGAAGCAATCAACAAGTCTAGAAGAGCGGCATAACAGCCCCATGAGATGGCAAAGACAAAACTGAGGACAACACAGCCTACCTTGGGCTTAAAGAAGCCTTCACCGTCACCTGTAAATGTGCAGTATTAATCGAAAGGATAACACAATAGAACAAATGCGGACATGATTGGCAGTGACGGCAAGCTATCAATATTGCAGATTCTAAATAGCCGAGCGAAGCTCGGCGCAGCTGCATTAAAGGACTGCCATAGCCAGCGAAAGGCCCCAAAAATGCCCAAGCGGATAGAAGAACACGGAAAAATGCAAAACAGAGCAAAGCCAGGGTAAAAACGCCATAGCAAAAAGATGGATACAGAGAGGCGATGAATTGATGGAAAGAAGCAGGAAACGGAGGAGGCAGGGAAGAAATGAAAGAAAATAGGGAATTGGGAGAGTGAAATTGCGACTCATCCTATCTCCGTTCTATTTTCTTGGCTATTTTCTAATTTCCTCGACCCTTGATTTATGAAGCTAGAGATTCAATGGTGTAGATTGATGCCACTTCAGATTTTGATGAGGTGGAAATTACACGTGGATAGGCTAGAATTTGAGGAAAGGGTGTAGGCCCGGTAGGGCTGGTGTGCTAAAAAGGAATATGAAAAAGGGAGGGGAAAAAAGGGGAAAAAGGGAGGGAAATAGCAAAGGGGAGAAGGGAAAAGCGGGGAGTGGGAAAATAAAAAAGGGAAACGTGAAAAAATAGGAAAAAAGAGAAAGGAGAATGGGATTGGAAAGCTCGTGAATGATGATGGTGGTACTTGCAAAAGTTATGCGCAGGTTTTGGGACCTCGTATTTAGAGTTCTGGATGTGGTATTTCCGACTCGGCTCGTGTTATCGCAGTTTCAAGCCCAGAACCAACTGTCTCGGGGCATTTTTAGATCAACTTGGCTCTATGTGAGTTCAAATCGCTTCCTCTCTTCATCAAACTAGCATTAAAGAGGCTGTCAAAGTGATTAGAAGGGCTTTTGAAGTAGTTCAAGCCGCCCACAGAGCTACAAGAACGATTTCACCAAAGATCTCAGCTCTGCCACGCAGTTTTGCGCTGGGTTTTTAGCCAGAAATACCATTGTTTTGGCCGAAAATACCACTTTTTTTTGCCAGAAATACCACTTTTTGGCCAAAAATGCCACCTGGCTAATAACGGTGGCCGAAAATACCACATCCCGGACTCTAAATACGGGCGTACCCGGGTTTTGTCTGCTTACATAGATAAGAGAAGAAAGATAGAAACAATGAAAGGCAAGTCCTTTATTTTGGTTGATGAGAAGGAAAATCATAATGATGTGAAGCAATTTCTAAGTAGTACTTCTGCTATTAGTTCACATGTGCTAGTTGATTTAGATTCTAATTCTAATGTCCCTGGTTGTAGTTCTAATGTTTTGATTGATTGTGCTATGGTAGTTCAGAAATATACTGGTGATATGTCATTTTACAAGAACAAGAATGATAACGATGTGAAGCTGCATGATCCTATAAGAAGTTTTGAAACGTGCTGTTGACTAGATGCTGCTAAGGCTCTGTGTTCTATTGTGATTCAAGAACAATTCTATCACAACTCATGGTGGATATGCTTTTATTGCTCCTGTAAGCCAGTGTCTTTTCATTACATGTCCCAATGCACAAGGGTTCTAAGAAGCTTGGAAATATGGAAGAAGAAGATGTGAAGAACTATGGCACCATTTCTGCCTATTTGTTTTCGAAGTTTTGAAATCATGATCTTGGAGAGATTTGATGTAATGAACTGTTTTGATGGAATGCAAGACCTTTTTTCAACTGTTATCTGATGTCTTTCCAATGATTATATGTATTTCAATTTGTGATCTTTGTTATCATTGTAATGATGAGAAAAAACAAGTGACCATCAACTGTCAATTTTGAAATCAATTGTCAATTAGGTGTTTTATTATAGGTTTTAAAATTGACAGAAAACATAAGAAGTCTGACGGTCTATTCCTTTATTTTCAGATAGCTTCTGGGTCCACGATTTAGGTGGTGCTTTACCGGGGCCAATAGCAACAAAATTTTATTCACATGTATGTTTTTCTATAATTATGTTTTGCTAGAACCTACCTATGGAGGGAGTAATGCCAGAGTAGCCCCTTACTGGCAAAGGGTACAACAAGGATGCTTGCGAGAGTGAAAGAGATTTAAGATGGACTGTAACATAAGCGCTATTGTCTGCCCCTGCCCGCCTATTATAGAACGAGATTTTAACACTAGCTGGATTATTATATACTAGGTGATCAATCTGTTGAGGTTTTTTCACTATGTAAAGTGGAAAGGCACTCAGCCAGCCGAGGCAATGTAGGGGCGATAGAGCGCAAGTGCGCTGCCCACGATGGTGGCGGCCTGATGGTCATACCAAACGTGATGCATATACATCGAAATATTCTAGCAAGGGGGAAAGAGAAACGCTGCATGTGGCATTACTTGCAGCATTCATGGAACAAAAATTAACAAAATTAATATCCTCCCATTCTAATGAAGAAGTTGAACGGCAAAACCACCTGTCTTCCATTCAACCCTCTCCTCCAACCCTTAAATGCCATATGTCATGCATTCCTTTTTAAGAATATCCTTTTCAAATTTACATTTATATCATCTTACGTTTAAATTTGCCACTAACACAACTTACTAAACTTTTCTATATTTATTTAACATTCCATTCTCTCTTGACATTCTACTTAACATTCCATTTCGGCTTAACATTCTACTTAATATTCGTGTATACATTCATAGAAAAAGAAAAAGAGCTTCATATTTGAAATCAATCAATATAGTAATTATGCCATTTGGAGGACCCATGTCCATATGGCAAAATAGTACATTTGTTGTTTAGGCAATAATATGGTCCATATAAGATTCCAAAACGTAACCATCAAGATACATACATTTCAAAACTTTTGAGTAGAGACATGTGGTTATATAAGTATAACATCTGTTCTTTCCTTGATAATAGACTTTAAATATGATTCCAATTTGGGGGTATGTGAATTGAGCAAGTCCTGAAGATTATCAGCATTAATATCAAAAGCTTCCCGAACATGCTCATCAAACGACTTGAAAGGCAATATTGGTCCTGTGCTAAAGGTATGCATAATAAGTATGGCTACCAAGTTGGAAATGGTTGGATCACATTTGAGATACATAACATTGTTATCATAATTAAATTCAGAGGTCCTACTTATAAATGGATGGATCACCATTGGATAGACATGTTCCTGAAGATTTCTAAGCAAGCGCAAGAGAATGAAGCAAGCAAATTGTTCTCTGAAATCTGGGATGAAGTTTTGCGCACCTGCATCGGTACAGAGTTAGATTGCACCCATTAAAGGCTGGTAGAGGAAGTTATTGATCCAGAAGTAGTTAAGCAGCCATCAGAAGAGGCTCTAGATTGCACAGCGCCATTGGTGGGCATCAAAAAAATGCTCAAGTTACATGGCCTCAAATTCAAGTTTAAATGGAAGAGGCAGTCATAATCGTCAATTGTAGATATTTTGCTGCCTTCAGAAAGTATTGAGCATGGAGAAAAAGTGTTACCAAACTAGAAAACATAAGGCTTGAAGCTGGAATACAAGCATCAAGCAATCATGCTAGCAACAACTTTCGGAATTATTCTGAAGTCTTTGAAAAAGGTGGAACAGATGCATTCATGGAATAGCTGGAAAGCGTCTAGAAGCAAGATTTAATAAACTAGACATAGCAGTTTCAAGTCTCCTAAGCCTATTTGCCGGCATAATCGATGAGAGTTTAGAATTGACTATGCTTGAAGTTAGTGGTGCGACAGCTTTCAGGCGAAAGATATCCAAGGCTTCCCTATTTCAAATCCCAAGGAAAGTGGAATTTGATGAAGCTGGTGGGGGGAAAGAAACTCAAGCTCCATGCTCTATGCGAAGGAAAAATACCTCATGAGATGGAGGGCCAAAAGGGTGCGACCCTGAATATATTTCCGGAGTGGCTATGTCGAATTGCTCTAGTACTGGGGTTTGCCATCATGTTGTTATAGTGTGCTAAGCAAAGTACAATATCTATGCAGAATTTGGACGTCATAGTGGCCTTTCAGTCAGCGAATGAATTAGAGCTTCCCGATCTGGCCAATTTCCGGAGCTGGAAGAACATAATGGCATGGTTGCCTCGTGAAGGCCAACATCACGAAGATGTGATCAGCTCAAGGAATTGTATATGCGAGCCTTTGAAGGCACGGATCCTACTCCAACCATAATTGTGAGCGAGGGGGAGGGAGGAGGGAGAGAGGGGGAGAGAGAGGGAGGGAGGGAGGGAGAGAGGAGAGAGCTGAGGGAGGGAGGGGAGGGGGGTAAGGGAGTGGGAGGGGGGGGAGGGGGGGGGGGGGGGGGGAGAGGGAGGGAGGAGGGAGGGAGAGAGGGAGGAGGGGAAGGGGGAAGAGGGAGAGGCGGAGAGGCGGAGGGAGGGAGGGAGGAGGGGGGGAGGGAGGGGGAGGGAATGAAATGAAATGAAATCTTGATTATTACGTCTGTGAGACCATCAGGTCTAGAAGACGTTCAAAACGTACACTCAACATCATAAACTAAATCACCTAATATGTCTTCAGGCAAGAACATATTAGTGCTCTCTTCCTCAGTGGCTCATTAGTATCAAAAACATTTTTAGATTTTTAATACTAGTGTCTCTTACTTGCATAACTTCCACAAGGAAGTGCCCAATTGTGATTGGAGGTAGTTCGAAGAAGTGTACAGTGTCGCTGCATGTATTCCAAACGTTGTTCGAATATTTCGATAGGCTGGACATGATAAAATAACATGTCCTTCATCTTCAACTACAAACCTTACAATACCTTAACTCATGTGGTATCTTTGCCCATCGACCGATCTCCACTCCTAGATGATGAGGGCTAAGTCGCATTCTACTGATCATATGTCTGAGCTTTACAGAAAGACTAGCTTTTAGATATGAAGCTTTAGAGAGGGAGGGAGAGGGAGAGGGGGGAGCGGGAGAGAGGGAGGGAGAGGGAGAGGTCGGTCTACAGATCATGCATAGAGGGACGGGGAGGGAGACTACTTCAAAAATTCCTTTTTTGCTTGAAAATGCATTATCTGGTGCACGCCTTTTTTAAAAATACCATAATCCATTTACAACTTCCCTTTTCCCAATCCCCTTACAACTTCTCTATTCCCAATCCCCTTTTCTTGAAAATACCTCGATGTGTATTTGCAATCCCCTAACTCTACCAATATACCTTTTTGATCAAGAATTCCTTGTTTCTACTCATCTTCTCGCTATTAATTTACCCCATTAAGATATTACCCCTTTGTTCAAGAATCCTATGTTTCCACTAAACTTCCCCAATACCCTTTTATTAAAAAATTCCCCTTGCAAACAACCCACTGCTTTGGAGCCCCGTTTCCTCAATGGGGCATTTTCCAAGGGATTTGGGAACTTTTTCTGTTGTGATGGTGGAAAGAGTCTTTGTATACTGCACTAAAAGAAAGCCTTTGATCTCTGTAGGAACTCAGGTCAAAATCTTGGTAGATGAAATATTGAGGCCACATTCCAAAAAAATAAGGTCACAAGAAAGAGAAAAACAAAGCTCGGATTTCTTTGAGGAAGAGCTTCAAAAATGTTAGTTTTTTCATTCTCTCGAGAGTTCCACATGCTTTTCCTGAAATATATCGAGCTATGGTGTTGGGCCAGAATCGCTCATACCCAAACTTTACATACCAAAATGTAACACGCAAGTGTAATTTATCCCTTCGCATTTACTCATTATGATTTTATGGATGCAATGAAAAGCACTATGCCGCATTTTGGATGCAATTAAAGATTTGAAAATATAATGACACTTACAAAAACCAATATCATCTACATTGACCTACCCCAGGACAAGCTTGAAGGCAGGTTCAGAAGTTCCTGGGTCATCTAGGTTGGCAAGCTACAATTTCCCTGCTTAATAATCGGTAATCATCTTGTAAATTTAGCTTGCCCTGTTCTCTGAACTGCTGCATTGTCAAGAATCTCTTCATAAGGGAATAAAACATCTGCCAACTACTGCGGCTCAGTTTCAGATGTTCAGAAGCCACGAATGTGAAACTGCTAGCCTGGCTGATGTCCGTTTGCCTGAAGGCCCCAGCATCTATTCTACCTCAGCTAGATAATCATCAACCTCAGCTGGTGTCAAGACCCTGTCAATACATATATACAGCAGATTAACACACAAAAAGACATACACCACAGAATCCTTAGTTCAGTACTTGCCTGAATTTACGGTCAGCACCCACAATTCCAATCTCAATATTTTTACCAGAGATTTGTCCCTCAAACCTGCAAGCTTCTAAATTAAGAACTAGATCTCAATTGAGTATTTCTAAATAAAAATTATATATACCCTTCCTTCAGTGTCAGTATTGCTGTGTGCACTGCATCTTCGAGTTCCATGTCATCCGTATATCTAGCAGATTTAATACAAAGCCATTAAAGCTCCATCAGGGACATCAAATGGCACAAAATGTGCACTCAATAGTGTTTTATCTGAGGCATTGAGAAAATAATCACCTGACGATATTACTATGTTTCTTTCAGGCATGGGCATGACATTGCCGCTAATTAGAAAGAACTTGTTTTAACAGATGATGAAAAATGCAGGTTCGAATAAGAATAATGCACTTTCCCTCAAAGAACATCAAACAGCATATTACTAAGCAACATAGGAAAAAGCACACTAAGTAAGAATTGATTATATTTCATTAAGATGCTGGGTGTGAATAAATTTGACCACCTTACATCAAACCTATTACAGAAATGCCACAAGCTTTTTAATCGGCAATTTCCAGATGAGTTATTTTCAAGTACCCTTTGAATTCATCATGCATACCTTTTCTCCAAAAATGTCTTCGCATTTGAAGTGTTTTTCCCAATTGCAGATGCTTTCCAAGAGAAATACGAGCCAGATGGATCAACCTGCAATTAGACTATATCAATTAGAAAGCTAGCACTACAACAGACGGATTTGGAAAGATACAATATCCTTACCTGATATAAATGAGGGCCATCATCGTCATATCCAGCAATCAGTAATGAAACTCCAAATGGTCTCACTCCACTAAGGAAGAAAAGATGAGAGAGAATTCAGACTATAAATGAAGTCAGCATCCTACACAGTATAGCGCCTCAATCATGATGCATTAATTCGATTTAACCCACAGGTGCTCGTAACAAACCAGAAAATAGCTGGTTCTGATAATGCATAACAATTTCTCCAGCAGAGATGACCTTTAAACCACTAAACTTACCAATTGAAACGAATAGTTTATTGATCCTTGCATTAAGAAAACTTTTAAGAAATTTAGCTAGAAACTTCAGGACTAAAAAGGGTCTGCTGGTAGCATTTTCGTACAGCAAACATAAACTCCCACTGTCATATCTTCTTACAGGCTATTGTGTCTATCTTCAGTTTATGCAATGTGGTATTACGGGTTCCTCCGTAGTAGGTGCATGGTTGAGAAACCAATCTCTCATACTGAGATTACATGTGCTTATAGAACCATATCCAAGAATCTAGCAAATGAATGGCTGTCCCCGCCTCAAACAGCAAGCAACCTCATTAAATATATGAAGTTCAGGCTCAAAATCATCTAATTGATTCGTCTTCTTAAGTTGTCACTCCCTTGAAAGAGAGTAGCTTTCTTTTCTCACTGGACTCGCTCAGACAAACATCTGCTAAATTTGACATAAGTCGTGAACAGGCGATAGACCTCATCAATCACTGCAATGCAACATTTAAAAGACAGAAAGCTTACTTTTGTGACATAGTAGACCGGATAAGTAAAACCTCCATTCAGGTCTAAATAGTTTGGTTAAGACTAGGTTTAGGTGCTAAAAAATAAAGTTAAAAACATGCCACGTTTGATATAATAGATGGAGAGATCCGTTGAGAAGCCAAGGAATTGACCTCCAAGTGCTTAACCAAATAATTGAAGAGAAAAAATGCCGACCAAGGAAGTCTCTTTTATATGTACACTATGACCACACTGCTGGAAAGCTGCAAATTCTTTTCTTTTCTTTTATTTTCGGTGGAAAGAGAGGTACCCAGACTGTGTAAATTCTTGCATAACAGCAGCTGTCTCTCTCACCAGCTGAGACACGGGGATATCTTCCTGCGTACCAAAAAGAATGAACATGGCAGATGATAAAACTACAAAGCAAGCATGACCATACATGTCAAATTCCAAATATATTTACCTTATAAACACGATGATATCTTACTGCTTGCTTTCGGCTCTTTCGGACAAGTACCCGGGAATCAGGACCCATTCCACTGTTAAAGATATAACTTCAGTAATTAGAAAGGATTTGCTTTGAAAACCAAAGAACGCCAATAATTTGATACTATAATCTTTTACCTATAGACAGTGCCTATATTGGACGTAAGTTTTTGTATCTTTTGTACCTGGAGTCCAATTTCCACCAACTTAAGAACAGCATGCTAATGTAAACAAATCAAGCTGCATACCGATGTTTCATCTACGAGGATTGATGGGAGCTTCTTCTCTGTTGCAATGACAACTCCATTGGAAGCTGCGTAACTTTACCTTATTTCAGAACTGTATTCTGAACACAGACGGCATTAAAAAACGGGGGGGAATTCGAACCTTTGATTCCAAGAGAAGTCTGACCAGCTCCAACAGCTGTCAAAGCATGCTCGATTTGTACAAGCTTGCCGGAAGGGCTAGTTCAAAGAAGAAACAGCATGCTTCAGAACTATAAAACTTAGATCATCAAAGAAGAAACTCCATATTCCACAGATCACCTGAAGGTAGTAAGCGAGAAAGAATATTGACTATCGCCCATGTCGATATTTTAACCTAATCGATAATCTTCGAAGAACCCTTGCCCAAGATGCGAGACCAAAGACGTTTTAGGGCCGCTTGTGATACTCTAGTTTTGTGGGTTGCCCCTAAGCAAACCCTCGCTTGTGTGGGTATTGGGCATATTCCGGGTATATGCTAGTACATATACGGATATGCCTTGTGACTGCTCCAAACCTACTATTGGAGGTAAATTTCCAGTCATGGTCACAAATGGAAGCTCTAGCCTCAAATTCATGTCCGATGCAGCACAAGAAATCGCTCTGGTTTAAGCGTCGGGCAGTAATGAAGGCAACTGGCGGAAAGCTAAATGTAAGAGCTTGCAAGGATATCATCGTTAGCTCTCACAATGCATCCTTCAAGCTTAAGAAAGGAAAATTGAATGTTGGGTTTCAGCCATTTGCTATAAAAAGTCCGGTGCAGCAGTGAAGGCAACTGGCGGAATGCTAACCATAAGAGCTTGCAAGAATATCATCGTTAGCTCTCACACTACATCCTTCAAGGTTAAGAAATAAAAATTGATTGTTGGGGTTTTAACTATTTGCTATAAATCCAGTGGTTTTTGCTAGGGATGAGTTCATTCCAGATAGATTTATGGGGCCGAAGGGGAAAAGCTGCTTAAATATGTGCTTTGGTCCAAAGGACCTAAGATTGAATTCCCAAAGGATGATTTGTCCTTTTCCATTTTCTTCTCTTTGAGCTAGGCTATGGCACCGCTTTTGCTGACCCATTTCGGCTATGGCTACCGACAAGAGTGCCTGTGCATATCAAGTCTGATGTTCCATATGTAAGGCTTCAAATTCTCTTCTTCAATCACTTATATGTATTCATTCTATTCTTTCTTTCGAATCATTTTTCTGCTGCTTGTTTTAGCTTGATGATGGATGCCAATGGAGAAAATATGGCTAAAAACTAGTGAAAGAAAATCCATGCCCAAGGGCTTACTATCGTTGCACCATGGCATAGGGATTCCATGTTTGCAAACGTCCTTCAAACTATGAATCAAGTTGGAGTTATTAGTTGTTAGCATATAATTAATGTCTAAAGGACTCAAACATGTGCAGATTACATCTCACTTTTGATCTCAATGTGCAACCGTGAACTTTCACCAGCAGCACATGCTTTGGCTTCTACTGTTGGTGCAGCAGCAATTATGATTGTTAGGATCAATACACAACTTAACCTTTCCACTGGAAAACCCTCGCTTGTGTGACTTTGGGCATATTTCGAGTATATGCTAGTATGTACCCAGATATGCCTTGTGAGTGCCCCAAACCTACTATTGAAGGTAAATTTACCAGCCTCAGATTCATGTCTGATGCAGCACCAAAAGACAGAAGTCACTCTGGTCTAAGCCGCGTGCAGTAGTGCAACTAGCAAAAAGTTAAATATAAGAGCTTGCAAGGATAACATCGTTAGCTCTCACACTGCATCCTTCAAGGTTAAGAAAGGAAAATTGATTGTTGGGTTTCAGCCATTTGCTGTAAAAATTATGGTGCAGCAGTGAAGGCAACTGGTGGAAAGCTAACCATAAGAGCTTGCAAGAATATCATCGTTAGCTCTCACACTGCATCCTTCAAGGTTAAGACAGGAAAATTGATTGTTGGGGTTTCAGCCATTTGCTATAAAAAATCCAGTGGCTTTTGCTAGGGACGAATCCATTCCAGACAGATTTATGGGGCCAAAGGGAAAAAAATGCTTTAATATGTGCTTTGGTCCAAAGGGCCTAAGACTGAATTCCTAAAATATGATTTTCCCTTTCCTATTTTCTTCTCTTTGAACTAGGCTATGCCACCACTTTTGCTGACCCATTTCGGCTATGGCTACTGACAAGAGTATCTGTGCATATCAAGTCTGATGCTCCATATGTAAGGCTTCAATTTTTCTTCTTCAATCATTTATATGTGTTCATTCTTATTTTTGCATGTTGGCTTATTTTAGCTTGATGATGGATGCCAATGGAGAAAATATAGCTAAAAATGGCGAAAGAAAATCCACGCCCAAGGGCTTACTATCGTTGCACCATGGCACATGAATTTCTTGTTTGCAAATGGGTAAGAATCTTAGTCCAACCTATGAATCGAGTTGAAGTTATTAGTTGTTAACATATAAATAATGTCTAGCGGACTCAAACATGTGCAGATTATATCTCAGTTTTGATCTCAGTGTGCAACCGTGCACTTCCACCAGCAACACATGCTATGGCTTCTACTATTGCTGCAGTAGCAAGTATGATTGTTAGGATCAACACACGACTTAACCTTTCCACTGGAGTTAAACAGAGGCAGCCCCTGTGTGCGCTTCGTCATCGAATCCCTTGCTAATATCTACTTAGTTCATCACCATGTCCACTTTTTCAACATCTAACTCTTTGTGAGTCCAATTTGGTGACCATAATAAAACTTGCAGTGCTCTATCTATGGTTTCTGGCAGGATCTAACTGCTTGAAACTACTACAAGTTCCAATATTCCATCTCCAGCAGGAAAAGAGGAACTATTTGTCTTCAGGTATTGCTACCATTTCAATGTTATCAAAGCTTTATATTTGTTTTCTTCATGTCCTTTAGTATTATCCAAAATTTAACAGAATTAATCAGATAGCAATGTCATTAACTAATGTCATTCGGTTCAAGTCATGGTCATTTAGATCTCCGCAATGTAATAAGGAATCAAGAAGAGAGATCTAGTTGGTTTCTATTTGGTACTAATGTTGATTATCTCAGTATCTATGTTTATCAATAAGATCTAAAAGAACGCAAGCCAAGCAGACTGGTGATTTGCCAATGAAGAGATATTGAGCATCTAGGAAGATATCGTAGCATTCCATGGTGAAATGGTGCTGCTACAAAATTACAGCTGCATGAATTATACATGGTAAATACTGGTTTTTGTCTCCTTTCCAGCAAGTTTTTGACAAAACTTCCATATATTATGAGGCTTGCTGATGTATCACAATGGCTTCCTTACAACTTCTTATCCTGCATGATGCACACAACAAACAATAATAAGAGAAAAAGGAAATAGTATCAAATTGCCAAGGTTCATCATAGAGATAAACTAATAAAATTAATACTAAACCACAACACGATTGGTCTACCTCTCAGCACGATTTGCAGACTCTTCTATGCGTAAGAGTTCGGCATATGAACCTTCTATGCTCAGAAGCTCATCATGAGAACCCATTTCAACAAGCCGTCCTTCCTCAATGACTGCAATACAATCTGCGGTACGAATACTTGAGAGACGATGTGCCACTATCATTGTAGAGCGGCCTAAAATAAGTATGTCAAGTGCTTGTTGAACTAATCTTTCCGTCTGCGTGTCAAGATTACTTGTCGCTTCATCAAGCAAAAGAATTAAAGGATTCTTAAGAACAGCTCTCGCAATTGCAATTTTTAATTTTAACTCCTCAGTGAGAACTAATTGCTTGTCTCCAATCTGTGCAAGCTCTGGCATGTCAGAACCAACACTAAGGGAATGCGTTCACTACAATAGTGACAATGATATTACCTGTGTTTCATAACCATTTGGAAGGGAACTGATAAACGCATGTGCATGTGCAATTTTTGCTGCTTCTTCCACCTCATCAGCACTGCCAGGCGTTCTTCCATACAATATATTTTCTCTGATCGGGTAGCAAGCAATGCTGGCTCAGGCCCTACAAGCCCTATCTGACTTCTTAACCACTCCAAGCTCAAGGCTTTTAAGTTTTAAGCCATCTAGCAGGACTTCACCTGACAAGAGTGCAGGGACCAGAGTAACTTCTTAAGTTGCAGATTTCAATAACACATTATTGTAATAAAAGTTGAAGCATGTAGGTGATCAGTCTTTGTAAGCATGCCAAACATTATTTGAGAATACAGAAATGAAAGCAAAAGCATATTCACCTAATGTCGGACCATAGAAACGTTCAATTAAAGATATAGTGCTGCTTCTTCCAGAACCACTAGTCCCAACTAATGCCATTGTCCTTTTCGCTGGAAGTGATAGATATAAGCCACTTAATACTGGAATATCAGGGCGTGATGGGTAGCTAAAATACACATTCCGCAGTTCCAAGTTACCCTGAACATTTGGCAGGGTCTTTCCCTCCTGATCATTTTTTGAACCACGTTTAATCATATCATATAATCTGTATGCTGCCACTCTGCTCTGTTCAAATGCAAGGAAGTTTGTGGCTGCCTGGTTTAGACCTCTGTTTTTACGACATGTAGGTTAGAAGTGATAAATATTATTCTAGACATATTGGAAAACACTTAATTATGCTTCTTACTAATTTCAATAATAAATTAGGCATTTTCTACCAACTCTGAACAGCACCAGAGAATAATAAATGCCAACAAGTCTTTTTACGCTCAAGTAAAATTGACTACATATATCTATCTGGAACGCCTTTTTTGCATGTGTGCGTTGTAATTTTCTGTCCTGATCATAATCATTATCTCCCTAAGCAAAAGAGCTTATTTTCTATATTGCATTTCCCATGCTTCTGCTTTAAAGTAAGGGGCTATGCTTCTTATTCTTCATTTTTTTAATATCATTCAATAAGCAGAATTTTTTGTTTCTATGAAATTGTTGTTATGAGAGAAACAAATTGTACAATTAAAATAAGGATGGTATATCTTACAGGCCACTCAAAATGACTGCAAACACAGCAACAATTATATCTCCACCGCTTGCTTTACTATTGGCTACAAGTGAACGCCCATAGAATAACTGTAATCCACAAGAGCAAATTGCAAGCCCATATATAAAACCAAGACCAACTCCTTGTACAAGGCTGATTTGAACTCCATATTTCAAAGTTGTCTGTAAAGCATTCGCATACAAATACTTGGCTAAAGTTTCATTGGCAAATGCATACAGTGTGCGCACATAAGTTATAGCCTGCAAAGATACCATCAAGTAGTTTAGCTAACAGCAGTTTCAATAATTGCACAGTTTTTTTATAAAACACAAAAAACTCAAAGAGAGAGAAAAAGGAAAGAAAGAAAGAAAGAGATATTTAATAATGTCTAGTTAGGACCCATAGGGTTATCAGACCAAGGATAGACAGTATTTTGATCATGCAGGAAGGCACATCCCTCCTAATAAACTATTGCAAACTAAGAACTTATATCAAAAACTGTCTCAAAAGTGTTTGCCGCTTGGTGAAGGTGCGCTCTGACATATGTCCAAATATAAGCATTAGTGAGTTTCCTTTTGTTTTCTATCAAGTTTCCTCTTCTGAAAGACTCTTTACATTTTAGCAATGCTGCTATTTTCTTGGACATGCCTAATGCTATTCCCTTGAGATCAGGATACTTCTTTTTCTCTGGTGTGATGAATCACATTGTCATCCTATCTTTAATGGAAAAAATGACATAGTGCTTGCTTTGAACCTTTAGCCTCAGGTGCCTCGTTCTTCTGCATTTTGAAGAAAGTATATGGGAAAATAGTGACACGTCTTTGGGTCATAAAACTTCATGAGATGCTACTACATCTGCGCCTGTTGCTATCTCATGTTAAGCATTTCCATTTGGGGACTAGATTGTTGGATCTCGAAAGAGGCAACGATATATTCCTCTTTTGATGTAATAGGCAAGGCAGGTAAAGATGAAATGCTCCTCCAACTCAACCGTATTCAGATCCCACAATGGGCCTGCTCGCAGTTAACACGCTTAGCTCAAAATCTCCATTTCCAGCTGGTGAGATAACATTCTAAATTGCCCCTTTGAGCATTTCATATTATTCGGAAGGTCAATATCTAGATACCCAGGTCTTACAATGAAGCTGTCAGCTGAAGTTCTTCTTGTAAAATCTTCTCTGTGGACAACTCTGTGGCAGATGGTGAATAAGCTGATTAATCTGCTGGTGATTATGTTGAGATAAGTGCTGCTGAGTTGTATTGAAAAGGTGGAATATTATCCATAGAAAAGGCCATGGAGCTGATTTAATTTTCTTTTGAAACCAGCATATCTTATCTAGGTGAACCAAGGTTTTTGCTAAAACATAAGCCAGCAAAGGGAGTTTCTTCTGCCTTCTTGTGTGTCCCTGGCTGGAAAGGTGTAACTTTATGTAAATATGACATTGCTTGGCAGACTACTTCCAGTTGCAAGGGTTTAGCATCATATTCAGCAAGCAATATTCTAGTTATTTGGAAGGGACTCTTGAATGATATCATATTCACGAACTATGAATTTTGAGGTTCTTGTGGAGCCTTTGAAAGCATGCATCTGTTTAAATGCGCCTAAGCATTATATTAGATATCTATTAACTATTTGACAGACCATCTGGGCTTCACCAGCTATAGAGTGGGAGATTCCCATGGCAAAGATTATCTCTATCGCTAGAAGAAGGAGGAACAATTTGAGCCTCTGTCAGATTTCAGCAATTCATTGGTCAAAAGATAGTGTGATTAACTTTCATGTTTTGTAGTTGCTGAAATTATTAATGTGCATAGAAGAGTTTCTATTGCAGGATTCTGTAGCCAAGCCTCATGAAGCAATTATGGTAAAGAGATAGTACTAAATGCCAGCCTTTAAATAAATGATAAATTTGTACCTGTTCTGCAATGCTTGCAGCATCAGAATATGCATCCTGGACCTTTTCAGCAAGCCTGTGCAAAAATACATTTGATGCTCCTCCAGCAGCAACTATAAGAGGTCCGGTGGCTAATGTTAACAGTGCAATCTGCCAACTGTTTAAAAATCCTACAACCAGGCCTCCCAGAAATATTGCCATGTTGTGAATGTAATGCCCCACCTGTTATAATTAAGAACGGAAGTTTGTATTGCAACTTAACAAAACCAGAGAGCCCTCAATAGACAATGGACAATAACATGAAATACCTTATCACTAAGCGTGTATTGAATAAAAAGGACATCTTCAGACACCTGGGCGACAATCTCATCTGAAGTTCCATATGTATCAAAAAAACACATGTCTTGATGCAACAGGACGTGAATGCATTTTGACCTGATTATGGATGATTGCCTTTCAGCAGTATACATCCAACACGAAACCTCTGCAAAAACCATCTCACATAAATCAGCGAGAGCAATGACCCTTTAGACACATAGAGACCAATTGCAGATGCCAAAAAAGAAATTTGAAAATCTAACATATCATTTAGATAGCATTTCTGGTAAAATTTAAAAAAAATTGAACCCGCTGAAACAAAAGTGAAGCAAGAGACCAAAGGAAGAAAATGAAAATGAGTAGGAGCTTATAAGGTTTGATACTAGACAATCAGCCTCCTACAACTCCAACAAGTTCATTATAACTGTTTCTTTTCTTTTTCTTGTGTTACGAGGTTTTATTACAAATATCTACTCGTTTTGATTAAGTGAATTGATTTTAAAATTTAGGGTGATTCCTTACCAATCCATCCAGCCAGTAGGACTGCCACCGCGATATATAAAATATAAAGTGCTTGCTGCAAAAGAAGAATAGATAAAGAAATCATTTTGTTGTAATATTGAGCAGGCAACATATATTCTGGAACACCAGAGAAGTAACCAAATGAGTATTAGAATCTTTTTTTCCTTGTCCACAATGCTCTAAATATACATCCAGAGACGATGTTGCAAATAGATTACTAATATTTGCACAGAATCTAATGAGAAAATAATTTGAAGTTAAGTTACCTTATGAAATTCTCGTATTACATCATCTTGGTAATGCTTATGACCCGCATTGCCTAGGCCAAAAATATTCATTATTTTTCCAAATATGTGAAGATAAATTGGTAATGAAAGCCCATGAGTCATTGCAGATACGGACCCCATAAACATTAAAAACCAGTCAACCATGTTACCATGGTCAAAGAGTCTGAAGAAGCTAACTGCAGCTGGAGATGGGTCAAAATCCTCCATCTCTTCTGCAGGTAAATCATCGTCAACATTCACAGGATCAGCCCCAGTATCCAAATACGGAGATGGGGATTCTGGTGGTTCTGACACCTCTGAGACGGGTGTCAAAGGCTGAATGTGAGGAGGCGACCAGCCAAACATCCCCTTGGATAGCATCTTTGTACTTCAGTTGGAATGCACAGCTTGCATATTAAAAATTTCAATGTGTAGTCAAGCCAAAATGCCTGTACATATTCTATGGGTCATTTTAGCGTGAGAACATGCGAATTCCATAAAAATTGATAATCGCTCCAAATAATACTTCTGCCTCAGTCTGATTACATTAGCCATGGTCCAAGCTACCCAATGCATGCAACTGACTGCATCTTTCTAATTCTGGCTTCTATGTTCCACTCCCTATGTGAATGAAATCATACCCTTCAACCAGCATTGCTTCAGAAACATAGCTCCTGCATAGCACATTTTCTTTTCTCCAGAAAAACGACTCAAACAGGATCTCTAATCTTTAAATTTTCGTCAGATCAGAAGCCACATTTGGGCCAAGCATCCTTCTAGATAAATGCTCCATAATATGAGATCAGAAAAATACCAGGAAAGGAAAGATGAGTACAGCGATGGGTTGCCATTGCTAGCTCGTAGAATTGCCGGAGCCGGAGCAACAAGCAACAGCATGTTGAAATTTGACCAAAGAATTTTGACCAGCGGGTCCCACCTGGATGGCTAGCTGGCCCATCATGGGCCCATATTAAAATATCCTGTTTTTTAATCCCTTAGATCCTTGCACCAGTTTTAGTTGTGCAAAACGCCCACAAAATTTTTGTATGTTAAGAGACAACATTTCTTCAATTTCAGGTTTGCCCCTTGTTAACATGGAATGTTAGTGACATATTTGTCCACACCTTGTCCACACCTTGGTCTCATGATAAACCATCTTGCCCTTCCTTCCTTATGTAGCATCTTGTCCTACCATCTTGTCCGTATGTATCATCTTGTTGAAACGAAAGATACTATGTTGTTTCACGGATGTTGGTTCGCTAAAGATAATCACATTGTCCACATCTGATGTTGGTGACAAATTCTGTCTCTTGTCCTTTATTTCAATGTCTTGAGCTTTTTTTTTTGTCTTGTGCATGCTCTTTTCAATTGTTTTCTCTTGTTAAGGTATTATCGCTTGCAACAGACCTATCAGGAGAATAACCTTTTCAATAAAAGAAAAAGTAGTGTAGGAGGTTTTGTGTCAATTCGATTGGATTGCAACTCCGGACCTGCGGTTAGATTCCAAACTATTCCCGTTAGTTCTCTAAAGTTTCCTTTGAATTCCCTTAGATTCTCTCCAATTCTCATAGGTTCTTGGATTTTTCTCGAAAGATTATTTTAAACTAGTAATGGTGCCCGGTGTTGCTAGGCATAAGTACGGTTGGATTGTAAGGGGTGATGAAGTTGTAAATGTAGTTACAATGTGATATAGCAAAAGTGTTGATGCTAGGCTTGCTAAGTTGCCCTAGCACAACAACTTCTTTTTTTTTTTTTTTTTGGGGAGGGTGGGGGTTCACACCATAGGGTTAAATTAAATTAAATTTTAAGTTTAACTATTACTAATTATCTTAAATTAAGGGAAAATTAAGATTTAGTTCATACCATTGGTTATGTTAGCTAGTAAATAACCAATTCCGTTAGACTTACCTTCGCACATAATCCATTATGTTAAAAAATTTAATATAACGAATTCCGTTAAATATACCTTCACACCATAATCCATTATGTTAAAATTTTTAATATAACGGATTCTGTTATATACACCATACATCAGAAATATTCCATACATCATAAAGCCTGAGGTGCACGGTAGGGCCCCCACATATATGCCACGCACTCATTGGGGAGGTATCTGTTGATTGCAGGAGCTATCATTATGTCTTTCAATAAGGCTTCTTATATTTATATCCCACTTGATGTCTTGTGTAAAAAACACAAAGCCTGTAATTATTTTGGTTCAATTGAATTTGCTCCTTAGAACGCAAACCGTTTAATGTGTGAAAATAAAACAAACTCATTCAACCCTAATAGACGTCCGAGTTTTCCATTTCTCATAGTGTTGATCCTTGCTATCTGCAATCTTGTATTCTTTTCTCGTAAAAGCATATATAATGCATGAGTAGAACTTATTAGACTAAAATGGACCAACCAAACATTTGGTCTTGCTTCATCACGAAACTAAATGAGCATGTTACAAGATAAGTTCTGAGCATAGCTCATGCAAACTTCACTCAATGATAGAATAGACAACAAGTTGCACATAACAACGTCCAAGAAACCTATTAACTGTTGCAGGAAGCAATATTTCTGAAAGTTAGAAGCGTGGCAACAATCTGAACTCTCTCGAATTGTTTTTCACATTAAGGATTGCAATTTGTTATTCTTTAGTAGTTCATTCCAATATATGAACAAGTTCCTTCTCAAATTACAATGACCCTCACAGTAATCACACACGTGCAAAAGATGACTGGTCATGCCCAAATGAATTAAAACGTTGTACCATTTGTGCTCCAATTCTGCTTCTAGAGCATGTTCTTGTTTCTGGTGATACTTAATGATTGTGGACATGGTCATAGAACCTAGCTTGTCGAAGGCAACCTGTCATGGAATAAAGATCAACTATACAGAGAAGTCTCAAGAATGAACATGGTTTACCTTCAACAGAACATCAGGATCAAATGCATGGTGGTGTGAAACCATGTATAGTCTTTATGACTTCCCCAGCATTCCCTAATCTAGAAACAGGATAGTGATAAATATCAGTGGCTGCAGACCTAAAGATATAGCCCCAAAAATGTTCAAATTTTATCTTAAATATAGCTAATGCGACCTTCATTGAAAAAGGCATCCCAAACTCTCATAGTAGTCTGACAAAAAGCAAATTTCATCATCTTAGCTACTCAAAACAAAACAAACAAGTACAACATACCTCAGAAGGGAGGCTTTTAGCAAAAAGGCATAAGAACCATTATGTTGCAAAAAGATACCAACCCCAATCATGGAAATGGAAAGATGTTTCTAACAATTAAACCATCTCTTTCTGTGAAAGCAAAAATGCAGAAGACCATGGCAGTCACATTTCCATAACAGAGTTAATAGCCCTAGGTTGGTGCAAAGACAGTGGCCTACCTTGGGCACTTCTTTGCTAAAAGATCGTTAGAAATTCTTCGTCCAATATGGCAACCAAACAATGTTCTCTGAGTGTATCATCTAGCAAAACTTCTAACAACACAACTAGTATCCAGAAGACATCTTCTTCCATTTTCATTACTAAAAGCAACAAAGCTGCCATATAATTCATTCAACTGTTCATATCATATGAAAAAAAAGTTTGATATCTTTATGATGTTTTTTTTTTTTTTTTTTTTGAAGGACGACAACCTATTATCAAGGAATATCAAGATACATACAAAGGACCTGTGACATGGGACTCAAAACCTAGAGGGGACGAGATGGTCCACTAAGCGAAAACCACCCCAACCACGATTACATAATCATACTCCTTGTGCCACCTTGAGGTTTAATGGCCTCATCACAATCAACATATTCTGCAACATCGGGATGATCATCAATAGACATCAAGTTATCATGCCACTGAATAGAACGAGGCAGGATGGCCTCCTGAGATTACATAACCGATTTCTTCCTCGCTGCCTTCTTCCAATTGACCTGTTGCCATGACTCTTTAGCGCACTGAAGATTAGGACCATCAGCCATAACAACCTCAGAAACATGAGAAGCAGAAGCAACAACGGGGAGAGTGGTAGGAACTATAGCTGTAGCTGACGGTGCTAAGGACGACACCATTGGAACTGTGTGTAGAGCATCTTCCATAGCCGAGGAATCCAAAACAACTGGCAAAGGTTGATCTTGAATAGGTGAAGAAAAACCAGTAGGAGCTTGAACCTGAGAAGAATGTTGAACAGATGCCTGAGATGCACGAGTACCTCGATGAAAGCTAGCAAAAGCCTCCTTATCAGGAAACAAACGGGCTAATTCTGGACCATTCAGAAGCTTAAGATCCAACTTCTTATACCAAGGTCCGCTCTTCACAACTACACAATCTGGTAAAGGCGAGTCCACAGGCATAGAAACACAAATCCTTGGACCATTCATGATGGAGTGTGAGATATGAACCCCAAGTCCCGTTGCAATTGCAACTAGAAATTGATGAGCCATTAGATCAGGAGGAAGATTAGGTAACGAGAACCAGCAAGGCATCTTTAATGCACGAACTGTATCTGATGTAAAGCCAGGAGAGTAATACTGGTACATTATATATTCCCCACCAAGTGGATCAATCCCTCTTGATACCAAAGAGTCCACTGCATCACTACTTTCAAACATAATGAGAACAAAGTTTTTTGCCAACAACTTGATGGACTGGAAAGGAGGAAGTTGAAGGCGTCTCAGAAGCCGAGACAACCAAACACAGAACCATGAAAAATCTAAATAGCCACCAGTAAAATACCCAAGAACTGCACAAGAAGATAAGTTCTCAGCACACTTAATATGAGCTTGATGGTCCACCTCAACCACAGGAATACCAGAAGCTTGAACCACATTCTAGCTGAAGTTAAACTATGCAATCTACATTAGCTGACAATAACCAACACAAGAATCTTGAAAACAATAGGCTACCAGAATACGATGCAGGACCCATTGCCCAGCCCGAGAATTCAACCACAGATGTGCTAGAAATGTCCGATCTAGATCCTGCCATGTTAAATATAGCTATAACAAGTATGAAGCTTAATGCATGGATCTTGCAAAGACAAAGTATTCTACTGTACATGATCTATTTATGAGTTGCTGCAGTGACTTTACCTTCTATAGCTTCTGTCAAATCACTATAATGACTTTCAGGTGCACTAAATTTCTTCTTGATATTTCAGGTGCACTAGATTTCTTCTTGTAGTAACTTTCAGGTGCACTATTTGGTCTCCTCTCCTAGGGTAACATCCAGAGAAAAAGAATATAAATCAAACATCCTTTTTATGTGACTCCAATTTTCTTGTGCTAACTGTAGCACAACGTGCATATTCATCCCTTGCGGGCATGGGATCTAGAGGAATCTTTATCTTTTTGGAAAAGTCTCCTTGATTCCTATATAAGAGGAAGAGGTGTGCTTATTGGATTCAGATCTTCCTGCTTCTCCTTCTGCTTCTTCAACTACCTCTTGCCACCTTCCATGAACTCTGTGCTTGTTTCTTAAAGAGGATTCTCTAAGGGTTGACCTTCCAACTTTCCTTCTTGTTTCTTGACATAAATTATGCATGGACTATCTTGGAGATTCTTGTTTTTGCGAGCCCCGGTTTGGTGGAGAGCTCTGGGCTGAAGGCCTAGATTGGAAATCATTTAAGTTTTGGTATTAATTTTCTGGATGCTTGATATTTATATTACTTGTCAACCTTTGATTCGTAATAAGTGGTATCACGGCACAGTTCCAATTTCTCTTGGAGCCTGTGTGTGTTTTCTTTTGAGTTGAATGAATAGTTCAATGTGGCATGACGTAGAAAATACTATCTACTATCTACTATCTATTATGAATAGTTTGGTATTTGTATGAGCTGATGAAATAAGAATAGGTCTCAAGAAAGTAACTTGAATTCAGGATGGCATAAAGTGCATAAGGAAAAAGCATGTCCAAAAAAGAAATACTTTTAAGGTCGTATTTTCCATGGTTTCCCTTAGAGTTCTACTCCAAAATTGTTAAAGGAAAGACTCGATCTCGGCCAGAATCAAAACTTAAGAGACATGGTGTTTGGCAACTGGAATTGGGAAACTATGTGTTTGCTCAAAATTATTATTTTGTTGGCCAAACATATGGAATCACATTGGCAAGTCTCGGCTTTGCTGTTTATAGATTCCTCTAGACATGTCAGATCTTCCTTTTTACCAGTCAAGTTTTATGTCTGAAGCCCTACCTTAAGCCGAAGTTACCTTTAAGCCAAAATTACATTCTCGATAATGGAAAAGGAGAATTTTCTTTAAAAAAAAAGGCTCTGATAGCCTGCAAATCCACTGCATGCAGAGATATTCTATCCTGGATCGACATTCCTGAATCTAAGCTTGCCCATACATCCGATTGACCTGCCATCATGGCCGCAATCTGCAACCAAGGTCTTAAATCCGACCTATTTACCTGCTCAAAGTTTTTTGCACTGGACCAAAGCAAGAGCAGAAGATTACAGCCTTGTAAGATTTAGTTGGAAGATCCTTCTCGAAGCCACAGCCACTTCAAGCAACTGTCATCGTTTTTTTTTCCTGAATCTCTAATGTTAACTAGCTATAAGTCTTGTTAAAAAGTTCGATGCCTAAGTCTCCCTCAATCTTCGATGGTTAAATTAGGTGACCTAAATACCAGGAGCTATTTAGCCTTGTTAAAGTATTTTATTTAGACCCATTGAAATTAAGCTCTATCTTGAAAATTTTGCTAGGAAAACAATATGCCTTTGGATATAGATATTGAAACTCAGAAAAATAATAATTGACTTAGTAAGAAATATTAAGAGTTTTATTTGCCTAGAAGCAGATTGGATTGTGATTTTTGGAAACAAAAATTTGAGTTTTGACATGGTATAAGTTCAGATTATGATTTGATGGTGGTAATGGATGTCATGGTGAATCAAAGAACATGATGCAGTTAATGACATTAAGTAGCAAACCAGAGGAGCCACATCAATTTGGATATGGGTTTGCTAGTCTAATGTTGTTTGTTGAGTTATCGCAGGACATGGACATTGTCATGCATAAAGTTATTTTGGAAAATATTATCACCTTTTATAGACGCAAGGAGCAACCTAAGGTAAAGGGATATTTTAACTTTCTTTAGAGCAATTCTAAGGTAGAATTTCATAGGTAAAGTCTTGTGTACAATACATCTTAAGGTAACTATTATATTTTGTAGCATAATAGTTGGCCTTTGGTACATTTTTAGCCCAAAGGACTGGACTTGATTATTTTTACCCTCAAGGGCTAGACTTGAATATTTCTAGTTGTGGACTCAACTAGGGTTGTAATCATGGGCTTGGATAAGGAAATTTTTAGCCTAAAAGGCTCGACTTGAAATTTTTTAGCCTAAAGGGCTAACTTAGGAATTTTTAGCCTAAAGGGCTGGACTTGGAAATTTTTAGCCTAAAGGGCTGGACTTTAAAATTTTTAGCCTAAAGAGTTGGACTTGACTATTTCAGATTATGGAGGTTGTAACCATAGATTTGGTTATGTTAATTTGCCATATAATTCCTTGATCGAGGATGATCAATCTCGGGAAGGGGAGGAATTGATATGGTGGTGCTCAAAGGAGTGATTTGGAAAGCAAAAATAAGATAGTTGCATGGGAACTTGGACGATTGAGATATTTATAGAACCTTAGAAAAGGTTGAGACCCTAAAAAGCCCTATGTATCTTTACCTTTTTTGAAAAGGCTCCTTGATTCCTATATAAAGGGGAAGAGTTGTGCTTATTGGATTCAGATTTTCCTCCTCCTCCTTGTGCTCCTTCAACTGCCTCTTGTCACTTTCCATGAACTCTATGCTTGTTTCTTAAAGAGGATTCTTTAAGGGTTGACCTTCCAAATTTCCTTCTTGTTGCTTGACATAAATTGTGCATGGATTATCTTGGAGATTCTTGTTTTTGCGAGCCCAGTTGGATGGAATCATTTAAGTTTTGGTGTTAGTTTTCTAGATGCATGATATTTAGGTTACTTGCTAACCTTTGGTTCGTAACACTAGGGGGCGGGAAAGGGACAGAAGGTGTCTTGCGTGTCCTCCTCCTATGGGCTCCTATATCAGTGGAAGCATATACAAAACATCATCACTATAACAATACAATCAGCTACAACGAATAGTAGTATCACCCATCCATAGATCGCTTATAGACATCAATACTTCAGTACACCAATAGAGCTCCTACACGGGCTCATATTCATGTAGACTGATGGTTGGGATCTCAAGAGAGAACAGGCCGAGTAATGGCAATGACTTTGCCATAGACAATGGCTAGGATTGACCACTGTGCATATTATTCAGATGGGCTAAATCAGGCTATGTCATGACTGTAATCTGTTGGATACACAATCTCTTGGTATGACCTAATGAGACTATTATGGATTGCATTTCGCAGGTCCGATGAGGTAGGAAGGGTTGCATCTACCTTTTCAGAGTGAAGGTTGCTCCGTAGGTGGCTAGAGGATTTTGGCGACACATGTCCTTTCCCAACTGAACTCCTTAAAACAAAAGCTAGGCCAACACCTGCAATGCTTGAGAGTCAGGGCGACACCATTGATCCAGGAACTGTCGAACCCATACCCAGCCCTCTCGAAGTGGCCGGCTATAAGCCTAGTTGCTATGGGTCCCCAGTAGCCGCGCTCAACAGGGACCTCCTCTATCTTGCCACAGACTCTGTTATATGGTGGTTAGTCACTCCATAACCTCCATAGCCTGGTGAGCTCTATGCATAAGCCACATATAAAAGGAACTAAAGAGTCTAAACTAGAAGAATCATATAAATAAGGCTACTAGGTCTCTACCCCTGTCCCAATACAAGAGGTGTAAACATAATCAACCGATATCATATATCAACGTAACATGATAAATAATAAGAATAACATCTAATCCTAATCACATGCATCTAATTTACATTTAGGGTTCATGACCTGAACTGAGGGTTCTAGAATAGCTCTACTAGAGATATGAAATGCTAACTCATCTAGAATGCTAATTCCAGATGATCTATCAAGGTCTCTACTCCCAATATCTGCTCTGAAGGAACTTCCACCCACTCCTGGTGTCTCCATCGCTCTGCAGTTGGTTCGGGGTAGGTCCCACTCCTTCTGATGCAGCATGCTCCTAGGGCTGCTACACTATCTTGTGCTGCAGCAGGAGTTTTGAGCGCAAACAGGGTTCGACTACTAGAGCTGAAAAATGGCCTAGGTTTAGGGTTTGGTCATTAGTAGGCTAGGGTTGCCATGTCATGCCATGTGGCTCAAATAAGATGCGTCTGTGTGGTGGGTCGCCAATGGGATGCAGCCATGTGGAAATGGTTCCATACCTAAGTTGACTAAGTTATATATAATGACTTAGCCATGCTCCCTTTCCCCACACTAATGTATACAAGCCTACTAAGGTAGGTTTGTACGGTGACGTATTTATAATGTATATTTTAGGGGAACGTCACATTCCCCCTCTCCCCTCCCCAAACACCCATCATAATGCTATTCTTAAAGGTGAACGAACCTACACCAACCTTAATTATACACAAGGGATATACCATTTAGAGTTTAAAGTGATAAAATTCCAACACTCAATTATGACGATATTGTAAAGGCTATACTTACATATCTATACAATTAATAGTTCATCATTATAAAGTAACAACATATGTCATAACACATGTTTAGGAGTTTATAATTAAGTATAAAATCTATAACTTATATTCTTCTCGTGATGTGTTCCCTCCACTTTGCTCTTCCTTTACTGGCCTGCAATAAGTAGCACATCATGTTAGTTTATTAATAAGTCATGGTTTTAAGTGGACCACCCCCCTAATTACCTCATTGAGCCGAACTACTTGCTCAAGTTTACCCCTACATGCCTGCACCCAATCATGCCCCATAAAGATTTAATCTTAAGGACCATTTAAGATGATCCTTCCTAGCATCGTCCATGATCGCATGCTTACCCCTACATGACCTCTGGTCATGCGCACATGCAGTGCATCATGGCTAGGGAACATTTAAGATGATCCCATCATCGCCCACGATCGCATGCCTACTTCTACATGACCTCCAGTCATGCGCACAACCTGTGCATCATGGCCCTGAAGGTTTAAGCCTAGGGAACATCTTGGATGCTCCCATCATCGTCCATGATCACCAGCTTAGCCACCTATGCATCTAGACTACCCTTAGATGCATTTCATCATCTCCCTTAGGTCCCACGCACTAGGCTAAGCCACTGGCTGGCATCGACAAAATCGGAGCCGATTTCGCCATTGAATTGCTCCATAAATTGTGGGTATTACTTCTCTAAATCATGTTTTAATACCCACATCGTATCTTCCACGAGCAAGTGTGTCCACTTGACTAGATACTGAAGGAACTCTAACCTTCGCATCTTCTTGAATGCTTTGTCAAGAATTAATTCCAGAATAATCTCTAGTTGCTCTGTCATTTCTAACAAAGTTGGAGCCTCTAAAACTTCCTTCGGGTTTGGAGTATGCTTCTTTAACTAGTTCACTTGCGTCTATTACTACAAGCTTATCCTTGTTTGGATCTGGTAGGGTGAGCATTGGTGCTGTTGTCAAGGCTTCTTTGAGGTTTTCGAAAGAGAATTGATAGGCTTTTCTAGATGTAGATTTAACTATCGTTCTTTATTAACTATTTTTGTACAGAATAAGAAGGGATTACCAGCAGGCTTCTTAAGCTTTGTTTGGAGGGCTAAGGAAAAGAGAAGCAGACTTAAGACCATCGAGCAAACCAAGCAGATTGCTTCATGCAGCGGTCAAGATGAGTATGAAAAGTTTACACTTTTTGGACAAGACTGCTTGTACAAGGTCGTGCATGGTGACTACACAAAGCTGGTGCAAGTCCAAGCTTTCTTGGATGGCTTTAAGGAAGTTACTTTGTCTCCAAATTGGCGTGTAATAATATTCCACTTAGACTTGTAGACCATGTTTGTACTTATGCGTATGGATGTCGTTTCTAATGCCGATTTTGTGAACTGCATTTGGTAAGTTCTAAAACCTTCCAGTTATACCATCTCTTTGTTTGACATTGTGTGCTTTAGGTTGAAGACAAATGTTAAGGGACATGGTGGGGGTGCAAGGCTAGTTAGTGCTTCGAGCACTTCCACATTGGATATTACAACACTGACACTAAAAAGATCATGGTCCACTTTAACACACGAGAGGAAAAGTCTCCACCATGCAATGCGCTCCAGTTTCCTGCTGTGGTTCACAGGTTATGAGATCCACAATGTTAAGATGCAGTCATCTCCCATTACCAAAAGCCTCAAGGGTTGATAAACAAATTGATTCAGTGGTTCTCACATCCAGATGATTGGGTTCTTGACGCATTTTCAGGAACTAGCACCACAACAGTTTATGCTCTTAAGCGGCACAACGTGGTGTCCATTGACATTGATGCAGACAAGATAAACTTCGTAGGGACTATAATAAGTTCTTGTGAGTCCTTCCCAGATGAAAACGAAGAATCAGGTGCCAAGAGTTCTTCAGTGGAAGTTAAGAGCACTTACACTCAACCTCCCATCATAGGCAGACGTGATGACGAGGTCGAGTTTGTTGACCTCGAGCCTGTAGAAGAAGAGGATGCGAAGGTGCCTGCTGAGGTTGGATTAAAATCCGAAGCAGGATTCTCAGGCCAGGTGTTGTCCCAAGAAACGAAAACAAAGGGTGATGAGAGTCCTTGCGATTGGGATGAACGCCCAAAGGTGTAACCCTATACCAACCCAATCGGTATAACTTTATGCCGGGTCAGTTGGTAAAAGTTTTTATCAGACCAGTCGGTATAAGTTTATACCAAGCCTCCTCTGTAATATTGTTTTAAATTATTGTCTGGTTAACTTTTTGTGACATGTACCACTATATCTATTTATTACCTGCTTAAGGAACATTGTAACTATTGTTTCTATTATAATATAACTATTTTTCTACCTCACTTGCAAGTTTGTACTCTGCTAAATTTGTTTAACCACATACCCGACTTTGTTTTTGAGTATCCATTGACCATGTTCTATTTCACCATGTCCTCTTTCTTCTGTGTCTGCTACAAAGGAAAGACTTTGTAGATTTTTTGAAAGAAACTACATTATAGGCAATTTTTTGTTCTTAGTAGTTTACGAGCTTTCATAAATTCTTAATACCCCCAAAAAAAGGTATATTTTAATTTTTTTTTTCCTTTTCAAAGGTAATAACTTCATAAAATAGCTGTTTTTAAGAGCCATTTTGCATAGTTTATTATTACAAACACTCAAGGCCTCCAATTTGGAGGAATTTAAGAATCTGCCAAAAATTTTAGAGGAATCTTTCAAAGGCACTTCTTAATAAGTGTGTTTCATTTTAAACATTGTTAGAAACTGAAGCTGGGATATCATCTAGAATATGGTCAGAATCTGAGGCATGAACCAGCCGAATCATGATATGGAGCAGAAAGAGGAGTTGGAACATCAGCAAGAATGAAATAAAAAACCCACGATACTGCACGAACTGAAGAAGATTTTGGTGCAGAGGTCTGAACTATAGATGAACTAGAATTAGAGCTAGAACCAATAAACTAGAAAGATCTAGTATGCCAATCAATCAATCTAACACTATCCATAAAGCAAGCATTTGCACCACTATCAAGTTGCGCCAATGCTTCCAACCTCCCAACCTCTAATTCCAATGATATAGAGATAAAAAAATTCCTTAATGACCTTATTCAAAGGAATAAACCTGTCATGAAATGCGAAAGGAGTCTCAAACATGGCGACCAGCCGACGAGAGACTCCTATTATTAGGACCGGCCCTTGAAGTTCATCGACTGATTTGTGTGTTTCATAGAAAATCCACGATTAGCCTCTCCCTGACACTGCTTCTCGGCAGCAGACAAAGGGTCTCGAACCGCCCGATCAATTTGCATGGGGTTAGGATCGGACCTGCTGAATTCTACAGATGGAACCGAGGCAGGTGCAACAACAGGCGCTCTTGGGATTGGAAAGACCTGACTATTTGAAGAGCAGATTATCACATCAAACTGCAAATCGAATAGATTCTTCTAGAGTATGAGGATCCTCTATAGACAGCAACATATCTTTGACATCCTTGCATAAGTCACTCAGAAAATAATCTCAAAGCGCAATATCATCCCAGGCTGTATCTACAGCAATTTGACGAAATTCTGATGCATATACTGAAGCTGAACGAGAACCTTACCTGAGATTACCTTGGATAACGATTTCCTTGAAGGATCTACCCTTTTGGTGTGTTGGTTATCACTAGAGATGTGAGTGCGTAACATTTGGTATCAGAGCGAGGTTCAATTCCTGGTGGCAACATTGGTGTGTTCCACATGCTTGAGGGCAAGCATCTTGAGGAAGGGGAGGAATTGATATGGTCTATGGGGTATGGGATAAAGCCTGGAAAGGGGCCCATTGGATAACGATTTCCTTGAAGGATCTACCCTTTTGGTGTGTTGGTTATCACTAGAGGTGCTAGTGCGTAACATGTGCGCTGCCGATCTGTATCTCCGAAAGCAGTAAAAGCAACAAACTCCTGCAATTCTGGGGCTCCTTTCTCCAGCAAAGGGGCAAACCAATTAAGAATTGATCCTGTGATAAGAGAACTGACTAGCCCAACTTGTTCCCGATCTGTGGAATACTTAGGAGGATGGAGCTAAATCACAAGCTGAATCTGATTCAGAAATCCGCGAAGCTTGGCCCGAGTGCCATCAAACTTCTTTGGCAAGCTAATCTTTGGCATGCTGTTATATACCCCATGCAGCCTCTAAGTTCTACCAGGTCCAGGAGGCAGACACGGATGTACAAATGCCTTATAGAGATCTGTATGATGACATAGAGCAATATCGCCAGCAAGGGCATGTGCTCTTGTTAGGAGATTTCAATGCCCGCACTGCACAGCTGCAGTCGGTCACCTTCCAGGGAGAGGCCGATTCTGACCCACTCTGGCTTGAAACAACTGCACCCCAACATGCCAGACAGTCTCAAGATACAGTCATCAAAGCCTTTGGAAGGGAGTTGGTTCAACTCTGTCAGGTCTTTGACATGGTAGTGTGCAATGGTATGATCAGATGGCCGCAATCAGGGGGTTTTACTTGCAAGAGCGATAGACATGATGGTGGAGCTAGCATGGTAGACTATCTCCTTGCTCTAGTGGTAGGACTTGACATGATCAGAGAGCTCTCAATTGGCACACGAATAGGAGATGAGGAGGCCTTGTCGGACCACTATCCACTTTATGTCACTTTGGATTGGGAGCACTCAGTAGCGCAATCACAGGGTAGAAACTATCAGGGGTTGAGATACACCCCCGACTATCGAAAGCAAGCAGAATATGAGTCTGTGTTGGAACGTGAACTGCAGGGGATTGATGCCCTTTTCACGTTACATGATAGGTGGGAGTGGCTTGTAAACGCCTTACTCACAGCAGCTAGTGCATGCTTTGCAGCGAGGGATCGCTCGCGAATGGACACTGCGCAGTTCCCTCAGAATCCTTGGTTTGACGCTGAGTGCAAGGCTCTAAAGACCCAAGCTGCGCCTGCCTCTGATCCACAAAATGCGGCAGCAGGCCATTCAGGACTATAGAGCATTCTTGAAATCCAAAAAGCATGCGTACATTGCAGACCATCAGCAGTGCATGTTTGATTTGTTGATGACCGAGCCAAAAGCCTTCTAGCGTAGGGTGTTGTACCGGAGGCATCAACCACCCGGTAATATTACCATAGACCAGTGGATGCATCGCTTGGAGGAGTTGTATGATCCCCCAGGAGCAGCTGCTGGGGTTCTAGATCAGGTAGGAGAAATGCTGCAGCTCACGGAGGAAGACATCCAACAGGGCCTTAGACACCTGGCTAATGGCAAGCGAAGGACTTGCAGGGACTTCAAGCCGAGTTATTGAAATGGGGTGGGCCAGCTTTGCTAGGGCCTCTGACAACGATCATTAACCAGGCCATAAGGGAGGGCCTCCCGGGGGAGTGGATGGTTAGCAAGGTCACCCCAATTCATAAGACAGGTAATAGGGATGATTCGGCGAACTACCGCATGATCATGGTGATCCCATTACTCGCAAAGCTTTTAGCAGGTGTGGTGGAGAAGAAGTTAACTTCGATTGGGGTGAGGAAAGTTGGAGCGTCGTGCAGTTGGCGGTGGCGGGGTTTAAGCCGCCCACTCCACACCCGACCATATATTCACTCTCGAATCCTTATGGAAGCTACTACTCGCAATCTTGCGACGTGACTGTCTCTTCTTTGTTTCATAGATTTCAAGACGGCATATGATACGGTCCCTCGGGACCTGTTGTGGCAGCATTTGCAGGCACTGCATGCCCCACAGGACTTACAAAATGTCATCTATAGACTCTATGATGGGATATATGCTGCATTGCCTGCATCAGATCAGCGAGTTGCTAGCACCATAGGGATTACACAGGGATGTCCGTTATCTCCAACGCTCTTTGGTCTCTACATTGACAAGTTGGAGACCTGAATGCAAGAACATGGGGGCGGTGACCCGCAGCTACCAGAGGCATACAGTATAAGGCAATTGCTCTATGCAGACGATGTAGACTTGCTATCCCATACAGCCAGGAGCATGCAGCATCATTTGGATGCTCTTAGTGGGTTCTGTGGCACAACAGGAATGACGGTGAACCTGCAGAAAACTAAGCTCCTGGCAGTCCTCTCCTCGCAGCATGATATCCCAGATCTCTAAGAGGACAGAAGGTGGATGTTGTAAGGACCTTCAAGTATCTGGAAATCGACTTTTGCGCTAGCATGTTATGGGATGACTGTGTGGAAAGACGGGTCAGCGCGGGATGGAAAGCCCTGTATGCTATGCAGAATAGCTCTACAGAATAGACCTATGTGATCGGGCACGTAGAGCACACACTGCTGAGCACTTTCGTTGAACCCGGTATTGTTGTATGGGGTAGAGGTCCGGGGTCCAAAGAATTAGCAAGAACACACGGATAAGCTAGAGAGGATGCAAAAGGCCTTCTTAACATACGACCTAGGTATCAAGGACCACGGTGCCTTATCGATTTTTGCTATATGAGACTGGTTCGGCCCCCAAGAACATTCCGCTATCGCCCAGACCTCTTGCATATTTCCACAAGGTCACCAAAGATGGATGCTGGCGTCTTCCCCGAGGGCTTTGTTATTGGCACAAAAGCCACAACGACTGAAGAGGGTATGGCAGAGCACCTGTCGGGGTGGTTATAACGTGGTCTATAGACTACCAAACAGTTTGTGGCTATGCCCGATGCCCGAGGGGACAGGTTGCACACTGAATGAGCGCTTGGCCACCACTCGTGGGATGCGACCCACTTCGTGCAAAGCCTAAAAAAACGTAGAGCACTACCACACGCAAAGTTAATCCAACAACGGAACATGGCCCACACCGGTGCCCGAAAGCGCATATATCTATGAAGAAATGGAGAGCTATTGCCTCTATGAGGACGGGGTCCCATCATCTCAGAATTGAAACAGTCGTTGGACTACGGATGGAGGCGGCGAGAATCCCCAAGATGAGAGAATATGCGGTGTTGCCACATGCGGACGGTAGAGGATGAGCACCATGCTCTGCAAGAGTGTCCGACATATACGCATATCCGAGCAACACATGCTGATCTTAGATGCTTTCGGCACCGGCCAAGCATCAATTGTTGGCATCGCCAATGGTTGCACGTCTCGCATCCTACATTTTGCAAGTCTCTACCGTCAGAGAATCCCTTACAGGACAAGGGATCTGAGAGCCTACTACCAGGGTGTTTCCTCCCATGTGGGGTTTTTTTCATCCCAGTAGTAGGGACACATTGTATGGTAGCATTTGTCTTTTTGGTGTGGTTTTATCTGCTTTGTGTACTGCATGTACCGTCTGATAGGTCAAGTTTGGCCTTCGCGGACGTGTCCTTCCTTCCTTCCTTCCTTCCTTAATTGATAAGTGCAGTTCATTTGGAGGTATCAGGTCTTTGCTTTTTTATTTGAAGAGGCAAAAGAGTAGTATATTTCTCAAATCTTCTGGGACATTGAATTTGCAGCTCCAATCATATACAACTGAGCGAATATGTAGCATAATAACAGGGGGTTTTCTTTGTGTTTTTGTACGCTTTTCACAAAGGTTTTCCTAAGATTTCATGGCGTATTCGAATGGATGTACTAATGCGTACATCTAGAGTGCACCATTTCTTAGTCGTTGATTTAACTTTTTTTTTTCAATGGTCCAACATCCAAGGGCTCACAACAAAAGCCCTCTTTTTTTTAGTTGCCATTTTCAGGGTTTTGCATGCAAGCATCGTGCCATCATGTTTTAGGGTTATTTTAGGGTAAGTAAGAAAGAAGGCAAGAATCGAAAGCAATACAATCTTTGCGGGGTTCGAACATGCTAGCCCGTTCTTGTTTTTGAAAGTCAAGCGGAACGCAGGCACCGAAAAGATCTGGAATTCCTCCTTCCGTGAAATGGCGGGGTCCGATTCGTTAGAAGAGAATACACAAATGTTAAAGCGATGGTCAGAGAATCAGCAGCTTGGATTGTATGGTCGTTTTCTATATACATACTTGAAATCCTTGATCTGGTTGCGGGAAACCTCAGTTTAGACCTCAAAATCGAGGGGGATGTAGCTTGCATTGGCGTTCCTTGAATGCTTTTGCATTTTTAATGCTTGCATAGGCTCTAAACTGCAGCGGCGAGGTGATCCTGCCTTGATTTCTGGGGTTACCATGGAGCTAGGCTACCAGGACGAAGAAGATGATGAGGTTAGTAGCTCTGCCCATTATTTTCTCTTCTCTCAAGCATTTCTTCCCCCCTAATGCATCCGTGCAACATAAAACGCGCATTGGGCTCTTTCGATCCTGTCTTAGGTTTAGGATCTTACTTTTTTGTGCCAATGCTCTCATCGGTTTTGCCCATTGGGTTTGGAAAACTAGTCCGTTCATAAAATAATAGGCGAAAAAGGACGGTGTCTGCGAACACCTAAACGGCAGACCGAAATGATCTAACAAGCTGTTTCTTGGAGATGCGGGGAAATTGACAGACCATTTTGCTTAGTCTCATCAATTCGAAGCATGAACTGTTAAATAACGAGTGTGTATTAGTGGGTACCATCGTTTGCACATACAGTTTTCGTAATATGTTTCTGGAGAGGATTTGAGTAAAGGAGCATCTTTTAATATTCCAGTAACAGAGGTCATCTACTTACTTAAAAAGTTTTTGCCCTTTCTCTCTCACGCCGGGTTCCCCTTTCCGGCCGCCGGATGTTACGCTTTTTCCGGCCATGTAATGCTTTTTCCGGCCAAAACGCTTCTTCCAACATTTTTTTTTTGCTTCTCTTCATTTTCCGGCAGCAACTTTATCTCTCTTGGTTATGTCGGTTAACACAGAATAGTGGCAAGAGTTCGCCAAAGCAGAGCATGGGCACCAATTTGCCGTCCGCAGGCGAAAAAAGCATTTCCGGCCGAAAAATCATTTTTTGGCGTTTCTTTCATCCATGATCATCCCGAGCCGGGGATGATTCTCCTCCTCCTCCTTCCATGATCTCTTGCTAAAACTTCAAAACGGTAGAAGCAAAATGAACCCCAAAAGGCTCGGGGAGTACCAAATTCATCCGGCATTAGGTAGCGATTTTCCAAAGGCTTTCAGGTTCTTTCATTTCTTCATTTGATTTTAAGTTTTAGGTCTTCGAGAGCATCGCCGTTATGCCTTTTTCCTCTCAGTATAACTCCAATCTTAAAGGCCTCGGGCAGCACCATCTTCATCCAACATCGGGTAATATGCTTCGGACTTCATTTTATTCATGTTTAGAGGGAAGCTTTCTTGAGATATATGCATTTTTCAGATGCATTTTTCAGAAGCTTGAGCCATTATTTATTCCGAAGAAACATACCCGCTGGTTTAGGCCGTTCCCCGCACTTCAAGCCGTGGATTCGTGGATTTTACTGAAAATATGTTAGCATGTCGAGTTTTGGCGGTAGTAGCTTCAAGTTCCGTGTAGATTTTTTAGCGGTTCTTTTAGATTTCGACTTTGATAGGATTCAGATATGAGCTCTGTGGACTTGGAGCTTTTATGTTTTGGAGCGGGTTGTTTTTGGAGGTCCTCGATTTTTGGAGGTCCTGTTTGAGCAAAGTTTTGCCAGCAATAGAGGCTTTCGGCATTGGTGCAAGATCCATTTGTGCAGAACACATCTTGAATTAGCTCCAACTTCATTCTATCGATGAAAGGTTTCCAAGGATGCCATTTCAATTATTAGAAGGTACATAACTCTTCGAAATTTTGAGTTTCTAATCTATGTAATGTCTAGCGGTAGCTTCAAGATTTGCCGAGAATTCAAGTTTTTTTCTATTCTTAATCATACCTACGCCATTGCTTTCTTCTACCGTTGATTATTTTTTGAATCAAGGCCAAACCCAAGATCTCCTTGCTCAAGCTCCCGCACAAGTTCTATTCTCATCATATCTTATAGTTTTCCTCTTATTTATTATCCATAGACACGAGAAGTATGAGGACGGACCAATGCCCATGTTTGTCCCATCATTGTGTTTGTATGTTGGAGGCCTACCATCCACCGGAATGCCAAGGTTATTGAATGCATTTAGGCTTGGCTTGGCATTGCAATGTGAAATTGCATTGAAATCCAAATTTGTTGGAAAGCAATATTTTTATATTGATTTTCAAAAAGCTACCAAATCTCTCAATTTGATTTGCTTGCTATACGTCTTCATTCAATTCATTCAAGTATGTAGAGGTGGTCCTCAAAAATTTGGATGACGATTCTCCTCCTCCTCCTCCCTTCCATATTTCATTCAGGGCCATAGGCGCAAGCAAATTAAATTCTAGAGGTCTCATGGAGCTCCGCATCGATCGAGTAACTTGATAAGAAATTACTTGCGGTTCCTTTTTAGCTTCGGTTCATCATTTATGTTTAGGTCTTCGTGAGCGAAGCCACTATGTTCATCCTCCAAAGAATGATATCATCCGCTGCTTTGCTCTCGTGTTTAAGATGGTACATAGACAACGTACTAGGCTTTTGCTTTCCCCACATAAGCATTAATAATTATCCTTCTCCGACCAGCGATGTAGCTACTACATTTGATGTAGCTACTACATCCGATGTATTGCATATATTTCTTTCTTTGGTGCGCGAGACTAACTTGAGACTTGGTGAATGATCTAACGAGGAGATTTGGTGAATGATCCAAATGCTTATACATAAGGTAACTGGAATTGACCATACTCCAAGTTTGATCCGGCAATGCTTTCGGATGTAGTTCTTGATGATTCGTATTTTTCTCAGGAGCCACGAAGTTTTGCATTATTTTGTTTGCAATAGATCTATTTCTCCCCAAACAAGCATAAATGTAATTGCCTCGGGTATATTTTTAGATCACATATTAGGTTTTCCATTGTACCCCCCTTTGTTCACAAAGGAATCTTGGGGTATGCAAGATGTATTCTGCGGATGTATTTAGGGGTGTTTGCAAATGTATGTTTTTAGATGCATGCTCTGTTAGGTTAAACGAGAAAAGTGAAACAAGATATGAAATAATATCCGAGATAAACATTCTTACTTCTTCCTTAGCACCACATATTACCTTCAGGTTTCTTTATTTTTATTCAGGGCGTTGACTACATTCTATATTCGATTAATCGACTCAAAGGAACCGAGATATTATTTTTTGCTTTAATTTTTGAACCATCCAACCTGTAGCGGCGAACTTTGAGGCAAGAACGAGTCCTTAGGAACGATGCATCCATTTGCTCATAGCATGTCGACTATATCTTTGAAACGTTTGACGTAGAAATTTTTAATTTAGCTTAAGGTTGGGTGCTTTTTTATAAACTATAAGAGTGAAAGTGATAATCGAGAAGCTTAACCATGTCTAGCATAAGCTCTTACAACATTCCAGATGCATGGGTCCATTTGCTTTAGATATCCATGCTTAAAATCCAAATCTCGGCAGTTTTGTAGTGATGCACATGCGTCTAAATTAAGGAAGTTCCATTTGAACATCGCTTCCAAATCTTAAAGTATGAGCTGCAAGACATTATCTTTCAAAAATGTTGTTGTACTCCGTGTGTTTTTGTTTCAAGGACATGTTTGCATTCACTTTGTTCTCATTTCTATTAACTGGGCGGATGTCCCTTCAATTTGTCCCTTCATTTTGTAAAATAGGAATGGGCTTGCTTTGATGTCAATTGATGATTCTCGCTTCTGATGGGGAATTTCTCCTTCGAATTTCTAATTATCGATGTGTGCTTTTATTTGACATCCGTGTTAATTGTAGAGCTCCATCTACTTTGTTAATCATTTTCCTAGGATTAGAATTTGCATGCGGATCCAAAGCATCTTAGAAATTGAAGTAAATCTGAGAAAATTCCACCCCATCTCGGGATTCCCATTATCATTAGCAAGTGGGTGTTTATTTGACATACGAGTTGGTTATAGAGCACATTTTGCATAATTTATTTGATATTTTGGCTTTTGGTCTGCCTCCTTTCACTATCTGAAATTCCACTTTTAAAGCACCTCATTTCAATTTCCACGGTGAAAAACTTGGTACCCATAATCGTTTTTCGCCTCAAGCCGCTAAAATGTTACCATCTAATTTCTACTTACTTAAAAAGTTTGGTAGATTTTTTGTATCTTGATTTTCAAGGGAGGGATCATTCACAAAAGCAGAGGCGTGGCCTGCGCATTTTCTCAAACATGTAAGGTCCGTTTTGTTGATATGTTTCATGTTTTTCCCTAGCCCTAAATACTTCGTTTGAAAGACCCAGTTGTTACATGTCATTCTTTTCATGTCATTCTTTTAGTGTTGTGCGGGGGTGGATTCTATATGAGGGCCTCCAAATTAGTTGGTGCTCAAATCTTTGGAAACGGAAGCTTAGATAGGCCATGTAAATGATATTTGACTCTGCTGAGAAAGCCATTAGGCGGGCCGTGATATTTACAAGTATAAATATTCTTTCTCGTATCGGCTTCGTTTTGTCCGGCTTTCATTTTGCAAGAGAGCTTGATATCCATACCTATGAAAAAGTGACAAGCTTTGTTCTTGGACCTTCAAGATCTGAAATACATGGAGGATCGATTGTTTATTCCAGTTTCCTTGCAAGACTATCGGTGGTTGCTTGCTTCTTCCCAAGCAAAACTCAAAGATAAGTTGTAAAAAAAATCTTATCTGCTTTTTCTTTGACAAACAAGATTAGAAATAAGATACACAGCCCGAAAATTGGTTGGTCACGTGCATCTTTTTTCTTTGGAAATCGGTACCGTATAGTGATGCTAGGGACAAGAGGAATCAGGAGTTGCAGTATCAAATTAGATAGTGGTATCAGGAAAAGAAAGACATGAATGCATGCAATTTTGAGTTCTGTCTTCCATGATTTCTGCATGAAGATATCAACATTTTGATGTTGGAAGTGATTAATTTTAGAGTGATTCTTACATGCCAGGACATTAGCCCGGCAACGCCGGGCACACGTTTACTAGTCTACTTATTTAAAAAGTTTTCGGAGGTGGGTATCCTCTTTTTTCCGGCCGCCGGTAACGCCGGTAACACGCCATTTTCCGGCCAAAAGCGTGATTTTGGCATCGGAAATATTTTTTGGCGAAATACAACGTTTTTTTCCTCGACCGTTTTTCTCACTCATTTCTTCACTGGCCGTTTTTGTTGCTCCTTATTTCTCCGAGAGGACTTGCCGGCCATATACCAATTTGAGAAAAACATTGGGATCCTGCATCGATCCATTTCAAGAAGCGCTAGCGGCATCGGAAGCCAGGTACATCGCCTCAATCTTCATTTTCCTTGATGTTTAGGAACGAATCGCTTACAGGCAGCTTAGAGCAAGGGCTTAGAGCAGGGGCGGAAAGCATATTATTATTTCCAAAAGGGGGTTTCTGATTTCTTGAGAAGCAGTGATAGACGACTGCTGCTCTTATTTGCATTTTCCTCCTCCCCATTTCATTTTTTCTTTCCGACTTCTTTTTACCTTTTGGCTCCACCTATGATTTTGGGGAGTACTAGCAGGATTCGTGTGCCCTACTCCATTCTACGGATTGTAGCATACATCGGATTCAAGGATCGTTTGATTGCAAATTGGTTTGCTCACACAGCAAAGGTAAGATTAGGTTGCGGCAATAGACAAATCGACTGGATTTAGGTTTGTATGAACTGGAGCCTTTTATTTTGGAGCATAGAGTTTGGAGCTGGAGCTGTAGCAAAAGTGCAGGTTTTGAATCTTTTTTTCTTTCTCTGTTTCCCTACTTTGTCTCACGCCTCTGTTTTAACTCTTGCTTTTTTCAGGATTTCATACTTGGGAAAGAGCGCGGTTTGATTCTCAAGAGGAATCATAGACGTGGTCTGGGCATTTTCTGAGATGTGCAAGGTCCGTTGTTCTTTGTTGATATGTTTCCTGTTTTTCCGAGGGCCCCCAAATTCTCCGGCACTTCATTCTCTGGAAATCGAAGCTGGGAGGCCATGTGCAGAAAGCCATTAGGCAGGGCCAAGATATTTACAGGTATAAATATCCTTTCTCCGAATATAGTTTCCGCTTTCCTATGACGTGATTTCTCCTCCCACGTTAAGCGTAGGTTTGTAGTGCCTGATTTTTTTCCCTTTTGTACCCTTGGATAATGCTTAGCCTGCCATAGCCAAAGCTCGGCCTAGAGCGCCAGCTTGCTGCTTTGCTTCGTCCTACAAGAAAAGGGCCTTCATCCATCTGTATGTTTTGATTTTAGACTCTGTAGAAGCACCAAGTGAAGATAACTTGATTGGATTTCTGACATTGTGCGGAATTTTTTTTTGTGTTGCTAGCAACACAACTGCAGCACTGACCAATAGGAAACACATTGGAAAATCAAGTCCGCTTTTCCTAGCTGAGTGCAGGTAAGTCATAAATTAGAACATCTTCAATTTGGAACTCGGACTTAATACTATTAGTTGCTACAACCCTTCCTGAATTACCAGATCCAAGAGTGGGTTAGGTGTGGCACCACTGGAAAGTGGGTTTTGAGAGCTCTTAACCCATACTGCCCATTCTCTGCCATAAGCTAAGAATCAAAGAGAAAAGTGAGAGAAATGATGAATCTGGCAAAAATATGAGTGAAGAATTGGCTGATTGTGGATCTATTGGCTGCAGTAGGCTCCATCAAAATTTGGAGAAGGTTTCCCGGATTCTTTAGGCATTTTTGTAGAACTCTTACACAAATCTTCTGTATTAGCATTTTTTAAAATGTTATACTTTTTTCTTTTCTACATCTATGAACAACATATATGTCTGTGTCTTTTTGACAGGCTGCAAATTCGAAACCATTGGAGGCTGCAAATGGAGGCATTTTCTTTTCCATTTTTTCGTTTTCCAGTTCAGTGTTGTGATGATTAAGCATCAATGCAAGGTTGCAAGTGAATGATTATCTCTTTGTCTACTGTATCAGGATGTGCTATCACTTAAGCATTCTGTAAGCATTACAGAGTAGGAATGTTTTTGTACAGATACACATCCATATCAAGGTTCAGTGTTTTCAGAAGAAATATTTTGTATAGGTACATATAGCAGGTCTGTAATACAAGTCCCTGATATAGTTAACAACCAATTTTCTCCGTTGCTATCATTGTCACCATGTCCACGAGGCCAGTGTTAATTGAGAATATTTTGCTAATTGGGTATAACTTGACATATGTAGATAAAGGGGGCGATGTGTAGCACACGTTTACTAGCTATTTGACACGTAAGAGCCAATTTTTTCGCTTGCTATCATTATTACCATGTCCATGAGGCCAGTGTTAATTGAATATATTTTGCTAATTGGGTATAACTTGACATAATTATGTAGATAAAGCTGGCGATAGCTTATTGAAACAAACTTTCTTGCTATTTGTTATTATCCTTTGTAAAATTGGTCTTAGTTGTAGTTCTTAATGTAGAAGGTCATCAGGAAAAACGCCATCACCTTTGAAATCTGGATATTAAAATGTCTGCACATATGTTGTGAGAGCACCAACGATGCGAACACGTGTTTCACTCTCTGTCTTTTAGATGATGTTAATTCATCTATATAAAACTCATGGAAGCTTAATTGAGATAAAATCAGGCATTTGAAAGTGTTCTGGTTGCAAGCAAGTGTACATGGAGCTCTAAATTTGGGCTCATGCCAACCTTGGCCAAGGTAATACTGCCCATGAATTGCATCTTAGAAGAGAAGTAGAAAGCTTTAACAATGGCAAATATGTTTATATGGGTTGCCAAATAGCATCGCATCTTGGACATGAAAGAACTCATCCATAACATCATTATTGGTACTGATGTAGGCATTCAGAAGGCATTTCACAACATACATGGGAAATTATCTAAGAACAAATATGGAGAACTATTGTAAGCATGAATTATAGAAAGGAATATTTTGGTTAGTCTTGGCATATTTTAAAATGAATCATGTAATATTTCTATGGCAAACAAAATGGCGAGTTTGCTTATGCTTAATGGGACGTCAAGCTTAACTACTTAAAGACCATTTTTTTTTTCCCGTTAAGGAACATTGAAAGTGGAATATTTTTGTAGCTTCTAGCCGAATTGTTGCCTGGTTGTTAATGACATGCATAACACCTGATCAAATCCAATGAGATCATGTTGTAGTAGACTGCGTGGCTCCAGCAAAGTTCCATATTACATAACCATCAACATTATATAATTATTGCCCCTTTATACATTACCTCATGCAAAGAGTCCCAAGATCGCGTGCTTATAGTGGTTACCCCCTTGCAAAACATTGATTATACAGCTTATAAAACAATAATCACTACAACTATTTATTAGAGGCATTTAATGCAATGTTGTTTAAGTTGAATGGCTTCTTTAACATTCTTTAATTATTGCACCAATCGCACCACTGCATTAGCAGCAACATTGGAGTCCATCAAGGGTACCCTCAATCCCCGAATCTATTTAAGAGTTAACTTGGATAAAACCAAACTACTTGGATAATCAAACTCGATACATTGCTATGATGCAACCCTAACATCATACACAATTCGATCAAGCCCGGCAACGCCGGGCACGCGTTTACTAGTGCTTTGTCTACTATAGATCGCTGTGTGAGAAAATACAATAACGATGTGCAGAAAAGTTAACCATGTTATACTTCCATTGCACATGGTATGAGTTTACTTATCTTGCAAAATGAAGGGCCCTATCCTTGAAACAACATGCAAACTTGGTTTATGACCATTATTAGGATGCAAACGATTTGCTAGCTACAGTTTGCGCAACATGCATAAATGGATTATTAAATGGGTCAACATCTGACAATCTAAAGTAGGAGGATTATGAGTCTTGCAAAGTAGGAGGATTATGAGTCTTGCATTTCACTGGTACATCTATATAATAAGCTTTTTTTGGATGCAATTCATATGCCATAATGAAGGTGATAATTGGCTCTTTTTCAGATGGCCATACAATGCAGCTGACCCGATGGATGGTTGTGAGACAAAGATTTCGGCCAGGGTTTTTCTTTCTGCCTTGCTGTTTTGTGTCAAGTGCCTCATCCAGGTAGGGCACTTTATAATGTTAGATATTTTCATCGTGGGTGCATTTTTTTCCTATATAATTTTGTTCAAGTTAGAATGTCTGTTTGTTGTTATCAACAGAGATTGCTAAGGACTGAGCAACCAAGTGTGGTTGCACCAGCCAATCATGTCCTCAAAGATGATGCAGCAGCAGGTATGCCTATACCCAAAGACACTGTTTTGGGTCTTCTTCAAGAGTGCACAAAACTTCAAGACCTGGAAGTCAGCAGGCAGGTGTACAGTTTGATGGTTTATAATTCATTACATTCTGTTTCTCTCTTCTCAGACCATCTAATTCGATAAATTGGGGCATTGTATGTAAATTGGGTTGATAAATCAGGTTCCATTGTAAGGTTGATGGTTTATAATTCATTACATTCTGTTTCTCTCTTGTCAGACCATCTAATTCGATAAATTGGGGCATGTGGAAGCCTTGTTGAAATAAATCAATCATTCAGCAAGGTTTAACCCATTCTGGAGCAGAGAAAGTGCTTCAGACTTACAATGGAATGCCAATGCCAAATTGTGAACAACTTTCCCGGTTCAACTGGGCATCTTTTGGCATAGGGGACAGGCGTGGTGATTACACAAAATGTACTCATAGTTGTTTGCAATGGAAATAATTTGTTTGTCATGATGTTATTGTGCTTTTTAGTAATTAATATTTATGCCCATGAAGTTTACCTATGTTTGCTTTAGTTAGGGCCCGAAGGGCCCAAAAAATTTTTTAATATAACAATCAACACACAACTACCATTAACATTATTAACACAAACCATTACATTTAACACATTTAAATTAAAATCCCCCTTAAACCCCCTTTGGTTTGGGTGCATCTTCACACGGGGGGTTACGTAGGGCAGCGAGAGCCCCAAAAATATATTTACAATACATGTACAAAATTAACACCATTAAGTACATTCTCTCAAACCTTATAGTATTTTGCAAACCTTAATATACAGTATACAAAAACTTGTACATGCATATCCCACAAACGAGGATCGCTATGTATGGTTCAGATCTTGGAATAAAGGGCAAATATGCCCATGTTGAACCAACATAGGGTTGCCAGAACATTCAGCTGAGGTAAAATCCTTAGGGATCTCGCTATTTCGACATGTAGATCAGTATTGTTAATATGTCTATGAAGATCTGGATTTGAAAGAAAGCATTTTTGGTGCATGATTGAGGTTGTAGGCAAGGTTGTAAATCACTAGGAATTATTTATGATAAAACGTTCTTTCTTTCTTTTTTTCTTTCTTTTATATCAGGTCATTCTCCTTGCATCTTTAAGATATGTTGTACTGTCATGAAACTTATAGGACTTCTGCTGCAGTAATCAACCTGCATGTTTCTATTACTCATATTAAGCAATCGGGGAGATTGGCTATTATTGGCCTCTATTTCAAATGCCAGGATGTTGGAAACAAACTGCCCAAACCCCTAAAACAGTGGTCAGACCTTCTCTACAAATGTCTTGCGTCAAAATGTTTTACTTTCTTACTTTTGGTTTTAGCTCTTGATTTGCTGTTTTTCATGCATAAGTTTAAGGTCGCACAAAAGCTCTATTTTTGTTATACAAAGTCTGGTTGCTTCCAAACAATCATGCTTGCTTTCTAAGTAAAGAGGCATATTGGCACATGACCGTTTTGCTACTTGATAATTGGAATAGAAGCCACGTCAAGAAAAATGTTTTGATTTTTCAGTTTTAGCATCTCTGTTTTTATATTTCCAGACCAGTTGCCAGGCTCGTCTAGGCCTGTCTAGATGGAAGAGTATTTGAGCAATTAGTGGACTGACAAGAATTTTATTAGTGGTCACTATACGGTACTTCTTTAGGAAATGCTTTGCTACTCCAAAAAGTATTCAATGCCATTTTATGCTTCCAAGGTTTTGCAGTTAGATACATTGTTAGTTTGGCAGCCGTTTATTTGACGTAAATGCTTTATTTGGAATCAAGAGCTGTTGTTAATAAGGCCATGTTTTCTGCAGATGGTGTCGTGAGATAGTACTACTCACGTAGGTAAGTCTATTGCCATGAATCTCCATATTTGAATGTAGTGTTGTCAGCATATTGTTCTGGATATGATGTGGATCTCTCTCCTTGAATAAAACCTACTTGCAAGGCACATGCACATGCACATGCCACCAGTTATTACATGCATTTACATGGACTGTAAAGATTAATTTAGGTAGGGCATCACCTCAGCCACGTTTTTATTTGAGCATCCTGAAACCAGATGGTTCTTTGGGTGAAATAAGTGATATTCTGTTGGAATTTTTTTTAAATTTCTTTTGTCGCAAATAAATTTGCAGTGCTTTATTTTTGGGTTGCCCCTAGGGGGGCAAACCCTCGTTTATGTGGGTATGTGGGCATATCCAGGTATATGCCGGCATATACTTAGCATATACTGGTGACTGCTAAAAACTGGTTGGTGCCTGTAAGTGGTCGGTCATCCAGCCCATTCCTTCGCAGGCGTGGCTATGGCGCACCTTGTTTATTTTTTATGCCCTGTTTTTCTCTAAGTTTTTGCCTGTTCATCCTCTGGTTTTTGCCCGTTCATCGCCATAGCCACTCTTTGGAGCTTCTTTCCGGTAGTATGAAGCAACGACAGCAATTTTCAAGTGCAGATCGGCCATTCCTAGGCTCTTACCAACAGTTAGAGTATAGCTGCGCTATGGATTGAGCAAGAAGTTCTACGGCCACTGGAAATGGGATTCTGCCTCAATCCGGTGGTGATTTGTTTGGTCTTTTTTTGTCTTTATAGAGGCTTAAGCTTTAGTCTTGTTTATCATTTTTGTTCTTGCTTTCCTCGTCCCCTGTTTCGAGTTTGTGTCATTGAAAGCTTGGCCGCAGTTTGTTTCTTTGTCTAAGAGCAAGGGGTCGTTGAGGCGTGTCTGGCTCAGATTCTATGTTTCTTCCAGATCTCTAGCGAAGCAGGCGGGGCTATGGCACCGGGCGTTGATGGCGAGATTAGCCAAGAAACTGAAGAAACTATTAGGCAGTCTGGATAGCGCATCTACAGTTTGTTTTAAGTTTGCCCATGACAGAGATTGTATGTGGGTCGATTTACGATTTCTTTTCTTGCTGGTTCTTGTGTATTCTTTCAGGGATTTTGCAGGGATAGCGCATCTGCAGTTTGTTCTAAGTTTGCCCATGACAGAGATTCTATGTGGGTCGATTTACAGCCTAGAATCGACCATGATTTCTTTTCTTGCTGGTTCTTGTGTATTCTTTCAGGAATTTTGAACTGCAACAGAGAAACGATGCCTTCAGCGGCAAAAACAGAAAGATTCAAGACTAAAAACGGTAAGATGCTTTGACTTTATAGAAGTGATGCGATTTTTTTACAGTTTCCTAGATGAAAAGATGAAGCTGGACCTTGGCAGGGCTCAGAATTTTTTTTTATGGATTGTAGATTTAATCTTGCGAAAATCCAGAAAGTAGATGTAAAATTATCTTTCTGATGATGGGTCTGTTAGGGATTGTGCCATTGTGCTCAAATCAGAAAGGCGATTAAAGCAGGAACAAGAAGCCGATGCTGATTTTGTTGATATCTTGATATTGCTAATTGCTAAAGGGCATTTTGAAGGTTAGCAATGGAAATTGTTTGCCGTACCTTAAATTGGAAGGAAAGAATCTTCAACAACTCCATGCCAGAGTGCGATGCCCAGCAATCCATTGTTAATATTATTTACCTCGTAATCGAGGCCGAATTGGAAAAAAAATAAGCTAAAGGGATGCACAGACCTGAAACTAGTAGAATCATCGGTTTTTTCCATTTCTCGGTTCATACAGTATTCTTTTATATTTGCCCTCTTGAAATAAACAAAGGTTGCTTTGCGGTTGCTAATTCTCACTCCAATTTTAGACCCAACTCGCTTTTTTCACCATTAACGATGGTTGAAAGCTGAAACTTGGATTAAAGAGAGCCTTGGCAGGCTTGATATTTGAGTCTTTGATACCATGGAGGCTTTCCCGGCCAACTGTAACTGGTTTTTAGCAATCCCCAAAGGATCCAATCGAATCACTTCCGAGCACCGAACTAATCGCCTGATGTGTTTCCCCGAGCCCCTGTTTTTCCCGGTAGCGGCCACCGCTTTTCGAACCCTTGCTAGCATGGCACCGGTGTGGCAAGCGGCCCGGGCGGGTGATTATGCCGGCTTCGAAACTAGCGACCTGGCCGCATCCAATCCGGTGGCTAAGCCACGAAGGTGCTCAGCCTATATTAGGGGTGCTTACACTTTTACTTAATGGTATTTAAAAGTATATCCATTTTATTTCACCCCATACGGTTTTTCCCAACCATTTACCCATTGCTATTTTCCTTACATTATTTTCATAATATACCAAGGCATTATTTCTCGAGAACCATGTTTGAAATAGGCTTAGGAATACTATCCTAATTGCTCCTGCAATGGTCCATTGTGTTTCTAGTGTCAGCATTAACAAACCCTTATGCATGGTAATAAAACTTACTTGTGTTCTATATAAGTAGTGATATGGCTATTGTTCTGTTATGTAATGCAGAATGGCAGAGGATTATTATCTAAAGAAACAATATGGTTTTATTGGCTAACATGTAGGTAGTTGTTGCAGGCATAGGCTACAAATTGATGTCATGTAGTCTATATAATATAATGATTGAGACAGTTTGATTAAATTATTTTGTTAGCGCCACAAACTTAAATCCATATCATTGCCATGATGGCAACAATATATTCACGTGTCTATTTAATACAAAATCAGTGTTTGGAATTGAAAGCATTAATAGAGCAACATCTCAAACAAATGATTTGAACCCAAACGATGTTAACTCCAATGTGCATATTTAAGTCAAAAAGCTTTGTTTGTCATTTCTCTTTCAGTCACCTTAAATGGTTGAGGTTGAGACATTGAGTTGAATAAAATATTGTATATGCTCAAAGCAATGTTGACGTATGGAATAACGTGATAGGACTCTGGCCCTTTTCGGAACTAGAATAATATTTTAGGGATCACGGATGAAATTCTTGTTCACTTCACCCTCAGGTCACGGAGGGCAACCCTCCGTGCGCAGCACCTTGTTTCCTTTGCAATGGTTGTTTAAGCCAGTTTCTTAGTATTTAGGTATGGATTTAGAGCTATCATTTGTATATATATGCACAACTCTTATGATATTCACCTGTAATTTTCTTATAGAATCCACCATTTCCACCACAATCTTTGGCGATCTACTCTTAATGCCTGTTAGTGCATCATATTGTCAATGCAAAATTATAGAAACACTCATTGAAAGCCTGCAATTTTAATTTGTGTGATTCTTAACCCAGAACATAATGCTGGATGTCTGCAGGCATTGCAACAGTTAAAGAGAGATACGCATGAAACACAGAATGAATGCTTCAATGGCATATCAGTTATGGATGTGCACTCCTCCTTCAATTCCGTTACTTACAATAAATGCAGTTCTGATAGCTTGACACGAACGAAATCTTTGGTTATGCAACCATTTTTTTACTAAGCTAAATTGTCTGTTATTGCGCAAAAATTGCACCTTGACACGAGTGAAATCTTTGGTTATGCAACTATCTTTTGTGAGCTAGATCATGCAACCATCTTTTTTGTGAGCTAGATTATCTGTTATGCCGTAAGAAACCAAGTTTAACTTATTTATCCTTTGTTCAATGCAGTTCCATGAACAACCAAATCTTAACACTAATGTGAAAGCAAATAGGTGATTGAAATTTATGCTTAGAATGCTTTGGATAGGATAATTGAACACCATACAGATATAAGCGAATGGAATGTGGGGTTGCAAAAGTCAATTCGTATGGTTAACCTTATAAATATTTGAGATATGATATCATTTTCCAAGTTTTGTGGTCACTACCATGATATTGGCCTCCCCAAGACCATTCTGATAAATTGTTGTTAAGGCAAAAAGCATCTCAGTTTGGAAGTTAGGAACTTTTGTATAGCGCAGATGTATCACGGCTATCTCAAGCATTTCAAAGACACATTCAAGAAATGTGTATGAATTTCAAAAAAATATGCATCATGAGCTTACTACGTTCCAACTTCATTGGTAAAAGTTAAGAGGTTGATGCCTTGATTGTCATTTCAACTCAAGACACATTCAAGAAATGTGTATGAATTTCAAAAGAATATGCATCATGAGCTTATTATGTTCCAGCTTCATTGCTAAAAGTTAAGAGATTGATGGCTTGATTAGTATATATCTGTAAGCACCCATATGGGTCCATATGGGTCTTATGTTATAAAAGAAAAATAGTGAATAGTCTTGACAAACTTTAATCCTTATATGAACAATAAATTATTTCAAAACATAAACAAATGTATTCAGCCATAAATGCTTTGTAATATGCAAGTAGAAAGACTTGCAAGATCCTCTCCATGGGTATCATTTGCAAGCCATAGACTTGGGCCACCACTTGCTGATAATGTATTTATCTATTGAGTGCTATTGTTGCACAATATTGAAAATTCTTGCTGGTATTGGAAATTCTTGCTGGAAAAGATGAATGTTTAGGTTTATTTAATAGGTTGTCGTATCTTTTCAAAGATTATTTGAAACGCATATATCGTCATTTCTTTTCAAATATCACTTAGGTTGTGGAATGCTTCATTCTTTATTCTATGCAACCATCAGATGCTTAACTATTAGAATCTGAGATGCTCATTATATTACTACATGTATATGGATTGGTAGATATGTATAAATATGACCAACCAAAGCATATTGCCGACATGTGATCTAATATTTGTGCTACACAAAAACCATATGTATAGTAACTAATAGACTCACCATTAAGATTTCCAACTCACAATGAATAGAAAATTACTCTTTATTGTTATAATGCTGGACTTGGAGTATGCAAGGAGTGTCTTCTTAACATTTCTATATATTTTATATCTTCTTTGGCATTTGTATTATGTAGCAAATCAAAACAAAATATGCAATAATGCCCCTCACACCCACACTTACATTCACACCTCCTTCCTCTTCCGCATTATGTCAAATACAAGAATGCCACATTCTCTGTTCTAGCCAACAATCAAACAACTGCCTTCCAAATTGTATTAAAGCCCGGCAACGCCAGGCACCACAACTAGTAAGATTTAATCTACGTCCGAGACTCATTGAAATTCTTCATTCTTGCTTTCAGTTAAAATCATTCCTTTGAAAATCCTTGCTTTCTAAGACTTACACTGAAAATCATTTTCCTTGCAACTTCGAATGGACCCATCAATCTTCAGTGAAATTCCTTGCTTTCTGAGACTTACACTGAAAATCATTTTCCTTGCAACTTTGAATGGACCCACCAACCACTTTCCTTGCAACTTCAAATGAACTACTTTCCTTGCAACTTCAAATGAACTGACCACTCAGAGTCTTAGAGACTCTCTTTATATCCTTGCTATGCGTGATTGGCCATAATTGGGTTTTGGCAAGTTCCCAGATTTTGATATAAGACTATTTCCTCATTTCTTTCTTTACGACCTTTCCCTTTCTCGCATCTTGCCCCTTGATATTGTGGAATAGTAAGAAATCTATGCTACTCCTCCTTTATGACATGAATTTCATACCTCTTTTCAAATACATGTCAATCAGGGGTGCATCGTACAACCCCTCCCCTACGTGGCACAATCGTAGCCCTCCATTTCAAGCATCGATCGCCAGATATCAGCAGGAGGGAGGGGGTGCAACTTTAAATGGACAACAAAGTCTCCAGTGACCATTGGAAATATTAGAGATGTTCCTTAAACACTTATTCGTGACCCACCATAATTGGATTTCGATGGGTTCCTAGATTTCGACATAGACTATTCTTTCATTTCTTTCTTTATGACTTTTTCCTTCCTTGCATCTTGCCCCTTGATATTGTGGAATAGTAAGAAATTATGCTACTCCTTTATGATACAAATTTCATACCTTACATGTCAATCGCAGTCCACATTTGGGCAGAATTAAATGAGCCGATAAAAGTCCAAAATATAGTCAATGCTTGCACAGTCAATGTCGCTGGTTGATTTTAGGTGCGGATAACACAAACGTTGTTACTTCAAGGAAACTTATTTCAGGTCCAGGTCATAGATAAAGTGACTTCCAGGAAATCTGACCACATATCAACCCCCGTAGTCTTAGAGACATTTTTTACGTTTACAAATGGACCAACAAAATCTCTAGTAGTCAGATATGTTTTTTATATGCTTACTATGTGTGACCACACACTAGGCTGTTCAATCATGCCATACAATATATACACTTACACTGAAAATCATTTTTCTTGCAACTTCGAATGGACGCACCAACCACTTTCCTTGCAACTTCAATCAAATGACCTACTTTCCTTGCAACTTCAAATGAACTGATCACTAAGAGGCTTAGAGACGTTCTTTATACGCTTATCACAACATACTGGGACACCTTCACTCAACAACGAATGACAACAGACTGGAAAGCACTTTATGCCATGCGAAACAGTGGCCACAAAGTGGAGCTCTAGGATTGGACCCATCAGACACACTTGTTCCTTCTATATGGAGTCGAAGTAACGAGATCAGTGATATCCCTTGCCACTTGGAAAGATTTGGAACGAGTCCAGAAGGCATTTTAGAGTCGGGCTATTGGAGTCAAGTCCACAATTCCTACCTAATCTTTCTCCAGAAACATGACTCTTTCATTGGGCATTTCACTTCATATTACAATTACACAAGTTATAAGATTTAATCTGCGTCGAAGACTCATTGAAATTCTTCATTTTTTGCTTTCAGTGAAAATAATTCTTTTTTTCAAGTGAAAACCTTCAGTGAAAATCCTTGGTTTTTGAGACTTACAATGAAAATCATTTTCCTTGCAACTTTGAATGGACTCACCAATCTTCAGTAAAAATCCTTGCTTTTTGAGACTTACACTGAAAATCATTTTCCTTGCAACTTCGAATGGACCCACCAACCTGTGCCGTTCCACGTATTTATATGCCTTTTGGGTATAAATACATGACACGTCACTATGAATAATTAATGGTGCATTAAATAAGCATAAGCTAAGGGTAGCTATGTTAATCATTAATTATTAAGGTGGAAACCTAACCCTAAACCCTAATTAGAATTTAATATTAAAGGCTAAAATACTAAATTAATTAATGATAACCAATCTAGAATTGCCACCTGGCCCAAATTGATTGGGCAAGACACCCAAATTGGGGTTTGTCCCAATTCAATTTGGGGGCAGTTGGAGGAGGAGGAGGAGCTTGTTCAACTAGCAGGGCATGGAGGATCTGAGATATAGAAGATCTAGCTCAGATCCCGGTTAGTACGCTTAGTTAGCTTGAGATTCTAGCTAGGATTAACCCTTGTATGAATAGATGTATAGTTAATCCCTATTTTATGTTCTATTCGTCGCTATAGATGGATGGATGTATAAAAATAGCTCTCTTTCTGTTTCTCCTGTGTTGTATGGGTAAAAAGGGGTAGAGATCTAAAGGCCATCTAGAAGTAGAGATGTTCCTAGTTAGAACCCTTAAAACCCAGTAATTGCGGCCTGTGCACAAGAGCCCACCTGGCTGTGGATGCTATAATGTGATTCAGCACCAGATAACGGGTACAATGAAATGGGGGTGGGGTCTTGTCTAGCGTGGCTATAGGACCCCTACAGTGTGCTCGGCTTATTGTCGGTCCTTGCATTGGGGGCGGGTATGGGTCCGACACCTCCTGGGTCGCAGGAAACATGCCTATATGGACGTCCTAGGCTCGATCGGTGCGCCTAGCGGCCCATGGATTTTGGGGGGTTAAAGTTGGGTACGGATGCGTGTGCATCGAGGTGGCATGTATTCTCTCGCACACCTAGGGATCCATTGTGCTGGGGGAGGGGACGCCTCCCTGACCTGCCTCATCGGACTGGGGAGATGTAATCTGGAGTAGTCTCATAGGGTGATTCCACGAGATTGCGTCTCCGAAAGGCTACAATCACGCCATAGCATGATTCAGCCTATCTGCAAAGTGTGCACAGGAGGGGCAGATGGAATGGATTACCCTAGCCATTGTTCTATGCCAGCCAACGACATGTTATACTTCTGTCTACTGTTATCCGGAGGCCTTGACTATCAGTCGACCTCCATGAGTCTGAGCTCGGGGTAGAGCCCTTATTTATGGTGTATTTCCTTTGTTATGTTGGTATTCTATTGTTAGTTGTATTGATGATGGGCGACCCTTTGTGGTGGTATATTATTTATTTGTATTGTTGTCAGGTGCTAACATGTATGTACGCTTCTGTTGTATAGGATTCCCATTGAAGGCGTGGGACGAATGACACCTCCGTGTCCTTCACCCGGACACTTGGCCATCACAAGTGGTTCGAGTCAAACAAAGGGCCTTTCCATGGTGATGGAGTTGCCATGGGAGGGGAATTTCCCCTATTTATATGATGGGAGCATCGTATGGATTCAGGTGAAACAAGGTTGCATATTAAACGGGAGTGTTGCAGCACTCCCGTTTGAAGATTCCCTTCTAAAATCATATTAATGATTTGAAATGGCCATTTTTGGGGTTTAGGCCAAAAAATCATGGTGATTACAATTTAATATGTGCTATTTTAGCCCAAAAAAAAAAAAAATCACTAGGCCAACATGTCAACCACTTGAAATAGCAGTTTTAGGGGTTACGTTCAAAAAATCATGGTGATTACGATTTTATATACGCTATTTCAACAACATTTATTTCTTTTGCCACTGATGAATTGGCTACACAAGACAAAAAAAGGTGATTTTATAGATCACAAGTTAAATTACGAGCACCAGACAGAAAGTGCAAGGTGCGATAAAGTTGTAAAAATAAAGTTTTCTAGTGTGAAATGAAGTAAAAGCACCGAGCATCAAAATCATCTTAAAAAACCTAATCAGTGTTTTCAGAATTTCTATGCTATTCCAGAATAGGATTATTGGTTGCATGTGCACTCTTATGCTATTCCGGAATAGGACCTTGCACTCTTATGCTATTCCAGAATACAATAGTGTGGTAGTCATTTTTTCCAAAGATACAAAACAAGGGAGATATATTGCATTTACTAACCAAGACAAAGCATGTTGAGACATACGTTAACCTTGGTTGATCCCTTCATTGTACTATCCATTTCCGGATTATATTCAAATATCTCACAGCGGAACGCAAAAAGATACAAGAAAGATGTACGGATACAATCTAATAAACAGTGAAAAGGAGAAGATGGTGCAAATAGGGAGAGGCGAAGTGATGGGACAGAGAGACGGACGTCTCCGCCATCCACCGACACAAAGTGGGGTAATTAGCCCACCGACTGGTGCCTTCCACTAAGCTACGTACACCAACCTATCCGGCCTGGAGATACAACAACCACAAAGGATGGACGAAAGGAAACGAATAAACAAGGGAACCGTGAGTAGATGGTGCAAATAGGGGGAGGCAAAGCTATGGGGACGAGAGACGGACGCTCCGCCATACACCGTGACAGAGTGGGAAATAGCCCAACGGGCCGGTGCCTACCACTAAGCAAATGACATCAACTTCTCCGGCCCCATAAAATGAAAGTGGAAAAACGGAGGTTGCCAAGTACGGGATAGTGGGAGACAACTCCCCAACCATACACCAAGACAGTGAGGATCTAATCCTCCGATTGGTGCACCAAAGTCACAAACCCACTATCAAAAGAACTAGAGGAAACCACAGGGTACATGTATTTGGGATATGACACACATGGTGGGGGGAAGTGGTCAAAAGGCATAAATGCATTCCAAGCAAATGATAGCCAATTATTACATCATGATGAATTATCAGTAACAAATGTGAGGATCACCAACTGGGAAATCAAAACATACCTATTTAGCACATTAGTAGCATCAACACAACTGTACGGATGTGAGACATGGGGGCCAGGTCTATCAGAGAAGAAATGGGAAAAACAAGAAGGAATACTGAGGCAATGGCACGGACAGGAATTCCAGGTGAAGGCAGGTACATCATTAGCAACAATCATATATGAAACAGAGGAAAAGCCAATGGAAGTGAGAGCATGGGAAAGAACAATCATGTACCTAATAAAGGACAACAGTTATGGAAAAGAGGATAAACTATCGTCATTGGCAATAGAGGAATCAGCAAATCAACACATAGTAACAGGCAAGGGATGGTTTAACGAAGTGGCGAAGTGGACGGCAAGCATGGGGATGCAACTAAGCCATATTATACAAGCGGATGGATGGGACGAAGAATGGACAAACAGGGCAATGAGGAGCTGGCTAGCACAACACACAGGGCCTAAAGCGACCACATCGGGAGCCTTCAATCCAGGGGGACAGATAGGACATATCGCATACAAAAAGCAACATGTTGAATAGAAGCAACAGAGGAACACTGGCTAGGTTCAGAATGGAGAGCCACGACCTCTGAATTGAGAAAGATAGATGGAGAAAAATAGATAGAGCAGAGCGAATATGTCGACTATGTGACTCAGGAAAAATAGAAGACGAAGCACATATGGTCAAGGAATGCCCGGTCTACACAGACATAAGGTCCAAATTTAACAAGGTCAGGTGGGATCTCCCACTCCCAGCACTGATGGACAAAGAAGAGACACTCACAGATGTAGCGAAAGCTATAAAAGAGATGATAATAAGACACCGGGGGGGTGCACAAAGAGAGAGGGCTAATAATTTGAGAAGCACTGTTGAGGCGAATCAGAGAGGCCCACAAAGTACAGTTCAAAACTGTTTATAACGATGCATTGTGTATGGCCAAGAAGCCAGCTATAAACACGATGCGGGTATTACAAAGAACAAGAGAAGCCCGCTAGATGGCTACATAAACCTATGCGTCTGTTTGTTGGCAGCACCCTTTCTGGGAGCTCGCAGGATGCTACACAAGTCCGGGGGCCTCACGGCCTGAGGGACGTTAATGTATATTCTATTCTATTCTATTCTATATCAAGCCTAGAAGACTTAATTGGTACTTGCTTTCTCATGTTCATGCTCTATATATATTTTAAAATTTCTAGATCAACATATGCAAGATAGCACCTAGTACAATTTGTCCATCATCTACGGTCTGGTAATTATCTTTTAATCTGAATCCCAATTTTTCCCATGTCAATTGCAAACATTGGCATCCTTAGACATTTTTCCTTTTGAATCACTCATATTGCTTCCCCAATGGTCCACACTCCTCAAAACATACATGCAAAATCAACTACATACCTTAATGCCTTAAGCTCTTGCACCTAAGTGCCAAGCAATGCAATATTCCAATTTAATCCATCTTCCTATACCACAATGGTTTTTCCAAAAATGCTACATGAACAATTTTCTTGTAGTCCGATACCAGATTAGATTATCCATTAAATGTTGCTTTCTCAATAAGCATGCAGCTCTATGTCATTACTCTTTAAGGACATAAACAAGGCCACGCTTAAAATTCAGAATATGTAAAGATCACCTCATAAGCAATGCATGCATAAAACGAAATGGTTTAATCTGATGTAAACTTAAAGCAGATAAAACTTGGTACGCCTTTGCCAGGTGTGTGCAGCTATGCAACCAACTTGCTTAAAATTCAAGAATAGAATAGAAGAGGACATATGTAACACTTCATGTGCTGATATGGTTTAATGTGATGAAAAAACACAGCATATAACTATCAGTGTAACTCTGCAACTGGTGAAATGAAACAGCACATTGTAATACATCATCTGCAACATTTGGCACCTAGTCTTTTAGTCTGCATCTCTCTATCTTTGCTCTGGAATGGAATTTGAACCACAAATCCACGAATTATATGCACCTTTGTAGCAGCCCAGTTTGCACAAGCTGGTGTATGGACATCCTATTTTTAGTTCACATCCACATGCCTGAGCTTCAAACAGACTTATATTTACCTCTTTTATCTGCAAAATAAGGACCTTGCATGCCTGCAACACAACACATTTCATGCCTGCCTAGGCTCCTGCATTTTTCATGCATGCTTTTTAGCATTTAAGTATTCACAAATAGGTGATAAACCGTCTACTGTTACAGCTCTTAAAGAACAACTTATGCATCGTTTTAACCTGCCAAAGTAAGAGCTTGTTAGACCCTTATCTGACACATTTATTTAACTACATAGAATCGTATCAGTGCATGAAAGTCAGAGGGTAATCATATAAGCCGGACCACAAACACAAGCTTTCGACTCCGATAATCAAAAGCTTTCCTTTGAAGAAAATGACATGTTCACAACAACTGAACATAAACAGAATTCTTATTCTAAGACTTTTCAAACCAATGTCAGAATACCAAAAGCCTGTTAATCTAGTGCTTTCGGAGGATTGTACCTGAGAAATTTTATATCCAGCTACCATCTCTCCCATTTGAGACCATCTGCATAATGAAGGTCGAATGGAGCAAACCTCTAAATCGATGCAACCAAAACCCCTAACAACAGCCAAAAAAGATTAATCGGTCACGCCAAGACCGCTTCCGCTCTACAAAAGCCGTCCCCGCTCTTGCTTTCTGCGGCGCCGACTCAAAGCTCCCGGCTGGAAAGACAAGCAAGCCCGGGGTTCTCGCTATGGAATGTGCAAGCACATAGATGTGGACCGAGCAGCATACACCGAAGGAACGCTACCGCCTTTGAAGCGTGCCTGGATGCTTGCTTCATGGCCAAGCTTTGGGATGCAGGGCCTGTCACATGTCAAGGTGGCAAATTATCGACAACGAGTTAATCCCATGCTCACGAGGGCCCACACCACTACCTCGCCAGCACCCATCTACCCATGAAAAGCGCCCAGGGTGATTGCTTCCATTCAGCACAAAAGCACACCACCTCCGCATTGAGACATGGAGATGGATTCGAGCCGCGTGAGGGCGCGAGTCCGCCGGTCCAAATTGTCGGCCATTGAGGATGAAAGTCACGCCCTCCGGAGCTGTCCCAAGATACCAAAGATATCCTGCTCGGTATGCTCGGTTAGTTGTGCCCCATCGTGCCTTGCATGAGCTAACCGAAAGCACGGCCTCCGTAGGGCTTGTTGGGATCGTTACCTCGGGGAGGTAATGGATACGCCGGACTTCCGTTATGCCCCCGTCCGACATTAACCTCACCGTACTTGTGATTATGTATATAAGCGTGGCAAGATGTCAGCATCCTTATTGCTACTAAGGTTTTTCCCCCGAAAACCCTTCGAGGCGGGGGTTTTTTAATCCTGATAGTAATACGCCTGTTGCTCTCTCTTTGTACTTGGGTCCTATAGGCCAGTTGGTCTCCGTGGACGATAAAATCATATTCTATTCTATTCTATTCTGCTCTGTAAAAACCATCCTGGCACGCCCAACCCATCTCTCTCATTCTGTAGCCATGATCCCTAATGTAAACTAAACTGGCAAAGCCCTAAACTGGAAACGAACTTTGAAAACTAATTACACTGCGCCATAGCTTAATCTGTAGCCAGCAACAATGCCAATGCCAAGATCCATGAGAAATGGTAGCCCGAGGTCTACAAAGAGTGATCGCCTTGAGAAAAGGCCTGAAAAAAAAATATCAAAACGTATTCCGGAATACAAAGTGTATTCCGGAATACACTTCCCACTTATCATTTTGAACCAAAACCCAGTATCCCTGACTTTAAAACAAAAAAATCAATATCCCTTTATTTCTTAAAACCATGACCCTGTATCCACACAAAACAAATAAAAAAATGCCAAAATAATGCCAAAAAATCTAGTTGTTGTTGGTTAAATTTTCCCTTTCGCTAATCCCTTCAGTATTTAGAACGACGTTCCTGTATCCCCGCATAAAAGAAACAAATAAAGTCGCAAGGTCATTCATATTAATTGGAAAAAAAAATGCAAGGTCATTGAAAATGCTGAAAACCGGGAAAACTTGGAAACTTGCAAGATCGTTGACTCTCAAAAACTTGTACATCAAAAGTGTATTCCGGAATACACTTTGGATTTCGAGCAAAACCAAAAGTGTATTCTGGAATACACTTTGACTTTTAAGAAAAGCAAAAGTGTATTCCGGAATACAATTCTGTTATCCTCGGATAGCAAAAGTGTATTCCATGAATACAATTTTGGTACTTTAAAATATTATTTAATTAAAAAGGACACATTGTAACCTAAAAGTACCTTTTCTGGAATACAATCCAAGCTAACAAAATGTTGTGTAGGACGTACACTTAAATTAGTGGTTTTGTCTAAAAACACACTTCAGGTAAATTCTAACTGCTAGGAAAACTGTCACTTTGACATAGTCAATTTTCTCTTTGCACAAAAAATGAGTGATTTTGGGGGGTCAAAATGCAAATTTATATCCAAAATAAATTTTTTACCTCATTTTAGCTCCTTTTTTGAAAAAAAAAGGAATCTTTGAGGAATATTCCTTTTGCTCCCATTTCAATGATTTGCTCCCGTTTAATACGCAATCTTGTTGTGAGCGTCACAGTGGTATTCTGTTGTTAGTTGTATTGATGATGATGGGCCACCCTTTGTGGTGGTATATTATTTATTAGTATTGTTGCCAGGTGCTAACATGTATGTATGCTTCCGCTATATGGGATTCCCATAGAAGGCGTGGGACTCCGTGTCCTTCACCGGGACTCTTGGCCATCACAAGTGGTCCGAGTCAGACGGAGGGCCTTTCCATGGTGATGAAGTCGCCTTGGGAGTGGAATTTCCCGTATTTATATGATGGGAGCATCGTATGGATTCGGGACCGTCACAGTGATATCAGAGCATGATTTTGGTACAGATCATAGCACTGGCCATATTCTAACTCGTTATTCGATAGTTAGTAGGGGACTTTAATCTAGAATAAACTATTCCAATTCCATAGCTATTATGTATGTTGACCTAGTTATGGGAGGATTAAGTTAGTTAGGAATTAAGATGTGAGTCCTTAGAATCAAGTATGTTGAGTTTTTAGAGAAAAAGAGGTCCTTTGTTTCCAAGGGCCAAAACTTTCTCTAGGTAACTCGGATGGATGCGATTTTTGCACCAACATGCCGGGCACGGTCCAATTACCCTAGAGGCACCAGCATCCGGCATCAAAATGGCATCAAATGGGGCCAGGAGCACAGCACTCCGTTTGCATTTTGGCGTCTTAGAATAAAAAAAAGAAATGTGTATTTTGGGCGCATCTGTATAAAAATGCGTATTTTTGCCTTATTAAGAAAAAGTTTTGAAAAAAATATAGAATTTTAAAATAAAATGACAGTTACTTTTTTTTTGTTCCTATCTTTCCTACTTGCGTCCCCCACCTTGCCCGTCCGCCATAGCCGCCACAGAAGAGCTTGCTCCCCCTAACCCTGTGCTTGACTGTTGGCTCGCATTCTGGAGCCAACATAACCATAGCTAGATTTAGTTTCTATTGCATTTTCTTTCTTAAAATAAATGTGATCAAGTGGCTTTTAGATGCAGTTGCAAGTGAGTTTGTTGAAGAAATAGTGGGCAACCATCATAGCATTAAGTGCAGCAAGAACCACAGTTCCGAACAGTTGGCCACAGGAACGAAGATTCAGCAACTTGAAATTTACACAAGGGGGAAGATTATATCAGGACGAAAGGTGACGGCCCAAGAAGTATTGCTCACGACATGGTAAGATATGGTGCATAATCCAGAAAATGTCAAACTGTGCTTGTTTTGTTATCCTCCTAGCTATTCTGCCATCTTTCATTTCTACTTGTTTATCACTTGCCAATTTCATGCCATACCATATTGCCCATCTAGTTCCTTTCTACTTGTTTTATCACTCACCAGCCTTATACCATACCATGTTGCCCATTTTCTGTTTGCTGTTACTCAGAAATCCAGTTGCCTTATCAAGTCCCGCTACACCATTGTCCATTCTATATTATGCCTATGATCCAAATTGCTAGCACCGAGTTCTCTGGTCACATCTCAAGTTCACAATGCATGTTGTAAGCATGGGCACAAATCTACCCATCTATTATTGTAAGTGCCCGTAGCAAACTTATTTCCAGTTACCTCAACCCACCTAGATCTTTGGACAAAATCGTGATGCACCAAAGGACCCAAAAAGCTTAAATCTGCCATTTCATATGCCCATGTTGTTGATCTTAGTATTTTTGTTCATATTTTGCTAAGGTTATGCATTGGTTTAAAATTCGTTTTGCCAGCCTTAAGCCCAAATATTTGCAATAATATAAAAAAAAAAAAAGCCCCAAAATTGTTTTCTGATCTAGGGCAAGACCCTATCCGATCCATTTTCGTTTTACACCATAGTCCGCCGTATGCCTGGAGTATCCTGGATAGCAAGTTCGGCCAAGGAAGCAAATGTCGGTGCCGACTCGTGGAACAAGGAGGCGGTGTCAATCCAAAGAACCGTGAGCTGATTCGGATTGGAAAGTATTGGGCCGCCGGGCGATAAGAAAGGGGGGATTGCCGATTCGGTTTCTTACTGGGAGAACTCCAAGTAGCCATATATAAGTTTCGAAGAGAAGAGAATGTTTGAAACGCGTGAAGATATGATCTTTGAACATTCTTTGAATGTTGCGTAATTACTAGTCCATATTATCTGAAAATTGCATTGGTATAAAAATCGATACAAAAGTTGTTAATCGCTGGCTGATTCAATCGCGGGTCGATAAGTTGCTTTGTAACACTTTCTTTTATTTAAATTCAAATGCTTGATGGATTGCTCAATTGAGATTTTGTGTCTGTGCATTAGTAACTCTTAGCTAGGATTGGTACTAAAAGCTTCCATTTAGTTCATAATTACTGCTGCACTTTAGATTTATGTTCCTGTACTATGCTAGAACAGATTACTGCTGATCATTATATGACGTGTAAAAGCTTCTAAATGCTGCACTTTCAATTTACATTCCTGAACTCTGCTAGAACAGAATTATTGCTGATCATTACATGATGTATATAATATTCTAAATCCATAAGTTTGCTAGTCTACCCATTTCCTTCTGCTAAATACACTAAATACCTAAGCTTGAAATCCTCTCAGTTTAGAGCCCAATTCATCCTTATAAATTTCACTTTCCAACTCCCAACCATATGCTCTTCAATAATCTGCTTGCTTCCATATAATCTCATGCTACATGGCCTATTCTACATTCTTTATATTTCCTTTTACATTCCTTAAAATTCCATGATACAAGGTCCATTCTACAATTATTCTACCAAAGCCCTCCTGATATTATCATTCTACGTCTCTGCCCTGGCATCTTGTTATATACTGTGGGAATTTCTGGTTGGCTACCATAACAGCCTGGAGGTCCGATCAGTGGGTGGTGATCTATCGAAACTAAAGTAGTTCATCATTTTGGAGGTCCTACCGAGATCCTCTTTGAGTCAGAACAAATGTGGACCAGAAGTAAGACAAAAGGGGAAGGAATGAATGATCAGCGTGTTGAACATACAGTTGATATGACAGAGCTACCTTCTAATACCCATTTGCAAATCAAAGCATCCCAAGTGACAGAACAAGTGCCTGAGGTAGTTCAAACTCCTTACGCTCAAATGCTAAATACTATGTTTGATACACCAGCTCCAGCAGAGATGCATAGTGAGAGCCATCAGTGGCTGCCCCAGTGCCTCAGCTAACAGAGACTAATCAGGCAGTCACTACTAAATATCTAGAGAATATTTTAGCTCCCTTGGCACCTGGAGCACCATCGTACAGTGCAGACATTGGTCCAGCAGCATTCTTAGCTGAGTTTGAAGACTACTATGAACAATATGGGCATAGGAGAGGCACTAAGGTGGAAATTTTTGATAAATGCATGAAGGGGGAAGATGCACAGGGTTGGTATGAATTTTTCATGACTTATGAAGGCTGTACATGGGAGCAGTTGGTGGAATCATTTTTGGAAAGATTTGGAGGCGAGATAGATTCAGATGCCTTGCTAGAGGAGTTACCCAAATTTAAAATTGGAATTTCAGAACCAGTCGCAAAATATGTTGAGCGTTTTGCAAAATATTGTAAGGTTTGTAGGGAAAAGGGGGTAGATGTACCTTTATATCAAACGAGCCACTACTTCATACAAGGGTTAGTCCGCAGAGTGAGAATATGTCAGAAGCTAAACAAAATGAGAAGGAGAGGGGAATTCAAAAATTTGGGGCAACTTTTGACCAAGGCAAAGGCCTTAGCCACGGAAGTTGGGGAAGATATGGCATATCATAACAGTCTATATAAAGAAGGTTGGAAGGAACCCAAATTGCACAACGTGCAGCCTGTGTACGCCGTAAACAAGGAATATGAGATGGAACTCAAAGAGTTGGATGGTTATGCTATTAAAGGATCAAAGGGGAATAAAAAGGAACTCCAACATAGACAATGGCTTGGCAGAGTTAAAAGAGGAGTTGAAAAGAGCCCAAGAGGAGCTGAAAAGCCAAAAGGAGCAGGCCCTTACACATCAAGAGGGATTTAAAATGTTGCTGGAAGAACTTAAAAGCATGAAAGAAGTTGTGAATAAAAAAGAGTTGGTGTGCAAGAATTGCTTAAAAGTTGGACATGATGAGGCCAGGTGTTTCAGGAAGCCTTGCCCAAAATGTGGAAAATCAGGTCATTTTGGAAAAGACTGCCCAGTATGTACTTATTGCAACCAGGACCATGATGTTCAATTTTGCCATGTCAAGCCATATGATATCTCGTTAGGAATTAATCGGGCTGTTGGTAAGAGTAAGGTCATTGGAGAAGCGAGCTCATGTCTGATTGAGTTAAGCAAATCAGAATGTGAATCTGTTTTAGCAGTGACCAGGCACCAAGTCAAGGGCAGAGATGAACAGCCAATGATTCGAGAAGAAAGAATGCAAACACATGAATCTAAAAATTTTAAGATACCTTCTGATGTAGAAAAGCAAGTTAGGTTTCCAGAGCCTCCTGCAACACATAGGGAAGAGCCTATCACTCGTGGCCATATTCAGGTAGAGCAGTTGTTAAAAAATACAAAGGTGTCCATTGATTTGTTAACATTGTTCAGAGAAGCGCTAGCTTACAGACAAGGGTTTCTCAGGCTTGTTGAGCCTCCAGGAGTTCATACAAACACCTTACTGGTGCAAGAAGGGAAAATAGAAGATCCTGGCGTAATCACATGTGTTGCACAAATTGGAGATCATGATTTGACCCAAGTGATTGTAGATGGAGGGTCAGGTGTAAATGTAATGCCCTATCATGTCATGATGAGGTTAGGCCTAAAAATTACTGCTACCACACCATTAATAATCAGGGGGTTTAACCATCAAGCAGTTTGTCCTTTAGGAATGATCGAAGATGTTAGACTCATTATAGAAGGTGTTATAGCACATGTTGACTTTTTAGTGTGGGAAGGACATGGTTGAAGGCTGTAGATGCAAAAACGTCCTGGGGGGGAAGGTAAGTGTACAATCACAGATGGGTATAGGACTGCAGTTCTGTACACAAGGTCAAATGGGATGGATCAGGAGCCTGCAATTAATTACATGGAAGTGTTGCAGCCCGCAGGCCTTGGGTCTTATATGTTGACTGATAATGCCTTGGAATATGACCATGTCGCAGGAACATCAGCGCGAATATGTTTGCAGATTGATTCTAAACCATCCATGGATGCTACTATGTGGTTTGACGGTGGAGTTTCAAGGAAATTGGGGGTGTCAGCTATTGGAATAGTGATTAAGTCTCAAGCAGGTAATGTACTGGCAGAGAAAGGAGATCTGATATCATTTTGTTCTAACAATATGTCCGAGTACATTGCATTACTTACAGGGTTGCATATGGCTCATGAACTTGGACTGAACAGGCTGCAAGTATACGGGGATTCCGAGCTAATATGTAAACAGGTAAATCAGCAATACAAAGTCAAAAGCCATCAACTAGAACCTATTTATGAACAGGTGATACAAATATTGAAGTTATTTAACTATGTTGAAGTGAAACATATTCCACGAAAAGAGAATGAGGAGGCTGATGCATTATGTAAGCAAGCTATTATGGCAGCTCTTTCAGAAGGGTGTTTGCTTGAAGAAGAAAGTTCTGATATCACACAAGATTTTTGTGAAAATTTTTCAGTCTCCACAGAATGTCGGGGCAGTAAAAAAGAGATCAATATTTTAAAAAATGGAATTTCAAGGTCCTTATTTGTAGGAGATGATGTGAGTAACCAAGAGGCAAAGGAATTGCAGAAATTGTTTCAAACCTATGATGAGTGTTTCGCTTGGGAGTACAAGGAGCTTAAAGGGATATCTCCTGATGTAGCAGAGTTCCATATCAGATTGAAGGAGGATGCAAAACCCGTTCAGCATAAGTTAAGAAGAATAAATCCTTTGCTGGTGCATCTCGTCAAGGATGAAATAGGTAAACTTTGTGAGGTTGGGTTTATATTTTCCATCGAGAACCCATCCTGGGTATAGTCCCATTGAAGAAGAGAAATGGCAACATCAGGGTGTGCGTGGATTACTCAGATTTAAATAAAGCTACCCTACGAAACCCCTTTCCTCTTCCATTCCAGGATGAAATATTATATGCTGCAGCAGGCCAAGAAGTGTTCTCGTTCATGGACGGATTCAGTGGATTTAACCAGATACAGATTGCCGCGGAAGATAAGGCAAAAATAGCATTTGTAACCCCATGGGGGGTGTACGCCATGAATGTCATGCCATTCGGATTAATGAATGCCCCTGCTACCTTTCAACGTGCAATGATGGTGGCTTATGAACAAATGTTGGGGAAAGAACTTGGCATATTCCTGGATGATTTATGTTTGGCTAACGACAGAAGGCAACATATCAATAAATTGCAGGAAGTATTTGAGTTGAGCAGGGCATCCAGAATATGTTTAAATCCTTTGAAATGTAACTTCATGGTAAGAGAAGGCATGCTGCTGGGTCATAGAATCAACAATCATGGATTGCACATAGCAGAAGAGAAAATTGAGATAATATCTCGGCTGCCCATCCCGCAAACAGTAAAGGAAGTAAGAAGGTTGATTGGTACATGTTCTTTTTTAAGAATACATATTCCCAACTTTTCTCATCTAATCGCTCCAATAGCGAAGCTTACTAGAGTCGGTAACCTGGGAAAACGAGGAAGCAGTAAGGCTGTGGTCGTTTGGAGTGAAGAATGCGCAAAAGCATATGATGAGTTGCTGTTGGCCATGAAAGAAGCGGTTGGGTTAATGCCACCAGATGTTCAAAAGCCCTTTCAAGCCTATATTACCGTGACAAAAGAAGCTATAGGTGTTGCATTATGTCAGAAGGATGGCAAAAAGCAGGTAAGAGTTATTTCCTATGCTGGAAAGTTGTTTAGCATTGTAGAAGAGAGATATGTATTGTTGGAAAAGTATGCACTTGGGATAGTTTATTTATTTGAAAAGTATCAACATTTGCTAGCTGACCAGTATACAGAGATAATCATCAGAAGGAATCCCATGGCACTCTTAGCAGGAAGAATTCTGAAAAAAGCAAAGCTTCAAAAATGGCATGCCTATTTGCAGCAATTTGACTTTGATGTAAAGCCTACAAACCCAAGCATGTATATTCCTTATGCCTTTATGTCAAAAGACGTTACCCATGATGATGTTAAAGAGGATGATGCTACAGTGGAGTTAATCCAGGTAAAGGATTCTTGGATGTTGTCATATCTATATCTGCTACAGGGGAAGGAGCTACCTGCGCACTATGGCAAAACATAGATTAAAAGAATTAAAAGGCAATTGGTGCACTTTGTTTTAATTGAAGGAATTTTGTGCAAACGAGACATCCGTGGAGTCCTTTTAAGGTGTCTAAATGAGGAAGATCAGGAATATTGCTCTGGAACAGTGCCATTATGGAGTATGCGCAGGGCATTTTGCAGGGCAGGCAACAACACGAAGAATTATGAGAGCAGGATATTACTGGCCCACACTACATAGAGATTCCCATCAGTATGTAATGAGATGTCATTATTGCCAAATCTATGCTCTCAAAAAAGCCAACTTTGCTGAACTCAACACTATTCCTACCATTGGACCATTTCATACTTGGGGTCTTGATTTTATTGGACCTTTGCCCACCACAACTGCTGGTTACCAATTTATATTGATGGCGACCGACTATTTTACTAAATGGGTGGAAGCCATTCCCTGTACAGTAGCTAATCCCATCGATCCGAGATATCGGATCGCCATTCTAGAATGGGACGAGCATGCATGTTTTGCATGCATGCGGGCGGCGCATGCCCGTTCTGGTTGGGAGTTCGCTATTTTAGGCGCGTTTCTGCTTCGACTTCTCATCGGCGCTTCCTCTTCTCTCTCAGCAGTACCTTATTCTCTTTGAACCCACCCTCCCCCCCTTCTTTGTTATTGTATTTTTATCGCGTGGCACGCGCGTAATCAGCCCCTCCACTCTGGGAGGTTTGGTTTGTCTTGTTGTTTTGTTGGTGATGTGCAGGTACAGGTTAGCGAGCGGCATCTGTTTTGTTTTGTTGGTGATGTGCAGGTACAGGTTAGCGAGCGGCATCTGTTTCGACTTTTCCATTCGTGGGTTTTGGGAGCGATTTTTATGCCTTACGTTTGTCCAAGCCCCTTGCCGAAGGCTTATCACTAGGGTTTTTCCTCGAAAACCCGAAAGGGCGGGGTTTTTTAATCCCGGTGATAAGCTTTCGGCAGGTACACTAGCCCAGTCTCTATTAGCATTGTATTTTGTTGGGGTCCAAATGATATAATTGGATTTTCCCTTTATTTTTTATGGGTAGTTCGCATGTGTGCGGCTACCCACTATCCACCATTGTAGAAAATCTGCTGAGATGAATGAGAAGCAAGTCTAGTCGGGCGGTTTGTTGGTTTCATGCGAGTCCCATTCTAGAATGCACAGGTAACATGCTCTTTTGTGTTCCATCACATTTGTTGCAGGTTTGGGGTTCCCCAAGTTATGATCAGTGATCGCGGTTCACATTTCATGAACGAGTTGATGCAGCATATGGCAGGAAACTTGAAGATGCGGCACATGTTTTCTAGCTCGTATTATCCTCAATGCAATGGGCAAGCAGAATCCTCCAACAAACAACTAATTCAGATGCTAAAGAAGATGGTAGCAGAGCATGGTAATGGCTGGGCAACACATATGAGTTCAGCCATTTGGGCACACCGTACTCAAGTAAATTCAGCAACAAAATTTTCACCTTTCCAGTTGGTTTATGGTCGTGAGGCACTTTCTCCATTGGAGCTGGAAGTACCATCCTTACGAGTGGCTGCTACATCCACAAATGAGAATTACATGACAATTGCTGATCGTTTGAATGAAGTGGATGTCCTTGACGAGCACAGGTACCTAGCATATTTGTCTAACCAGCTCAAAAAGAATAAGGACAGGACTTATTTCCGAAACAAGCATGGAGCGGCAGAATTTTTTGAAGTTGGCCAGCTTGTTCTTAAGTGGAACAAGGCCCAAGAAGACTGCAAGAAAAAATTTCAGCCCTTATGGGAAGGACCATATACGATTGCACGCGTTTGCGGATATCACTCATACAATCTCAGTCACTTAACAGGCGAAATCCTTCCAAATCCTATAAATGGGTCACAGCTGAAGGCCTGTTGGCCTTAGGCTGAAGGGACCAGCCTTTTGTTTTGGGCATAATGTTGGCTCGCATTCTGGAGCCAACATAATCATAGCTAGATTTAGTTTCTATTGCATTTTCTTTCTTAAAATAAATGTGATCAAGTGGCTTTTAGATGCAGTTGCAAGTGAGTTTGTTGAAGAAATAGTGGGCAACCATCATAGCATTAAGTGCAGCAAGAACCACAGTTCCGAACAGTTGGCCACAGGAACGAAGATTCAGCAACTTGAAATTTACACAAGGGGGAAGATTATATCAGGACGAAAGATGATGGCCCAAGAAGTATTGCTCACGACATGGTAAGTATGGTACATAATCCAGAAAATGTCAAACTGTGCTTGTTTTGTTATCAACAAGGTTTAAAATGAAACGCACTTATTTAAGAAGTGCGTTTGAAAGATTCATTTTGAAAATTTATAAAATTCTAAAATCCCTCTAAAAAGGGCCCTTTTATTACCATTAGTCCAAAGATTTATAAAATTGCTCGTGAAAACAGACATTTTAAGAAGACTTAGTATTAAGGAAAAACACAAAACAAAAAAAATCCCATTTTAGAGGGGGAAAGAACTACAATGAAATTCAAAGATTTACTATGGGGCAAATTCGTATGAAGAAATTAGATGCTTTTGTACCTTGTCCCTGAAAACTTTTATATTAGCTGTTTTAGAAGACAAGAAATTTGTTATTTCACAACCTTTTTTGCTAAATATCCTAATGGACCTTAAAACACATTGGAAGGCAGTTGAACAAACTTCTTGAATGACAAACCATTGTTTTTGCATCACATAGTATTATAAATGCCAATACATCCACGATATCTTGTAGCTAAGCTGAAGTTTTAGTTGATGATGCAGTATAAATTTATACCGAGGATACACAAGTTGAAGTAATGAAGCCCTGTGATTACATGCCCTCCTTTTTTATTCTCGGAGATGTATTTTTGAACGCACATGTCTTTCTACAACATGGTGATGCTCAGAAGATAGTCAATCTCTTTAGTAATGTTGAGCATATTCATCACAATTACGTCATCTGTAGCAGTGGGCACCATGCACATTTCTCTGGTAGTGAAGTATTCGTCTGCCTTACCCTTTCCTATATATTTGCAAATAAATAGGTAAACTTCTGAGGGGTTTCTACTCCTCGCACCCCTCTGGATAAACCATGTAGTTTCCTTTTCGTCAAATACCTGTGTCACCATAACATTTTGGAGTTCTTTGCCTTTAGTAGCAATTTTTGAGCTACCTGAAGTGAAGTTCGCATGTATATAGAGAAAAAAAAGTAGAAATAACAACATGATTCGACTACTTTATGCTCTAACATTGCATTACAAGCTTAGAAAATTTAGAACAGTTTTAGAACTTTTTAGACTAAAAAACCAAGAAAAGTGTGTAAAATTATCCCTTATGTGTGTTACTTTAGTAGTTTTCAGTTGCCAAACCCTTTGGCGAGCAAGAAAGACCCCAAAAGATTTTACACGATATATATTTTGCCTCTGGACTGCATATATATACATATATATATAAAAGTCTTATATATATATGCAATTCGGTATAAATTTATACCGTTTCTCCGTATAGATTTATACCGCAAGAGTTCTCTTTTCTTGTCGGATATATATATGTAAGTATGTGTATATATTATATATATATACACATATATGTATATAAATTGGTTGTCTGAAGGTTGTCTGCGGTATAAATTTATACCGAGAGAGCTCTCGCGGTATAAATTTATACCGAGAGAGCTCTCGCGGTATAACGAGGGAGCTCTCACGGTATAAATTTATACCGTGAGAGCTCTCGCAGTGAATCGAGAGAGCTCTCGCGGTATAAATTTATACCGTAAGAGTCCTCTCGCGGTATAAATTTATACCGCTCGAGTCCACTTGCGGTATAAATTTATACCATGCGAACTCTCTGGCATGTTATATCCACACAACACTATCTATTGTAGTATAAATTTATACCATCTAGAAATTTATTTTGAAGACGTTATGTCCACGCATTGTCATCGCGGTATACATCAGTCTATAGCAAGACGGATGAGCAAATAAGAGCAAGTATATAAGATGAAGAGCGAGCGTCTTCGACTCCAACTTGCACTTCAAAGTGTAAGTTTGTTCAATGAGGCATACTTTCATGTGAAAATGTTTGCTTCGATGAGGCAATGTCAAAATGTCCTATATTTTTGACAATTTTCTTCATAATTTTGTACAATTTTCACAACCTTGAATATATCACTTCTTTGTCACTCTACTACCCTTGCTATTTTTTTTATTGCCCCTTTTTTGCTACACTTTATAAAAGTAACTATTTTTTATTCTAGTTTAGGAGGATGAAAATTGCTATTTAGAATTTTTGCATGAAAGTTATGTTCAATCAACCCCTCAAAAATGGTACCTAAATTACTTAAATTGTCACACCTGTCACAAAAAAATCTTAAAAATGGACTTTTTTAAGGGAATTTTAGGGAATCTTTCAAAGATTCCTTTTGAAGTGCGTTTGCAGCAAATAAGTGCGTTTCATTTTAAACTTTGTTTATCCTCCTAGCTATTCTGCCATCTTTCATTTCTACTTGTTTATCACTTGCCAATTTCATGCCATACCATATTGCCCATCTAGTTCCTTTCTACTTGTTTTATCACTCACCAGCCTTATACCATACCATGTTGCCCATTTTCTGTTTGCTGTTACTCAGAAATCCAGTTGCCTTATCAAGTCCCGCTACACCATTGTCCATTCTATATTATGCCTATGATCCAAATTGCTAGCACCGAGTTCTCTGGTCACATCTCAAGTTCACAATGCATGTTGTAAGCATGGGCACAAATCTACCCATCTATTATTGTAAGTGCCCGTAGCAAACTTATTTCCAGTTACCTCAACCCACCTAGATCTTTGGACAAAATCGTGATGCACCAAAGGACCCAAAAAGCTTAAATCTGCCATTTCATATGCCCATGTTGTTGATCTTAGTATTTTTGTTCATATTTTGCTAAGGTTATGCATTGGTTTAAAATTCGTTTTGCCAGCCTTAAGCCCAAATATTTGCAATAAGAGAAAAAAAAAAAGCCCCAAAATTGTTTTCTGATCTAGGGCAAGACCCTATCCGATCCATTTTCGTTTCTGCACCATAGTCTGCCATGTCGGAGTATCCGGATAGCAAGTTCGAAGCCAAGGAAGCAAATGTCGGTGCCGACTCCAGGGAACAAGGAGGCGGTGCCGAATCCAAAGAACCAGGAGCTGATTCGGATTGGAAAGTATTGGGGAGCGAAGCAGATAAGAAAGGGGGATTGCCAGATTCGGGTTTGCGCTGGGAGAACTCCAAGTAGCCATATATAAGTTTCTGAGAAGAAGAGAATGCTGAAACGTGAAGATATGATGCTGAACATTGCTGAATGTTGCAGAATTACTAGTCCATATTATCTGAAAATTGCATTGGTATAAAAATCTGATACAAAAGTTGTTAATCAGTGGATGATTCACTGTGGTCAGATAAGTTGCTGTAACACTTTCTTTTATTTAAATTCAAATGCTTGATGGATTGCTCAATTGAGATTTTGTGTCTGTGCATTAGTAACTCTTAGCTAGGATTGGTACTAAAAGCTTCCATTTAGTTCATAATTACTGCTGCACTTTAGATTTATGTTCCTGTACTCTGCTAGAACAGAATTATTGCTGATCATTACATGATGTATATAATATTCTAAATCCATAAGTTTGCTAGTCTACCCATTTCCTTCTGCTAAATACACTAAATACCTAAGCTTGAAATCCTCTCAGTTTAGAGCCCAATTCATCCTTATAAATTTCACTTTCCACCTCCCAACCATATGCTCTTCAATAATCTGCTTGCTTCCATATAATCTCATGCTACATGGCCTATTCTACATTCTTTATATTTTCTTTTACATTCCTTAAAATTCCATGATACAAGGTCCATTCTACAATTATTCTACCAAAGCCCTCCTGATATTATCATTCTACGTCTCTGCCCTGGCATCTTGTTATATATTGTGGGAATTTCTGGTTGGCTACCATAACAGCCTGGAGGTCCGATCAGTGGGTGGTGATCTATCGAAACTAAAGTAGTTCATCATTGACCTCCGCCACTACCGCCTTACCAGCGCCTCCTTTCGAACCTTATCCCACCACCCAGCTAAACCCTTTACCAACACGGTAAGCCTCCTTTCAGTGGATATAATAGTCTCTTGTCATACTTAACCAATAGTATCTCTGTTTCTCTAGTAAGACTTTTGTCTAATAATCACCCTTCCCTAAACCAACGCTGTGCTGGCGACGAGTCTGCCAGATTTGTGCAACCATGGTGAGGTAGGAGTAACCTAAGTGTTCTTACTATCACTGTGCAATGGTTCCCGCAACCATATCGACGAACTTTCACGCTGAGCGATGGAAGGGAACTCCTCGGAGTAAGATAGACATAACTATAATCAACGTTGTTTCTCTTTAATGTCTAAGCCTTGACTCGTCTCATTTCCCAGAGAAAGGATCTCTCTTGGCTCAACCGACTAGGGACTGCCATGCAACACCCCTCTAGACCATGGGTTTGGATTTCCTTAATCCTATCAACCTTCAATACTTCTCCGTGGACGTTAAAAAAACTATTCTATTCTATTCTATTCTATTCTATTCTATTCTATTCTTCTCAATGGCCGTGTTTCTTCTATGGATCACTTCCTCAGATCGTGATGCATACTCTGTAATACATAGTGATTGCTTGTGTTGAAAACCCCCACAATGATGTCAATACTTTACTCTAATTTATTTAGAGTATAAGCTTTAGTATCATTTTGTGCCAAACTTCACCACCTATAAGGCAGTGATTAATTGTCTCTGTCACACGCCTGTCAAATTGACGATGGCCTATCGTCTTTTGGAGTTGTTCTAAGGTAAAGGTCTAGTGGCATCCAACCATTGTTGAATAATCATCTCCTTCTAGGATATCTAGATATGGCTGGGGCAAAGTGTTTCCAACCATTACTTTAGTGCCTAAACGTCATTAAGTTCCACAAATGAACTTACATATTCCAAGGAATTATGTGGATATCCCAAAGGACAGTACTACTCAAAGACCTCTCAAGGGAGGCCTCTTTTATTAAAAAGGTTCTTGGTGAATTCAATCCACCATGTTGTCCTAGGAAATGAAAGCCTTCTTCCCTAAGCCATGCACCAAGCCTTTAAACAGCTTTTCTGCTCTTGCAGCCTTCCAAGCCAAAAATCTATTTTCTGGATGTTAGGGAAGACCACCCTTTATGTTAGGTAATAACCTTCCCATCTGGGCCGCTAAACATCACGAACAAGGATCCTTCATTCCTTTTCTTCCTTAATAAGCTTTCTATGTCCATGGTCAATTTTTGTTATCCCGACCCTTTCACATAATACAGCATATAGATTTCACCATTTGGGCTGTGGCTTTTATTCCGTAGGGTCAGCAATTCATTTACTCCTTAGATATTCTTTAACCATCTTGTGGCTTCTAAGCCGCTATTATATGCCATATGATATCAAGGTTGCTTCCAACCCCCGCTGATGTGGCATTCCAAATGACTTGGCATCCTCACCTAAACCATAGTCATGGCCTGAGTTAGTGAGTGAGCCTTTGTAAGAATCGTAAGTTACCTGAAGTCATCAGGGTGCCTCACTTGCATTTTGTGAGCCTTCCTAAAATACCTGTGTTTGATATAAACCAGGCTTGTATCGATGTTCAAGCAGTATATGTTCTAACTTACACCTCCATGTAACCCATGGCGTTCACCTCTGCCTGATCCGGGTATGGATCATGTGGGAGATCTAGTCTTTGGTGTCTATGCGAAACACATTTGAACTTCTAGTAGCTAACTGCTATTTGCTACCCATCTTCGAATTGTGCTATTGTACTGTTCAACTCCATTGTCTTAAGCTTTATTCTATTGCCCGTTGATATTTATTTCAAGTACCAACTACAACATCGTACCTTAGCATGCAACAGATTGACTGTTGTTTGCACATTCTAGACATACTCCAGACCCTTCATTACCACCTATGGGGTACACTCATCTTTCTCTCCTCGTGTCACTGCATAGATTACCTCTCCAAGATGTTTATCATATGTGCACATAGTACGTACATAGTAAACATATATCCTCATCCCACAATGTTAGAGCTTTGCTCTAATTTAGCTAAAGTGTAACCTTAGTAGTTCTTTGTAACAAAATCCATTGCCTATATACCTTTCTGATGTGGCTGAGCCACCTACTTCCCAAATGGACAATGTCCAACTCTATGTTGGAATTGTATATGTTGCCTACATTTTGATAGGATCCCCAGGTACTTCAACCAGTTCCTTAGTGCCTTATAGTACTTCAGTCCCATACATAAACTATGACTTTCCCCACGGCATTATGCCATAATTCCGAAGGTTACTATCCTACATGGAAAGCTTTTCTAAAGCCTCCTTCAGCTAAATATTCCTTGTGTCCCCAATATCAACCATGCTTTGTCACAATTAACCTATTTTCTTAAGTTATCATGTCAACTTTAATTTTTGATCGGTTTCAGATGTTCTCGTCTTTGGCTCCCTCATAATGAGATGGAGACATTGAACCCTCTCACTCTCATAATAGAAAACCCCTATGTTTGAATCTTCGTTAGTAACCGCCATATGGTTATCCAATTCCTTATCCTCTTAAGAGTCTCAAAGTCATACTCCATAAGAGGTGCGTACCTCAAGGCAAGGGATCCTCCAGCCGCTACTTCGAAGTCTAGAATTGCTCCCTGTGAGTAGGGTAACTCTTACGATATATGGACTGTTGGTCTATATAATCTCACCCCTTCTACTCTATACACCTCGTTTCATTGGGATGTCGAATTCCATGTTTTGCCTGCTTATCAGTCAGCCTAAGGGGATGATCAGCAAGGTCACCGAACTTCTCTTCTTCCGTCATTCGGCTGGATAGTTCATACAACCTGTCATACCCAAACCCAATAGATACTCTCAGCTTATAATGCTGAATTAATTCATTGGTATCTAGACCCTTTGAGTAGTAAAGCTCTCATTACCTGTTATTCCAATACCGTCCCAACTATCCTCGGGATGTTCTGGAATGTAACATCACCGTATATGCTAGACTACTCTAGCTCTTTTCCTTGATTTAAACTCTTTTCATATCCCTTAGTACCATGTATCTAAGATAGTCAACTCCAACCATTGGGATAACTTGAATGCTTATCTCTGGTGGATCATACCTAACCCAATATTTTGGTATATAAGCATATCATTATGCTTATTCTTTAAACCTTGTCAAGTAATATTTCACTCGCCTTGTACGAATATTCTACTATCTTCCAATATGACATACATCTGAATGTCACAATCGACATCCTTGATCTCCTCACTAGTGTAGTATTTGATACTACTAAATCCTTCCAACATCCACAATTCCTATCGTGCAAATTATATGGTATAGTAACATGTGTGATCCAACCCTAAGTCTAGACTCATATCTGATTCTTTGACATAGCCACCTAGCTATGTTCATACTTGTCGCAAATGTATTTCCTCAACTTGTTCATCTTGTACCATATACATGTTGTGGTTTTGACACCACACTTTCTAGACTCTCTAGCCTTAGTTTACCTTGATCCTCAAGCTCTAGTGACAAATTCCACAGGGAGAGATGCCAATCTAAATTCCTAGTGGACATGTTTAACATCTAGTATAGAAACTCTTATCTTCATTATTTTCGTATTCATATGGACTGTGAACTAAAAGTTCTATTATACACCCTTTCTTTTTCTTGTTATGCTATAAAATGGTCCTAGTACGCAGTTACCAATGCGGAGCTACTCCTCGGAATGCTCACACGATACCAAGTCCAGAGCATATTCTCCTTGGTGAGATGTTCATTGGGCGCCTACCTTGTTCATGCTCCAGACTTTGAACTATTCAAAGTGTCCCTTCAAATTCTCTATATTTGAAACGTTTACAACAACTTTCAAGCTCCTCGTGGACGATAAAAAATCTATTATATTATATTCTATTCTTGTCTCACACTTGCCGTGTGGGTACATTACTTGCCTCCCTAATGCATCATTAGTTGGAGCTCAACTTCCTTCATAGTATAACTTCAACATCCCTTGCAGCTTTCAGATGATTGCGCCTTCTGCTAGCAATGGTCGTCTTCCATTCCAACGGTCTTATAGAATGCTTATTTCTGCCTTCGTTTAGTTCAACCTCGACTCTCTTGACCTTGTGTGGAAACTACATTCCACACTATTGTCCACTCTTTTATTTGGTGTCTCGATGCTCCCAGCGGATAAATGATGTGTCCATTTCCTTAACTTGTACCATACATGATGGCCATGCATTTGACTAACGTCATTAAGGGTATCCATGTGGCTACGTGGTCATCTTACTCGGGCAATACCCTTGCATCTATATTGCATGTCTTAGGAACGTCAGCCTCCTTACGAATGCAAGTTATCCGTAATTTTATAACCTATAATAGATCCGCGTCCTCATATGCCATTTATCTCTACCTTTCTATGAATCATACCTCGATTCAAGTAGCAATAGCTATAAAATGTCGGGTCAGCATTCTATACCTCCACCGCCATTGTCGAAACTTACACTTCTAAAGTGATCTTCCTTTCATAATATGGGTACTTATAATCCAGTTTTCACATTAGTATAGTACCTCTCTAACGTGGTCTATGACAGATAATCATATACCACATCTCCCTCACTTGTATGGTGCTATATCCAGTCTCCTTCTACGTTGAATGGCAATATATATGCCGCGTGATAAATCAATCCTCTTAATTATTAATTCCAATTATTCAATGGGATAACAAACATCGTCATATCAATTCTCTCGACTATCGATCCAAAATAAGGATAGCTTACCACTTCTTATTCCCAACGTTCAGCACTTCTACTTCAAGCAAGAGTCCAGGACCTCCTCAACCATTATATAACAGGCTCAAGAAGCACCAGGTATGCTTTCGATGCTTCCGTCGTGGACATCATAGTCATAACTGCCCTTCTGTATCGTGGATAAGTATCATGCATTAAGATAATCGTGGACTTCATTGACTAGTTTCATATCATGAGAATGGTCATTTTTCTCTTTTTTTTTTCTAATCTATTAGAATTTTCTGCGCTCATCATTGTTGCAGCTGTATTTTTTGCCGTTGCTTGAAGCTGATACTTGACAAAATCAAAGCCCTTATAGATATAACTATACAGATAAGAAAATATATGAATAATAGATGCAATGCCAACTGCTATATGACAATTCGTTTGTTCCAGCAAAAAACAGTTATATGGCACTACAGATCTATCATTCATATGTTTTCTCTGATATTGTACATACCCCATTTCATCAACGTAGGTAGTTAGCGTAATGGGTTTAGGAAATTTCTAAAAGCAAGATCCCTTTTCTGAGCGTCTGAATGAATGGTGATGTACCATAAATCCTTCTACTTTTATGCCCTGAGATGTGTCAGCTGACAATTCTGCACATATGATCTCATCGATTACGCTTATTGTTATGTCTACCTTTGTTTTTAATACTAAAATGTGCATGAGCTGGTCCTCTCTTTTGAAATTACATGTATTATGCATTAGGGCGGATTTGTGATCTCAAAATGGCTTCGTAAGAGCCATTCCACGTCAGATTTCTTATTCTCCTTCCCAATGCCATGTAGGATACCTACCCTCCATTATTATAAATTCCCATGGATTTCGAGGGATCGTGCATTTATTTTCGTTTGCTAAAAAGAAAGAAAAAGTTATTTATGGCATTAAATCACCACGGCTAATGATGATGGAATTCGAAAACAAATGGGGTTTTATAATTTCATAGTGTCTTAGAGGGCACGACAACTTAGTTTGAGGGTCCAGTCTAAGATTAAACTTTGTGCGTCCTTCAAACGGGTATCGTTGGTGCCAATGGTGTTGGAAAATCAACCCTTTTTAAGATGATTATTGGCCAGGTATAATGTGTTGAACGGTCTCTTCATTCATGCAGACATACAAAATAAAAGCTAAAAAATACTGCATATGCTGTATGGACATAGATATAGGTCGGTCTTTGTACTAATGTTACTAATTGTAAGAGCTTAATAATATCTGCTGATGATACAGTACAAAACGCTTTAGTTTTATGATGTTGCATCATTGGGAAGTATGCAAACTTCTAGCTTTTCATTTCATGCTCAGTAATTAATCAAGCCAATATAGGTTGTTAAATTCAGTTCATTGCTCATTATCTGCTGGACGGTACAGGAGACACCTGATGCTGGTTCTTTGAGGGTGGGAGAGACAGTGGTTCCTTTGTATGTTGATCAGTCTCGTGAGTCTTTGGATGCAACAAAATCTGTTTTTGATGAGATAAGTGATGGAGATGAAGATATTCTGTTTGGTAAGCAGTGGAAAATAACCTTCAGTGGATTTTCCTGGTTTTAACCATGCTAATATTAATTATGCCATCTACTGTTCATGCAGGGGGGGCTAAAATAAGTGCTCGTGCCTATCTTTCATGGTTTAACTTCAGAGGTCCAGATCAACAGAAAAAAGGTTGGAAGTCTTTCAGGCGGGGAAAGGAATAGGTATTGCCAACACAAAAATTGATGGTTGATGTTGAACAAGAGGGCGCTGATGATATCCATTCCTCATACAGCTTCTGCAAGCAAAATGACAATGTTTTAACTCATTTTCTCCCTTGATTCAGCGGTTTGCTTGGCGCCATTTGTCTTTGCTTTTTGATAATATGCAATTGGGAGAAAATTCGAATGGGAGTGCTGGGCGCCTATTTATTCTAATGCAAATTTGTAAGTTTTGTCTCCTTCTGGCTTTAATCGTTATGGATTTGCGATGTGGCTTGTGTTCCTTTCTGAGAAAAAGCCCTCATTTTCTGATTACCTAATCATTCTTACGATTCTATCTTGATGTGTTGAATTTCATTAATATGTGCCAGGGCTCCATTCCGGCATTCTCTTCCATGGTAATGCTTTTTGGATTTATCTACTGTTTCAATTACAATCCTGATTTTGTTCATTTTTATGTTACATCGTGATTTTTTCCTTTTGTGCAATCTCAACCGTTTCTCTTTGAAGTCTTTCAACTATTGAATTTGAATGCTTTGCTTTGCTTAGGTTTTGAAGCGACCTTTGAAAGCCAGAAGCAGGGATAACTAACTTTAGAAGTCTTCAAGCCAAGGAAATCATAGCTAAATGCTACTTTGTAGGAGTAAAGGTAAATTGGCCCTCTTCCTCTAGGCTTTGTGATTGGCTGGTTTTTGGGTTGCCCCTAGGGGGGCAAGCCCTTGTTCTATTTCATGTAGAGCTTGGCAAAATCGTGTAGACAGAGGTAAAATGCACTGACCCATTTATACTAAAAATGCATTGATCCATCTATATTAAAATGCCATTCAACTATTCTTATTCATCTATATTTCTTAGTTTGGCACTATTTCGTGCTTCAGAAAACAAAAATAGGATCATATTATTTATCAGTAAATTCTTCTCTTGGGAACTCAGTATAGTATATGTTTTGATATTCTTCATGTGCTGCAGATTAAGATCCACTGCCATAGCCCAGTGCGCTAAGATACATCCATCTATCGGCTTCAGTTTAGGTAGTTTTATTATGCAAGTTGTGGTTAGTATCCGAATATGCACTTTTCTCAGATTTCTCTCTGTCTCATATCTTCTGAGGCATTGTTAGACCTTTGCAAAATCTTGCAGGCAGAGGTAAAATGCACAGAGCCGTCTATACTACAATTTTATCATGTTATTCTTATTCACCTTTGTTTCTTAATCTCACACTATTTCTGGTTTCCAAAAACAAAGAGAGGATCATATTATTCATTTCTTGGGAACTCAGTATAGCATGTGCGTGCTGTTTTGATATTTTTCATGTGCTGCAGGTTAGGGTCCACTGCCATAGTCCAGTGCTCTAAGGTACATCCACCTACATAGATATGCTGCTATAGTACATCTAAGATGGGTGATTGATCATTACATGAATAATCATATGCATATTTTGGCTTAGAAATATGAGTTTTAATTTGCCTAATCTTCATCTCGTGTTCTATATCAAGTTTATAAGCAAGGTAGTAGTTCAGGATGCAATCCACTACGGTAGGAGCATGGATATCCTCTTAAATATGTTGTCTATGGATGTGTGTAATCCAATGTATACACATTCATAACCTTAAGCCAGCAAGCAGATCATGTACTTTGGCCTAAACCCAAATTGATCGCGTGAATCTGGCTAATTATATTACATAATCATTATGCACACCCATTTTATTCCATTTAGTAGTTGAATTACATGTATAAGCATCATAGGCAAGCTATGGATGCTGACCTCATGCGGACTATTCCACAGATTATTACCCACAAGTGGTAGCAACATCAACATAATAAATGGTAAGCAATATGTTGTGCTAACATCCCTGGAAGATATGGTATCACATAATGTTTCTTTATGATGGAATGGTATGTTTCTTTACATGACTATATGTTTCAGTTGCTGGTCATGAATTGTTACGGGTTCTAAACCATAGCTCGCAGCTTTGCATAAAGCAGGACTGGTCGAAATTAGCAGTTTGGCAGTGCTAGAGAATTTAATGAAATTGTAGACTATGCTAAGAAGTGCTCTCAATGATAATTCTATTGATTAGTAATACAATGAAGAAGGCAGCACTTATTCAGAAGCTTAGGAACAAATTAGAGCCGGGCTGTTTGTTGCATGGAACTTTTAGTTTAGTTGAGATCCCACTCTTAGGTCACATGCGATCAAACAATATAGAGCTTTCCTCAAAGGCAAGAAGGCACTGTACATTGTGGAGTATCAATGGAAAATGTTCTACCTTCTTCATCTTCATCTCCAGACATTTTGGAGGAGACTATGACAAAAAACCTATGCAACCTTCGAGAAATGTCTCTTTAGAATACTATTAGTGTGCAATAATTGCTGCAGCTTTATGATCCTATTGGGATTTGAAATGAGATAACAACGGCAAATGTGGCTAAAGGTTTGCAACATCTCATAAATAGGAAGGTTGAAGACTTAGATGGCATGCAGGCATAACTATTAAAGTGGGCACCCATCTTGGCTAGCATGTTCAATAGGGCACTTCGAGAAGGCTTCCCGCAATGGACCGCCACCAGAGTGGTGTCACGAACCTACGCAAAATAAGAACAAATATTAGAAAATACACTAGAAAACATGCGAGGAGTACGAGAGAAACTGAATATGATACAAAATTAGAATTCAAAGCTGGAGCTCAAAGGTGTGGCAGGAACACAAGGGGAAGAGCTAATATGCTCAAGACTGACATTGAACCAGAATGCCGAACCCTATGCTGGAGGCGCATTATATACTAGCCGGAGGAGGGGAGGGGTGTTTTTCCATAAGTTTGTTTGAAGAGTGTTTTTGGAACTTTCTCGAACTCTAGAGAATCTTCTAAAGTTCTAGAAGAATATTCATGGAAGTGTCGAAAAGTTTCCTGAAATTATTCTATAGGAATATTTTTGTATAAATAAGGATGAGGATTGTATATGCATGATATCTGTACAGTCGTCATACCATGCCCCTTCTGCGATGGTTATGAAATCAGAGCTAGAGTTGCAGTACTTGGACTTTGCATATCTGGGTAACTTGGTGAAACTCAACAATGTATGAGAAAACCTCAACATCAAATAGTAAAAGATTTGGAATTGAAGCTCGACGACATGGATTTGGAACTTAGAGCTTTAGAATTGTAATACGTCCTGAATTATGCTCATGGATTAGCATTATACCCGGGAATAAAACTAGGCATTGGCCAAACATAGAAAGAAGAACAAAGATATGAACAAATGGATCAGAATTATGAATAGAAGCAGGTGCGAACTCAGGGTCGAGACAAAGAACTAAATCAAGGCAAGATATAAAAATGGAAGAGTATCAAGACAAAAAGGCTCTTGTTCCTATCCTTGCACCTGCCCTAGCTCTAAATTTAAACTTGATTCAGGAACCAGATCATGAATAGAAGCAGAATCATGAATAGAAGCAGAATCAGGGACATGATTGGAAACAGAAACATGAAATGGGACTATGAAACTGGGGCAGGAACTAGAACCAAAACTGGAACTGGATCAGGAGCTAAAATAGAATCATGGACTGGATGCAAAACTGCTAGCTAACCATCCAACTGCACTTGCCTCTGCTCGACATCAAGCTGCACACAACACTCCTCTTCAATTTGGAATGGAATTGACAGCACAATGACTTAATGTCTTCTATCTTTGCATCATATCGTCTAAAATCACCTTCGTCTCATAAGACTCTCTATGATTATCAAGAGACGAAGAATAAAGAAAACTTAGACTCAGAGAGAATAGAACTCGATAAGGGATTACAGTTCAAACTATCCTAAACCTATGCCAAAACAAGAAAAGATACTGGAAAATACACTAGAAAATATGCAAAGAATATGTGAGAAATTGAATATGATATGATACAACACCAAAATACAAGAATAAGAGCTCAAACTGTGAGCATGAACACAAGAACAAGAGATAGAAGGGCCAAGATTGGCGTGGAACCGAAATGCGAAACCTATGCTGGAGGCCACTTTATATACTGGAATGAGGGGCCGAGTTCAAAAGTTTCTAGAAGGATGTTCTTGAAAATTTTTGGAACTCTAGAGAATATTCTGAAAGGTTCTAGAAGATTATTTCTTGAACATTTTGGAAGGTTCTTGGAAGCCATGTCTTTTGCAGAAGAATTTGATATGGGTCCATGGACGGTGGATGTTACAATCCTAATTTTCAAGAAGCACTGCCATCTCCAAAGAATTGCTAAAAATGAAAAAACAAGGGCATTGTAAACTCCAACATTCGAAGAAGGGCAAGGCAATTCTCTTAAGCTCAAGAGATTCCATCCAATGTCTTTGCCTCAGGTTGAGGAGTAGTCGTGTGAGGATATACTGGAGGCTTTGATGAATTTCTTTGGTCGCATGATCAAAAAATATTAAATGTAAGGCTCGATATAAAACTGCATCAATACTTAGCTAAGGTGTAGGACACCTGGATAACTTAAAAATCACGGAAGTGTTGCATCCCAGGTTAGGCAATCCTACTAAAATGAAGTAAATAATACATCCTCCTTATGAGATCATGGCAATACTTAGATAAGGTATCAAGACGTGGATAACCTAGAAATCGAGAAAGTCTTGTACTTACGTCAGTCAAGCCTACTAAAAATGAAGCAAATAATGCCTCCTTCTCAAATCCCGATCCTTTATGGTTCCAAATTCCACTACCTAATTGCCCAAATGATGGCAATACAGTTCCGACACTTGACAAAAAACGACTAATGCGGCAAAGTAAGTCGCATAACAAAACAATGAGGTGGCAAAAAAAGGCTATACGTCAAGGCAAGTGGGTCTGCCTTCCGGAAAATTTTCAATCCATTCATATCAAGAATAGCAAATCGCTATGCAAAACCTGTAGAATCAGGTTAACAGCTTGCCTTGACGTCATGGAACAAGAAGGGGTCAGCCATTCTTGCTTCCCCGACCCTGCGAGAATCCGGTCAGCCACACGGCTCCGGATTCTCGCAGTCGTGGGGAAGCAAGAATGGCTTCCCCCTTCTCGTTCCACATAACGTAGAGGTCAAAGGTGGTATTGAAGAAGGCGGTCTTGGCATGCAACAAGGGTGCCTCATCACGCCCACCTAGGAAAGAAAAAGGGCGACATGGCCTTGTTAGCAAAGCCTTATTGCAAAAAGAGCTTTTAACGTTTTGGAAATTGAAAGACAATTGAGAAACTTTACCATTTGAAGTTGAAAATTGATGGTATTTAGGGTTTTTGTATCATGCGAAGCCAGAATATTCTTGTATCGATGAACAAAGATTAGAGCTTAACCAAAATCCAACCATTAACCATTCCAGATTATCTAGATTTTCTGCATTTCAAGTGTGTAACTATTTTTTTCCTCATAGGATACTTGCAGAATCCAATGGGTTGTCAAACTTTATGCGCGATGTTTTAGAAAGAACATTCTTGAGTCCACCATTTAAAACCTTATTTGAAACTACATTCCAAATGGTACCCATTTAGCACGAGAAGTATTATAAGCAAACACAACAGGTTGCATGTGATGAGCAAAACCGTACTTTGATGAATAACGACAAAATAGATATATTATGCTTATTGTATATTTTGTATTCACTTGGAATTTGAGGTGAATGAATAATAATCCTCAATTGCACGTCCTCGTACAAGTAATTCCTTCTTGCCTTGCCATTGCTTGTAGTACATAATTAGTCATATTTTTACTAACTGTTTTCTACCGTAGATGTGGGACTATTGAATCTCATCGTTCGCAACCAAGAACTATGGGACAAATCCAATAGATAATGGTTTTTCCCATCTCTTTGCACTTGTTTTATCTTTATGCTCTTTGATTGGAAAAAGTGGATATTTAGTAGTTTATATCATCATAATTATCCTCTAGACCCGACCACAGTCTCATTTTCCTAGTTAACTGCATTGGGACCCATCCATGTGTTAGTTAGGTATCTTAAGCTAGAACCAGATATTGAAAAGGATGCATCAACCTACTATAGAATCGATTAACAAACAAGCTGAACAACATGATAAAAAGATCCATATCAGCTGGTCTTCATATTGCATACAGTTATGAGACTTCCAGCACCTCTTTCCTTGTATACCTACCACTGCACCTACTTCATCACATTTGTTCGTTTGGTTGTACAATGCAAATTTACCGATCCTCGACGTTGCAACAACTTTCCAATGCAAGAAACACTTTTACATAGATTAATAGTTGTTACCACTTTTTTAAGGTTTGATATTATCATGCAAATTTCTTGGAGAATTGCATCCCTTTTTTTTTTTTTTTGGGAGATTGAGATTGAGTTTGATGTTGTGTAGATGACAAAATGCTCAGAAGTTTTAGGTATATTCATGCCAGTCTAGAACAAGAATTAACTCCCTCCAGATTCAGACAAGACAAAAAATAAACGGCTCAGATTTCAAGCTATCCAAAGCGGGGTAATACGCACCATTCAAATGCCAACTCATACAATTAATGAAGAAAATAAATGGCTTTCAGACAGCGGGGAAGCGCCGGTAGACGCAAGCAAGCGAATGACCGCCTAGAGCCGGTAGGGAAGAAGGGCTCTGTTGCCTTTACCTGCGGAACCGGTAGCCAACTGACAAACAAGCTTGCAAAAAGAAGCAAGGGAGGGAGAAGATATGGCAGTGCTAGATCCCGCACAAGGCGGCCGCGGAGTACTCTTCCTTCATTGCCATAGCTCTTCTTCCAGTCCTCTTAATCCGTCTTTAATTGGGTTCCAATTTTTCTTCCTTAGCTCCGAGGCTTTCTCCGGCATTCTATAGCACCTGCATTGTTTTTCTGTTTAAGCAGAGCTCCATTCCGGCTTCTTCCCTTTCTTCTCTAGTGGGCTGAACTCGATTTTCTCGGTTCTAAACGCTTCCGATTGTTTTGGTCTTATGCTTGCCTGTTGGAAATTTATATCTGGGCGGACATGTTTTGGCTATTTATACATTCGGGTTGCTTTTACGGAATGATAGCCGCGAGCTCCGGTTTCCAGACCCTTCTGAACCCGTTCCGAGTAGAAAACTTGCAGGCGTTTATGACTGCGTATCTTACAATGTAAAATGGAATGCGTACAGAAGACTTTAGATTTATCTTTTTGCGAAGGATGAGAAATGGATGGAGTAAGAAAAATAATCCACATCCATCAATGACTTGTTGCAAAACTTGGGGCTTCTTTCTTTAGTGTCTGTGAACGGGGGAGAATAAACATTTCAACTAAGAAATCTGTATGCTACAATGCGGCACCATGGATGGGAGCTTCCCTATCACCCGCTTCAGGCAAGTTCATTGTTATTAACCTGTGGTGTTTAATGAATGCTATTCTTAAAATTATAGGTTATCTGTTGCACATCATTTGCTTGCATAATCTTCGATCGGAAAACTGCCTTCATGTGTACATTTTTCTAGCTAGCTCCCGATTAATTTCAGATTGAGAATGCATAAAATAATAACCAATTTCGTTCGTTAAGGCTTATTCTGATGTGTGCGTTGGTTTGCTCTTTATCTCCACAGGTGGTGGCCATTGCAGTTGTTGTCTCCTTAGCTTTTGCCTTTTATGTATTTTTCATCCCGTTTCTGGGAAACAAAGTGTTAGAGTACCATATTGTTGCAATATTTTCTCCACTGGTATGAATTTTCTTCTCTTATATAATTCCATTAAAATGATTTAACATTGGCAAGCCAATATACCGTTGCCCTACCATAGGAAGGGAAGGAAGCTAGGCACTCAATTTTCACAATAAAGATACTGGTTTCTATTCTATCTATACTAAGTCGTTTAAATTGGAAGTTGCAGCTGTTTTTCTTTATATGTCCTCATTTCTTCTACTGTTTTCTGCAGGTACTCACAGTATTTGCACTGTATATAGGATGTGCTGCAGCAAATCCAGCTGACCCTGGAATTAGAAGGTCGAAAGAGGCTAAGAAACATTCTAACACAAAGAAACTAGCTTTGTCACAGGATACTCCTATTTCGATAAGGCAGCTAGGCATTCAAGACTCTACAGATCGCTCACTAGGAAAGCCAGAATCTGAAAGGAGGCTAACATCAAAGAAGGATACATGCAAAGGAACCTCGCAAGGATTTTTCCATGGTTGTCTTGGATGCTTTATATTTTGCATCCAAAAGCTTCTGAGACCGATTGGTTGTTTTAGAGAAAACAATGAACGATCAGTTGCACCGGAGGATTTGCTATATTGTAGTCTATGCGAGGCAGAGGTAAAATGGCTTATTGGTTGCATATTTCGATTTTGTATCAGCATGGTATAGGTATCTTAGAAATGCCGCTATTTTGTTTTTGTGCTTTGACAACCGAGAGAATATTTGTTAACAACAGATTCTGAAGCACAGTAAACATTGTCGGGCTTGCGACAAATGTGTCGATGGGTTCGATCATCACTGTCGAGTATGAATTTCCCATTTCTCATTATTGTCATTAAGGCAGCCTTCAACATCACATGTTTTTCTGATCTGGTTTTTAGTGGATAAACAACTGCATCGGGAAAAGAAATTACAGAATGTTTGTGGCCCTTATGGTCAGTGGCCTTCTTTTGGTAAGCCATACACAAACATAGTTATTAACCATATATTGCAGAATGAGTGTTAAATTATTACACTCGGTAGCCAATTTTTTCAGGCATGAATTGAGGATGATTTGTTATTGACCTAGATATTAATCACGGGGATTAAACCTGTGTTGCATGGTTGTAATAGCAGGAACTTAGTTATTCATTATATGCTGTGAATTCAATGCAGTGTCTATGCAAAGCATATGGTTGTATGAATATTCATTATATGCAATCACCATGTGAATTCAATGCAGTGTCTATCCAAAGCATATGGTATTCTAATAATGTTATGGGAAAGAATAAGCATAGTATTACATGCATGATGCTGATAATTGAGTAGAATTTCAGATGCTGTTAAAAGGAACCATTTACCAGGCACTCTTTTCTTGACTGTGTGTGCCATATGGCAACAGCTTATCTTGCAGTGGTGTGTTGGCGTCGTGGTCATTGTAAGGTGCCTATTGAATAAAAGCACATTTAAGGACGAGATTGTGTCTAAGCTTGGGAGCAGCTTCTCTCTGGTTCCGTTTATTGCAGTGGTGGTAAGGCCATGTTTTAAATTATTGATAATTGGTTGGTGAAATATTTATTTATTTATTCTGTGCTCTAAATGAGCGCTTAAAACAATATCGAGCTTTATATTCTTATAATGAAGCACCTCTAGAGTTCATTAGGCTAACTTTTTAACGCATTACACAGGGATTGTGCACTCTTTTGGCAATGTTGGCAACACTTCCTCTGGGTCAACTCTTTTTCTTCCATGTCATTCTTATTCACAAGGCAAGTATAAGGATCGACTCATATTTCTTCAAAATTGGAAGTGACCCTTAGATTTTAAGCAGGGCATCAGTACTTATGACTATATTGTGGCAATGAGGGAACAAGAACAACACCAAGGAGACACCCATAGTCTACAGTCATCTCCAGTTAGTTCTGCAACTACAGGTTTAAGTGGTCCAAGTTCACTGGGCGTGCGTCACAAAAGGCCATGGTGTACTCCCCCAAGGATGCTTCTTGATTATGAGGTGAATTTTATTACCATTTCCTTACCTCAATGGATGAAGAAAATACAATATGTTGTCATCGAAATTAGTGGATCAACAATGATTAATAAAGCATTCATGACCTTTTGTTGGTATTAATGCAGGATAGTATCCGAGGAGTGTCTTTGCCGGATATTGAACAGGGGAAAGAACTTGTGCCCATGACGACATTCAAGGATGAGACAATTAAAAAGCAGCAAAAACGAGCAGTCAAGATTAATCCATGGAAATTGGCAAAATTGAATGCAGACGAGGTAGCAAGGGCAGGAGCACGAGCGAGGGAAAATTCGTCAGTACTTCGTCCTATTGCAAATGACTCTTCGATAGTGACAGAGACTGACAGCAGCTTTGATAGCTTTAGTAGAAGCCCAGCTTCCGAGATTCTTCCTGTAGCTCCTACCCGAAAATCCAAGAGGAAACGTGATTTTGCTTCAGTCAATTTAAAAGATAGACTCTCTTTAGTGAAGGTTACCAAAGATAAACTTCGGTCTTCACAGCAACAAGCCTCTATTGATGCTGATGATATTATAGCCCCTCTTCAAAGAGAAGCAAGAAGTGCATTTTGGCCTAATGCCGGTGCTCCGGTTAGATCACTCATGGTTTCATCCACACCCATATTATCTCCAGATATTGCTTGTTCAATAGATTCAAAAAAACCAGGCAACTTTTTAGCAACGTCTGCTTCACCTTGGCTGCGAAGATCAACAAGTGATGGATATGAAGCATCTGGAGGTGAAAGTGCTGATGATAGTGAACATGCGAGGAGAATGAATCATGCGTGGGGTAAATTGAAGCAAAGTGAAGTGTTTAAAAATGGCCCCAGAAATGGGCCTGCTGGTGGTGGCCTAGAACATGATAAACCAACACCTAGATGGGTCAACTCTGGCCTCCACAATGCAGTCACACGAAATGAAGCTACTAACATATTTAGAAGTGAAGAGCAGAATCTAAAGCATATCAAGAATGCATGGTCTACTCATCCTGACAAATTCATTGCATCAGAAGAGAGTAACTCATCTCCTTCACAGTACAATTCACCTGACAGAGATTCTGATATCTTTAGCACAGCTGATGGAGGTAAATCAATGAAAGCAACAGCAACTGCAGCTTTCCATGTCCTTCAAGAAGAGGACCTTACATCTAGTTCATCCAGATCCCATTCAAGCAAAAGTACTCCAAGCAAATAGTGGTAGGTAGAAAAACTCTGAATCCAGAGGTTTTGTAGCTTATAACAATGTCCGCTTGTGATGTTTCTACTGACAACTGCCCAATCATGTGGCATGAATCAATGAAATGTTGATGGATGTTGCAGTACACATTGCAGTATGCACAAAAAGATGAAACATTCTGGCTCAATTTTTTATTATGCAGCTACATGAAATTGTTGACCAGTTCACTAATAAGACAATGCAAGTTGTAGAACGCTATTCTAAGTAATAAGTAAGTGACATGTATTAGGCCTCAAATCAGAGGCTGTTAATCTCATCTGTAATTCAAAGCTTGCAGGTCATCTGTAATTCAAAGCTTGCAGGAACGTAGAATGGTCCAGGAAAGGCAACTTTTTACTGTCCATGGCATAAAATTGAGACTTCTATACAACAAGGCAACGGAAAACCTAATGCATGGTTTGGTGCAATTACTCCATAATTATATATAAACTAGAAAAAGTGCCCAGCGTTGCTGGGCTTTTTGTCGGGCATAAAAATGTTGTTGGAATTGTATTAAAAGTGGCTCCAAGTTAATTATGTGAGGGCAAACATCATCTTCAATTTACTCTTATTGTTAATATTTGTAATATAAGTGTTTGCTCGTTTATTATTTTACTACGGCTAACAAACCTTAGAGAATATAGATGTTGGAGCAAAATAATGGAGTTCCTAATATATGCATTAATATTCCTTTAGGTATCTGCTATTCAAATTGAAGTGGTTTTCCTTGTGTGATATTTGCGTAGACAAATAGACACTCATCATATCGTAAACAATAATTTTTTTTCTCCAAGCATATTTATCATATCCAATATTTTTGCATTCTAAAGACATCATGAACAATTAAAACCCACCATGAACATGATGTACTACAATGAGTTGGATTATAAATCTTGCATTTTTAATGATAGCCTCAAGGCTAAAAATGCACAAAACCATAGATTTGTATATAATAGCACACGACAAGGCATATAATTGGCCCACATAATCCTTGCCTAGAACTTAAGGGGGAAAATAAGCATAAGAGAGAAAACAAAGAAAAGCAAAGCCTTACTATTTGGCCTTGTTTTTCCACAATCGTTGATATTCCTATATAAATCTAGTGAGCCAGAGATTAAATTTGTTTATGGCACATGTTTGTTTAGGCATCTAAATTGGAAGTGCAAAATGTTTTGAGAAAAATCCTAAATGCTATCATCAAATATATTCTATTAACAATTATGTAAATTCCTTAGAATTCCATTAAGACTTAGGGTATCCATCTCTAGACATATTTATGACCAAATGTGTAACAATTTTGTAGCATCTAAACAAAACAATTGTTAAACACAATTCTGAATGTAGCTTTAACATTTGCAGAGCTGCACATTCATTTTTTCATAACAGGCCATAAATAAAAGTTGCAAGGGTAATCACATCAACTAAACACAGCTCCCTATCAGGCTGCTCGAGAGCTTCATGATTACAGAGATAAAATTAGATTTCAAAATGAGCTTTTGGCGAGTATATCAAAATGTTTCTTGAAGACAGATACAGCTAGAAAGGAAGCATAGAGTAAGGACATGAAAGCATGATGAATGATGAAGCATACGATATGAAAGTAACTACAGAATATAAAATTACCCTGAGCAGAAAATTTGCTCCAGCAACAAGACAATCTATCTCATCCTCCTTATCCAATGTCACTCCCAGTCTTTCTTTGAATACATCTGCATATTTGAATGCTCCACCACCTGTGGCCTTTCCAAACAGTTCCATTCCAAGTTAAGCCTTAAAGTGAACCTTCTTATAAGAATAAAATAAAAATGGAAAGTATCCACTATCCTCTTCTGCAGTCTACAAGGCGAGTAGGAATACAAAAGAGTAAGAAACTCCAAGAAGTTATCAGGAATCAAAATCAATTGAAGATTCTAGATTGTATTTTCTTCTGTGTAATATGTCTTGTAAAAGTGCTGCAAGTGCCTAAACACTGCATAAACATTGTGCAGGCTGTCATTCTTCATGATTCAGTGTTGGGATGCCTTATAATCTGGACAGTGTCATCATCAGTGAGCATCCTGAGAGCAACACATCATGAGAGCAACGCATTTTCATGCATGGATGGGCCGCCCTGCTCCTCCAAAAGTATGAAGGCCAAATATCTGGAGGAGCTTTCCTCTTTTAGGGAAGACTTTCTGAATTTACATTGTATATGCTGCCTCTAAAAATTGTAACATGATGATGAACTCTAGGCCTCTATACATGATGAAGGAAGAAAGACACAACAGGAAAGAAACATGATGCAGTGTGCCAGGTCAGCAATGTGACGTCTTCGTACACATCAGCATATAGATCTAACAGGAAGTCCCTTCAGATTAGGGAGCCCCAAATAAGCAGGATTGCCCAAAGTTATGTCCCAGTTAGCTACAATTTAATTGCACCAACAGAAGAAAAAAGGCAATCATGTTTTAAGTCCATACCTTCGCAAGAAAAGTCCCTGATGAAAGTTTAGTAGTAAGCAATTCCCTCAATCTTCGAATGGCTTTCACCTTATTCGCTAAAATATCAAGCAATTGCAAAAGCTCATCAATTTTCAACGAAAATTCACAAATTGGTAGTCTTCGCAATGAAAGTGCAACAATTGCGCTCTGATAAGCCTATGATTAGCAAGTTGCCTTCTTAACCTTGCTCTGGATATGGCTCAAGAGAAAGACAATTGTTTTAAACTTGTTGGTCTATAAACCCATTTCGTCTGCATATAGATCGTCTGATATAGTACCTTCGCCATATCTTCCCCCTATGAAGTCCTGAAATCCGTCGTCATGCTTCCTGTTTGCCTCATCAGAATGATCCTTTTTGCAGCCGTTCTGTTCTTGGGTCTCATGATCACTAAGCTTGCTCTTGTTGGTGCTACGGATGTGCTTACCAAGCCTTTCCCGATATGGAGGCGAAGGCTTCTGTTGCCTGTAAGAATTTTTGCTAGGGTTTTGTTGTTTTTATGTGGTTTTCACTGGATAAGAATCAAAGGTTCCCCTGCGCCAAGACATCAAGCTCCCATTTTGGTTTGCAACCATGTTACGTTTGTGGATCCAGTTTTTATTTTTTTCAAGCATTTGCCAGTAATTGTCACTGCCTAAGAGAACTTGAGCTACCCTATTATGGGTGCTATCATCAGAGCCATGCAAGTTATTGCCATCAACCGCGGCTCGCCAGATTCAAGACGCATTGCTGGAGGAGAAATTAAAAGAAGAGCCAGATGCAATGATTGGAGTAGAGTGATAATCTTTCCTGAGGCTACCACCACCAATGGAAGGGCTTTGGTTTCTTTCAAAGCAGGGCATTTAATCCTGGCTATCCAGTCCAGCCCATGTTGGTCAGGTATCCACATGTTCACCTAGATCCTGCTTGGGTTGCTCATGGTCCAACCATATACTTCTTGTTGTTCCGCCTTATGACAGTTTCATAACTTCATGGAAGTGGAATATTTACCAGCTATTGAACCGACATTGTTTGAGCAGAAAAAACCTCGCCTCTTTGCTGAAAGAGTTAGAATGACTATGGCCAAGGCTCTTAATGTCATGGTAACTGAGCACAGCTTTGAAGACCTTCAAGAGGCATAAAAGATGAAGGATTTTAGCGGAATTGCTGCTTTAGAGTTTGGGAAGTTTGAGAAGCTTTACAAGTTGAACATTAAAGAAGCTAAAGCTTTCTATTCCAAGTTTCGATTGCTAGATGCGAAGAAAAATGTAGTGAATTATGACAACTTTGTTGCATCATTGGGATTGCCAGACTGTGGTCCTCTTAAGCAGGTTTTCTCCATATTTGATAGTTTCGGTAGGGGATGCTTCACTTTCAGACAGTATGCTGCAGGTTTTGCATTTATAACCAGACAAACAAGGTTCAGAGAATGCATGGAAGCATGTTCAGGATACTGGATAGAGATGACGATGGAATTTTAAGCATTGAAGATGTAGTATCTGATCTTAAGGATTTGATTCCAGAAACTACTGTCGAACAGGCTAAGGAACTTTGGAACATGGTAAATATGAAGGCGTCAAAATATGTTAGCAGAATAGAGCTTTTCAATTTACTTGAGACTAACCCGGACAGAACTTTGGAAATATGAGAACCCATTAAATCTTGAAAGCGAAACTAAACTGACCGATACAACCCATTTCTGATGGGGTTTGCCATCATCATTCACCATTCGTCTTGTGTTCTGGTGCACTACATAGCCCAGCTAAAACATTTGTCTGAAGATCTTCCCAATTCTGCTTATTGTTGTGCCTGCAATTGTAAATAGCTAATATGACCAATTACTTTATGCTGTCATATATGACTTTACAGCTGAAGACACCTTTGGGCATGTCATAAAATAATAATTGTCTAGGACCTAATAAAGACATCCTCGGCATGTTTATGTCCAAACCAACAAGGTAATTACAGATTGAACAAACGCGAAGACAATCTGCATTTGAATAGTGTGTTCACAACTAAAAGATCGTGTCCAAAACCTAAAATTTCAAGAGTTCAAACATTTTATATTCGTGTTAACATACCAAAATCAGATACGCCAATCCTGTAGATAATGCCAGAATGAAGGCTTGCAACCTCTGTCCCCCACTGACAGAAGAGCTAGGTCGGATCCCCGGACTGCTAGTTACTGTGTTTATTCCAGGAAATTAGAAATGCATTCAAACACTTTGTTTTTGAAAAACAAAAAGACATACCTGTGGAAGGATTGAGATGCGGATCTCTGGAACGCTCCAATTCTATATTTGTTCAAATGGTAAGCAATAACACAAAATAATGTATTCGTACTACAAAACAAAGGAGGGTATGAACTTACCTGGGCATTTGTTAGGGTTAACAATCATATTACAGGCTTGAGGAAGCTGAAGTGCAAGGGTAAGATTAACACCAGGAGTAGAGGCTTGATCGCTTTGGGAGCTCACAAGCTTGCAACAGCAAATATGGCTTTTGGTATGCATATCTTTTAGCACTTTGCAACAACTTGAATCTGGCCTTCCACCGCTTCCTTGCACATAAGGCAGGCATGGCTCTAGCTTTGTAAGCTTAGGAATACAATCTAGGTCATCTCCTCTTATCCCTAACACATAACTCCATATCATTAAAGCTGCCGCTATAAGCCACATCCTCATCAAAGCCATTTTACCCTCGAAATCAAAATCACAAGCATCCAGGACTTGACTCAAGAAAATACTGCATTATAAGCTATAAGATCCAGCATTTTTGCACGTAGATCTGAAGGAAAAAGAAATGAGCATAACGCACAAGAAAATGATCACTTCTTGTTGATTAACAAAGTCCGGATTCAGAACTCAAGAATCGACATAATACTGCCAAGAACCGAGCAAAAGATAGCGAAAACTGGCAAGGTACTTCACTTGCAAAGCATTTGATAAGAAAAGATTCATACCTGTGTTTTAAGAAATGGAGAATTGGCCATAGCCATAGCCGCAGGCCGTAATAAAGAGGCAGACAGGTGTGATGAAAACCTGCAGTGGTCATTGAATGCAGAAACACTACAAAAACATCAACAATCGATGTTAGAATGCAGAATCTAGCATGCCTCGACGTGAATGATCCTGCCCTGTCGAGTGAACCTACACCATAACCTCCATTTCGTAAGCCAGAACAAAAATTCCATTTTATCTAGACCTGGGTTACAACACTCTGTTCTGCCGGATCTCGAAAACCGGGAACGTCAATCTATTCAATCAAAACCTAAACAAAGCCACACTTTGGACATCAATCTGCTGCATAAGTTTGAGAAGAATCGGTACGATATTTGTTAGTTTTTCTAACCTCTGCCACTGTTGCATTCTGTGTATTTTCTTGCTTTAAACTAAATCAAGCAGTAGCTCAATGTGGGCGATGTAACCTTTGGCAGGAGCTTTTACGTAATGGAAGCTGAGAAGGAGGACTGCTGGACGTGCCGGAGATGTGGTTGGACATATCCAAATCCTCATCCCAGCGCCAAGCATAGGAGAAATCACAAGAGAAATCTTACAGGTTTTGTGTTTTTGCAGCTATAGAATACAACATCTGGGATCATTTCTAATGCTTTATAGACATTTTTAGTAGGGCAGGGAAACTTCATGATGCAGAAAGCTTTGCATGAAAAAATGGCTCTTACCTGGAAAAACGAAAAAATTATCGGCTATCCACATCCGAGTTGTTGCCTTCTTAACCTTGCTCTGGATATGGCTCAAGAGAAAGACAATTGTTCTAAGCTTGTTGGTCTATAAACCCATTTCGTCTGCATATAGATCGTCTGATATAGAGATCCACAATGGAAGTAGGAAGCGACCGAAACAATCCAACGATTAAAATAGGTATGCAAGGTAATCGATCAACCCATTTCGTCTGCATATAGATCGTCTGCATATAGAGATCCACAATGGAAGTAGGAAGCGCGGGTTGAAAAAAAAAACGGTACATCAAAGGGATGAAATTAAAGTAAAAAAATCGAGGGCCCAAAATGCGCGCACAGATTATCCCAAAACTCCTTTATTACTATATATAGATAGATAGATAGATAGATATAGATAGATTATAACATGGAATCCACGATGTTTTATGTAAAGCATTTGTTGTAAGCTCTTCTATTGGACGTAATTGCACCCGAACTATCCATTACCCCTGGTAATTGATGGGGAGGGGAAATCCCGCTGCCCATCAATTACTTAGTACATAAAAGATTAGAAAATGTTAGCCACCTCGTGGTTTTACACGGCATAAAACCCCATTGCCCATCAATTACCTAGTACATAAAAGATTAGGAAATGTTGTTGCCTTTTCCGTTGTTGGAATGGTCTTCAGTATTTAAAGTTCAAAAGACTTTCGTGGTTTTAGCCACGGGGGTTTTGGGGGTTGTGGTGGGTGGGGGCAACAACGGAGAAGGAATAAAAACAAGATCTAGTAAAATGTGACTGCTAGAGGACATCATAGCGAAGTAGGAAAATTATCCATAACATTGTAGCATCTTCGTAGAAATTTATTGGTAGAAGCCGTGCTTCCTATCTCACGCAAAATTATCAATAGTACTATTGGAGTACGTCAGGGCTGTCCACTATCTCCTATGTTGTTTGGATTGTACATTGATGAGCTTGAGCGTTGGCTTACATAGCATAGAGGTGGGGGTGGCCAGGCTTGCTCACCATATCATCCGGCAACTAATATATATGGATGATGTGGACCTCCTAGCATACATCCCGACGAGTATATAGCAACATTTGAATGCCTTGAGTATTTTCTGCCAGACCATTGGAATATGTAGCATAATAACAGGGGGTTTCTTTTGTATTTTTGTACTTTTTTCCCTAAGGTTTTTATATGATTTCATGGATGTATTTGATGAGGCATACTGATTAGTATATCTAGAGTGCGCGTACGGTTGAACTAATTTTGATGCCTATATCCAATGGTTTAGACCCATATATCATATATTTATTTTTATATTGTATTTTCGTATTGTATCAAATATCCTGCTCGACATGCAAGGCTCGAGATAACCCATTTTAGGGTTATGTGTTGGGAATGAAAATGAAGATTTTTAGGGAAGAATCATTTGTGGGCGGATTAAATTGATCATCTCTGCATTCCGCGATCTGCTGAACGGGGAGAATTCCGGGTTTGACAGGTCGTGATCTTCAATGCCTTTTTTTCTGGGTACCCATCATAGATCGGATCTTCGTTGGAGCAATTCCGGTGCCCATGTAACAAAATACACAAATGGGTCGCCTTCTCATCTACGACATACATACGAGAAACCACGTAGCGGTTGTTTAATCGCCATTTGTTCCGCTATCCGGTTTTACATTCAAAACAAGAACATAGGTTACTTTCGGATGTGGGATTGAGCTATGAAACCGTAGTTTCTCAAGGCCAAACATTGGCGTCTTATCACTTCTTCATTTTCCCATATTAGTTTCTTGCATCTAATCTTTAATATGAGCCAGTGGAGCCTTGGGATTGCTTGAAAAGCCGAAAAGACGCAGTCTTGGGGTGCGATATTTTTGCGATAATCGTTACTCCTAATTGTTGTTTTGGGCTCGGTTCGGGGATTTATCATGTGCTCATTCACGCATTTAAGTTGGAGTTTTACGAAAGAGTCTCAGGGCTGTTGGTTATTCGTGTTGTGGTTTTGGATGGATGACTATACTTGCAAAGAAAGCAGCCTTCTTCAAAACGAACTGTTTTGGGGTTCTTTCTTTGCCTATCGCCTTTGCCCCATTTGAATCTCGATTTTCACATCTATAATTGTTCCCCGTGCCGGTTTTTTAGGTCATTTGTCGAATTGTGGTAGGATATTTGATTTCTTGGGGAGTTATACAAGGAATGAGTAATTATTGGGCAATCGACTTACTAGGATGGGTCACACTCTCCTTTTTGTGAGTTTGCATCGGACGACATCATACCGCTTTGCCTTTTCTAGAAATTGAGCCAGTTCTTGAATCACCGCTCAGTTACTTCAGCACCGGTCCAATAATATCAAATGGACCTCCGATTCATCGGGAACCAGGTTGGTGTAATATGGCTTGATGCCTTTTCGTGTTCGGGGATTGGCTTCAAGAAAGAAGATGCTAAATCTACAAGGCAAATGAAGACTCTATATGAGACAAATCCAACCTCTGATAAGCGGGACTTTGTGATCTCAAAGACACAAGAAGTTTGCACGTCTATATCTTCATATTACTCCAAAAGAGGAAATCAAGGTAAGGTCCACTTTTACACGAAATGAAAACAAAATTCATTGATTTAATCTCATTGAATTGATTTATTCGGTTGAAGCAAACGTTTTTACACTTCGCATCAGATATACATCGATTTTTCTTGTCCAATAAATAGCATATTTTATGCAAAGGGCCATTTCAACAATAAATTCTTCCTTTCCCGTGATGTATCTAAGCCGTGGAGTGAGAAGTGGAAAGTATGGTGGAAAATGAGTAGATATTGTCCTATGCTTGAATCCTTCTTGCCGAGATGTTCTTGGCATACCCAACCGTTCTTTCCTGGGACCCAACCGGATTAAGCTCTGTTTTTGCACCTTTCTAATCATTATGCCAAGATTTCTTCTGGTTCCAAATGTGTATTTGTCATTTGGGCATGTGGGTTTTGTAATTGGGTATTTGTTTTAAATGTCTACGTTTTAGGTGCTCCATAATTATAGGGTTGAATCCGGGGCATTGGCGGGAGAGTTTACGGAGATCCCCATTTAAGGTTAGACGAAAATGTTTGCAAATTTTGTCACATTGGACTTGAGTATTAGTTAATTATCAAGTTGAATGTGCATTTGACTGATGGGGAACAATTGCCATTGGCACATTTTTTCCTTTTTTGATGAGGAAACAAGTTGGAGAGGCTATTGTACGCACAATTGCTTTATTAGACAGCTTGCTTTATTAACGTTAACATCACACATTCCATTCCATTCGACACAATCACATGTGAATTCTCAAGTTCAATATAATTGTTCAAGTTCTAAATATTTAAACGATGGTTATCTAGTATACTTCAAATATTAAATCCTTAGTGCATATTTGGATTCCAAGGTTCAAGATGCAACCCTACACTATCTTTATGTTTTAAATGTCTTTTATATTCTCACGTCTGTTTTTTTTAATGGCCCGAAGGGCCAAAAAATTTTTTTAGTATAATAACCAACACATAACTACCATTGACATTAATAAATATAACCATTGGATCCAACACATTTAAATTAAAATCCCCCTTAAACCCCCTTTGGTTTGGGTGCATATTCACACGGGGGGTGACGTAGGGCAGCGAGAGCCCTCATAATTGTATTTTGCACGCATCTAAAATCAACACCATATAGTATTCCGGTTGAAATCTTATAGTATTTTGCGAATCTTATTATACAGTATAGCAAATCTTGTACTTGCATACCCCACAAATGAGGAACTTTACGTACGGTGTAGATTAAGGAATAAGGGGCGAATATGCCAATCCGACAGCTCTCGATGCCCGGAGTCACCCCCCGTGTGAATATGCACCCAAACCAAAGGGGGTTTAAGGGGGATTTTAATTTAAATGTGTTGGATCCAATGGTTATATTTATTAATGTCAATGGTAGTTATGTGTTGGTGGAATATGCGTCAACCTAGTGTCATCTTCGAAGCAACATAGACAGCCTCGCTTCATTTATTGAGATCAAGATGTGGAAGTAGTACAAACATACAAGTACCTGAGAGTGGAGTTCACTACAACAATATATTGGGATACTTTTATTAGGCAGAACATACCCTTGTGCTTCGCTCTACCAAAAAACAAAGATTACATCTCCACCTTCCACCCAGACTCCCATAAAATCCACATCATTTACATCGGGAAGAGCGAGAACAGAGGTTCTACCAATGCTGCCAGCTAGGAACTTTTAAAGATGAGGACCACACTTTTCAGTGCTACCCAGCATTTGCACCTATCTGGACAAGTTATGAGGAATTGGTTATACCTAATCAATGTGCTAATGAACACATCTGCAACAGGAGTCCTGACATCATACATCCAAGAGATATTTAACATGCGGGCTTAGGTATGCCCTTGATAAAAATGATAGTTCGTCAGCGAGCCTGTTACTGCTAAGGATTTTCCCTTGAAAACCCTTCCGGGGGGGCGGTGAATCTTGAACAACAATATCCTGGCCATTCTTTGTTACTTAGTTTGGGTCTCATAGACCATTTGGTCTCCACGAATGATAAAATCCCATCCACTTCAATTCCTATCAAAATTTCACATTTGCCAATAGGAAACTTGGTTGTTAGGAATTTCCTTTAATTGTCTAATTTGCAATCATATATCCCACTTGGTTTAGCATACTTTGGCTATCTGTTTCACTCCACTTCTCAATTTCTGTCCACTTATCAGAAGCTTTTCTTGTCTTACTCGCAAGACCCTGCAAAGATGATGTTATCTTACTGCTCTTTTTTGGCGACTTGGAGAGCTAGCATTTCATGCAAAACCCACTGGTGACTAATGTAGGTTCTCTTCTCAGCTTAAGATTATGGAGGAGCAGTTTCAATGGTTGAGGGATTGGGTTCCAGGAACCAAATCAACTTTAGGCTGCTTGCATGCACTGCATGGAGACCGAGCATGGTAATCGAATCGGCCGGCATCGGAAGCGCAGCCTGTGCATGTCCATATTCACTATTCGGTGGAACTGGTGAACCGGATGAGGAGGCAGAAGGGCCGTAGTACGCCCCAGCAATTGGTAATCACAAAGCATGATGTAACATTGCATAGACCTCATTTTCTCTATAAAATAGTAACAATAAAGAAAAGAAAAAGACAAGTATGCATCTGCTATGCACATCCATAATAGTAAAGGAAATCTAAGCGCATTTGCTCTATAAATAAAAAACAGTAAAGAAAAGATATCACTTATGGAACGGAACACACTTCTTTTGGTCTTCAAAAATGTAAGTAACGGGTGTACTGTAGTCAGAATTACATACTGCCATAGATGCTCCATTCAAGATTTACATTTGTTGCTTGTGCAATTCAATATTAGAGCACCATAAACCACCATGAGGCTAAAACTTCTCGATTTTTATGTTAAAAATTTTTTGGGTGTATTTTTTGTGCTTGGAATTTCTGATGGCATCGCTTAGGGCTTTGCTATAATCACCGAAGTTCAACTCCCTGGTGGCTTATGTCAGCTAGCCGCTTGGGCGTTGGGGTTTCCCGTGGGGAATTTGTAATGACAACACCATTTGGGGCTAATGCCTGTCGTCTTACTGCGCCACCATTTTTTCACAAGAAACCCCTCCACCCAGGTGGTTATCTGGCACATGATATATCTGCCATCAATAAGCACTGGAGATAGACAGTGAGAGCAGCAAGTAGAGAGGCAATTTCTCCACAAGAAGACAGAAACAAGGCCCAAAACCTGGCATCCAAATATTGCCCTAAGATTCTTCAATTTGAGGTCCCAAGCTTAGGTACTCTAAGTTTAGGCGTTCATGGGAATATCCCCGCATCCGCGACTTGATTTTTCAAACACATGGAGATTTTTCCCTCATGGAAAGCCACCCTTAGCCATTAGAGTCCTTATGATATCTTCCAAATTAGAGTCCTTATTAGGAGACCATCCCATGAAATAGACTCCATTTTGGTCTGTGACGTCTCTCTGTCCCGATTGATGATCAAGAGAATGCCACATGCAAAGGTGTAACGTAAAACAATTAATCCAATGCTATAGGTATGATCTAAGCCATTTGAAAATAAATGGAAAGTCAAAGATTTAGGTTTGCGGTAATTCAAGGCTTCCTGTTCTACAAGTGGAAGAGTTTTACGTTCATAGGATGGTAAATTTTGGCATTCTTCTTTGATCTACATATAGCGATTATATCTATGTGCCTTGTGCAATAAAATAGAAGAGCCAAAGATATCTTGTAATAGCAAGCCCCTCCCCAAAAAAAAAAAAAAAAAAAAAAAAGTTTAAACAAATTGATTCACAGAAATTTCAAACAAGCTATGCTTGTGGGATAGTCATAATATGATTCATGAATGGAAGTAGCTTAGATCTGAACTCCTTCCTACTACAACAACCTAAAGATGTGTGGTTGAATTTGGAACAATGAAGATGTTCATTCATGCTAAAATACTGTATGGTTGATCCTATGTTATGGATGCCAGCACAAGAATTTCAACTATCCAGCACAAGAAGTAGAACTATAGTCAAGCCAATTTAAAATGCCAAGTACATGAATATGGCAACTACATTGTTTATCCAAGGCACAAGAAGTATAACTATAGTCAAGCCAATTTAAAATGCCAAGAACATGAAAATGGCAAATACATTGTTTATCCAAGTCCAAATCAATTTAAAATGCCAAGTACATTGACTATCCGACTTGTTCAAGCATCCAAAATGAGCTTCGTGCAACTTTTGACACCTTGATCTAATTCTTGCATTTCCAAATAGTCATGGCAATTCTTGTGGTTCCCTCCCCAAGTTACAAGGACGGGAATTCTGATGAGGGCACCCATCAAACCCCAACCCAGGCCCCGGCCCAGACCCACTAGTCACGATCACAATCACAATCACAATCACAATCACAATCACAATCACAATCACAATCACAATCACAATCACAATCACAATCACAATCACAATCACAGCTTGATGGCACATGACAAGCTCCAATGGGAAAAACACAAACGCCCCATCAAGGAAACCCCAGACAAGACAATAAATGCAAGGAAGAAGCCTCTTCCATGAGAAGAGAGGCTCGCACAAAGGCTCAGTCAACAAACTCAGCTTCGCAAGCCGAGTTGCTGCTCAAACTTGTCAGCACACCAGGCATCTAGGAAGAATTGAAGGCAAATCCAAGCAATGGTTGAGAGTAACACTATCAGGGTTGTCGGTCTAGTAGCAGTCCCCGATACCCTAAGTGCTTAAAAAGCAACTGGCTATAGGAAAACAACATGTCACAGGGATGTAGGCCCGCAAGGATAGCATTCGCTTAATGCAGTTTGAAAGGCAGCAGGATAAGCTGGGCCTTGCTGATCTACAGGCCCACCTGAACATAGCAGCATTGACACCATGGCACATGACAGGGAATGTTTTGAGCAGGAGACGGATGCAGCTATCTCCTTCTTTCAGAAGTTGAGGAGAGTGCCACTATTCAAAGGACAATCTAGATAGCTACTAAAAAGGCCAGTTGCAGCTTGAACATGTCCGTCAGTACCGGTGCTATGGGTGGCCCTGCCCACTTGAGTAACTCTGCCTGCATGCCATCAAGGTCTGCTGCTTTCCCATTGGCTAGACGTTGCAGCCCTTGCATTACCTCCGCCTCTGTGATTGCTAGTACTGGGCCCTGCTGGAAGGGTAATGCTGCCCAGTGCCCCCTCCGGATTGTAGAGCCGTTGTAGGTATCGCCCCCACTGGTCTGGAGTGATATTTCCCGTGGACGGTACTGTTCTCCTAAGCACTTCGCTAGAAGGTCCTAGGATGACGTAAGGAGGAAGAACATTTCCTGTTGATGGGCCGCGATGTACCTGGCCTTTGTAGCCTTGAGGAAAGTGCGGTATTGTTTGACTGCATCCAGGCGTAGCGCAGGGTCTGTGACTTGGCGGAGCCAGCGTTTGCGTTCTTTACACTCGGTATCGAACCGCCTGTTATGCGGAAAGGCTATAGCTCTTGAGGTTTGTCGGGGGCGACTTCTCCTGAAACACCTCTCTGCAGCAGCCCCGAGGACATCAATGAGCCTGCCCGTCTGTTGATCCAGCTTTGAGCATTGTGAGATGCTTGCAGAATCCTCTATAGGCATCTGGGAGTAAGTGGGAGGGCGCTCATAGTCCAATCTGAGCTGGGGCAGGTGAGGAGGTGTTGGATAGGCATCTGGGGCAACCTGCCAAACCAGGTGCAAGTAGAGTGGTAGGTGGTCTCAGTCCACCTCCTCATCCCTACCAGCTGTTCCCACTTGAAAATATTTGACGAGGTGCATGTCCTGCTCGGCCACGAAAACATAGTCTACTACGCTGGACACACCCCCCTGGTTCTCCTATGTGCAAGTGTGCTGGCTGGAGGACGGCCACTGTGCCAGCCCATTGCAATTACTAGGTCAAAGATACTGCAGAGCAGCAACAGCTGCCTCCCATAGCGCGAGACCTGAGTGTCAGCTGATGCCCGTGACCAAGCTCCTTCTGAAGGGCTCAGCTGCAACACATCATCTGTCAGAGGGTCAAATCACGTCGGCTATTCCGTGCTAGTGCGGGCATTGAAGTCTCCAACGAGCATGATCCTACCCTCTTGCTTGTGGTGTTGTATGTCATCGTATAGATCAACATAGGGCTGCAGCCTATCCACATCCGGATGGTTGTGATAGAAGTTGCTCTTGGCATGTGGGAAGTAGCAGGCCGCCATAAAGAGAGTGCTACCACTGCAATGCTGCACGCATACCCATAGGTACCTATTATGATTGTCTATCTTACACAAGGAAACAGACCGTGCCAGAGTTGTTCGGTAGTAGCAGGTGATCCCTCTGTGTCCCCGCTTTCCTGTGCATTCATTGAAGACGGAGTAGCGATGGTATCCTGGCAAGTTGGGTAGTCTATGTCCAGCATGCTCCCATGTTTCCATGAGGAAGATGAGGTCCATATCGGCAACAACTGAGTTGAGACTGTCTCCCTTCTGCCATGGGAAGCTCCGACAATTCCAAGAGACCATCTTGTAGGCACAATCCCTACTTCTTGGCGGGGCTGCGTGATAGGTTCGGTGGTGGCAAAGACGGGGGTGGTGATGGAGACGGCATTTGGCATGTTGGCAGTGGCAGGTGAGGCCATTGTGGTAGGATGTGCAGATGGGGTCGCGACAGAAGGGCCTCGAGCGTTTGTGGCGCTTGCATTAGCATTAGGTTGCCTGAAGATCTGCGTCTTTCCCCGAACCAGCCCTGCTGCACCTCCCTGTGTACGGACATTCTTGACTTTCTCCAACTCATGCCTACGGTCCTCCTTGTGCCAGAGTCAGATCCCCGTCTACGTACAGGGCAGTCCCCTTCAACTGCCTGCCTTGGCGTAGGATGGCTGCTCGCTCTTGCACGTCCCTGACTGTAAAGATGACTACCCGGGGACGTTTAGGGCACTATGCTCCATGGCATGTCGCCCTAGCAATGTGTACGGGTATGTGGAATGTCATCCGAGCCAGGATCTGTGTCTAGAGCCAGTTGATGAGGTGCTCTCCTGCCTCCTCTTTCAGGCCGCGTACCACCACATTGTGGCTCCTGCGTCTTCACTCCTGGAACTCTGAGGTTGTCGGGCTTGTGGTGGCTGTTGCAGCATTTGCTATTCGCGTTGCGCGGGGCGTGTGTTGTGACCTGTGGTGGGGTGGTGGTTGCATGGGGCAGCTTGGTGATGCAGCGTTGGGCTGCCCTGGTCGGCGTCTTGCAGGCTCCCGGGTATGTGGATCTGTCATATCCCGTGTTGCGGCCTCTGCTCTCTGTAGTCGTGAGCTCAGCTCCTGCTGGAATTGCTGCTGCCTTGCCAATTCATGTGTGCATCGCCGTAATTGTTCATGGGCTTTCGCATGAAGGCCCTTGCCTTGCTGGGTGACGGTTGCCCTAAGCTCCTGCAGCTCTTGGTCTCGTGTGTCGGTCTTCCTTTGAAGCTCTCTCAACTCTGACAAAAAACTGACTCGCGTCGAAGGCAGTTTGCATGCCTAGCATGGTGGTGGCAGCCTCCGTTGCTTCCGATTGGAGGTGGGAGATGGTTGCCCTTGTCTCTTGATTGGCACGCTATCTATCTTGTGCCATGGCCTCCATGATGGTGAGAGGGAGTCCACACGAGCCCGGAGGTCAACAAGGTCTTGCTTCTGCTGTTGTCTTTCGAAGTGTGCCAAACGGATGCCGTCTTCCGATTCTTTGTGTCCAGGTCTCCATCTCGCAATCCATTTGTCTCTTTTTTTGCCGGTTGTCTTACGAGAACATGGGTCGCTCAACTCGGCCGGCTTCGCTTCAAAGGCGCTGTCTACATGCCTAGCATGGTGGCGGCGACCTCCGTGGCTTCCGATCGGAGGCGGGAGATGGTTGCCCTTGTCTCTTGATCAGCACGCTGTCTATCTTGTGCCATGGCCTCTATGATGGTGGAGAGGGAGTCCACACAAGCCCGCAGATCAATAAGGTCTTGCTTCTGCTATTGTCTTTCGAAGTGTGCCAAACGGATGCCGTCTTCGAATTCCAGTTGCTGTGCCCAGGTCTCCATCTCTGCAATCCGCAGTCTCTCTGTTGCAGTTGTCTTCTGAGAACATGGGTCGTCGAGGATTGGATCTCTTCTGCCAGGCCTGCAATTCGGGTCCTGTTGCCTGCGATTCCGGCCTCCAGTTTTTCAAGGACGTCGCGTGTGCCTGGTCTGCCATCGGGTCTGAACAATAATCAGCTTCCTCCCGGGTCGATCTTGCTGATTGGGCCTTTACCCGTGCCTCTCTCCTCATGGAAGTGGCCTCTCCCTTGTTCTTGCCATCTGGTCGAAGCCGTTTACGTGGGGGACCATCCGCTTGATCCTCCTGGGCGGGCTTGTCCTGTCTGGGATCGGTAGCTTCGTGCATGAGCAGTAGTCGGGGGCTGGGCCTGGGCCTGGGTGTGAGCTATGGCTTGAGGGGTTTCTGCCTCTTGGTGGGGTCGGAGGTTCAGAAGTGGCCATTGTTGATTGGAGTCTGCAAGATCCAGGGGTGAATTAAAAGCGTACAGGAAGTATATAGGGATTCAAAGATTGGAAGGAAAGTATAAAGAGTGCCCACCCTTTGTGGTTGGTATGGGGGGTTTGGGGGGGTTGAACCCTATAGGTGGGGGTTTCAATTCCGGTTATTGCTGAAATTCTTTTGGAGTGGGAAGGAGTTGGAAGCTGGGCTATTAGAGCTTTTGCCTTAAAGCCTGGTGCGGACTTTGCAAAAACACGCTTTAATTTATGATTTGGGGTATCAAAAACTCATAGTGCTCCGGTTTTGACCAGCCGAGGAGAGAGCCGGAAGGCGACTTGTACATTTTTTCTAGTTTTGGCTTAGTTTGAAGAATTTTACTCCATACTCTCGCCAACATGTTGCTAAAATGTTCTCTTAGAGTTAAAGGAACTTTAGCGAGAATTTCACTCCATACTCTCGCCAACATGTTTCTGTTCTTTAAGATATTAGTTTCGCGTTGTACCACTATGAGGTTCAAATTATAATGTTCAAAACTATATGGGACAAATCCTAATGGGTATACAATGCGACTTTAGACATTTTCAAAACAAAAAATAAATCTCCAATGCATCTCTTTGATTGTTAATATGTCCGAGTGGTTAAGGAGATAGACTTGAAATCTATTGGGTTTCACCCTCCCAGGTTCGAATTTTGTTATTGACGTACAAGTTATAATATTATTACTGCAAAAAAATTGCGCAAGAAGCATAGACCATGTATTGCTAAAATGTCCTCTTAGGGTTAAAGGAACTTGGGCTGTATCGCTTGTCAATATGTTCGAGTGGTTAAGGAGACAGACTCAAAATTTGTTGGGTTCTACTTGCACAGGTTCAAATCCTGTTGTTGACGACAATTGGCTGTAAAAATGTTATGAGTAGACTTATACATTTTATACATTCTTTGTAATTTAGGCATATATTTTGAAGAATTTCATACTCTCGCCAACATATTGCTCTAATGTTCTCTTAGAGTTAAAGGAACTTTAACTGTAGCAATTGTCAACATGTCTGAGTGGTTAAGGAGACAGACTCGAAATCTATTGTGTTCTACCTGCACAAGTTCAAATTTTGTTGTTGACGGCAAATTGTTTGTAAAAGATTATTACTAGACTTATACATTCTTTGTAGCTTGGCATATTTTGAAGAATTTCACTCCATACTCTCTCCAACATGTTTTTGTTCTTTAAAATATTAGTTTCGGGTTGTACCACTATGAGGTTCAAATTATAATGTTCAAAACCATATGGGACGATAATGTGCGTACAATGCGACTTTAGACATTTTCAAACCAAAAAATAAATCATCTTCTATATGCATTCGAACTGCCTAATGTTGATCTTGACTTCTAGGTATTGATCAACAAAGCTTTGGTATAATTTGGCCTACAAAATTACAAGGTTAGAATCTTTCACACATTCTGAATCTTTCAAAAGGTTAGAATTCATACATTCTAATTTTTTTTCCTGCATCCTCCACATCCTTACACTACGTGAATTCTTTCCAGAACCTCACATCCATATATAAAATTTTCTCCATAGGAAGGATTCACATATTTTCTTGACCAAATTCCTACATTATTTTACTTCACTATCTTATGTTTACATTTATAACACATCTTGACACTTAGTTTCAAGTTGGACTAAATGTAAATCATATCAATATGATTTCTACAACATAAACTGAATAACATATCTTGTTACATTGGATGTAGAACATATTTATAGAAATGATATTTACTGTTACAGTGTAATAAATGTAGGCTGGATCTACATTGAGTTCTTCAAATCTCTGTACCAACAAGGTTTCCCAGCATTTTTCATTTGAATCGATGCTTGAAGGGCAGCATTAGCTAGTGATGCATCGGTCATTTTCTTATGCAAGTAGGCCAAGGTTTTGTTCATAGCATGTACCTCAAGCGGGTAGGAGTGCCTCTCTTGATGCCCAATGTCATATGTGCTTCCAGCTCAGTCCACTTTGATCTACATAATGTAGGCCCCCAGATTTCAATATGTAGCATTATAACAGGGGGTTTCTTTTGTAATTTTATACGCTTTTTGGCATGGTTTTCCTATGATTTTAGTGCTGTATTCATTGGCCCATACTAAATAGTATTTCTAGAGTGTGCCTTTTTCAGAGCGTTGATTTAGATTAGCTTCAACAATCTAACGGTTGTTATTGTGACCATTGCATTCATATGGATATGGATCAAACCCTAAAAATTTTGTTCTCTGCACTATTGTCTTCTCGATTGCACTATTGTCTTCTCGATTCGTGTCGTTGGCAGAGTGAATATTTGGTGGTGGTGTCGATTAGTGGTGTTCTTCATACTAGATATGGTACGAGGTTTTGTTATTGCTAGAGAGATTAGATCAAACGTGGAATATGGTGAAAAAGTATTTGGTTCATTCCTCATCCTTCCTTTTTGAGTATCAAATCTGTTATAATTTCTGTTTTCCAGTGATATCGTTGTCGATTGTCAATCGATCGTTTTGGGCCTTCTTAGAATTAATATGTAGCATTTTTTCCTCACATCGCTCCACAAAGATCACACGATTTTGTGCTTCAAACCAAAAACCAAGATCGGAACCCTAGTAGAAGAGGGCAAGCGATGGAGCCTGTTCTTGCGGAATTGGTAGATCAAGCTTACGCCAATTGCGTTGCGCCCGAACTTCCAGATTAAGCCCTTTGCGAGTGGCGACCTTGCACCGCATTAAGGGCCTCCGGTTTGTGGTGAAACTACAACTTGAATTTGCATGTGTTCCGGCGATGAAACCGGTGAGTATGCCTTTTGCTCCATACACGTGATCTCGAATTCCGTTCTCTTGTGCTTGCAAATCATCCCGTTTGCCTCCAAAGCTGCATCTTTTGTTGAAGATTGCACCATTCGTGGCAAAAGAGTCCCCGTTGGTTTTATGCCTCTAGGAAACCAAATATACAGAGTGCAAGATTTAGTTTGTAGCTTGGATGCCTTGAAGCCATTTATGAGCACAGGCAGCATGGCTTGGATTTGAGCATGAGTAGCATGGATTGAGAGGCTCGTGTTGGCCATATGTGGTATGGTGGAGCACTAAAATCAACAGTTCCCATATTTATCTTTTATATGTAGCATCATCACAATTGTTATTTTAATCCAGAAGCTTGTGTAACCCTCATGTTCTGTACATGTTTGCTATGATTTCTCCCTCGTGTTGGCCACACTTTTGGCATATATTAAATTTTATTTCCCCATAGTTCACACACGCCATCTCCACACACTAGTGCATCTGCCCGTTGGGCATGCCAAGGACATGATAATAATCTGGGTTGCAGCATCGAAACTGGAAAGCCCTAAATGAGAAAAGAAGTCCCCATACGGCCGTCTGGGTTGCAGTAAATCTAGCTGGAAGTTTGCAGTAAATCTAGCTGGAAGTTTGCAGATGAAGTCCCCATCTGAAGCTGAAATTGCAAGCAAGGAAAAAAGAAGAGGCTAAAAGAGCCGAAGTTGCAAAAAAAAGAGCAGATGGATATTTTAAAATACTATTCAATCGCGTCATGTTAGGTAAGTAAAACATATCGAATTTCCTTAACGATCTGTACCCTTTACTGTTGTATTGTTGTATTTCACAGAATTACCACAATAATGATACCTTCTTTGGCCCCTATCTGCAAAATGCTTATAGATGCAGATATGTTATGCAATTTTTGGTCATGGCTGTCTCATTCCTGGGCTGGAAGCATTTGCAGATGTTGTTTTAAATGGGATATGACTTGATCTGTACAATTTTTATACAGAGTGCATCTTCATTATGACATCATGGCCATCTCATTCCTGGCCTGGAAGCATTTATAGATGCTATTTTAAATGGGACAAGACTTGATCTGCACAATCTTTATACAGAGTACATCTTCATTATCACAATATTTTTTCATTTGTTTGACAGAATAATGCTCCTTTTTTAAGTTGTTTGAAGAAGAATAATGCTCCTTCTTAAGTTTTTTAAGTTGTTTGAAGAATAATGCTCCTTCTTAAGTTGTTTGAATTCTGCAGTACGTTGAGAGCAAGGGGAGGTTGCATATAATCTAGAAATCTTGTTTTGTGTATAAATTCCATAGAAGTGTGATACAGTTAAGCCTCATTTCAGGTGATACATGTCGTTTACAATAAAACGTGCTTTTTCGATTCAAGATTATATCTTCAAACTACAATACGATGGTTCCAAATCTCAATTCTTGTTGCTTCACATATTAATTTATCTTTCTATGGTTATATATCCCTACACCATCCTTTAAGGCCCCGAAGGGGCCGAAAATTTTTTAGTTAACATAAACCATTAACACACAACTACCATTAACATTATTAACACAAACCATTGCATTTAACACATTTAAATTAAAATCCCCCTTAAACCCCCTTTGGTTTGGGTGCATATTCACCGCGGGGGTTACGTGGGCAAATGAGAGCCCTAAAAAATTTACAATACATGTACAAAATTAACACCATTAAGTACATTATCTCAAACCTTATAGTATTTTACAAACCTTAATATACAGTATACAAAAACTTGTACATGCATACCCCACAAACGAGGATCGCTATATACGGTCCAGATGTTGGAATAAAGGGAAAATATGCCCATCTGACAGCTCTCGTTGCCCGGAGTAACCCCCCGTGTGAATATGCACCCAAACCAAAGGGGGTTTAAGGGGGATTTTAATTTAAATGTGTTAAATGCAATGGTTTGTGTTAATAATGTTAATGGTAGTTGTGTGTTAATGGCAGAACTAAAGCTTCAAAATGCTTTTTTCGAAGTGGTCAATAAACAATATGTGCATGTTGACAAACATTGGTCGTGGCATAAACGGCTTTCAGAGCAGCAGCTATGCGATTTTCAACCCCCATTGTCCAAGCATTGCGTCCAATAAATACCACATGCCCAAGATAGCGATATGAATGAGTACATTCTATCGCCTGTTCTTGATAGATAGATAGAGCAAGGTAGCCTGTTCTTTATCTAGATTCACCATCAAGCAAAACTATAAGCAAAAGTTTTCAAGGGATGTAAGTTGCTGCTGTAAGCCACCCATGCTATAAGCACATAACAGCAGGCCATCTGCATATAATAATAGTATCACAGCTCATGAACAATACGCAAGAACCTGCATTCTACCTGCTTAAGAAAAATTTCAAGTTGGTCAATATATAGGCCAAACAAGGTTGGCGAAAGTGGGCAACCCTGCTTCACACCGATATCACTGATAATTGCATCAGAAAGACCACATGGGATAACCACTCTGCCATGCATTGTTTCATATAATCTGCCTACTGCTAATATCCATTCATCATGTATGCCAAGTTGTTTAAGTCTTGCTAACAGTTTCTGGCGGGGGACAGTATCAAATGCCTTAGCAAAGCCAATGAAACAGCAATAGAGGGATTTACCTTTTGACTTCGTATCTTTAGTCATAGTTCGTAGTGTGAGAAGGTGATCAATCATTGAATGCCCAGGTCTAAATCCAGCTTGGCCTTTTGCTCTTACACTGTTTTCTTCCGCCCTCCCTAAGTTAGCACTTGTGGACGCCTCCCTAGGCTTTCATGGAAAGATGGGGAGGTTTCCATAAAAGAAAATGGGGAAGGTTTTCAGTCCTTGGGAATGTACTCCAAATTGGGCGGATATAATTTGATCGCAAAACAGAGGCCATGAACTGGCCAAAGGTGGAGCAAGATTTTGTGCCTGAAATAGGATATGGAAAGGGGCTCTATCCTAAAACTATATAACATGTTAATAAGAAACGCCACAGTAACGCAAGAAAGAATTCCTAATGTCGACAGTCTGAAAGCAAGAACTAGAAGATTGAATTGAAATCAACTCTCGTTGATACTGTAAGAGCTATTTCTCCAATTGGTGATTCATCTTTGCCATAACCTGTCAGTATGGAAGCTTTTAAATTCAAGATTTGTTGGCAAATTTGTTGAAATATGGGGTTCTTGGCATGCACCTTGCTGCAGCAGACCATGGCTGCCGGATGCAACAAGGCTGCCACAAATGCTCAAGAATGACAAAACAAAGGGGGAGGAAACTCCAAGAACACAAACAGGGCACAAATGCCAAGAAATGAACAAAGTGGATCATATTGCCAAAATGAGGCGCTCCAAAACGTGAGCTGAAACCTCCACAAAATGAGGCGCTCCAAAACGTGAGCTAAAACCTTAACAATGAGGGGAAATGCTCTCTCTATATAGTGAGCAAACCCTAACCCTATATGATGACAACATGTGGCCATGTGCCACTAACATCTATGATGACATGTGGCCTATGCCACTAACGTCTATGACTTAGCCCAAGGGGCTAACAAAATTACCCATGGTTAAGTCGATAATTGAGAATATTCTAGCATAATATATCGACATATAACCCCAAAACATTCCTACCGACCAAAGCAGCGACAAAATTGCAGGATCCTCTATAAGCATCTGGGAGTAAGTGGGAGGGCGCTCATAGTCCAATCTGAGCTGGGGCAGATGAGGAGGTGTTGGATAGGCATCTGGGGCAACCTGCCAAACCAGGTGCAAGTAGAGTGGTAGGTGGTCTGAGTCTACCTCCTCATCTCTACCAACTGTTCCCACTTGAAAATATTTGGCGATGTGCATGTCCTGCTCGGCCACGAAAATATAGTCTACTACGCTGGACCCACCCCCCTGGTTCTCCTATGTGCAAGTGTGCTGGCTGGAGGACGGCCACTGTGCCAGCCCATTGCAAATCACTAGGTCAAAGATACTGCAGAGCAGCAACAACTGCCTCCCATAGCGCGAGACCTGAGTGTCAGCTGATGCCCGTGGCCAAGCTACTTTTGAAGGGCTCAGCTGCAACACATCATCTGTCAGAGGGTCAAATCGCATCGGCTATTCCGTGCCAGTGCGGGCATTGAAGTCTCCAACGAGCATGATCCTACCCTCCTGCCTGTGGTGTTGCATGTCATCGTATAGATCAACATAAGGCTGCAGCCTATCCACATCCGGATGGTTGTGATAGAAGTTGCTCTTGGCATGTGGGAAGTAGCAGGCCGCCATAAAGAGAGGGCTACCACTTGTGACGTTCCACGTATTTATACGGTCTACTATATGGGACACGTACAAATACAAGCACGTCACTCCCTAAAGGTACGCTACCATGGGGGGTATGGGAACTTAATTGCAACCTAGGGGGTTACCTTACAAAGGATTAAATTAGCTATGCTAATTTAACACATTAATAATAATAACCTATAACCTAGGAAATTAGGATAATTACCAATTGGGAAGGCGCCACCTGCCCCAATCGATTGGGCAGCATGGGGGTTGCCAAGTTTGGATGCCAACTTGACCCCTATCCCCGGGATTGACTCACGAAGATCGACCAAGGAAGGCCGAGGAGCCGAAAGCCATCAATCACTGCGAGAGAACCACCATACCGATCGTCCTGTGGAAGCCCAAACTGAATCTTCAACGCCAGGAGATGGAGGCCCCATGGGAATGAGTCCAGCCCGAGTTCAGGTAGGTGGCTATGTGAATTCTAGTTAACACTTGGTCGTGTCCGCCTTTCTCTGTTCTCTTTGTAATTCAATCATAGAGACTAACCCTTGATTGTACAAACAAGTTCTCTTTATATTCAATTTTGGTTCTTACTCACGAAAGGATGGATTGTTAATTCCTTGTTTGATCGACTCAAAGCGGGGGATTACGGGGGTAGAGGCCTCTCCGAACCGTGCAGTGATAGTATGCTCCTAGATAAGCCTCAGCAAAGTCCCATTAGTTGCGGCCTGTGCACAAGAACCCACCGGGTCCTAGATGCTATGGTCTGGCTTAGCACCAGACAAGGAACACAGTGGTGACATGAGGGGTGGGGTCTTGCATGAGCATACAAGGCTCCTGAGACTCCTACAGTGGGCTAGGCCTGATAGCCGGTCACGTTGAGGGCCGGGTATGGGTCTGACACTCCCTGGGTGTAGTGGTGTGATCCGTATGGAGCACCATGCACTTTGAGTAGATTTAGGGTGAGTAAGTCCGGTGCGGATCGCGGGGGTCGCCGATGCGTACGTATTCTCTAGCTCACCCATGGAACCACTGTGATTCTGGAAGGGGACGCTTCCCCGACCTGCCTCATCGGACCAGGCGTCATGAACCTGGAGTAGGCTCAGAGGGTGATGCCCTGAGTCTGCGTCTCCGGAAGGCTATAGCGAAGCCATAGCATGAATTGACCCATCTGCAAAGTGTGCACAGGAGGGGCGGATGGAGTGGACAACCCTAGCCAATGTTCTCGCCCGATAGCGCCATGCCAAGACTCGGTCTGCTGATCTCTTGAGGCCCAGCCGTCAGTCGATCCCCACGGGAGTCTGAGCCGGGGTAGAACCTGGGGTTTGGGTGTTTTCTTAGGATTAGATGCATATTCTATGCCGTTGGTATTTTGGATGGATGTGCCACCCTTCGTGGTGGTTATTTATGTATATTAGCGCCTTTGTGTGCTAACCCTTGTATTCATGCTTCAGCGGCGTAGGAGTCCCATTGAAGGCGTGGGCGAATGACCCCTTCAGTGTCCTTCTTCGGGCCTCATTTCATAGATGGCCCGAAATAGGCGGGAGGGCCCCGCTCATGGTGAGATGATCGCCATGGGAGGGAAAGTCCCCTGCGTGTATACGTCGAGGGTCGTTATATATTCTGCAGGGCGTCCACGATGGTATCGAGAGCCGTGATTTGGTTGTTGAAATCATAGCAGCCAAACACTAACTTCGTAGCACCGGTAGTTAGGAGGAGGCTAAGTCAATGTGTCGTTAGTTCTCTTTGTTGTTTGGTTTGGTGTTAGGTTAAGTTAAGAGATTGTAGCTTTGAAGTGGAGGGGCCAAGATTGGAGGCCTAGCGGGGTGCCGATGGGTAACTCAAATGACAAAGATGATGGCTCCATTGGATTAGGCGCACTTTCGAATTACCCTAAAACAGTCAACTCCAGGCGAAAAAAATAGTCAAAGGGCGGGCCCAAAAAGCGAATTGGGCGCCGCTTGCTTTTTCGTAAACTGCGATCAAGTTAAAGCGCCCAAATCTTTGTCGGCGCCCGACCGTCGATTTCGAGTCAGCGGACCCGCCAGGTCAACTTCGAGCGCCGCTTGCATTTCGGCGACACCCGGTCGAAACCGAAACCGTATAATGCCATCGGCCCGGCCCGTATGTGGCGCGTATTTCCGCCGTATATTTTTTTTAATAATAAAATTTTGAAGTTAATAAGAAAAAAATTTGAAATTTTAAAAGTTAATTGGCCGTTTAGCAAACCATTTTCTGTCATTTGCTTTTGCTTCCGCGCCTCCAACCGCTTGAGCCCCCTCGCCATCGCCACCGGACGGACCTTGATCTGCGCCCTTGTGCTTTGTGCCTCCTAAGCCCCCCCTCGCCATCCTCTTAGCGCCCGGCCCTCACTATTCCCTATGGCTATTACCAAGAGCGCTCCGGACCCGTCCACCATGAGCATCGTGGAGATCTACGCCATGATTGCTAAGCACATGGCTACTGACCCAGCCCTCATCGACATCTTGTTGGATGAGCTGGTCAATAGGTTTGAGAACAATGATAGGATTCCATATCCTGTCTATCACTTCTCAGAGCCATTCCTCATCCGGCTGAACCTCGCGCCCGACTCCCTATACCCTTGTTGAGCAACGATATGGTGATGATGCTCATCAAATTTTATCCTCGAACAAGAAGGCCATACGGAGGAGGAAGATGTCGGGGCGAGGCCCGGACGGATTAGGGGTTTTGCCGGGGAAGGCGACCACTTAGGAAATTGAAGCGGTCGACCGCGGCGGCGGGGTAGGGAGTCTGGGAGGTACCTCGGAGGCGGCTTTGCCGTCATCGATGGCGAAACCATTGAGGTTCCCCCATACCAATGGCATGAGGGTTCCAACGGCTTTGTATGGGGAGAAATCCCGACATTAGCATAGACTATCGACCACTATTGAGATAGATATGGGTCTAGACCACAAAGGTACCACCAGACAACTTAATCGCCGTGCGCGGCCAACTTTTGCTCAGGATCCAAGAAGACCTAAGGAGAGCTTCGGGAAGAGCTGCAAGTTGGAGCAAGAGGGCGGGACCGACAAGATCAGTGGGGACCAACAGGGGAGGAGGTGCATCACGGGAGTGGCTCGAACCCAAAACCGGCGATCCGACCGCGCTCAGAAGGAAGGAGTTGCTCATAAGGCCGGCCCGATCAATACAAGGATAAGTTAAAGACTGTCGGGGCTTTTGGGAAGAAGACCAGCTCCGACCGGAGGCAGCAGAGAGTGGATAACTCCGGCGGTTGCTGGGGCTAAGACGGTGCCAACATCGTCGGGGCCTCGGCCGCTTGGCGGAAGCCTCATCGATTCCCGACCGGTACGTGGCATTCGCGGGAGATCCGCCAAATTTCCAGAATCCACGGACCTTCCGATGAGAAGTTGCCTTTTCAGAGGGTGCGGGGAGATCGCCGCGGCAATTTAAGACCGATCTCCGTTTCCAGACCTTTGCAATTTTGGCGCTCCAAGAGGCTGCTGAAGCCTACTTGGTAGCACTTTTTGGTGATGCCAACCTTTGCGCTATCCACGCAAAGAGGGTCACCATAATGCCTAAGGATTTGGCCCTCGCCCGGGATACGGGGGGAGCAACCTTAGCCTACTTAAGCGGGGATCCGCAATTGCACCTATTTTTTTGTGATAATTAATAAAGAAGCTTTTATTTTGAATTAAAAGTTTAATGTTTTTCCATGTTAAATTTAAAATAAAATGCTGACGTCAGCTTTATTAAGAGGGTTTAAAAGGGGACTGTAGGGTTATTTTAAACGCTTCTTTTCCTCTCTCCTCCCTTCTAAGCGCCATGGCTGCCCCCACCTTCTTTGCTTTGGTACCTTGATGGAGAAAATGGGATCCACGGGTTCCCTTCGACCTGCTTTGCAGCCTTTGCTATGCCAGCGCATAGACCTCCTTGCCAACATCAGCGGCATCCGGACTATGCGGATTCCTTGACTTTACATGGAGGAAATGCTTCCTCTGTGTATTCCTCTAGGGGATCCTCCCCACTTGTATTTGGAGGCGGGGAGATAGTTCGGCCGGATGCTAGGCGGGGACACACATGCCTATGGCGTCTTGAAGGGGAAACTCCGATGGGGTAAACACCTACCCGGTGGTCGAAAGATCGGAAGCTACTTTTCGCTCTAGCCATCCTCATGGACCAATACGTTGAGGATGAAACCTTGCTTGCGGCGGAGAAAGGGCAAGCTGCGGGAATCCTCAGGGAGGGGGATGACGAGCATATAGGAATGGGCGACTTTGCCCGTTGGAAAAAAAACTAGCGGAGGAGCTACCACCGCGCCCGACCAATCTATAGGCTTGTCGGGGTTAGGCGGCCTTCCGATTATTTATCACCGAGGGGGGAATACCTTCTCTTGGATGATATTATCACGGGCGTATCCGCGTAGTGGCGGATTTAGGCGCAAAGCGCAAAGACCATGTACTTTATGAGCTTGCGGAGTATTGTATGGATGATTTCATCGACTTCACTTCTACCGAGCTTCCTCGGGAGGTGCACCCGGCTTCTGCCGGTTCCGTCGGGGAGACCCTAGAGCCGGCGGAGACTCTATTACGTCTTAAGTGACTTTGTGATGCGGGAACCAGGCCGCCGCTTTGCACAGATGCCTTCACGGCTATGGGACCTCACGTCCCAAACATCAATATGGTTGAGGTTCCCTCCGGCTCAGATGATGAGGGTGAAGATTTATATCATAACCCTGCGCATAAGAAAGGGAGGAACAACGGGGAGCTCAAGGAGGAAGAAGTCCCCATGGACTTGGATAAGGAAGTGGCCGCATCCGAAACTCGCAAGGGGAAGGTGCTTTCGGTAACCACCTCACCCGTTTCTTTTTGTCGGCCTTCAAATACGGGCAGGTTCTCTTCATAGCCCGGGACTTAGGGCCAGAGGCTGAAGCTTCATGGTGGGCCCTCCGTGCACTTTCTACACTCGCCGGCCACAAGAAGCTTCCCTATCGTACGTTTACGTATGTACTCGTACGACGGGATCTTGCCCTTACGGCCTTGGGCCAGGATATTGCGCCTTGGATGGGCATGAAGCTCCTCACGGCAGCCCCATTGGCCGTTGCCTATCCACCAGAGGTTGCATCTGTTGCGGCGGCCACCCGCCGTGGACCACAGGGTAGCTCTGCTGCGACACCGACCGCCTCCACCACCTCCTAGGGCTAAGGATAAAGAGGCAGGGCCTAGTTCCTGAACTAAGGGTGCTATATAAATTTTGTTATATATATATATATACACATGTAGTTATGAGATTTTGGATTGGCAATTGTTCAAACCATATTGAAAAATGTGTACCTTATCTACTTATTAAATACAAAGTTTTCTTGATGAGTATAACTAAATTGTTTTTTTTATGACATCCTCTTCCAAAGCATTAAAGTTTAGGGTATAGTGGAATTACAAAATGTTCTCTATTCACTCCAACTATGTTGCAGAGGAAACCATTTGGGAGTATGAGGAAAGAATCACCGACATGGTTAGGAGGGACGATCCCGGGCCGCCCGACCCCGGACTATGGCGGAGATATGGTGAATATCGAGTGGGGAGGAAGGCTATGAAACCGAACCACCGCCACCGGGGGACTCTACGACCACGACAAAGGGCTGGAGATAGTTAACATCCTTAGGGATCGAGCTTTCGAGGATCTGAAGATGACCCTGTGTCGTACCTGGGACTACTGGAATATGACCGGTTTGAAGCCTTCCGAGGGCGCCAACGACCATCTTTGGCAACTCTTTTATCGCGATCTGAAGGCTCTTTAACCTTCGATTATCAGCCCAACATGGGAGTACCAAGCAATCATTGTCCAAGCACGGGCGCGCTATAAACTTCGTCCGAAGCCAGCGGGGAGAGTACCGCTTCTGTGATCCTCAGTACCCCTTCGCCAACCCCTAGGCTTGGTCTCTTCCGTTGTGTTTTTCGTTCTTTTGTGGTTCTGGTTGTGTGCGATTAGAACTTTAAAAGTTCCCATTGTATCATACCTACTTTTGTCTCAATCCATGTATCAATCAACCCGTTGTTATAATCAACTTGAATGAAATATAAATATTGTCTTACGTTTGTATATACTTTTGTTCAATTAACTTAAAAGGGATTGCACATTAATGTAAATCTGCTTATATATTCATGAATGACTCCTATAGGCGGTTATGCGTGCGCGCCACTTGGCAAACACCCTCCAACGCCCGGTAAAATCTCACCCCGAGCGAGGAATTGATGTTAATGAAAAGGCAACTTCGGAAGTTACGGGGCTATATGTTTGCATACCAATCCACGCCACATACTTTCGGGAGGGCGGACGGAATTACCTCGCGACCATTGAGTCCACACTGCACAACCATCTCCTCCCGAGCTAGCCACATGCACTGCGAGAGGAGGACTCATGCTAAAAGCGTCATCGAAGTTCCTCTAAGGATAAGCGCCGCTTCCTCACATTCAACCACCGGGTTCTTGGGTTCCTCACTATCGAGGCGGTGACCATTCAAAGGCGTAAGGATAAGGAATACCCAAAAAAGCATTGATCTGACTATCACTAGTATATGGAAGAACCGGAAGTTGGCTCGGTTTGATGGGAAATCGAGAGGAGGCTTGAATCACGGAATCTTGGTTGGACGAAATGAAGGAGTTCGGGAAGTCCTATGGAATGACGGAGAAGGATCTGAGGAAGGTCGCCACCACGAACCTTCGGAGCTGCCCGTATTTGGTGGAAGGGTTACGCCCGAGCTAAACACTGGATAGGAGCGGATGCAAGTTCGGGGAAGTTTGCTAAGGCTTTTAAATCGCATTCGTGCCTCGTGCGCACAAATGCCAACAGATTCAGACCTTCTGAGGTTGGAGCGAAGGGCATGTCCGTGCAGGCCTACAGCGGCAATTCATGCGTTTGAGGTTGTATGTGCGAGGGAATGAATGAGAAAAAAGCGTGAGGGCTACATTGAAGGGTTGGCCCCATCTATTAAGCGAATGGTCAAGGCTATCGACCCAAAGTCGATGAGTGCAGAGGCGGAAGCTAAGGCATTAAGCCTTGAGGAAGATCGCCAAGGAGCGATTATCCGCGACACACTCCTTACTCGCGACCACGGCCGTCCACACCTTACAAACCCCGATCGCCAAGTCCGGGGCCCTCTCGGCACAATTCCTATGGGCGCCCGGGGAGAAGAAAGTTGCTTTTAGCACGCCCGGATAAGCGAGAACAATCTTTGGTAAGGAAATTCGGGGCCTCTTCACGGTCCATTCCTAAAGAGGCGGAGAACAGCTCCACCCGGGATAAGGCATGCTACGGTGCATGAGGCACTGGACACTTCATGCACTGCCCCCGTGCGTCCGCCTTGATCGCTCTCAACCGCCATGGCCGACTGGATTGGGAAGATTTGGAGTCCAACCTTCTTGCGGAAGACGAGGCTCCCGAGTATATTCATGGTGCGTCTCATATTCTTGCCGCTATAGAAACGAGTAACGCTGAAAGTCACCTATACATTATTTCTACAATAGGCCAAGTAGGCGATAAGCCCTTCATAATTTTGATGGACACGGGTAGTAGTGCGCATAATTTTGCTTCTCCTAGAATGGCCAGTGCTACGGTTTGGAAACATTGAGATCCCGACCTAAGCCAGTCACATTAGCTAGCGGTAAGATCAGACACACTCATGGCCGCCGTATTAACCTTAAAATGCAGCTGCCAGGTGCACCAGTTGCCTTGGGTGCCGAGTTAATGGACATTGGCAAATATGATCTTATTGTGGGAATGGAGTTTTTAGCGTCTGCTAGGGCCCACATAGACTGCGAGAAGAAAGAGGTCACCTTCAACGCCCGCTAATGGAGCACGTGTGACAATAAAAGGTGATTCATTACACTCCGCTATCGCGATCAATGTCAGTAAAGCAGCTAGGAAAAGCTATACGCAGGAATGAACTTCTTTGCCTCATTAAACTTGCTTCCATTGAGTCGGACTCCAAACAGCAGCAAGTAATCGACGCTTTACCATCGGACATTGCTACCCTTCTTCGAGAATTTAGCGATCTTTTTCGGATGAGATCCACAAGCTTCCTCCTTTTAGAGGGTGGAATGTGAGATAACTCTTGAACCGGGTACTAAGCCTACCAAAGAAAGCCCGTGCGAATGAGTCCTCCTGAGTTAGCGAGCTTAAGAAACAGCTACAAGAGTTCTTGAATTTGGGGTTTATTCGGCCTAGTGTTTCACCATTTGGCTCCTATTCTTTTGTCAAGAAGAAAGATGGCTCCTTAAGGATGTGTATTGATTATAGGCAACTCAATAAGCATACCATCAAGAATCGCTATGCTTTGCCTAGGGCGGATGATCTTATGGACCCGTTACAAGGAGCAAAATATTTCTCAAAAAGATTGATTTGCGCTCGGGTACCATCAGATAAGGATTAAGGAAGAGGACATCCATAAGTCTGCTTTTCGTTACGGATATGGGCATTACGAATTCAACTGTCATGCCTTTTGGATTGACCAACGCCCAACGCGTTTATCGCGGTTGATGAATGACATCTTCCGCCAATACTTGGATGACTTTGTTGTCATTTTCTTTGATGACATTCTCATCTATAGTAAAACCTTGCAGCAACATGAACAACATCTTCGATTAGCTTTGCAAAAGCTAAAGCCCATCGACTTTTTGCCAAGTTCTCTAAATGCAAGTTAAGCCACTCAGGGTAGACTATTTGGGGCATATTATCTCAGAGAAGGAATTGCTTTCTGCACCCAAATAAGATAGAAGCGAAGAAAGGATTGGCCCATTCCAGCTAATGTTTGGAGGGTCCCGGAGTTTCACGGGACTCGCAGGATATTATCGGAAATTTGTCAAGGATTTTGCAACAATTGCCGCACCTCTTACTAATCTCACAAGGCATGAGAAAGTAAAGGATTGGATGGAACATTGGAAAACAAAAGTCCAAGTCGGCTTTGAAAACTCAAGGATGCTTTAACATCTCGCACCAGTCCTTACCTTGCCCGATCCGGAAAAGGATAAATCGGTAGCCACCGATGCGAGTAAGATAGCTACCGGTGGTGTCTTAATGCAGTGAGGGGAGAGTTGTTGCTTATGATTCAAAGAAGATGAACGATCGCGAGCGGCGATATCCTACCCATGATCAGGAATTGCTAGCGGTTATGCGTGCTCTCGTGTTTTGGAGACACTACCTTCTTGGTAGAAGATTTAAACCGGATACGGATCATCGAGTCTCCGTTATCTATCCACCCGGTAAACCCGAATCTCCGTCGGCAAAGATGGATGGAATTCCTCGAGGAATATGACTTCTAGATTGTATACAAGCCAGAAAGCACAATGTGGTTCGCGGATGCTTTGTCACGTCATCCCTTCATAACCCGCACCCATTGTAATGCCATTTCCACACTCACCAAAGAGTTTGGGAAGCGGATAGAAACGCACCTTGGCCACGATCCCGAATTCGTAATATTTGGGAAACTTTGGGTAAGGAAGCCCTGCGACCGATAGAGAACGTGAAGCATTCCGTTCATATAAGAAGGAGGGCAATTTATTATATTACAAAGATAAGTTGTGTGTTCCAGCCGACTTGAGAGTCGCGAAAGCTGATTCTCCATGACACACACACAACAGCCCTATAGCGTGACATGCGGGTTTTATGAAAACTTACTTTAAGATCCGCTCCAGCTATTTTTGGCCTTCCATGAAGAAGGATATTGCTAGGTACATCAAAGCGATTGTCGTTTGTTTGTCGCAAAACCAAGGCGGAGCAATTAAGAGTTCCCGGGGAGTTGCAACCTTTGGATGTGCCCAACGCCAAGTGGGAAGTCATAACCATGGATTTCATTGTGGGGCTTCCAATGCATCTCGCGGGTATGATGCCTTAATGGTCGTGGGTCGACAAATTATCAAAGATGGCTCACTTCCCCTGCCTGTCGCACCACGGACACCGCCGACACCGCCTTGCTCTTTGCAAAGGAAATTTTCAGGTTGCGGGATGCCGAGAGTAATTGTATCCGATAGGGATCCTAAGTTTGTCGATGCATTCGGAAGGATTTCTTCGCCACCATCCGCACCAAGCTTGCCATGAGTACAGCTTACCATCCTCGCATTGGATGGTCGGACCAACGTGTCAATCGTATTATCGAAGATATGCTAAGAAGCTATGTATGGAGTAAACAAATCACAATGGGCGGATTATATTTACTTAGTGGAATTCGCCTACAACGAAGACAAAGCACGAAGTCTTCTAGAATGTCTCCTTTCATGATAAATTATGGCTACCAATGTCTCACTCGCACACATGGCATAATCCTCGCTTCTAAAGTGGAGATCTCTCAACAACTCCTTTTAGAAATGCAGGCCTTGGTGGAAGAAGTTCTGGGTTACTTATTGGCATTGCACGCGTCGCCGAAGAGTCTAGCGGATAAGCACCAACCCCACGAATCTTCCGTGGGTGAGTCGGTTTGGCTTAAGATCAAAGTAAAACAAGCCAAGCTTAAAATTGGTAATCAGAAGAAGTTGGCACCCAGATGGGCTGGGCCGTTCATGATTACTGAACGTGTGGGAGAACAGGCATATCGCTTGGACTTGCCACCCCGCTTGAAGATCCACAAGGTCTTTCACGTGACTCTTCTGAAGCAATACACCCCTGATCCAGAGGAGGTTTTGGATACCCCTACCCTCCTAGAAATGATCAAGAGCAAATTGGAAATAGTGCCCAAGCTCTTCTTGATCGAGCTTACAAAACGCACCCGGAAAGGACTCAAATGTTGCAATACTTGGTCAAGTGGAACCACTTACCAGTTGAAGATGCTACTTGGGTGATGAAGATAGACCTTGAGAAGCACTATCCGGACTTCATGCGGGAATCTCAAGGCCGCACCATCAACGATGCTATCAACCCCGCTCCCGGCGGTAAGCTTGAAGGCTTGATTGACCAAGAATCATGTTTTAGAGGGGTAGACGCATCGTATATGATGGTAATAACCGATGATGAGATCACCTTCGTGTTCTCTAGGACGTGGTGTATTGTTGATGTTGACATGACCGCGAATTGCTAGGAAGGCATCTAGTAAATAGACTGCGTTCATTCCGGCTATACGAGGAACTGAACCATTCTTCATGCCACAATGAAATGCAAGCCATACACATGATAGATTCCCTTCTAGATACTTTTTCTTTTATTTACAGGGGGTGGTCCCTTCAACCACAACTTAATCATATTATTAACCTACGGGTATATGCTTCCTGCGGGGCCAATGAACAAGTCAGTCACACCGCCTTTGTATAGAGGGTTGCTGATGACCCAACTTGTCCCGTATTCGTTTTGTCTACATGTATGAATTTTGTTGTCAGAATGTTTTAAATCGGACTCCGGTCCTAAACTCCTTTGATCATAAGTTTGTATCGAGAGTGCTTGTACTTTGATAATTTAACTTCAATGTATTACTATTCAAATTACTATAATCTCAACGTATTAATGTTATATTCTTAACTTCATTCTCCAATTCAGTGCTTTACGTATATGTATTCAATTAGCTAATCCTAATGCCGAGGACAAATTAGTTTTAAGGAGGGGAGAATGTGACGTTCCACGATTTATATCACGGCCTACTATAATGACACGCAAAATACAAGCACGCCACTCCCTAAAGGTACGCTACCATGGGGGTATGGGAACTTAATTGCAACCTAGGGGTTACCTTACAAAGGATTAAATTAGCTATGCTAATTTAATACATTAATAATAATAACCTATAACCTAGGAAATTAGGATAATTACCAATTGGGAAGGCGCCCACCTGCCCCAATCGATTAGGCATGGGGTTGCCAAGTTTGGATGCCAACTTGACCCCTATCCCCGATTGACTCAAAGATCGACCAAGGAAGGCCGGAGCTGAGCACCATCAATCACTGCGAGAAACCACCATACCGATTCGTCCTGTGAAGCCACAAAAATCTTCAACCGCCCGGAGATGGAGGCCCCATGGGAATGAGTCCAGCCGTAATTCAGGTAGGTGGCTATGTGAATTCTAGTTAACACTTGGTCGTGTCCGCCTTTTCTCTGTTCTCTTTGTAATTCAATCATAGAGACTAACCCTTGATTGTACAAACAAGTTCTCTTTATATTCAATTTTGGTTCTTACTCAAAGGATGGATTGTTAATTCCTTGTTTGATCCGACTCAAACGGGGGGATTACGGGGGTAGAGGCCTCTGAAACCGTACAGTGGTATGCTCCTAGATAGCCCTCAGAAAGTCCCATTAGTTGCGGCTGGCACAAGAACCCACCGGGTCCTAGATGCTATGGTCCGGCTTAGCACCGCACAAGGAACACAAGGTGACATGAGGGGTGGGGTCTTGCATGAGCATACAAGGCTCCCGAGACTCCTACAAGGCTAGGCCTGATAGCCTGGCCACGTTGAGGGCGGGTATGGGTCCGACACTCCACGGGTGTAGTGGTGTGATCCGTATGGAGCACCATGCACTTTGAGTAGATTTAGGGTGAGTAAGCTCGCACGGATGCGGGGGTCGCCGATGCGGCACGTATTCTCTAGCTCACCCATGGAACCACCGTGATTCTCGAAGGGGACGCTTCCCACCCTGCCTCATCGGACCAAAGGCCATGAACCCGAGTAGGCTCGAGGGTGATGCCCCCGAAGCCCGTCTCTAAAGGCTATAGCCGAAGCCATAGCATGAATTGACCCATCCGCAAAGTGTGCACAGGAGGGGCGGATGGAGTGGACAACCCTAGCCAATGTTCCCACGCCCAACGCCATGCCAAGACTCCGGTCCTGGCTGATCTCTTGAGGCCCAAATTCGCCGGGCCGATCCCCCACCGAGTCCGAGCCGGGTAGAACCCGGGTTTGGGTGTTTTCTTAGGATTAGATGCATATTCTATGCCGTTGGTATTTTGGATGGATGTGCCACCCTTCGTGGTGGTTATTTATGTATATTCGTGCTGTGTGCTAACCCTTGTATTCATGCTTCCGCGACGTAGGAGTCCCATTGAAGGCGTGGGCCGAATGACCCCTTCGTGTCCTTCTTCGGGCCTCATTTCATAGATGGCCCGAAATAGACGGAGGGCCCTGCTCATGGTGAGATGATCGCCATGGGAGGGGAAAGTCCCCGTATGTATACGTCTGAGGGTCGTATATATTCTGGGAGCGTCACACCACTGCAATGCTGCACGCGTACCCATATGTACCTATTATGATTGTCTACCTTACACAAGGAAACTGACCGTGCCAGAGTTGTCCGGTAGTAGCAGGCGACCCCTCCGTGTCCCTGCTTTCCTGTGCATTCATTGAAGACAGAGTAGCGATGGTATCCTGGAAAGTCGGGTAGTCTATGTCCAGCATGCTCCCATGTTTCCATGAGGAAGATGAGGTCCATATCGGCAACAACTGAGTTGAGACTGTCTCCCTTCTGCCATGGGAAGCCCCGACAATTCCAAGAGACCATGCGCAGGCACAATCCCTACTTGCTGGCAGGAGCTGGGTGGTGGCAGCACAGGGGGTGGTGATGGAGACGGCATTTGGCATGTTTGCAGTGGCAGGTGAGGCCATTGTGGTAGGATGTGCAGATGGGGTTGCGACAGAAGGCCCTCGAGCGTTTGTGGCGCTTGCATCAGCATTAGGTTGCCTGAAGATCTGCATCTTTCCCCGAACCAGCCCTGCTGCACCTCCCTGTGTACGAACATTCTTGACTTTCTCCAACTCATGCTGCCGTCCTCCCCACATGCGAGTCGATCCCCATCTACATACTGTGGCAGTCCCCTTCAACCGCCGCCTTGGCGTGATGGCTGCCGCTCTTGTCGTCCCTCGACCAAAGATGAGTACCCGGGGACGTTTAGGGCGCTGGGCTCCATGGCGTGTCGCCCTAGCAATGTGTACGGGTGTGTGGAATGTCATCCGAGCCAGGATCTGTGTCTAGAGCCAGTTGATGAGGTGCTCTCCTGCCTCCTCTTTCAGGCCGCGTACCGCCACATTGTGGCTCCTAACGTCTTCGCCTCGGCACTCGAGGTTGCCGCTCGTGGTGGTCGCTGCGGCATTATTTGCTTGCGCTAGCCGGGCGTGTGTTGTGACCTGTGGTGGGGTGGTGGTTGCATGGGGCAGCTTGGTGACGCTTGGCGTTGCCCTGCCTGTCGGCGTCTTGCGTGCTCCCGGTATGTGGATCTGCTATATCCCGTGGCTTTGCGGCCTCTGCTCCTGAAGTCGGAGCTCGGCTCCCTGCTGAATTGCTGCTGCCTTGCCAATTCATGTGTGCATCGCCGTAATTGTTCATGGGCTTCCGCATGAAGGCCCTTGCCTTGCTGGGCGACGGTTGCCCTAAGCTCCTGCAGCTCTTGGTCTCGTATGTCGGCCTTCCTCTAAAGCTCTCTCAACTCTGACTGACTCGCGTCGAAGGCAGTCTGCATGCCTAGCATGGTGGTGGCAGCCTCCGTGGCTTCCGATTGAAGGCGGGAGATGGTTGTCCTTGTCTCTTGATTGGCACGCTATCTATCTTGTGCCATGGCCTCCATGATGGTGAGAGGGAGTCCACACGAGCCCGGAGGTCAACAAGATCTTGCTTCTGCTGTTGTCTTTCGAAGTGTGCCAAACGGATGCCGTCTTCCAGTTGCTGTGCCCAGGTCTCCATCTTGCAATCCGCTGTCTCTCTGCTGCCAGTTGTCTTCTGAGAACATGGGTCGCTCAACTCTGACTGACTCGCTTCAAAGGCAGACTACATGCCTAGCATGGTGGTGGCGGCCTCCGTGGCTTCCGATCGGAGGCGGGAGATGGTTGTCCTTGTCTCTTGATCGGCACGCTGTCTATCTTGTGCCATGGCCTCTATGATGGTGGAGAGGGAGTCCACACAAGCCCGCAGATCAATAAGGTCTTGCTTCTGCTATTGTCTTTCGAAGTGTGCCAAACGGATGCCGTCTTCGAATTCCAGTTGTTGTGCCCGGGTCTTCATCTCTGCAATCCGCAGTCTCTCTGTTGCAATTGTCTTCTGAGAACATGGGTCGTCGAGGATTGGATCTCTTCTGCCAGATCTGCAATTCGGGTCCTGTTGCCTGCGATTCCGGCCTCCAGTTTTTTCAAGGACGTCGCGTATGCCTGGTCTGCCATCGGGATTCAAAGCTTGGAAGGAAAGTATAAAGAGTGCCCACCCTTTGTGGTTGGTATGGGGGGGTTTGGGGGGGTTCAACCCTATGGGTGGGGGTTTCAATTCCGGTTATTGCTGAAATTCTTTTGGAGTGGGAAGGAGTTGGAAGCTGGGCGATTAGAGCTTTTGCCTTAAAGCCTGGTATCTAAACTGGTGGACTTTGCAAAAACGCGCTTTAATTTATGATTTGGGATATCAAAAACTCATAGTGCTCCGGTTTTGACCAGCAGAGGAGAGAGGCGGAAGGCGACTTGTACATTTTTTGTAGTTTTCTACATTTTTTTGTAGTTTTGGCTTAGTTTGAAGAATTTTACTCCATACTCTCGCCAACATGTTGCTAAAATGTTCTCTTAGAGTTAAAGGGACTTTAGCAAGAATTTCACTCCATACTCTCGCCAACATGTTTCTGTTCTTTAAGATATTAGTTTCGCGTTGTACCATTATGAGGTTCAAATTATAATGTTCAAAACTATATGAGACAAATCCTAATGGGTATACAATGCGACTTTAGACATTTTCAAAACAAAAAATAAATCTCCAATGCATCTCTTTAAATGTCAATATGTCCGAGTGGTTAAGGAGATAGACTTGAAATCTGTTGGGTTTCACCCTCCCAGGTTCGAATTCTGTTATTGTCGTACAAGTTATAATATTATTACTGCATTGCGCAAGAAGCATGGACCATGTATTGCTAAAATGTCCTCTTAGGGTTAAAGGAACTTGAGTTGTATCGCTTGTCAATATGTTCGAGTGGTTAAGGAGACAGACTTGAAATTTGTTGGGTTCTACTTGCACAAGTTCGACTGTTGTTGACGACAATTGGCTGTAAAATGTTATGAGTAGATTTATACATTTTATACATTCTTTGTAATTTAGGCATATATTTTGAAGAATTTTATACTCTCGCCAACATATTGCTTTAATGTTCTCTTAGAGTTAAAGGAACTTTAGCTGTAGCAATTGTCAACATGTCCGAGTGGTTAAGGAGACAGACTCGAAATCTATTGTGTTCTACCTGCACAAGTTCGAATTTGTTGAATTTGTTGTTGACGACAAATTGTTTGTAAAAGATTATTACTAGACTTATACATTCTTTGTAGCTTAGCATATTTTGAAGAATTTCACTCCATACTCTCTCCAACATGTTTTTGTTCTTTAAGATATTAGTTTCGGGTTGTACCACTATGAGGTTCAAATTATAATGTTCAAAACCATATGGGACGATAATGTGCATAGACTTTAGACATTTTCAAACCAAAAAATAAATCATCTTCTATATGCATTCGAACTGCCTAATGTTGATCTTGACTTCTAGATCAACAAAGCTTTGGTATTACAAGGTTAGAATCTTTCACACATTCTGAATCTTTCAAAAGGTTAGAATTCATACATTCTAAATTTTTTTCTTGCATCCTCCACATCCTTACACTACGTGAATTCTTTCCAGAACCTCACATCCATATATAAAATTTTCTCCATAGGAAAGATTCACATATTTTCTTGACCAAATCTCTACATTATTTTACTTCACTGTCTTATGTTTACATTTATAACACATCTTGACACTTAGTTTCAAGTTGGACTAAATGTAAATCATAACAATATGATTTCTACAACATAAACTGAATAACATATCTTGTTACATTGGATGTAGAACATATTTATAGAAATGATATTTACTGTTATAGTGTAATAAATGTAGGATGGATCTACATTGAGTTCTTCAAATCTCTGTACCAACAAGGTTTCCCAGCATTTTTCATTTGAATCGATGCTTGAAGGGCAGCATTAGCTAGTGATGCATCGGTCATTTTCTTATGCAAGTAGGCCAAGGTTTTGTTCATAGCATGTACCTCAAGAGGGTAGGAGTGCCTCTCTTGATGCCTAATGTCATATGTGCTTCCAGCTCAGTCCACTTTGATCTACATAATGTAGGCCCCCAGATTTCACTAACATATAATGCAACTGTCAGAACTAAAGCTTCAAAGGGCTTTTTTCGAAGTGGCCAATAAACAATATGTGCATGTTGACAAACATTGGTCGTGGCATAAGCAGCAGCTATGCGATTTTCAACCCCCATTGTCCAAGCATTGCGTCCAATAAATACCACATGCCCAAGATAGCGATATGAATGAGTACACTCTATCGCCTGTTCTTGATAGAGCAAGGTAGCCTGTTCTTTACCAAAGCAAAAGACTTTTGTTTTATCTAGATTCACCGTCAAGCAAAACTGTAAGCAAAAGTTTTCAAGGGATGTAAGTTTCTGCTGTAAGCCACCCATATTATAAGCACATAACAGCAGGCCATCTGCATATAATAATAGTATCACAGCTCATGGACAATGCGCAGGAACCTGCATTCTACCTGCTTAAGAAAAATTTCAAGTTGGACAATATATAGGCCAAACAAGGTTGGCGAAAGTGGGCAACCCTGCTTGACACCGATATCACTGATAATTGCATCAGAAAAACCACATGGGATAACCACCCTGCCATGCATTGTTTCATATAATCTGCCTACTGCTAATATCCATTCATCATGTATGCCAAGTTGTTTAAGTCTTGCTAACAGTTTCTGGCGGGGGACAGTATCAAATGCCTTAGCAAAGCCAATGAAACAGCAATAGAGGGATTTACCTTTTGACTTCGCATCTTTAGTCATAGTTCGTAGTGTGAGAAGGTGATCAATCATTGAATGCCCAGGTCTAAATCCAGCTTGGCCTTTTGCTCTTACACTGTTTTCTTCTGCCCTCCCTAAGTTAGCACTTGTGGACGCCTCCCTAGGCTTTCATGGAAAGATGGGGAGATTTCCATAAAAGAAAATGGGGAAGGTTTCCAGTCCTTGGGAATGTAATCCAAATTGGGCGGATATAATTTGATCGCAAAACAGAGGCCATGAACTGGCCAAAGGTGGAGCAAGATTTTGTGCCTGAAATAGGATATGGAAAGGGGCTCTATCCTAAAACTATATAACATGTTAATAAGAAACGCCACAGTAACGCAAGAAAGAATTCTTAATGTCCACAGTCTGAAAGCAAGAACTAGAAGATTGAATTGAAATCAACTCTCGTTGATACTGTAAGAGCTATTTCTCCAATTGGTGATTCATCTTTGCATAACCTGTCAGTATGGAAGCTGTTACTTGGCAAATTACCCATGGTTTAGGTCGATAATTGAGAATATTCTAGCATAATATATTGGCATATAACCCCAAAACATTCCTACCGACCAAAGCAGCGACAATTTCTTAAAAAATGTGTAAATGTGGTGCTTTTATACGCCGGAAACACCTAAAAAATAATCGCGGCAACTTACAATTTTTGTTAAAAATGTTATGTTAAATGGAATCGACTGCAAATATCTCCTGGAGGGTTTAAGAACATGGCCCAGTGCTGTATCAGTTTCTTTGGATCGCCTGCTGCTCTTCCAATCCCCAACAAAGCAAATCTAACACCAAGCTGCATGCCATGCCTCACATTGGTTTCAAAGAGATCAGTCAAAATAAGGGCATCAGAAACAAAATCCGACTATCGGACTTATCAGGCATTGCTGCGAGGCGGTGAAGAAATGAGTGCCGTATTGAAAGAAATGGCAGAGCTGGTATGTTTTTTTTTCCTGTAAGATTCATTATTGTATATAAGGTTCATCGTTAGGTGTTTAACTGATTATAGCTGTTTACAATTTCATCATTATGTGTTCAATTTCAATTAGCTAGAGGATGTGTCTGGTCTGGACAAGGAAACTGAGTTGGCAGCAATTGAGATGGCAGCAACTGCTTCCATAGTGCAACGTTTGGAGAAGCTTGATGGTAGTTTTATGATGGCATTGGATTTTATGATCTCACAAACAGCAAAAGAACATGATGAGATGGTAAAGCTTGTTTGTGCTAATATTTCCATTAGGTATGAATGTATCTAGATCTTATGGGTTATCAATTTTGCAGAAAATGCAGTTGCTTGAGGTGGTAAAGCAATCTGTGCTAGCACAACTCGATCAGAAGGCCCCTTCTCAAGTATGTTATACGAATTAGATATACAATCAGGAAACCCTTTCCCTGTTATTTGGTTAAACGTGTTTATCAGGTACAAGTTGTAGGTTTGCTTTGCAAAACACCGAAAAAGGAACATAGGCATCACATATTGCGCTGTGCTGCTGGGGGTGGGGGTGCTTGTGATAAAGAGGATGGCGAGAAGCTTATAGTACCTGCAGGAAATTTAAATGAAATTGCTAATCAAGCTGACGACCTGATCATCGTAAGTATCTCTGCTTGAGACATGGGAACAGTTTCCTAAGTGCATGTAAAATTTTGAACATTATCTGTTAGTCGATGGAGGAGAAACCTGCAATCCCGGACCGCAAGCTTTTGGCAAAACTTGTTCTGGCAAGAGAAGAAGCTCGCAGCATGATGGGAGGCGGTATTCTCGATGAACGCAACAGGAGAGGCCTTAAGAACTTGGCTGAGCCTGAGGTAAGAAGAAATTCCTTGAACTTGTGTTTGTTCCGAATGTCTGTTTTAATGTGATTCCCATATGTTACCAAAACTTTATGACTACCTGCTCCTTTGTACATGCATGTAACCTAAATTCATACCTCTTGGCTCGATCACATAATATACAGTTATTCAGCCAAACTACAACAATGATGCTATAAGTGGATTATGCCAACCCATTAGCTAGACAATTTGTCTGCAGTGGATATCATATCTTGGTTGCATGATCTAATCATCTCGGGGTTACTACTTATTTGAAGTTGCCCCGACTTTGCATCATCCAAATAGCTGAAGTCATAAAGTGCATAGGTAGGCCCAGCTGATCCACACGAGCTGACGCTAATATGCAAACTGATGCTAATATGCAAGGCAAGGAGTGAGCAAGAGAGGATTAATGATCCCTTTGTTGAACCAAGGCCTCTTTATATAGTAACTTGGGATTAGACTTGGATCGAGAACTAGCATTATGGTATTACTGTGCATCACATTGATATCAGAGCATGAGGTAACTGGCTTGGGTTAAACTAACATCCATGATTTGTGGGCAGCCAAATGAGTGTGGAACAGTGTATAAAAAGGTCGTAATCATACAGGGCCAAGTATCGTGCCTACAGGCGAGTAAAGGTGGACTTAAACAATGACGGTCCATGTCCTATGTCCCATTGTGAACTTCACCACTATGACAATGCATCTATACGCTATGCTCAAAGACAAGCATACCAAAATGACATGCCTTCTGATGGATCCGACGTGGAAGTTCTTGGGCAGGTCCATGGCTCATGGAAGACCCGCCTCTTTTGGCTTGTTGGCTGCCATAGTTAGTGCATAACATAGAATTTTGTTATTACCCAGAGATTAGTTTTTCTTAATACATGGCAGAGGGCTGATAGATCTCTATTCCAGAGTCAGTAAATGTGCTGGCAGCTCACCACTGTCTGATGAGAATAATGGATCATCATATGTACAATATGGACATCACAGTTGGCGTATATGACATACATAACAGTCATGAAAACCTGTCAGCAACAACAAGAATTTGGTGCACTGATGGGCTTGGAGTGATCTCTATATATGGGATTATGCTTACCAGCTGTTTTTTTATTTAGGGTCATGGGATGTGCTCCTTTTGCTGTGTTGTGGTGAAGGGAGAAAAGCTTTTTTATGTCTGATACTACATGCCAAGTGACTCTTGCTCATCCTCTGAAAAGTTCTCACATTGTCTTATAAATGCACAAGATGCTGAGGGACAGCAATGACACTGATCTTGCTGCTGACATTGATAAAGCTGAAAGTGCAGTGGCTTAAAATTCGAAAACAATGCAATAGCACATTGACATTAGAGAAGATAACATTTTTCTCTTGAACTTTGCCATTACCTTGAGATTTTGGAAGATGTTAAATATTGTTGTTTTACCACCGTGTCAAAAGAGATATGAAACCACATACATGAATGTTCGCAAGATAGCAAGAAAGGAAAAAGCAGTCCGTCATCTTTCCTGTAACTGCTAATATCAAAATAGAACCTATTTTTATTCCTTTGGTGTACAGGACTGAACTGGAGGAGTCACCAATTAAAGTTTTATCTTAAATGGGAATTGTCATCCATCTATTATGTAGACATTTATAGGTTACAAGATGACAGTAAGTGAAAGAGTCTTCTTCTATTGTTATGTTTTGATTTTATTCTTTCTAAAGCTACATATCTGCCTAGGTGAAATTCATCTCCAAGTTAATAGCCCTGAGACCTGGGCCAGCATTAAGGGACATCATATCCAATGTAATGCGTGGTAAAGATGAAGGCGCAGATCATATATCTGAAGATGATGAAGGTGAAAAGGTATTTGTCTTTAATACACCCCTGACTTACTCCTGATTTTGAAACTGGGAGTATCTAGTAGTTTGAAGGGTAGCGCTCCGCTCACATCTAAGCATCAAAAAAACCAATATCTGAATTAGTGGTGATTATGTTGCATTCCATGACATTCGTGTTATATTAACATATCCCCAGTTTAATTCATGCTTGAGTATTTGTAAAGCTATGAAATTCCTTTGTTATAAATTAAATCAGGTACAATAAGAAACGTGTATAACATCTTGTTTTCTTGGTAATGGAAATCAAGGCACAATATGGTTGTAAATTCGCCTGTTTGTAATATTGACAGGGCGAACAAACTCAACAACTACTTCCTGTCAGACCAGGAATGTTTTTGGAAACTGTGACAAAGGTTCAGTGCACTTAACCCATTTTGTAATTTAGAATGCAGCTTAACATTAAGAAAAGGATTTTGACATCACAGGTGCTAGGTGGTATGTACAACACAAAGGTTGCTGGAATAACAGTGCAAAATCTAGACTGGGTAGGATTTGCATATATTTGAATCCACGATATAAGTTGTTTGATAAATTTTCTGGTGTATCTTCAGATTTATAAGGAGACATTGAAGATTCTTGAAGAGATGGCCTTCACATAATAGATGAATTCCAACTCTCTGTTGTTCACACCCAGGGGTGCTTTTAATCGGAGCGCTAGGAAAGGTGGGCCCTAATCTGCATTGTCCATTCATCTTATTAGAGTTGAAACGTGAATTTGCTTCCAGATATTACATTGGACATCATGGCTGGCCATGTTCAAGTTGGAAGATGAGCGATTTCGCAGCTACATGGTCATAACTAGGTTGCCATTAAAAGTAGCTTCAACTACAGGCACCACGTGCTGGTACAAGATATTGAACAGATTTTGACGTAGGAGGGCTCTTACATCAAAACTTTGATACAGGAGACAAGATATCTGACAGATTGTCACTGTCAATTGACAAGAAATTTCTATCCAAATGCAAATGTTAGTCAATACCTTTTGTTCAATGCCAAAAGGACAAATGTGGTCCAAATGTTTTTCCAAAAAGTAGCACGTGACAATGGGTCCAAATAGGAAGAAACGTGGAAACCCTAACCCTAAAGTAGGGCAAATTCTAGGGTTTTTGGATGAAGCCAAGGAAATAAAGCATAAAAAAACAGGCCGCATGTTTAATACAAGGCCCCCCTTGGTCCACCCATCCTTGCGTAACGTCTGCAGCTTGTCGGTCGTTACAAAGCAACTTGTAAATTGTTTGGTCCGCTCTAGGGGATTCTCCCTCAAGGCTTTTCTTTGTCCCATAATAATGTCAATATTTAAGTTCTCTTGCTTTGATGCGTATCATTGATCCTACTATTCCACTAATCTCATCATTGGCCTTTGTATCTCTTTCAAAGTTTCTCACATATCATCATGGCTCGACTTTCCATGAGGTCTGTCGAAATAAGTATATTCCCTATTTGCTTTGATGCTGTTCTTGACTCGTGTTTGCACACACATGCTTGGTTGCTCCCACCTTATTATGCTCCAGACAAATGTCTTTGGCGTCATCCTATAAATGTTGTCGTGTTGTGTCAATGAGACAAAAGGATTTCATTGTTCAGGATGCATTTATTTGACTTGGCATGAAGGAATCCAATATCTACATCATCCCAGTCATTTGATGTATCCACGTATGTACATGTATGCTATCAACATACAAGAAGATGAATAAACATGAATGTACATTTGTTATTTCATACAAAGAAATACTCATTTTTTTTGGAAAAATACATAGACAAAACCTCTCCATATAAATTTGTTATTGGTGGTAATTGGAAACAATGCTTCTTAGATGTTTTCTCCTTGAAATTGTCGAACAACTTTCATGCCTCCATGTTGTTCCTTGTCCATGGAACTAGATCACAAGTAATAGAAGTGAGAACCAATGGTGCCAAAGGTCTTTATAATATGCATCTCATGGTGATAGATAGATAGATAAGTAGGTAGGTAGGTAGGTAGGTAGTATTTTTTATGCCATGCCACATTGGAAGAAACCAAGTAATTGAAGTAAGGGTTAATGGTGCCAAAGGTGTAAACCCATCCCGATTAGAAAATTTCATCTTGGACAAGCAGGGGCTTGAAACTAAGGGGCAGTTATTACTTACTTAGCTTGGTACTTAATTAAACAACAATTATAGAGATTGAAACATTTAGCCTCTAGATGAGTGTTTCCTTTTGGCAACAAGTGGGTCATTATTACCTATGCAAAACCCTTATCCAAACCATGCTTCTTGTTATTGGTACTTCTTATGCATTAATAAAGTTTGACATATTATTCCTTTTATTGGGGGAAAATGTCAAAGGAGTACCTTCAATAGTACTAGGCTTTATCCTATCCTCACCTAATGGTTCCAATGCCCTACATTGAACAATCATCTCAAATGTGAAACTTCATCCAAGATAAGGTTATCGGTCTAGCGGAGGCTGATAACCGAAAATACATGATTCAGGATGTACGTCGAGGCCAGCTATTTGGCGCGTGAGGCTGGGGCCCACTAGGGTCAAAGGTCGGACCGAGGCCTTACGTGCCAAATATCTGACCGAAGACATACAATCGAGGCTACGCATTTTTGGTTATCAACCGAAGCAAAGACAATAATCACCTTATCGGGCTTATATGGACAAAATACTACTGATAACTAGTTATCAGCCTGCAAGACCGAGGTTATCGGTTGACCGAGGCTGATAATAAAAAATGCAAGACCGAGGCTGTACATCCGAGGCCACATATTTTTTGTTATTAGCTGGGGCAAAGACAGATAACCATCTTGTCGGGCTTATATGGGTGGAATAGGCCAGATAACTAGTTATAAAATAACATTAGTTGGAGTAGAGTAGATATGATTTACTTCTTTCCACCCATCAGCTCCTGGAGCTGGTGTGACTCACGTACATCCATACTTGGTCATAAGCTTTTATTTATTTTTTTAATTGAAGGCCTGAGTTGGTCATAAGCTTTTAGAAGATGAAATCAAGCTTAGGGGAGGTTTTCCAGGGACTACCAGTTATCGACCGGTCTTGAATTATATCTCTGACACACGCCCCAAAAGGCTTTTCCCTACCACAGATGCGGCATCGGCTCGAGGTGGAGGGACGAAGGTAACGCCTCGAAGTCTGCCATGATAACTAGTTATGAATACTCCACCAGTAATGATAAGAAACAAGGACCACACACAAGGGTCTGATAAGATTCTCAATGTCAAACTTCATTCAAGATATCAATCTTCATGTGAAAAATGGAGCAAGTTGGAGCCATGTAGCTATTTATCTCTCACATTCGCAAATGGTGCACCCCTGCCACGTGGCTATGTATCGTTCTCTTAAAGTAAATAAAGCATATTGTTTATCTCTCAAACCAAAAATAAAAATAAAATAAAATAAATCATTCTTCGGGTGTATGTTTAATCGTTGATTGTTGGTATGATCCATTCCATACTTCTAAGCATATTAGATGACAACCAATGTCCATCTTGGGTCTGGGCTTTGCTTGAACTGAAGTAGGTTGACCAAATATCCCAAATAACATCTATTATGAGCACTATAGACAAACCAAAGTAGCAACTTTTGTTCACAATCATTTATTACGAGCACTTGAAAGATAATTAAGTTGACCAGTCATCTCAAAACAACAACTTTTGCAACATATCAATTGAGTAATCTAGCCAACTATATAGGAAGAATATAAGTCACATTTAATTAAGGTGGGTTAGATCCTGAAGTTTGGACCTCATGCAAGAAAATGGAACTCAAACAAAAAAAAAGTTTGCATTGAATACTTGAATAGAAATACACATCATATAACAAGAACTCGCTCACTTGTTCTTCTCATAAAATTTACAAGCCACGAGTTGAAAAAGTTCTCGAGAATTTCAAGCACAGTTTATAAATAATGTTAGAGTAGACGCGCCCTTATTAGAGCAATCTCCACACTTGCTTCGCTGCATGGACTTGATGTGGCGGCCATGTCATCTCTTTAATATGTCCAAACCGAACCCTAATATAGAACATTCAGACAAAATATGGTGCAGACTAAAGCTTTCTTGGTGCAAACGTAGGCACACCATCGTCCACTTCTTTGCCACACATGGTAAATCTCTTTACCTTATATGGCATGCCACATATCCTTTTATTCGTTCATCTTTAAGACCCTTTTTTGTTCTATTTTTGTATATAGATTGGTGCAGGACTTGGCCATGTCGTTCAATTCTTTACCGTTGATAAAACGGTAAGTATCTATTTTTGGACAGTTCTTAATTCAGTTTCAAGATATTTTGGTGCTCTTTAAGGTTTGATTTTTGCTTCGAAAAGCACGCAACCAATAGTTTACGGTTGACATGCATTCCTTGGCCCTTTTTCTTCAAGCCATAGTCGATTCTGCATGCAGTTACAGCATGCCAACAACTTTTCCCTCCTAAGAACAATTCCCTCCTAGCTATTTGCGTTTCAGATGGGCTTTTCATTCGGATTGCTACTGTGGCATGTAATTCTACCACAGGATCAAGTAATTCAAATTATTTGGAGGTTTCATTTCGAATTTTTCTCTCTTATATGGAGTATATAAGGATCCTCTATTGTGATTTGAGCACAACCCACGGTCCTTGTTTCTTCTCTCTGTATTGGCCTGATATTTTCTTCTATTTGCATCATGCTTTTCAAAGCTCTTAGAAAGCGGTCTCAGCAAGCCACATGCCCATCTAATTCTGCTCTTGATCATGATGAGGATCCTGTTGTTAGTAGTTACCCCAATGGCCACAGCTTGGAATTAGGAATCGTGTTCAAGCACCTCCTCCAACAATTCCAAGATTCAAGAGAGTTAGAAACATGAAGAGGGGTGCCTGGACTAAGGAGCAAATGGATGCAGCCATTCTAGAAGCTAATGAAGGGTATCTTTCTATCAGAAAAGTGGCTAGAAAGCATGTTGTTCCACTCACCACTCTAAGAAATTACCTCTTCGACATCTCAAAGGTAAAGAATAGTAAGAAACCAAAGGTTCTCACATCTGAGGAAGAAAATTAAAATAGTTACTTGGTGTTTACAAATGGTGGCTGATGGGACTAGAGTGACTGTTCGCATGCTGAGGGAAAGAGTTGCAGAGATGTGTGCTGGCAGGATCACTCCTTTTAAAGAGGGATTACCAGGTATGCAATGGTGGAAGTGTTTTAAAGGAAGGCATCTAGAATTGGCATTGAGAAGAACTCAAGTTATAGATAATGCTAGGGCTATTGCAATTTCACCTGTTAACCTTGATGCTTTTTATTCTGATTTATCAGAAGCTTATAACACTTTTAAATTTGATGCTTCTCACATATGGAACGTTGATGAGTCTTGAATCCAAGCAGAAAAAGAAACAGGAGTTAGGGTCATAGGATGGAAAGGAGCTAGACAGATTTCAGAGAGAACCATGAAGAATCGTGAATGGCTCACGGTATGCTGCTGCGTTTCTGCTGCAGGTGTGAAGCTACCATCTCTTTATGTGCTTAAAGGTAAGAGAGCTAGAGATGATTATATTGATGGATGTGAACCAGATGCTGCAATGGCGATGCAGCAAAAAGCATGGATGACATATGGATGGCATCCATTTAGCTGTTGACACATTAACCTATGCTTCATCTATTGGCCTTGAAATTTTAAGATTGCCACTTCACACTAGTCATAGGTTACAACCCCTTGATGTTTCATGTTTTAGATCTTTCAAGGAAGCTTTTAGAAATGCTAGGCGCAGGTGTTGTATGTATCATGATCATGTCGAGCTGCATAAGGCGGATCTGACTGCCCTTGTAAGTGAGGCCCTTGAGTTATCATTAACTCCTGCTAACATAATCTCTGGATTAAAAAAAACAGGAATTTGGCCTTTGAATCCCTCAATGGTAGTGCCTGAGCTTGCTAGAAGATATTTTGTCTTCCAAGATAATGAAAATGATACTCCATTGGATCACTTAGTAGACGTTGTTTCTGAGGCAGCAGCAGAAGTGCAAGGGACTGAACCAAGAATTAGATCTAGAAGAACATTTATTCCAAAAGATATTAAGGGAACTTTGCTGGTTACTAAAGCAGACATCATTGCTAAGTTGCAGCAAGAGGAAATTGAGAAACAAGAAAAGAAAAAAGCTAGAGAGGAAGCAACCGAGAGAAAGAAAGCTCAAATGGAAGAGAAGAAGAAACTCAAAGAGCAAAAGCAAAAGGATAAAGAGGAAAGGCAGAAACAGAGAGAGGTGGCAAAGGAGAAAAAGAGGAAGGAAAAAGAGGCGCAAAAGGGCAAAGAAGGAAGAAAAAGGGATATGAGAAGGTAAATTATGTAATTTTGTTTTGCTTTTCTATTTTTTAAGCTATTTCAATTCTTGAGTCTGTCACTTTCACTTTCAATCTATTTTAGGCCTTAATTCTTAAACTTTCTATGCACTTTTTGCAGGTTGCTGAGGAAGAAGACATAGCTTCTTTGGAAGAAAATGAACCACTAGAAATTGTGGAAGTACTTGATGACAACCAAGCTAATGTTCTAATTCATAATGAAGATGCAAACATATTAGTTGAAATTCCTATTTGTAATGCGGATGATACTTTTGCAGATACAATGGAAGAGTTTCAGGAGGATCAGCCAGACTTTGGACCTCAAATCAACAATCAAGCAAATGCCAATGTGTTGGAAGAAACACATGAATTTTCAGAAATGTCTGATAGGCCAGCCAAGAGGTTGAGGTCTATAAATTCGTTGTATTCTCAAGATTACGTTATGAACTGAATTGCTTTTGCTGTTGGGATTGAGATCTTGCAATGTCTTTAGTTTTGGAATTAGCATGTTACCAAGTTAGCCCAGTTATTATCTTTATTTTATGCTTTCAGATCTGCTTTGGAGTCTTCTTCAATAACATCTGGAACCTGAGTTCATTAAATTCAAATTTTCCTTTTGTTTGACATTTTTAAGTTCTTTCTAATTCTTGGTCTCTGTGATGCAGGTCTGAATGTTGGAACTTGGTGTTGTTTAACATCAATTGGGGTTCAATTCCTCTTATTCAACTTTGGTTTATTAGATTTTTAGATATCTTATTGTTTTCATAAAAGGGAAAATAATGAACTGTTTTAGGTGGAGCTATGAACTAATGGGTGAATCTGTGCACCAAATAAGGTTGCAGACTGAACCAAATCTGCACCAACAAAGGTTAGAATCTAGAATCTGCACAAAACTTGGGCATCAAATCTGAACCATCTTTTTCTGAAAAAACCCAAATTCCAAGGGCTCACTGCATTACCTCCTATTGGCAGAATTGTCAAATCTTGGGAGTGATGGATAGAATTTCTTTCAGGCTTTCCAATGCATCTTTAAACATGGAATTTGGAGTGCTAAATGAGAAGCTATGGCCTTGCTAATGCTTAAATGGACCAACACTGGCACCTCTACTCTATCTACTTTCATACAGTGCTATAGCATGGAGGTTGCTCAAGGCTTTATCCATCTCCCTTTTGGGAATCTTGTGGGTCTTGTCCTTTGAAATGTGACAAGTTAGATATGACGATACCACACACTCCACTCATTCCCTCCTTTGAGGATCAGCAGAATTTGCCCTCCACTTCTCCCAGCAGTCCGAGTACTGCTCCTTCAAGTTGCCCCTCTTATGTCTTCCAATAGGTTCCCAATATTGAACCTGGAATTCAAGACGCAACTCCTCCCCATCAGGCATAGTGGTGGTAGCATCAAAAAGTGCTGCCCCTCTTACTAGCACAAAGTATCCTTCCTTGATGTCCTCGAAAGGATCCCACTCAGGAAGGTCAAATCACTTTGGCCTTGAGGCCTTGCTTCCCACAAACATTTGAAGCCATTATTGGGACCCAAGCCAACTTTCTTTGATGTGCTTGCTCCATGAGAACCCTCCCACCTAGACTCTGGCAAGAAACCATCTCTCAACCCCCCACATGGTTGTTCTGTTTCTAAGCATGTCACAACTTTCTCCCAGTAATTTATTAGGGAGTCCATGTGATTTTTCTTCAGGGATGAGGTGTGCTTTTCCTTTCGAACATCCCCCAAGTATATTATGTATTGTATTGTATTGTATTGCATTGTATTGTATTGTATTGTATTGCATTGCATTGCATTGCATTTAACGTCATTTTGACCCGAAGTCCTATGATTAAGGTACAAGGTGTGAGCTCAGCTTCAAACACCCGATATGCCACTTTTATACATTTTTAGGGCGACTATATTAGTCACAAGGGTCAGTGAGAGTGATGAAAAAAATCCAAATTTAATCTGGTAAAAAATCACTCCCCCCCCCCTCCCCGTCCCCCCTTCCTCCGTATACCCGTATTGCTATTTCAAGGGGCTGCTGATGTGATGTCCCCTTTGATGGTATCCTGCAATCTTTGTTGCATTTTATACCTATTCTCGTGTTCCTCTAGAATCTGCTTCAAGGCTTTGGCTGTGTTATCTGCTGTGGCTACCTCTTTTGTTGCCTCCCCCACTGAAATCCTCCAATTTACGCTTTCCCATTTCATTATCGTTTTACATGCCGGACATCTATTCCATACATGTCTTCATCTTCGACCTGTTTCAGATCACAAAGCTGGCGTAACCTATCCTCTCTTTTCACTATCGGGCGTTGCCATCTTCCCCACTCAATCTGTAATTTATGATTACCCATTATGAATTTGCACAGTGTTACTCTAGTTGCCTTTGCCAATACTCCTCTACGGGTTCATCATTTCTAAGCACACTCCCAGCTTTACATCTGGTTGCTTTTCTATTCATGCCTTAAGTAACCTTTTTTGCATGTTTCCCTTTTCACCATTTAGCAACTTATCTTCCACTTCCCTCCAGAGAGCACATCACAGAAGGTAGAACTTCACAAGAAGCGCATATGCTCCATATACAGATTTCCATTCTACTTCCGAGATTTCTATCCTGATCTGTTCATAGGCTGGGCATCCGTTCCATACGTGCCCTTTGTCTTCTATTTCTCCAAAATCACATAATTTGCAGGTCATGTGTTCCCTTTCTTAAAACTAACAATACTTTTCAAAACTGACATTTTTCAGAAGCTAACAAGCCTGCCCCAGTTTTTCCGCCCCTTCTATCTTTCCGTTCTCCTCCATTTGTACAATCTTTTTCTAGCCTTGACAATTGTGTGTATCTTTGAGTTTTTAAGACTAGAGAACTAAAAATTGGTAACTTGTAACTGACATCTCTCATCTAACCTTTGATTCCAAGTCCTACTTCTTGTCTTGTAACCCAAATATTTATATTCATTTTGCCTTTTCCGCGGAGAATCCTTTTTTTATTCAAATGTGACAAGCTTGCCCCATTTTTTTTTTGCCCTTTCTATCTTTTCATTCTCCCTCATAGTATCATCTTTGTGTGACCTTGAACAAATATGCATTCGTTTGCAACTTTTTACATCATTCTGCCCATTGCTACCCCACCCCTGCGTGACGTTAAAACTACTATCTATCTCTTTATCCCTGAACTTACCAAGGATTGCTCCATTCAATTTCTCCCTCTAAGCATCAGTCCTTTTTCCAATTCCCGTCATTGTGCATTTCGGTCATATGTATTCCACAGTCCATATTTTTTCTTGTAAACACATACTGTAGCAGCGGTGGGAGTACAACACAGTCTTGCTATCCTAGTATATGTCATCAGGTACACACTATAACAGAAACATTTCGTCAAGTGTGGGGCTGACGGGGCATTGCTACTCTAGCCAACATATCATCAGCGGCGATATAAATCGCACAGTCCTGATTTGTTAGTGATATAGAAATACACCGTAGCAGCGATGGGAGTACCACACAGCTCTGCTTTCATTAGTTATTATTGTTAGTTTATACACTGGTGGAAAAACCACTCTGTTGTGTGGGTTGTTGATGGGGCATAGCCACTCTAACAACGATTAATCAACGGCGGTATAAATCGCACAGTCCTATTTGTCTGTAGTGTAGAGATACACTATGGCAGCGATGGAAGTACCACACAGTCCTGCCAAATGTTACATAGTGTGGAAATCTGATGGGGCATAGCCACTCTGGCAGCTTGTAATAAAGCATTGTTGATCCATTGTTTTATAAAAGAAGAGACAATTCTTAAATCCATTACTACCTACTTTGACCTTTATTACTTACTAACCTGATAGAGTCCCCCCTAGAATTTTCATTATCCTGTCTGCATCCTCTTTGCATTTGGTGGTACTTCTGCATTTCTCTAATAGCTCCATTCGTGATCTCTCCATGCGTGAAAGTCTAGCAAAAAAATTCATTGATTTCACCTTCATATGTTAGAAAGGACATAGAATTTGGATATCACTAATAGTATTCGAAATAACTTTCCATTTGTGTCAATCTCATCTAAAATAAAGCTCTGATTGAATAGTTATAGGAAGAAATATAGTATCAAGCGATTGAAAAGCAATAAAACACATATTTTTCTGTACATTAGATGCTTTCATACCCAAATCTTGGCCAAATATAGGCAAATTAGATATCTTTGAAAGATCTCTGTGAAGGCTTTCCGTTGGCACAAATTTCACCTAAAACAGAGCTTTGGTTGAATAGTTATGAGTAAAATTGTAATATCGAGTCACTGAAAAGTACAAAACTAACTCCAACTGTAAATTTGCAGTTTTCACCCTCATATCTTGGTCAACCATATGAAAACTAGATATCTTTCGACAGATCTATAAGAGCTTTCCATTTACACAAATTTCACCTAAAACTGAACTCCGGATGGAGAGTTATGAGTAAAAATGTATGCGTTATTGGAAAGCAATAAACCCTAAATCCGACTGTACATTTGTTGTTTTCATACCCAAATCTGGGCCAATAGACAAATTAGATATCTTTGAAAATCCCATTGTGAGAGCTTTCCATACAAGCAAAGTTCACCTAAAATAGAGCTTTGATTGAATAGTTATGAGAAAAAATATAATATCAAGACATTGAAAAGCAAAAGGAAAACTCTAAAGCCGGCTGAAAATATGCCGTTTTCACCATCAAATCTTATCCAATCGTAGATAAACTATATCCCTGGAAATATCTTTGAAAGAGCTTTTCAAGGTACAAATTTCACCTGAAACTGAGCTATGGATCAAAAGTTATGATGGAAAGAATAGTATTGACCTAATAATGCAACGCCTCCTCTCTAGCGCCTTCTTGTACACTTTCTCTCTAGCGCCTTCTTGTGAATCCTGGATGCCCTTCACTAGTTGGCTAGAGTCTTTAACATTCTTGAAAGGAGGAAGTGGGTTTGGCTCCCCCTACGAATGAGAGACTTCACCCGTAGGCCCCCTTTGCCACATTTCAATTCCTTGCACAAACATCCACAACTTATAGTCTATCCTCCACTTATATTGCATGATTGGTATTCCATCCCTCATCCAAAACTTAAATTGAAGTGGCTTTGTGTGCCCTGTCAATTGATCCTTACCATCCAGTATCCCTCGACAAATGATTTTCGATTCGCAACCTTATCGATCAAGAAGGCCATTGGGTTAGGGTCAACGTAGCTCTCAAACACATCCATTAGTTCAAGGAGACTTATCACATTCTCTCTCTTAAGCTTGGTAGAGAAAGTCGCAAAGAATGCATCTATATCATCATGTGTATGCCCAACCATCATGAACTCCACCTTCACAATCTTGAATACTCCTACCGTCGTCAAGTATGACATTGCCCCAAACATCCATCTATTCTTGTTTTCTTTCTAACAATTATCCAACTGAATACATAGCTTCTCTGCCAGTTGTTTTTCATGTATGGGGAACTTATCCCAAGTCCCTTTTTTTTTTATGTGTATCAATCTTGTTAATTTGGAATTTTCAGGTTTGGCTGAAAAGATTTTTGGAATTTATTTTTAATTAATTTCGTATGATTTTGGGGCTTCTGATAGCCGGAAAAACTTATGGATTTCCAAAAATCATAGAAGCTTGCGCTATGATTTCTTCTTCCTGATTTCCACTATAAGGGCATGCCATGCCACAACGGAACCTGCATGCATCGCGGTGAGATGGATGACTGCTCTTCTAAAATTACAATAAGCCAGTATGCATCTCTTACGCTCCGAGCATGCATCTTCTGAAGCTGTAGCTAGGCTGGGTAAGGTCTCTTTTTAGTTGAGATATAGGAGCTTTTGAACCGTGGCTGGCTTTTGTTTGAGTGCAGGTGTACAGATAGTGATCAGGTCATTAGACTCTGGATTTTGAATGTTTGGTCGATCTGCTTTCAGTATGCAATTCCGGTACCAAGACGCATGCTATGATTGCGTAAGATCAATTTGCCTTTTCTCCCATCGTACCTTTTAATATTCAATTTATGATTTTATTTTGTGAGATATTTTTATTTTCAGAGAGTCCAGCAAGTTGTCGGAATGGATATTTTGCATCCACGGGTGATACCGGCATGTACTGAGTTTGTGGAGTTTAAGGAGAATCACTTCCAGAGATCTAGAGGTGAGGATGAACCGTTGGCACATGCATTAAGCATGGTAAGAAATGTAATTTCTTTTGGAGTAAAACCTTGCAGAAACAACTGCAATGTCTCTATATTATTCCCTTGCTGAGTATATGCTGAAATCAAAGCATCCTGCTGAAGCATTTGCTGAAAAAAGCCTGAGAGTCATCGTGGGATGTCCCTATCGTGCATAAGCCAAAATCATCACCGTCCAAGAGACCAAGTTGCATCTTGACATTTGATTAAACAAATAGAGCGCCTCAGGGAGATGCCCACATTGTGCATAACCTGCAATTAAAGATGTTCAGGTGACCACATCTCTCTCTGGCATCTGTTGAAACAGTTTGATTGCCTCTCTAAACAGAGCCTGCTGGAAGTAATCAGCACTAATAACATTCATTTGTATGAGTCACCACTTGAAATACATGAACCGCACTATCAGGCTGCCCATGATGGACATAACCAGTAATCATAGCATTCTAAGCAACCACAATCTGCTAAGGCATTCTTTGACATAGATAATAAGCATCACTCAACTGTCCGTGTTGAGCATGTATGAGCATGTAGTGCAATTATAAGAGTCCAAGTAGATGCATCGCAGGTCGCCATCTTCTGAAAAACATTCCTGGCATATTGAACCGTTGGCACATGCATTAAGCATGCTAAGAAATGTAATTTCTTTTGGAGTAAAATCTTCTGATTGCATTTGCAGAAACAACTGCAATGTCTTTATACTATTCCCTTGCTGAGTATGAGCTAAAACCAAAGCATCCTGCTGAGGCATTTGCTGAAAAAATCCTGAGAGCCATCCTGGGATGTCCCTGTCGTGCATAAGCCGAAACCATCACTGTCCAAGAGACCAAGTTGCATCTTGGCATTTGATTAAACAAATAGAGCGCCTCAGGGAGATGCCCATGTTGTGCATAACCTGAAATTAAAGAAGTTCAGTTGACCACATCTCTCTCTGGCATCTGTTGAAACAGTTTGGTTGCCTCTCTAAACAGACCTTGCTGGAAGTAATCAGCAATAATAACATTCATTTGTATGAGTCATCACTTGAAATACATGAATCGCACTATCAGGCTGTCCATGATGGGCATAACCAGTAATCATAGCATTCTAAGCAACCGCAATCTGCTAAGGCATTCTTTGAAGTAGATAATAGGCATCACTCAGCTATCTGTGTTGAGCATGTAGTGCAATTATGAGAGTCCAAGTAGATGTATCACAGGTCGCCATCTTCTGAAAAACATCCCTGGGATATTGAACAAACTCCTTACCTTGAACAAACTCCTTACCGCTTGATATTGCTAACAGTTGGTTCCTGAAAATTAACGTTGTTAAATTGTTAGGAGTTGCTAGCTTTTTGGATCGTAGATGGATTGCTGCCCGTAAGCGCCTTTTGCATATTAATCAACTTTCAACTGACTATCAAAGACCTCATACCCAAGAACAGGCTGCAGTTAATAAGTGGTGTTGTAAAAGTCAGTCAGCCTCATATGTTCTGGACATGTGTTCTGGACACGTGCTAGCAGACGTCTATGCAAGGCCATGCATCAAGACACTTACGACAATAAGATGTGTAATGGGCCAGCTTATTTCCTGCAAGGGAATGGAGACATATGTTCTGACATGTGTTAGTAGACGTCTATGCAAGGCCATGAATCAAGACACTTATGACAATAAGATGTCTAATGAGCCAGCTTATTTCTTGCAAGGGAATGGGGACATCTCCATTTGAAACACAATTACTGACAACAGTGGCATGAAGAGTTGTTATATCCATTTTAGAAGTATATATGCAAATTGAAAATAGGATGGAAATCTAGAGCACAACCAATTAGATTAGTTTGAAAATAATTTGCATGGCTATGTCCGCTGCCACCACTTTTTGCTGGTGCACACGATTGAAATGTTTAGTTTGTCAAGGGTACAAAAGTTGGATTGAAACAAATAAGTGGATTGCAGCTACACACCGTATCTGATTTTCTTATGTGAATGTGTCATACATCTCTCTTCAATCCCATGTCATCTTCTCTACGGACAGAGCCAGATGTAGCTGTTAACATTTAACTGCTAACCATATCAACATTTATTTACACTTTTCAGGTCTAAATTCATAGCAAAGCACTTACTTTCCCCCTCCCTCCCGCAAAGCTTAGCAGGGCGTTAGATCTAAAGCCCAATGAAGAAGTCTCGTGCAAACCTGGAAGGGAGGATTGGTTGGGTCGTGAAGTTCAAAAGCCAATTTACTTTCTGTTTTTTTTTTTCTTCGTATGTTTCTAAGTCAAATCTAGCAACAAATTTCTAAATGAATCATTATTTATGCTTAAATCTTCATCATTCTCGTGGTAAGACCTGTAGAATAAACATGGCATTCACAGAGATGGAGATTGTATGAGTGCTATTTCTTTTTATTGCAGAAATATTGTTATGTTGCTGATATATTGTCGTGTTGGATGTTCCTGTCGACTTGCTGAGGTTAGTCCCTTATGACACTCAATCTTCTGTTACATAGTTCATGCAGTTCTTTTAATGCATGTTCCCAATGCATGTTGTTTCAGTTACATAAAACAGACAGCAGACCCTACGGCGTCTGGCCTCACTACCTAAGACATGGCTATGAAAGTATGACATGGAAGAAACAAGTATTGAACACGTTTTAAACACAATGAGGTATATGACATACAAAATTTTAGCAAAATTTATTCAAAATCCCATAATAATCTATGCAGCATTTTTGTTTTACCGTCCACTTACAGATATGACATTATGTGTGCAATGTGATGGTATTATGTAAAACATAATCATCTGTATCAATGATCCAAATGCACTGGCTATCTCAATAAGTCGTTAACAAGGTAAAAGTGTATATGCTTGCAATGAATTGTCTGATTATGCAGTAGAGATGTTTGAAGGAACATAACACATGCTTTAGGATGTGCAATGCAATGGTCATAAGGTAAGTGCGATGGTCATAACCTATGTGCAGATTGAGAATGATATTGATTGATGAAGAACATGAATGAATCAATGTCATTAGTGTTCGTAATTCCCAAGTGTTGCAGGCAATACAGTTCCAATGCCGTTCCAATGCCTGTATGTTATTATAGGCATGCACCTATATTGAGCATTAAATGTAAGTAGCCTTGATGTTTTCTTAATGGAGGAGGAATTGTGGACGAAATGAAGTAATATGCATTTGCAACATTAAGCAAAAGTAATGTTGTATAACTGGTATAAATAACAAGAAGGTCTTGGTGAACTCTAAAGCTCTCTAAAACTTTGTGAGGGGCATATACTTTGCCCAATTCGTTTTGTATTTGGGGAGGGTATTTTGGCAATGGTGGGGACTATGATTTCGGTATCGTATTGTATGGAAAATGGTATAATTTGCCATGTGAGAGGAGCTTGGATGGTTATTGCTATTTTGGGTGCTTGGCAGCTCCCTTTTTTCATGGATGTTTTCCCGAAGGCTCAATTGCAGATAAGGAAGGCCAACCAAATTTGGAAAGAAAGTGTTTCTAATTTGTGCTCTTTACAATGGTATGCTTTTGGAACCCACGAGACAGGTTGCGGAGGCTGTGAACATGTCGCATATGTCGGTTGGAAGAGGACCTCAGTTTTCTCATAACGGCATTCATTCCGACAGCCTGGTTCAGCGCAGCAGTCCCGTTCAGCGCAGGCTTCATGCCCTGCTAATCGGTTCCTTAGCATCAAATCCGAGTCCTTCAGTTACCCATGAGCAGTGAGCGCGATTAGCAACGGTGCTTCATTTGATCATCGGGGAGACCAATTTACAATTTCACATGCATGTTGCAGGGGCATCTACGGGCCAATAGAATGCAAGCATCGTGGGATTTGCAAGCTATGGCATAAGGCAGGATTGGATGCGGCGAATTCATGGGAACCAGTCGAAGCCAAATCCAGAAATCCCGTTCGCAGAGATAGAGGTCTGCAGCAGACGAATTTCCCTCACAGTTCCTTGCCACTGGCCTATGTAGCGTAGTTGGCAGGCTTTCAGCCTTTCCCCCTGTTCAGCCTTCCCCCCGGTTGAAGAATTAGCAAGCAGAAAGCTATGGCAGGATTCCTAATTGCTTCAAGTGGTTTTTTTTATCTTTCTTCTTTTTTATTGCTTCAACCATACGTTCGTTCCACACCATTGACAGTGGCATGTGTTTTTTCGCTCAAAATTCTAATGGCCATTGGTCTGGCACAATACTAGGAATATTCGCCAGATCAACGGTGGGGAGTAAAACCTGAACGTGATGCCATAATACTTGAATAAAACGAAAGTGGAAGAATATGAATTTGCAACATTATCTAAGTTATTCTTTCTTATTCATTGTAAATACGTACGAATCGTTGCCTACAAGTGATGGAATATATAATAAGTCTTGCAATTATCACTACAACCGCATAGCCCACATAGGTTAAAATTCCCAATTAATTGTAAACTTATTTCTAAAAGGGAACCTTAGCGGCTCCAATCATACAACTTAAGGTGCATTCCTAAACTAACCAAAGGCTTATCCCAAGGGGGGACTTTAGCAGATTCGATCATGCAATCTTGAGGTGCATTGCATTTTAACTCTCATGCCTTTTAATAATTTTCTTCAATTTTCCCATTTCTCTCTTGGCCCTATTTCAATTTGGCAATGCGTTCTACCTATGCTACTTCATGCTTGCCTACAATAGAATTCTACTTAAGTCTAGCAACGACAAGCTCTGTTATTAGTCAAAGTTATGCTTCTAATTGCCATTCCCTAATAGATGTAAGAAATGATGTAAATAAGCTCATTTCATTTTGTTATTACAAGGATTTGGGTGCATATGCAAGCAGAAACACTGCCACCCAGTATGTACAACGTTGTAATACTTTAGAGTGTTCTTGGCCAAAGATCTCAGATTGTCTATAAATCAATCATATGATTATATAAAGGATGGCAATCCGTTCCAACTTAATAACCTACATAAGAACTACTTCGCATGCCGAACAAGCTGCAATTGTGTTCACTACAACTGAACAACCTACAGAAGAACCCTTGAATACAAACATGTATCACACAAATGTAACCTTTCAATAGTTGTAATTGTTTGGCAACACTTCAAGAATTGGAAAGGACATATGTTTCATCTCCTTGAATAATATAACATGGCAACGATTCAACACTTCATGAATCGTAAAGAACACCATTTTATCATCGTACTTGATCTAGGAGTAACCATAGGCCCATGTATGCACGAGACCATACAAACAAGGGAGCGTTATCCTCACATATCCAGTACAACAACAATACACACATAAACACCTATCAACCATGTACATGTGCCACATATCCAACCTAATAATATATCAACCATGCACATACATATGCATATAGAATGAACATCCACCCTGGACAATAACTTAAAGGGAGCATAATTGACAACCCTATATATGTTCCTAAATCCTACATCTTCTTCAGCTAATTCTAAATATTATTGTATTTACGCCCGGCAACGCCGGGCACCATAACTAGTATATATAGAAAGTTGAAAAGTTATGTACAACAGATACCCTTTAAGAGTAAGCAGAACAATAAGGATGTTCAAGGGGGTCAAAACACATGTACTATAGAGAGCATCTCCTCGTCTTCTCCACCTCCAGGGTACTATAAGATAAAAGCACCTTTCTTCTCCCAGGAGTGGGTACTACAGAGAGAGGCAGCTCCATTCCAATGTTAGATCCCCTTAGCAATTCTTAAACCTGGATAGTTAAGGAATCTGAACCACTGAACGTGGCCACTTCATCAATAGAGTTGTCATTATCCACCCAATGGCATTTAAAGAAAGAATAGAACCCCACCAGGGTCCCTAATCTATCAAGCCCCTTATTGTACTGCTTGCCTTTGTTTCTATGATGTGACAAAGCCATCAGAGCAACTTCCAGATTGAAGGAGTTTTTTAGCTTCATGATAGAGACGTCTTGACCACCCAGAGCTACACCACATCGATGTACCCAGAGTGCCAGATTTACCAAGGAGGCTTCTATGCAGCATTTGTCTGAAACCAATACCACCTCTGGCCATACCAATTGGTGCATCATAAGCCCAATAATAGGACAAACCCACTGCCAGAACTCCGCTACACATGGGCAGAGGAAGAGATGCTCAGTAGATTCTGTGGCTAGACAGCCAAGTGGACATTTATCATCCACCACGATATCTTTGTTAAACAAAGTCCCCCTTGCAGAGCTATCCATCTAAAGAACTGGATCTTCCTGGAACAGATAGATTTCCACGAGTTCGCTAAAACATTTTTAGCGACTAAATTACTCACCCCTAGCCTTTCCTCAGCTTTTAGGGGACTGTCCTGGCACAAAGCACTATAAATCTTTGCCACACTATAATGTGTTTGCCCATCAAGTAGCCATTTCGTGCAAGGCCCCGTGGTACCAAATATATTGGTAGCATTCCATAAAATTTCCTTCAATACTTTACGGTCTCCTTCTCCAGGAGCCTGAATTCTGTCCTTGAACGTAGTCCAGCAGATCCACCTTCCATTAACCCAAAGGTGTTGCAGCATTGTTATTCCAGAACTCTTCCATTTGATGAAAATACGAGGGTGTGAGAGAGCCAAAAAAAGACCATTTCTCTCCTAAACCTTAATGTTCCAAAATAAGCTAAATCCACCTGCATTCTTAGGAGGGTCCATGGGAGTGAATAGATGGAGCACATGTCCCCACGCCTGGAGGATCTTTCTCATCCCTGAGGACGTACCAGGGGCCACCTTAAAGCCATAGTATAGGGCACCCAGCTCATCTCTAGGGAGAGAAGGTTTGTGTAGGAGTTTGCCTTGCTTCAAACAGTAAGATACAAATTTTAAAGCAGGAGATGACTCAGAGGACTCACCTTGTAATGTGCGCCAAAGAAATTTGGCTGCCAAGGCCTGTGCTTGTAAGAAAGGATCCTTGCATCCCAGCCCTCCGTCTTTTTTATCATGACAAAGCTCATCCCAAGTCCTTCTTGTTTCGTTCGACACTTTAGATGTGAACTCCTTTATCCGCCTTTGGTAAGTAAGCAGTTGATCATCTATCAACGCATCAAAAATGGGGGTTGAAAAAGAATACCTTCTCTCTTCTATAGATCCTCTCTCTAGTGTTCTCAAGCACTTGAAAATAGAATTCACATGGAAATTCGGATCATCCCTCCAAAGATCAAGCACAAAATGACCATAGGTGCCAGTGCCATGCCCATGTGTCAAGATACCCGCCAAGCTTACTTTTATCTGAAAAGCGTTTTGACAACGCTTGGGCAAAGGATCTAGCTTTGGCAAGAAAGTCTTGTGTTGGTCAATCTTATCATGGATTATACAGAAATATCTATCAGAGTGCATTTGGGAAAATGTTCTCCACTGCCAATATAGTTGTCTACATGGTATTTGGTCTGATTGGTGATCTGCAAATTGCGCCCTGATTGCCATCCTTTCTTTTTCTATTGCAGTTGATGCAAGTGTATCCTTTAGTTGAATGCAGGTGTTACACTTTGAGAATGGCATTTGTTGCAAGGCACATATGTCTGAAAAGTGAGTTTTCCATAACCTGTTGAAAGATGATAGAGAAAGAGGCCGACCTCCAGTAGTTCCTAGAATGGAGTTGACCTCTTTTAGGCTCCTTCTGGATGTAATGTTGTGGCAACACTCTTTTACCACTCGTACACTGTGCTCGTTCACCCTGAACTTATGAGGCATAGATTGGGACATGTATCTCACAAAGCTTTTGAAGACTGCAATGACCCTCAAAGTGTTTGCTCTAGGTTTCAAAGTCAGTGCATTGCCATGCTGGAACAGTCTACGCCCTCTTCTGACCTGCTCCCAGTACCTATAAAATGATGTCTTGCTCACACCAAGAATCCATCTTAATGCTCTGATACATATTCTCTGACCCCTCAACTGATAAAGTAATATTCCTGTGGCTTCATCATAGCAGGAATTTCTATACAAGGAGTAGATGAAATTAATCATGTCTTTCTGAAGCTTCAAATGTATTGGAACCTTACTTCAACAAGGTCATCCACACTATACTGAGCTGTGCAATCTAGATTGCAACACTCCTGTCCCCTGACTGCTTCTAAGTTTTCTTTGGTTGCTGCCATACTTTCCATCCTTTATAAGCATCTCTCACTTCTAGCCCTTTTAGGCTCCTTTGGCTGCCTTTTATGAAACACGTGGTTCCTCTTCCTTGTAATCAAAGGATGCTCATCCATCTTCACATGGCCTGGGTTGGGCCTCGTGGTATCTTCTTGAGATGGGGCTTCTAGGTTCTGACCATTCTTGTGTCTAATATGTCTAATTGGCCATCTTAGCTGAGATTGGGACTCGAGCAACCCAGAGCACATAATGCAGTCACTGGAGGTCCCCTGAGACATGATTATATGGGGATTGTATCAACTTGGATGAGAAGCTTTTCAATGCCAACACCCAGATGGTCATCTCCAAGCCTTTGATCATTCACACTATCAGATGGATCCACATCAGTTATGATGCCCTCTGCGAAGGGCATCCCGATGCATGGGTGCAGCAATAAGCAATCCATCTTCCTCCATTGAAGCCTAGGGCATTGTTTCAAGATTGCCTTGCTTAACTCGATTTCGCTTTCAACCGCACCCTATATGAAAGTAGATTCCAAACATTAAATATTTAATCCATATGACCATAAACATCATTAACACCATAAAATAATCAACATTAACACCATATAACACCATAAAACCATATAACCATTATAAAATCATTAAATAACCATATCAAACCATTATAAAACCATTATATAGGCTAACCTTTATACAACGATCTAACCGTTATAACCATAAAACATTCTTCTGGCCACGTATCGAGGAATCATCATGTGTGCGGATGTGACGAGCCTGCCGAGTTGACCCTCCGGGCAACTCGGGATCTTGTCCGACTTACGACTAGATTTATATACAGGTGAATTTAGGTGAAGAATTAAATCTTCCTTTGCAAATTAAATCCACAGTTTAGGCTCAACAAACAACCCTGGTTCATGCATTCAACATATTCATAAGCTTAATACATTCCAAGTTCTAACTGAGCAAATCAATAGCTCAAATATTTACAATGTGTTATCAATATCCATGTACAACAACACTGAGCAAATCAACAGAAACTGCTAGCCCTAGAATTCAAGCACGATTCCCGGCCACATTGCCACCATCAACTTGGCCGCCACCTTGTGGGTTCACTGCACATGCACTCACTGGGGTTAGTCCTCGTGACTAAGTGGGGATCCCGTGGCTGCTACTGCATACATAGGAACACTCTGGCATCTTGGATAACATAAACATGAACAATTCCAAATCGACAAGAGACTATGGTGCAGTGCTAGACAATGACGACAAAAGAAATACCATAAGAGTCAAGAGCAAAGGACTCAAAGCCAAAGTACCAAAACAACATAACAAAGCTCCGGGACAATGGGAAGCTCAGCCAGCCTACAAGCAGGCCCTGTTAGCAGAGAAATGCCCGGCCAGCTCACATTCCGAGCCCCGTTGGCGGAGTTGGTGGGGTGAACCTCGTATGCGCATACCCTTCCCAGCCCACGTCTGGCGCTGGAGGACCTCTTACCATGGAGTCACAGGAGTTGACGTACAACCTCACCGGGAAGCTACGCCCGTGAGGAGGCCACGCCCGGTGTCACAGAGCATAGATACAAAGAGCACAGATGACATGAGAATGCCGGAGCTACCCAGGCCACCGAACCTGGAAGTCCGACCCCGGAGGTTCCAAGTACATACATAATATCAAGAACAACAGTGGAACAATTCAAAGACCATAACATGTGTGTTCATTAGAGAATTTACTATAAATGTGCCTAGATCATACTCTTAGCTCTTGTCGAGGTTGCCCATACAACCTAACCATGCCGATGTAGCTAAATCGATGATGAAAACCATAATGACTACTCAAACGTTGATGTAGCGTGCTCAAACCCTCCTATAAGGTCGATGCAGAACTCACTTCACCACATTATTTACCTAAGCTCCTTTAGATATGACTTCATGGTTTTAAAGTTTAAAGTTCCACTTCTTAGCTAAACAATTTACTAATGCACCCAATGTGGGGATTTCAAATCACGCACTTCTAACTTAGAAGTCTATAGGGCCTCATGATCATAACTTGCTTATACCACATGCCGAATGACTCCAGGCCTAGGCCCCTAGGCCCCATCTTCAAAGCCAGCCCATATACTTATCTTAGTTATCTCGTTATAATTAAAACATTAATTCGTTCTTAGGATGTTCTCAACACATTATTCTTCAAGCAATGCAAAGTTTATACATCTCGTCTTATCTTATAATCTCTTACAGTTGCATGGGCTTGCCCCGCTGATCATCTGCACTCAATCCACGCATAACTCAAGCATGTCTACTTCATGTTTCCCCTTGTATCCTCCTTTATCTTTGAATCCTTATTTAGCATGAATTAATTCCTTGACAAAAACAAATAAGACAGCAATTCAACAAACATTCCCTTTGTTACAGAATTTCGTGGACCCAAAAAGGGTCTGATATCAGACCTGTGCAGGGTGGCTTAGGGGAAACGGCCTGCCCGATTAGGCATGTCCAGGAGCTTCTGAGGGCAGATCGGCTCCCTCAAAACCCAACTCGGCATTCGGAATCCCCTGCTTGGCTCCCTCGGAGCAGTTCCGGCCTCTCCAGGGCCCAATTTCGGCAGCTCCAAGAAGCTTCTTCTTCCTCTGATTCACTGTATTTAGGGCAGATCGGCCCTTCTAAGGCACAAATCGGTCTCTTTCATGCAGTTCTAGTTTGATTTAGATATATGATCCACTGTTTGCCAGCAAAGTTTCAGTGGAGCAAAACCATTTATGTACACCTCTGAGGCTCTGATGCAGCAAATCAACACTCTTTCTCTGCTTGCTCTTCTGATATTCCTCTGGTTTAGGCTATCATCTGAGAACGAATCCAATCATCTTTCAAGCTTATCTTACAGGTGCCTAAAGCCCTGTAACTATTACCCAGCTGCTCTATGAAACGTCTCAACTAATTCTAGGATACCTGCATATTCAATCTCGCCTCACAGGCTTTACCAGAGCCTCGGCAATTCCAATCATAGCTAATCACAGAAGAAATCTATCATCCAAAAGCATGTACAAATTGATTCTTGGCAGCCTATGCAACCACAACTTGAATCCACAAAATCCAAAACCCCACCTGGAAAGGAAGAACAATTTGATGCCGTTTATGCAAGCTCTTGCCTCCAGATAGCCTCCTCCAGCTCCTCTGCAACTCCAAATTCCTTTCTGGAGCTCCTCTCTTGCAAAAGAAACCTCACGTACCACCAACAAAAGCCCTCTTCTACAATTTTTCTTTTTATAGTTTGCTTATGTGGATCTGCTTATGTGGATATATGTCATGCATATATCCCAACATATATCCCAATCTATTAGACATATGCTTTATGTGCAGTACCAATGCTGGAGTCTTAAGGCCTAGGATCGTTACAGCGGACATGGCATACAGTCAGCCCGCCAGCCATGTCATGCATTACATAGCCCGTATGCCCTCCACATTCATTACTTTGCTTTATCTCCTGGATCGAGGGGACAACAAAAAATAAATGCATTCTTCCCCCTCCTCAATTCTCTGTCCTCCTCAGTTCTTCGTCTTTCCCTGTTATTCCTTTGCTCCATTCTTGCAAGGCGATCGACCGACTAAGGCCAGAATCGAGGAAGGCTTATGAGGTGGCTTGGTCGATGGATCGCGAGCATCTAGCGCCGAGATTATCGCTCAAATCGAGTCCTCCCAAGGCCGTTACAACCTCAAAAGAAAGTGAAGGTTTTTTACTAAGTTTTTTGCATTATTTTTACTGTTACTGTCGTTATTTTCATGTGGTTTTCTGTATTCTTACTTCCTTGTTCTTTTTTCTAGTATTTAGAGGATCTGACAATCCCCTGGTACCATTTTCGGCACGACAAATCCCTATTCTTGATTTGCAAGTTCCTATTTAAAGTATGGTCCAGACATGGAACCGGCTCCTTCTTCGAGCAAATCTGACAAGTACGTTTACTACTTCTTAGGTTTACTATTTTTATTCAGGTCAAGTACAGGAATTATGTTTAGATGGACCATGGTCACAGTTTTATTTTTAACATACGATAAACATCTTAGAGAGGTGAGCTATGCAGTGACACCGGGAAAGAAAGACGAGTGTACCCCAAACTTACCAATGAAGGGTTTGGAGTATGTCTGGAATGTGCAAACAATAGTGAATCAGTTGCATGCTAAGGTAGGGCATACAGTTCCAATGCCGTTCCAATGCTAACGGGCAATAGAATAAAGCTCAAGATGATGGGGTTGAACAGTACAATAATACAATTCCAAGATGGGTAGCGAATAGCAGTCACCTGCTAGAAGCTCGAACATGTCTTGTATAGACACCGAAGACTAGATCTCCCACATGATCCATACCCGGATCAGGCAGAGGTGAATGCCATGGGTTACGTGGAGGTGTAAGTTAGAACATATAGGGCTCAAACATCAATACAAGCCCGGGTTATATCAAATGTAGGTATTTTAGGAAGGCTCACAAAATGCAAGGCGGGCACCCTGATGACTCCAGGTATACGAAGGCTCACTCGCTAACTTAGGCTATGACTATGGCTTAGATGAGGATGGCAAGTCATTTGTAATGCCACAACAGGAGCATGTCGTCATGATAGAAGAAACCTAATGACTAACATTTCTAGGGTGTACGACAATGTTGAATCACGTGTATAGGGGTTAAATATGGTCTAATTAATGTTTACGCCCACAACCGGCCCCATCAGAGAGCTTCACTGTGGGCGGTGTCTGGTTTTGAATGCCAGCAGTGGTTCTGTCTACTCCATGACTGCAACCTCTCGGAGATTGATGGTGAAGGGGCCTTTACTTGGTGCAATGGTCAAGTTGGTGGGGGTCGTGCAAGCTCTCGGTTGGACAAAGCTTACTGGAGTGCAGATGCAGTTGCGGCACTTCCGGGTCTTTTTCGGTTCTGTCTCAGAGACAACTCAGTTTCAGACCACCATCCACAATTCATTTCAGACGAGCCCCTGCAACAGCGGCGGTCTGAACGAACATGTTTTCGCTTAAACGTGAAGTTCTTAAAGGATGCCTTCAGCCGATGTCGAGGCATGACTGGCATAGTGGATGCAATTGCGACAGTCAAGGGTTTTGCCAAACAGTGGGGTCGTGAGTCTGCAGCAGCAGGTCGTGCTTTACTGGACACCTTGTATCAGGACCTGCTCCATTCTCGACAGGGACATCTTCCAGGTGCTCATGATCGTGATATTTTGGCACAGATCCAAGCATTGGAGGAGGAGCAAATTCAGCAGGCAAAGACGAAGGCAGGTCTGCAGTGGTTTCGTGATGGAGACCATTGTACGGGGCTTCTTTTTCCGTGTGGCTAAGAGGCATCGCATGACATTAACCATATCCTCATTGCTTTTGGCGAATGGTTCAGTGCATAACTCAAACAACATCTGCATAACCACTTTCAGATTTTTTTCGCTGAGAAACATCTTCCCTTTCAATCAGAAATGCAAGATGCTATTTTGTCTAGGATTTCGCCCATCATCTCTGATGAGCAGCGCGAGTCAATAGAGGCAGCTATGACAGCTGATGATTTAGGTTCGGCAGTCTTTGAACTGAAAAGAGGCAAATACCCAGGTTTGGATGGTTTGCCAACTGAGTTCTTCCAGGAGTATTGGGAATGGCTGCTTTCTGTGACTTTCGGCGGTCCACTGCTTTGGATAGAATTCTAAACACAGGTGCCATCTCACTCATCCCCAAGGTCAAGGATCCTCAGACTATTTCAGACTGGCGGCCCATCACTTTATTGTCATCTGTATATAAGATCTTCGCTAAGGCTTTTGCAGAGCGGGTAAAGGACATCTTGGCAGAGTCCATCTCAACAATCCAGTCAGGTTTTCTTTCAAAACGGTGCATTCTGAACAATGTTGCTGCTGCTTATGAGGGAATTTATTGGGCGCATAAGCGAAACCTTCCAGTTGTATACCTTAAGCTTGATTTTGCAAAGGCTTATGACAGTGTCAGCTGGGAATTCATGTGTCGATGTATGCTAAGACTGGGATTTGGGGAACAATTCACATCAGATATTATGAAGTTGCATATCTCTGCTCGGGCGACTGTCATGTTCCATGGTGAGCCGTCAGATGCCTTCTCACTCGATCGTTGTATTCGCCAGGGATGCCCCTTAGTACTATTGCTTTTCACAATTGTTGCAGAGGCTTTGTCGCAGTTATTCACTGTTGCAACCACAGAAGGTCTTCTCAATGGTCTTGCAATGGAGGACAGCACATAAGAGGTTTGCAATCAATATGCAGACGACACATTCCTCTTCCTAGTCAGTAATGCTGAGAATCTTGCTGTTTCCAAAATGCTCTTAGATACTTTTTCACTGGCATCCGGTGTCTTTGTGGGGTGGCAGAAGTGTACAGCTTTGTGGACATTGGATACTCCGGCTCCGGCCTATGTTCATGATTATCCATGGAAATTACTTGCACATGGACAGGCCATCAAATTGTTGGGGATTCTAGTTGGCATCCACGTTACTATGGGAGCTGCATGGGAGGAGATCATTAGGGGTTTGGAGAAGCACTTATTCTGGTGGTCCACCGCAAAGTTGTCTCTTGCGGGTTGCATTACGGTGGCCAAGTCAGTCCTTAGTAGCACCCATGTTTATATGGCATCCTTACTGCTAGCCCCACAGATCAAAGTGCGTGAGCTCATTGCAATAGTTCAGAACTTTATTTGGGCAGGTACTGAGGAAGGTGTTGTGGTTAAGGTGGCTTGGTCGAAGTGCACCCTTCCAAAGTGGGCAGGTGGTCTGGGTATGATGGACTGCTTACTGCAAAGCAAAGTGCTTATTTCAAAGTTTATTTGGAGACTCCTGAATGGTGAGGATGACTCTCCTGATTCACGCCTTCTTAGACAAGCTCTTGGTCACTGTATCCCTCTAGACAAGAAGGCTGTTAAACCTGTCCTACCTTTGGCTTTATTTCAAGCTCTGCAGCCTTTTCCAAGTGCTTCTCCATTTTTGCGTGGCCTGTTGACAGCATGGGAGGCAGTCAGACATCTTTTCTGGCCATGCCCCTCTATCCACACCCTATTGGAGACTCCATGGTGGTGGGCACCACTGCCTCCAGACCCGTCAGCACCTCCATTGGCAGCATCAGTTCATCCCCTTACACAAAGACGATGGGTTCTTGCAGGTGTTGTCTCCAAGCATGGTATGAAGCGGGTCGCCTACTGTTTTGGCCTGAATTTTAGGCAAAGTTCCTGCTCTCTTGTTGGGATGTATCTCTATGGGAGAAGGTCGCAGAAAATTTGCCTCTTATAGTGCAAGTTGGTGCTGCTGAAAGGGTGCCATGGGACTGTCATGAAAATATTCACAAAGGCAAGCACTTTGTCAGATCAGTATATCGCCTTCTTTTAGCACCACAACCCCTCCAGTTGCCAGATGGGTGGCACCTACAGGTTCCACAACCCACTTTGTGTCGTACATGGCGATGGCTTTGGGATAGGTTGCTCCACTCTAAAGTCTCTGTACTGTGGTGGCAGGTTATCCACAGGTGCTTGCGGGCTAATGCCTTCGGACATCGCTATGATCCTCGCATATCTGCAGTATGCTCGCTTTGTCTTTCAGACGTTGAGACTCTGGAGCATTGTCTCTTTGATTGTCCTGAGGTTCAACCAGCGTGGTCCTGGCTACAAGGTTTGTTTAACAGTACGTTGGACTGCCGAGGCATCCTCTTGGCGTCCTATTCCAACGGGTGACGTCCAGCTAAACAAAGGGCATTTCAACTTGGTTCCGACTGGCTCCTATGGTCGATATGGGAGCGTCGCAGACACGACATCTTTCAGGGCATTAATTCATCTGCACGCGGTGTTATTATGGTGGTCCAGAAAAAGATATTGACAGCCTACGAATATTCCTCCTTTGAATCAGAAATGATGGAACGCATTTGGATTCAGTATCTTCGAATTAATTCTTATCATTAGTCTCCTATTCTGGAGTAAGTACATTGTGCTCCAGAGTGCTCCTGTGGCATCTTTTTGTGCTTACACAGTTAGATGAGACATGTAAATTTTGTACTTTTTATCTGATTAATAAACTTTTTGGCTTTCGTCCTTAAAAAAAATAATAATGAAAAAGATTAGAAGTAATAAGCAATATGCGTCAAGGGATGGGGTACAAAAATCGACCCATAGAAAATAGATTAAAAAAGTAGATAAAGGACTACTATTCATTAGGTGTAGACCACGGGGTGGTCTCTACTAGTAGGCGAAGAGAGACATCTGTGTCGAAAGGTGGCAAGGGTTTTAAAAATCCGTCAAAGATTTAATATGTGGCGTAGGGGGAAAGAATTTCAATTTCGATGACAACATGGTGAACAATAAATTCACAAAAACCTATTAATAGAAGGGGCCTTTCTTGCTAGGTCCTTAAGTGGTACTATACTTTGGGATATTTACATAAAGCCTTGGAAGATGTAAGTTCATTTATGGAACTTACTGACGCTTAGACCTAAAGTAATGGTTCGAAACACTTTGCCCCAACCATATCTAGATACCCTAGAAGGAGATGACTATACAACAATGGTTGGATGCCATTAGACTGTTATGGTAGAACAAATCCAAAAGAGGATAAGCCATCATCAATTTGACAGGCGTGTGACAGAGACAATTAATCACTGCCATATAGGCAGTGAAGTTTGACACAAAATAATACTAAAGCTTGTACTCTAGATAAATTAATGTAAAGTATTGACATCGCTGTGGGGGTTTCAACACAAGCAATCACTATGTGTTACATATAGAATTAAAGAAATCCAAACACACGGCCTAGAGGGGTGCTGCATGGCAGTCCCTAGTCGATTGAGCCAAGAGAGGTCCGTTCTCTGGAAAGTGCGACAAGTTAAAACTTGGACACTGAAGAAAAATAACGTGAGATATGGTGGTCTCTATGAATTTTACTTAACCCCAGTGTATAAAGTCAAGTAAAATATAATTGATTATTCACGATCTCTTAAAGACCCTACGGTCTAGGAGACGAAATGTTTACATAGTAGACGCAATTCTTAAAAAAAACCTTATGATCTAGGCTACTTATTTAGTTGTGCATCACGAACAAGCAACATTTATGTGAGGAAATTTGCTAGCTTCCATGATGGCAACTGAAAAAAAGTATAAATATTCACACAATCTGTTTCTTGGATCTTGTGCCGCTCTCTTACAGATTTATAAGCTACACAACTAAGCAGAGCGTGATGCTCGTCCTCTACTTCCCCTGTCTGACACATCTGACATATGCGACTGGACCTTGGTAATTTATGCCACCTTCCACACTCGACTTGTAGGTGATGGGAGCTAACCCTCATCCGACAAATCTGGTGTCTAGATGACATAGACAGATGGTCTATCAAGTACTGTTGTGTTGTGTACATAACCATGGGATTTATTTCACGCCTGTAAAAGTCCATCTTGCCTTGTGGATTGGCCCATAATCTCTCGATCACTTTGGTCTTGACAAGGTCCCGAATAGCTTCTTCTTGTGATGGCATATCGTTCATACTAATGTTCCATCTTTGCAGCCATAATTCTCCATCTGCATACCAGCCACTTTCCTTGCTTTCTTCCATTGCCTTATATGGTAGCCTTTCATGTGGTAAGGCTTTAACTCTGGTTACATAAACAAGGTATTGATAGATTGCCTCTCCCTCCAATGGCAACATACCAACTTCAAGCATCATGGCATATGGTGTTTGAGTTTAACTCCTAGCTCATCCATTAGATAGCTTTTGACCGGCTTCTATATCTTTCCATTTTTTTCTTGCTAAACCCGGTCCCCATATCTGGCATCCATATAATATTACAGGCATAACTAAAGCTCGATATAAATGAAGCCGCATGGACCAATCCCATAGCTGAATTTTTCTACATTTAGCTTGCATTGCGTATAAAGCTTTCTTTCCACCAACAATCCTCTTATCTACAGCTGTATTCCATCTGTAATTTTCTGTTATCTCAATTCCCAAATATTTATAGCTATGAACATGTTCAATGGGCTTACCTTTAATCTGAAAAACATGTTTTTTCCTCGTGCCAAACACCATAATTTTTGTCTTGTCGAGATTGACTGCCATTCCTGCTTGATCGCAAAAGAATGATAACACCTCTATATGTTGTTGCAAGCCTTCCGCTGTTCGTGCAAGGAGCACTATGTCGTCTGCATATAAAAGAAGCATGATAAGGTATCCTGCAAGCATTACTCCATCATAGCAATTTCTGTTAAGCCATCCTTCTACTTCATCAAACGTTGGAGATGCAGGACAGCTCTGTTTAACACCAAGATTACTGATTATTTGCTTATCACATTTCTTATTCAATGGAGTGCTCAATTCAGCCAGCACTTGCTCATATAACCTTGCTACAGCAAGTTGCAGTCCCTTAGGAACATTAATAGCATCTAATCTATCCATAAGTTTATTTTTGGGTACAGTATCAAAAGCCCTTTTCAAGTCCACAAAGCATGCATACATTGCCCTATTTATTCCCTTAGACTTCTCAATAGCTACTCTTATTGTCGCTAGATGGTCTATAGTGGAGTAACCTGTACGAAAGCCGGCTTGCCCAATAGCTCTGATATCCCGATCCTCAGCCCATCTAGATAACTTATGTTCCACCACTGTCCCAAAAAGCTTTGCCATAAGACTGCTTATCATGATCGTGCGATAGTTGCTTGCTTTCGTTTTATCCCCACCTTTATGGATAGGAACGATACGACTTAACTGCCATTCCTTCGGAAATCCCAAAGCCATAACTGAGTTAAACAACTCAGTAATCTCATTCACTACTGCGTTTCCTGCCCATTTTATCATTTCCGCTCTAAGCCCAGCTATATCTGCAGCCTTACCATTTGCAAGCTTTCTAATGGCCTCTCCTATATCCTCTGATGTAAATATGGGCTCCAATGTCATATCTCCTATATTTATAGGCGGCTCATCTGCTTTATATAACAGCTCATGTGCATAGTTATATAGGTCAAAAGCATCTACATCACTTTTTGTTGTGTGTGGCGTATTCAACTGTTTCCAAAAGTCCTTTGGGCAATGTAAGAGCTTATTGTAAAGCTCAATTTGCCGCTTTTTCAAAAATATAGCCTTCTTCCTCTTCAGCAACTTGCGGTATTTTTTTAAGTGCATTTTCTTTTGCAGCCCACATAGTGTCTTAAACTTCCCTCTTGCTATCTGGCATTCTTCATCAAACCAAAGTTTATCTCTTCTTTTCTTTTCCTCTTGTGTAGAGAAAATATCTCGTGCAGTATCTAATATTATGTTTTTCAGATTCCAGCAGCGAAGATGCACATCATTAGGCGGATTCCAAGATTTAAGAGCTTCTGCCATAGCTTGCGCATATATATCACGCTTAGCATAGTCTAACAGCATATTCAATTTGATGTTTGAGCGGCGTTTCTGTTTCTGTCTATGAAAATATTGCCTTCCTATTTTTAGCTTAAATAGCAATGCACAATGCTCTGATTCTGGGCATTCTTCCACCATAAAATCGCTTATTAGCCTTGCTGCTGTGTGTACATCTGTCACTACATAGTCTACAACACTGTTTCCATAAAGCACATGAATCTAATATAGATTAAGTCATGGCAGGGCTGCGAGAAATTTACTATCGAGACATGTGCTAGGGAAAAAAAAAAAATATTTAAAGCTCGGGGGTAGGAATGTCGATAACTTGACATTATTACCATCGCCTTAAAAAAATTCAAAGGTGATGAATTAGAATCCAATTTAGAAGTTTCTATCTTAGTCAGAGGAGTTCGCTTCCATCGCTCAGCGTAAAAGTTCGTCGATATGGTTGCAAGAACCATTCCGCAGTGATAGTAAAAACCCTCAGGTTATGGTTGCACAAGTTCGGCGGATTTGTTGCCATCACAACATTGATTTAGGGAAGGGTGATTACTAAACAGAAGTCGTACTATAGAAAACAAACATAGTATTGGTTAAGTAAAACAAGAGACTATTATATTCACTAAAAGTGATGAAATATTGCCTACATGGCATATCCAGGTGGCACTGCATGCACACCTCATCGATCCAGCCCAAGAGCCACAATCGTGACTCTTGGTTAAGGGATGCGTCTGTGTCTATTCATGCCTCTTCGAGGCTTATATATCTGTGCTACGGTGAGGGCTATTCTCACCAATTTCAATCCATTTGTTCTATCTATCTCTGCTGTGTTCATAAATTCAACATGGTATCAGAGCCTTCGGGCTGATTTGCGGCAACGATCCAAGGCCTGGCAGCAAGGAATAAGATCTGAAATTTAGGGATTCAGTGGGAGCAACGTTTTCATTGGTGTTCTTCCTCAAAACCAAGCATCCTTTTAGGGAAAATCGAAATGGATTATGGGTAGATTAGCAAGCAACAAAATTCTGATTTAGGGAAGGAGTATGGCTGCTGCAAACTATCAGGTTGCTTCTCCAATTACAGTGGAGAAATTTGATGGAGATAGGTTTTATATTTGGAAGATAAGAGTCAAATCTTTATTGTTGGAGAGAGATTTGGTGAAGATTGTGGATGGTAGTGAAGCAAAACCGGCTGATCCTGATGCAGCAACTAAGTGGGAGATTCGAGATGCAAGATCAAGAGCTATTCTTCAACAATGTCTCAGCAATAATCTAGCCCCAACCATATTAGATTGCAAGACTTCAAAGGAGATCTGGGATTTTCTGGAAGGCATCTACGGAGACAAGGGCAAATCAACTATGGTGTTCTTGCGCAACAAGCTCATGGATTTGCGAATCACAGGTAGCAATGTTGTAACTTTTGTAAGTGAATATAATTCTTTGCAACAGCAATTAGCAGCCATAGGTTCGCCTATTGGTGATGACGAAGGAGTGGCAATCTTGGTACGAGAACTTCCAAGCATTTATGATACATTATCTTTTAATCTATTAATCATTAAGGATTTGAAACCTCAAGATGTCATCCAAGCTCTTCTCAAAGAGGATGCAAGGCAAAAGACAAAGGAGGAACCTGCAACAGCCTTTGTGGCACAATCAAAGGATAGAAGAGAAAGAACCTGTTACTATTGCAAGAAGCCTGGCCATGTGATTGCTGTTTGTCCAGAAAGGAAGAAGAAAGAAGAGGAAAATCATGCTGGCGTCAAGAACAGTAGCATATTGTTTTAAGCTGAGTGGGAGTTCTAAGTGCTTAGTGTTCTTAGTGCTTAGTGTGCTGATTTAGTATTGTTTTAATATTTCTGTGTAGAATTTTTAGTTTCAAGGTGTGCATTAGTGCAGTGGGAGTGATGAAATATTGCCTACATGGCATATCCAGGTGGCACTGCATGCACACCTCATCGATCCAGCCCAAGAGCCACAATCGTGACTCTTGGTTAAGGGATGCGTCTGTGTCTGTTCATGCCTCTTCGAGGCTTATATATCTGTGCTACGGTGAGGGCTATTCTCACAAATTTCAATCCATTTGTTCTATCTATCTCTGCTGTGTTCATAAATTCAACAAAAAGGAAGTCTACCATGTTGGTAAACGGTTTGGCTTGGTGGTGGGAGGCGAAAGGTTCAAGTCTCCATGATATATTTTCGTTAAGGGTTGTTGTCCAGGGAAAACAAAGTACTAGATATGTATAAGATACATGCGATATATCACGTTTAAGGGAGCTTGGCATAGCGCCTAAGGTTGGAGTTGAGAGGTTGCGAGTTCAAATTTGGGTTGAGGGGCCAAACAAAATATTTATATAACAATGAAAATATGACAAAATTTTTATACGGCAGAAATTTTTATACGCAAAAATATACAGGGGCGTGATGGGGAGAAAAGATACAGGGGCGTGATGGGGAATTTTGGAGTTGCTTTTTGAATTCTAGGATGCTGTTTTGCCGATCACGCCCCTTTTGTTCCTGTGCCCATTTGATGCCGTTTTGGTGCCGGCCAATTGGATTGTCCCCGATGCATTTGTGCAAGAATCGCCTCCATACGAGTTGTCTAGAAAAAGTTATGGCCCTTGGAAACAAGAGATCTCGTTCTCCCAACTTAACATAAAAGGAAGTTTACCATATTGGTAAACGGTTTGGCTTGGTGGTGGGAGGTCAAAGGTTCAAGTCTCCATGATATATTTTCGTTAAGGGTTGTTGTTCAGAGAAAACAAAATACTAGATATGTATAAGATACATATGATATATCATGTTTAAGGGAGCTTGGCATGGTGGTAAGCGCCTAAGGTTGGAGTTGAGAGGTTGCGAGTTCAAATTTGGGTTGAGGGGCCAAACAAAATATTTATACAACAATGAAAATATGGCAAAATTTTTATATGGCAGAAATTTTTATACGCGAAAAAATATAGGGGCGCGATGGGGAGAAAAAATACAGGGGCGTGATGGGGAATTTTGGAGTTGCTTTTTGTTTTGCCGATCACGCCCCTTTTGTTCCTGTGCCCATTTGATGCCGTTTTGGTGCCAGCTACCAATGCCTTTTAGTCAATTGGATTGTCCCCGATGCATTTGTGCAAGAATCGCCTCCATACGAGTTACATAGAAAACGTTATGGCCCTTGGAAACAAGAGACCTCGTTCTCCCAACTTAACGTAAAAGGAAGTTTACCATGTTGGTAAACGGTTTGGCTTGGTGGTGGGAGGTCAAACGTTCAAGTCTCCATGATATATTTTCGTTAAGGGTGGTTGTTCAGAGAAAACAATGTACTAGATATGTATAAAATACATGTAATATATCACGTTTACGAGAGCTTGGCATGGTGGTAAGCGCCTGAGGTTGGAGTTGAAAGGTTGCAGGCTCAAACCTAGGTTGAGGGGCCAAACAAAATATTTATACAACAATGGGGCCAAACAAAATATTTATACAACAATGAAAATATGGCAAAATTTTTATACGGCAAAAATTTTTATACGCGAAAAAATACAGGGGCGTGATGGGAAATTTTGGAGTTTCTTTTTGAATTCTACGATGCTGTTTTGCCGATCACGCCCCTTTTGTTCCTGTGCCCATTTGATGCCGTTTTGGTGCCAGCTACCTATGCCTTCTAGTCAATTGGATTGTCCCCGACGCGTTTGTGCAAGAATCGCCTCCATACGAGTTACCTAGAAAAAGTTACGGCCCTTGGAAACAAGAGACCTCGTTCTCCCGACTTAACATAACTCTACTCTAATATTTCACGATCTACTCTAATCTCTGTTTTATTTGAACAATTTTATAATATAAATATATAATCGACCATATTATATTATAAGGAAGATCTTTTTCCTTGCCTTCAAGAATGTGTAAAAGACATTAGATAACGTACACAACTCAGAGAAAGGAATGGGTTGGGACTAGTCTACGCTCACGAAGGCAACCATTTGATTGCACATTGCAAGATTCCTAAATAGCTTTCGCTTTTGTATGCAACTAGAGTTGACAAGTAGTAGTTGTGAACATTGCAAAATAATTAACAACTTTCGTACATGTAGAAACTGATGGAGACACAATCAATGCGTAGAATAATAAAACATGGCATTTGACTTTTCACTAACGGGGTTAAAGGAATGCCATGAAATGCCATGCTATGTAGATATATACATTAATTAAAGGCAAATTGTTGATAGAGCATGTCATATATTAACTAAAGGCCAGTTGTTGATAGAGCATATATACTGATAAAGGTTTGCATGTTTATGAAAACTGCATGTACATCATGTTTATCATGTTTGTTTGCATATTGAAACATTGCTTATAGCTAGCGTTGACACCGAATTGTTGTGAACGTTGCAAGATAATTAACAACTTTTGTACATGTAGGTACATGTAGAAACTGATAGAGACACATCAATGCATAAAATAATAAAATATGGCATTTGACTTTTCACTAGCTGGGTTAAAGGTAGGATATAACATACCATGCAATGTAGATTTGTATTTTAATTAAAGGCTAGTTCTTGATAGAGCATGCCATATGTTAACTAATGGCCAGTTGCGGATAGAGCATGTCATATAGTGATAAAGGTTTGCATGTTTAGAAAAATTGCACGTAGATCATGTTTGTCTATCATTATGGGAGACAACAAGGTTTCTATTCTTTATTGTTCTTTCCTTATGGGTTTTTTATGTAACATTGACTGTGAGCCGTTGATTGCCAGTATATTCGTGGGATTGTTCCAGATCCATGGATATGAACATTTCGCCAGAAAAAACGCATGACAAATCCTATGGTCTAGATAAAAACACCCCTGCCAGAATATAAACCAAAGGTATGAGCGGGCGTTCTGTTCCTGGAAATCAACCTCGGCTACCATAGCATCTTTGCATTGCCAAAAGGCTTTTGGCCTGTGCACAACATCACCATACTTTCGAATCAGCATCACCACACTTTCGGCTGGAGGATTCGAACCTGCTACTCGGCTAAGCTACTCGCCTGTGCTACTCGGCTCAATCGGCACACATTTTGAATCGCCCGCCTGCATGTCTTCATACCCATGGCATTTTGAATCTGTGATTTTTTATTCAAATGAGGAGCACCCAAAAACAGAGCATCGATTGATATGCAGCGCAGACTACCTATCAGAAGCCCTCTAATTTGAAGAGGAGAATCAGCTTCGGCCGAAACCCCTGCCTGGAACACTGCCCAACTGTTTGATATGCAGGGCAGTGCGCAGCAAGAAGCCGCTCACCAGAACCCCAACAAGCAGCTCAAATCGCTCAAAAAATATAGTTGGACTACGGTTTTGCATACAATACACACCCTAAATCTAGGCAAAACCATGCGTAGAATACGCTCTTCAAATACCAAACGAAATAATTGGAAGCTTATGCGAGACAACAAGGTTAAGAATGGCATGGGATAAGGAAGATAAAGATATGAGACACATTTGAGAGCATCGGACTAAATATGCGACACATATTATCACACTAATATTGGTAGATTGGGAGCATTCTATTGAAGATATGAGACACGTTATCATACTAACATTGTTTCTTGTGTTCTTAGCTTACATTGATTAAATGCGACTTTAGATGGCCTCAAACTCAGAGACATACTAACATTGTTTATTCGAATTAGCTTACATTAATTAAATGCGACTCTAGGCGGGCTCAAACTCGAGACATGTTTGATCCAAAACTAGAGTGTTACCACTAGACTAAACAACTAAACCAAATGTCACATTAGCAGCAGTCTATAGCTTTTTATTTCAAAGAATAGATCACACAAGTGAAGTGAACTAGGTTGCATCGCGGTAAATGTCAGACGTGGGCATGTTATAACCAGCTTTAAATGACAAAAAATCCGCTAAGTCCACAAAAACGCTGTGTAATTTTTTTTAGGCGTGGCTATAACATGTCAAAGACACGAATATACCACGGATATGCCCGTGGCATTAAGATGATACGGCGCCCCACACTAGGTTGAGTGGAGAACAACATGCTCATGTGTTATGCATGGGCATGGCGGGGAGCATATATGCATCAAGTCACAAATTCTACGTGCCACGTATAACTTCCACGTGTAACATAAGGAAATTGAAAAAGCCTACAAGATTGGACCATTGCGCCCACCTCTAATATAAACGTCAATCAACGTCAAGTTTCTTTTACGATGCAAACATTTGCAAGCGGAAACTGGCAGCGCCGTCAACCTCACGTGGCAAACGGAATAATTTCCACGTGGCATAAAATATCGACCAACAAAATAAATGTCGCTGCCGGACACAGATGGCCGGCCGGCAAACTCGTGCCGGCCGGCAGCCAGCAGGCAGCGGCAGACGGCAGCCTTTTCCGACGGAAAAGTCAGGGCATTCTAATAATTAAGAAATGATTATCTTTTCGTGTATAACACTAAATCCTATGTTAATCATTCGTGATTAGGCGTTAATCCGCCCAGCACAGAAAAGAGGAGACAGGGCAGCAGCGTGACACACTCTCACTCCTCTTCTAAGTAACGAATTTTTGTTTTGTTTTTGCTTTTGTTTTCTGTGTTTTTTTTTGTTTCTAGTGTAGCCTGTTCATTTGGCTGCACCAATCCTTGTCAATCCTTTCGTGTCGATCCGTCTTTTGTTTTTTGGCTTCTTCTAAACCTTGAATCGCCCACTTCTATCCTCGATATTTGCACATAATCTTAGTTCCGGCGCCTTGATCTTCCTTCTTGTTCCTGTTTCCCACGAATCTGCGCATTTCTGCTTATATTATCCGCTTTCTAACACAACCCATCAATGGTTCTGCGCTTCTTTCTCTGATTTAGCGTTGCTTCTTTGAAAGATTTCCTCATCGGAGTCGGGTTTCTTCTAAAATCAGCGCTCCATAGCTGCCTGAGCCTATTACTTGGCAAATATATGATGAAAACGGGGTACCCGAAAGCTTGAAACATGGCATTGTCGCCTTCTCCGCATTATTTAGGGGGCAGTAAACTTCCTTCTATTGTTGTAGCACACAGATCGCCTTTGGCCATAGCCACTAACCCTGAAGGTGCTTAGGCTTTTTTGTGCAAACTGTATTTTCTTGTTTACATCCACAGAAAATGTTTGGGTACTGAATTGGGCTTTTTTGTGCAGAGAACTCTCTTGATTCTCAGGTCTGGCATGCATGCGCAGGACCTTTAGTCTCTCTTCCGCGCATAGGAGAACGGGTTGTATATTTTCCTCAAGGCCATATCGAGCAGGTGCAGCATTCTCTATTTACCCCCAGGATTTCTAGAGCTGCGCAGGGGCCCGAAAGACGATTAATACTATTTTTGCTTGATTATTTGTAGGTATCGGCCTGCACCAACCAAAGTGCAGAATCTCAAGTGCCACATTACAATCTACCCTCGCAGATTTTTTGCCGGGTTTTGAATCTGGGTTTGGGTGTAAGTTGTTTCTGTATGGCAGATCCACAATCTTTCTTCCCACGCATACATATTCTTTTTCTTTGATTCTTTCTTGCAAGAAAGAACAGAAATATGAACGTGAATTTGTTTTGTCCTCTCTAGGCTGATCGCGAAACCGATGAAGTCTATGCTCAAATGACCCTGGTACCAGAAAATGAGGTGGGTATTTGCTACAAAATTATCTTCACTTGCATCAGTTCTGCCTACCCATTTTCTGATTTGTACAGAAAACCCAAGAGTCTAGTGATGGAGACGAGGAGCCGTTTTCTTATACAAAACCCCACACAGCAATGTTCTGCAAGCATCTAACGTCTTCTGATACGAGTACCCATGGAGGCTTTTCCGTTCCGAGACGGGCAGCTGAAGAATGCCTTCCACCACTGGTATTAAGCTATGGCGTTGGCTATTTAGGCCAAGAATGGATCAGTTGATGTGGGTTCTTTTATATACCTCAGGATTATCAGCAAACGCCTCCTGCACAAGAGCTAGTTGCGAAGGATTTGCACGGTGTAGAATGGCGTTTCCGGCATATATATAGAGGTATGTTGCGAGTTACTGGATTCAACACATTGGCTTCATGGCCTGATGTAAGCTTCTTTGTTGCAGGTCAGCCTAGAAGGCATCTTTTAACCACCGGATGGAGTGCATTTGTGAGCCAAAAGAAACTTGTAGCTGGAGATGCTGTGCTATTTTTGAGGTTTGAGATACTAGTTCCTCTCTTCTTCTAGATATGTACATCTGTGCAAAATGCCTTCAATAAGAAAGAAGATTATGGACTAGAAATTTGTATCGAACTGGAAAGATGATGAGATCATAACACATATTATCCAATCAATGCATATGTGTATTTTATTCTGCAAGATACTGTACAGAATAGCACTTTTAATTCGAGACACATAGATTGCCATGTTGCAGTGGAGGCAGCAATTACTTTTTAGCTCCTAAATATTGTCACTAGGCCAAATTTTATATATTTATAACTGAACATGTCCATGCATTTTCTTCTAAACAGGGGTGAGAATGGTGAATTAAGAATAGGTATCAGGAGAGCCGTTCGTCAACAAAATAGCGTGACTTCGTCATCCTTGCTATCAAGTCATAGCATGCACTTAGGTGTGCTTGCTGCTGCAGCACATGCTGTCTCCACAAAAACTATGTTTACAATATTTTATAATCCTCGGTATGTGTACTTAGATTCTCTTAATGTTTACATAATTATAATTTATGTTTCCTATTTAATCCATGATATTATACGTTACAGCGCAAGCCCATCAGAGTTTGTTGTTCCATATTGCAAATACAAGAAGGCATTGATGCACAATTTATCTGTTGGCATGCGTTTTAAGATGAGATTCGAAACTGAAGAATCCTCTGAGAGACGGTAAGTATTTGATTGTGAGACTTATGCACAAGTATTTCTTAGTGTGACATTATATTGTTTTTTAGCTACATGGGCACGATCACTGGTGTCAGTGACATAAATCCTAACAGATGGCCAGGATCAAAATGGAGATGCCTTAAGGTATTACAACATATACTTAAAATAATGTTCTGCAAGTTTTTAAATGAAGTTATATGTAAATTGATTCCTCTTCAATTACAGGTTGGTTGGGATGAGGATACAGGCCATGATCGGCAGGAAAGAGTATGTGCTTGGGAAATTGAACCATTTGTAGCACCAAACATATCCAATCATTTGTCTGGATCCAGAATGAAGAGAATGAGACAAGTCATGCCAGCAATTCTTGATCTCAATACTTTAGGTTAGTGACTATTATCTGTTGGTAGTTATCATCTTTAGATTATTTGATGTCTGACCAAGACTCCTATCTCTTCGCAGCGACAACCAGAGAATTATTAGACCCTGCACAGTCATTACGTAATGTGTTAGGTCAGGAATTTGGAGTCTCTTATCCATCTACACATAACCATCAGCTGCCGCATAGACAAGGTAATGGCTTGCCCAGCCAACCAAGTTTGAGACCACATCCGTTGGGTGATTTGGAGATGCGAGCCTCAACTGCCCAAAGGCCAGATAAAGACTGGGCAAGAACAAATCAAACAGAGCAAAGCTGTAAACTCTTTGGCTTCTCTCTTCTAGAGAAACCAAGCCCCATTAACAAGCCAAGTGTCCCAAGTTCAGCAAGTGCAGACTCCGCAGAAACTCAGGCTAGAGCTGTTAGCAGCCCTATTGTGAGAGATGGAGCTGGTCATTCGAGGACTACAGGTGGTATAAGAAGAGCAGGGCCAATGACGAATGCTCCAATAAGAACCCGCACAAAAGTAGGTAGCAGAGAAACCACCTTCTTATGGAACTGCAAATCTAAATTGCTACCTGGTTTTGCATGCAGGTGCATTTGCAGGGTGCTGCAATTGGAAGAGCAGTAGATCTAACTAAATTTGATGGCTATCCTAGCTTGCTGCAAGAGCTGCGCCAATTATTCGGAATCGAAAAGCCCCTGGATGATCCTGAAGGTGGCTGGCAAGTTGTTTACACAGATAATGAAGGTGATATGCTGCTTGTTGGGGATGACCCTTGGAAGTAAGTAGTGCCTTTGTTGTAAAGAGAATTCATTTGTTCCTATAGTTGGTACAGTGAGTTATTTACATTGTTGAAATTTCTTTTTGCAGTGAATTTTGTAGTATTGTACGTAATATCAGGATATTATCGCCATCAGAAGTTGAGAAGCTGACCTTGAGACCCAAGGAAGGCGTGGATGATGTTACAAAAGATATCACCAAATCTGGAAGCGATCAACAAGATCCTTCATCCCCACATGCAAGTTAATATGCAAGTTAAGAAGAAAACACCCGTCACTGTAAAAATTTCCTCATTTCTTACATTCTCCGGCCAAAGTACCGGACTGTAGAGGCCCACAGAAATGCATAATGCTAAATGTGGGCATTTTCTGACTACAAGTCTGACTGAAGCAGCTGTAACAGAGGCTGGAAATTTTGATTTGTCCAACTGATGATGCCGGAACAATATAATGGTAATGAAGAAAATATAATGTTTTTTTGTTGCAATGATGGTGGTACTGGTGGAATTGGGCAGCTGGGCATTGGATTAGATTGTTTGAAGGGGTCTAAATTTCTGACAGGGTGCTGGTGTATGTATGCAATTAAATGGCCGGACTTGTATGCAGATTCTCACACGCCAGAGAAGGGGGGTGCACGGCTCTTGCAGAGGGTAGAAATGAAACCGCTGGCTAGGTGAGAAGAAACCAGCTCTGATTTTCATGATTCACGGAAAAACATAGATTGTCAATTCATATTTCATGTAGCTCTTTTTGGGGCGGAAAGTAAAGGATGACCGGACTGAATTGGACGGGTTCCCAACCCAATCTATCCTTTTCCATCCGGCCATGGCAGAAAACAACTCTTCTTCATGCCTCGGGTGCCGGAGCTGCCTTTTTCTTGGCCGCTTTTGTTTTTCTGGGTATTCCTCGTACGTGAGAAAGTGATGAGAGCTCGAAACCCCATATTCTGTGCCGCTGTATCTGCCGCTGCATCTGGCCCTGTGCGATGCGGCCTTCTGTCGTCCATTATTATATTCTCTTCCTACTACGGCGATTTGTCAAATGGGATTTATGGGTCCTTGCGTTTCTGCCATTCCGGTGGATAGACAGATAGCCATAGCCAGTCCATGCCCCACAATTCCTCAAATTGGTTTTGGGTTTTTGCATTTCTGCCATTCCGGGATGCTCTATCGCCATAGCCAGCCGGATGTATGAAATTGGTTGCCATGAATTGTTTTCCGTTCTCCCTAAGATGAAATTAGTTGCCGGACATTTTTTCGTTATGGCAAGTTATTAGTGGCTTACATACTTTCTTGAGGCTGCATGCTTTGGGAATCCTGAAAGGAAATTGATATTTATACAAAGGTTCTCCCCAAGCAACTACAAGTACAAAGCAAGTACATTCTTTCTCTCAAACATCATAAACAAATGACAAAAGCAACCTTGCATTCTTACAGTTGAAATGTCTTGCACTCACCCAACTTGCCCTGATTATCTTTGCTAGTTGTCCTTGGATTCCATTTACTAGTTGTCCTTCGATTCCATTGGGAAACATGGAACTTTCCTCTCTAGTTGGAATTTTGATAGAAAAATAATCACATGTACTTGACAAAGAACAAACACTTGGAATACCCCTAACCTCCTTCAGGGTCGTAAATATTAGACATCATTATTTAAACTAGCTTAAATCGCGGAAATTTTGCCGACTCCACAAAAAATATCGTGTGTTTTTTTTTTGTTTCCAACTATGGTTTTAACATGTCATTGGGGTGGATATACCACAGATATGCCTGTGGTTTAAACATGACCGCGTCTCATATTTAAGGCACTCTTAACCCCCTAGCTTCTATATCTCGTAAAATTTTGCAACCTATCCATGTCTTAGGTGCTAGTTGATCAATCATTGCACATTAATCAACTTTTAGAATGTGTCTTAGGTGCTAATTGACCAGTCATTGCACATTAATCAACTTTTGGAACATTCTAGCACGTCCTATTTAAGTCCGTCATATACACTGCCACATAAGGTCTTGGTTGTCGGGTTTTGGCATAGATGGCTTAGATCACGCAATATACCTATCCAGACACACCTCAATGAAAATGTATATATTTCATAGAGATGAGTGATCTTCCAGCTATAATATTCTGCGGTCATGAAGCATCCTAGAACCCACTGCGAAGCATGTCTATAAAATCCCGCTATTGCATATGTCAAACCTAAAATTGCATTTCGCAGCTTCGCTAGCAAAGACTATTCCCTAATTTCTTGGTTAAAGAATTCAATTGAATTGATTTCTATCGTCCGCGCAAACTAATTAGCTTATGTGGCCCAAACAAGGAATACAATAAACGTATTATTGCTAGAATTAAAAAATCCCCGCCTAAAGGGTTTTTGAGGGAAAAACCTTGGCAGTAATAGATATGTTGAGAGATTATACAATGATACATTATGATACATTTTAATCTCAATGCCGTGTTTGAGGACATAATTGGGCATCCATGATGTCTTGGAGAAAAGATCCTAGCAAACCCACTGAACTTGTGTCCAGCAGCACATGAAGCGGTTGGCGAGGCAGAATCAACTTAGCATAATGGGCTCGGATGTACACTAACATAGTCTATCCTCACGTGCCTTTCGAGCCCATCCCTCTGTCTCATTTCAGAAGCGATGTGCACATATGCAAATTGAAGCTATCAATCTACATTTTTTTCAGTGACAAATATGTACGTAGATAGTATTGTGGATCCCATGTAAGCATGGGGTTGACCGAGAGCTGGTAGTGTGTTGTCTTAACCTGTTCTAGGGCACTAGTATTCCAAAGCTCAAAGGAAGCAAGTATCAAGGTATTGTCACAAGTGATGGTGATCCTCTTCCGTTTCCACCTGTATGCACCTATGCTCTTGCATATTCCATCGAGAGAATCACTAAGGTCGCCTCTCTTTCCAACAAGCCTTGAGGCGATGCGGGTCCATGGCCAGTGGCCACTTTATAAGCCAGGTTGTAGAGACGATCATTGCCCATACCAACTACCTTCTGAAAGTAGATAATGTGGCGGCCGAGTGCGGCCCACTGTAAAGATAAGAAACCTGTCTTCTACAGAAAAATCTGGTAGGAGACTGTGGATTTTACCTCATGAAGTATTCCAATATGTGGTAGTAGGAAACTCTATGCCAATGTACTTGTTGGTGGTGATATCTTCACATTTTGCTCCTAATAAGTGATGGAGGGGAGTCTCAGATGGCACACGATGGGACAAGCAGTACTTAGTCTAGGCCAAATTGATCTGCATTCCCTTGGCTCTGCAGAAAGTGCCAGGGCATGCAAACGCTACTGCATGTCTTCAGAGATGTAGGCTAGGAGGTCGACATCATCGGCGTAGATGAATTGCTTCAGAACCTGATGCATAAGCTGAACTCTATCATTCACGCGTTCAGTAAGCCACCCTTTTAATTGGTCAATGTAGAGGCCAACAACATTGAAGAGAGCAGACATCTCTGTTGGACCCCAACACTATTGTTGACAGGTTGTCCTGTCAGTATCAGTCGGCCTGAGCAAGTCTCATACATACATTGCATTTTGCAAGTCCATAGGAGCTCCCAAAAACTTTTCTCGAGGTACAATGTCAAAAGCCTTTGCGAAGTCGACAAAACAACAATAGAGGCCTTGTCGGCGATTCCTGCTAGTCTCAACCAAGTTGCTGCATGAAAATAAGATCAATAACGAAGTGTCGGGGCCTGAATCCTGCTTGTGTGAAGGTTCGCACTTCTGCTTCCTCACCCACATCATCAATTGTCGCTCAAAAATGCTGGCCACTAATTTTGCAAAAAGCGGACTGACATGATCGTTTAGTAACTGGCAAGGCTGTGTGAGTTCCATGCCTTATAGATGGGGATTACCCTGCTACTAGTCCACTGTCTGGAGAATCCTTTCTGTAATGCCCATTAATAAGTTTAGTCAAAATGGGCACTATCGATGGCACTGCCCATTTGAGCAGCTCTGCTTGTATTCCATCCTAGTCAGATGCCTTGCTATTCGCGAGCTGTTGTTGGTCCTGAGAGATATTTGTCTTTGTGATTTCCAACATCGGGCGCGTCTATAGGCGTACCTTTGCTCAGGCTCCAAGAGGGAGAGCTGGTGCAAGTATTGTACCCATTCGCAAAGTCTGCTTTTTCATGTGTGCATGACGTTTCTCCAGAATGGTTTGGGATGCCATTCCAGGAGATAGAACATTTTCCTCTTGTGCTTCGCAATGTATCTAGATTTCTTGCCCTTTAGAAACAGATGGTATTGTTTGATTGCAAGAGGGTACAAAGCACGTTTAGGAACCTATGGAAGCCAGCATTTGAGGTCCCTTTATTCAGCATCAAACCACTCGCCTCATGAAATGTTATAGTCCCTGATGCCCTCTGTGGGTGGCTTCTACAGAAGCATCTCTTGTCAGTAGTCATAAACACTTTGACCAGCTGATCCATTTGTTGCTGCGGTGTGGGAAGCTACAGAATTTTCTCCAGGTCAGCTGCGGGCATCTGAACGTAAGTTTTCGCGTGGTCATAATCCAGCCACAACTGGGACAAGCAAGGGGCAGGAGTACATGTTGTCTGAATAATCAGCCAAGCTACCTGGAGGAAAAGCGGCTGCTGATCTGAATCTATTTCTTTATCTTTGTTGTTTGTGCCAACTTTGAGGTGCAAGAATAACGTAGAAAAGAGCTAGCACATGTGAGCGCCATCAATCGCACCAGAAGTGCAGCGGCCCTGGTCCAAGGCAAAATGCCTACCCAATGTTGAGATCGGGGATATAATGCACATGGCTGCTAAATTGCCTCTAAGCATTGCTGTTACTGCTACTGTCAATGCGGCCAAAGCTGCTGTTATACCTACTGCTGGAGCTGATACTTCCCCTGCCAATGCCAATGCCACTGCTCCTCAGAATGCTAATGCTAACACCTCTCAGAGTGCTGCTATTGATTTGTTGCTCCTCATCCTCTTGCACCGCGCCCTGGTGCTGCCCCCCTTGCTGCGGCTTCGTGTCCAGTAGACCACCAGCTGCGACCTAGGAACATGTTGGGCACAGGCTATAGGATCTGCCAGGCTATCAACACTACTCGTTGTTCAATGAGTGCACATGCAAACATGAATATGGGGGTGTTGCCTGCTACTACCAAATAGGCCTGGCACCATCAATGTCTGTGAAGAAGACAGATAGATACAACTGTTACCTATGGGTTCCAATGCAGAGCCTCAGACATCAGCTAACAGAGCCCGCCAAGTCAAGTGACATGGCAGGTAGTTGCTTCAGATGTGTAGCATCTTTGACTTGGTTATCTACAATGGTTTGACGCAATGACTACTATCCGCACCATCTACACTTATAGATAAGAAAATTAGGGAATTGGCTCCTGCGATGTCGATTACGCGCTGGGATGAACTAAGCTGAGTTGTACAGAGGCACAATTAGAATGGTTATGCATATAAATAACAAGGTTCTTCAGCTTCTGCATAACATAAATGTCTTCAACATTCTCTATTTAAAAACTTAAAGCTGCTTTTCTGTTTTACAAGCTTTAACACCAGGTCTTGGATATACCCATTTGGTCTTTGTCTCTAGAACCCCTCCAGGAAAAGGAGATGCAGCACGGTACTCTGCTTTGGAGAAGGATTGATAAGAACCCCATTTAGATCAAAGAGGATAAGTTTGTTGTTACTTAAAGTAGTCTCCTCTCTGCACAATGCATATTTTAAGTTAACAAAATTTTGTGAAATTCAAGAATAATACGCTCGTGCTACGCGCGAAACATGCTAACTAAATGGTCAATATAAAAAAGAACTCGCGTACTCTTTTGTGCCAGGCGAAGTCGCCTTTTCTCCTGTTCTGGATGTCCTGCACAATGCATATTTTAAGTTAACAAAATTTTGTGAAATTCAAAAATAATACGCTTGCGCTACCTGCGAGACATGCTAACTAAATGGTCAATATAAAAAAGAACTCGCGTTGCGCACGAGACTTATTCTTTTTTGCCAGGCGAAGTCGCCTTTTCTCCCGTCCTGGATGTCCTATCTTCTTCTTCTTCAGCTCTGATAGGACTAGTATCAGTTTGTTCAGGAAGAACATAAGCATTCTGTATAGCTGGTTCTGTGGATCTACCTCAAGAGTTCTCTCTTCTTCTGATAAGGCCTTCGCCAACTTCTCCTGAGTTAGTGGATACATGATTGGTGGCGAATTTGGTGGTGGATTTCCTGATTCAGTTTCACTTTCTTCAGAACCAGACTCTTCATCAGAGAGAGTTTATTTTGAAGTGCCATCCTCTGCCTCCTCCTCTTCAGACTCTTGCTTTGTCTCCTTCTTCTTTCTCTTCTTCTTCTCTGCATCATTTTGACCTTGTCGATTCTCCCTCTGTCCCTTGATATGTCAGATGATGCTTCTCCACATCGGGATAATACAACTCCAAAAACGCTTTCTGCTGCTCAGTGGCCACCCATCTTTGAACTTTTCTGCCATTGGCTAGAGCTTCACGCCCAACCCTACCATTGACAAAGTAGTCACAGACTAAGCCTCCCTTAGGTACAAATGTATCCACGAGGTAGAAAGCCAAGTTCGAGCTCAGCCTGTACTTGTTCACTTCGCCTCCCTTCAGGCCAACCTGCTTGTACTCTAATTCCTTTTCACAATCCTCCGTGGTCAGCTTGGAGGCAAGCTCATTGGTCTAGAGGTAATTATCCAAGCTCTCCTTCTTTGTAAATCTGAATATCGTCTCAGGAAGCTTTTGGGGACCACTCTTGTGTGCGTCGTAAACCGCATCTGCTACTTTATTTATGATCACATAAGTGATCATTGTTATGTCATGAGTGACATGACTATTCTTAGCAGGCGTCCCAACTATCAGCACCCCGTGGTGTACACTCATATTGGCCTCTATCTGAGTGGTGGCCTGCAAGATCTTTGGATATTTCTCTGCAGGTTCAGACAGGAACACAATTGTGATGTATTCTTCGGTGGTCTACTTGAGACAATTCAAGAGCATGGAGCTATAGTAGCTTATATCCTGAGGGTGTGTTCGACAGTCCACCACAAACAATGCAGCTGTCTTTGGAATAGTCTGGGTGGCAACAACTATAGAACCCTAACATGACTTCACCATGTATGTTTCTGAGACTGTCTAAGGAATGTCTAAGTCCCAACTGACTCTACACGTAAACTCTACTCGGACTTTTGATGGTAGATGGGTTGGTTTTTCCTTGTTCCTGGATTTATATGCCTAAATAAACCAAGGTGACCACTTTGAGTACCTGAGCAGGCCTTCATCAGTTATTTTCATCATATCCAAGATACCTTGCTCAGATAGGTTTTCTATTCTAGACATCTCAAAGAGTTCCTTCGAGATGGGCTCCCTCATGACACAGAGGTCTTTCATGGACTTGCAGGCCTCTGGAAAGGATGGTATACCTTTGATTTTTGAGACCTTCTTCACAAAGACCTGTCCATCTATAATAGACTGAAGCACCTTGAAAATTTCTTCTTCCCTTAAGCCCTATGCACTCTGCAAGTCTGTGACTGTAAAATCTTCAAGGGATCCTTTCTCAGGTTTCCATGCTTTTCCTACAAGTTCCCCTACTGTCAACGTTCCACACCTCATTCCATTTGTCCCACACATGATCAAGAATGAACACTGTGTGGTAGGAATTAGAGGGTCCTTCCTTGGACTTCTTCTTCTTGATACCAGTTTCCTCTTCTCCTTTGCAACATCCTTCCTTTTTTGTATGATGACCTTGCTAATCATCTTTATCATTTCCTCGTAGGAGTTGTCCTTCTCCCCCTGCTTCTTTCTTTTTGAAATTGGACGGTCAAGCTTAATCCATTGTTTTCTAGCTTGCCTCAACTGCATGGTATATGGTCTGAGATAGAAATATAAAACCATAATTTAGTACCATGTCTGTGCATTTTGCGTGGGGCGCGAGTATGCTGAAGCAAGATAACAAAAAACTTACCCGGGCTACGCGTGAGACAGCAGCCCAAGATTGGTCTGTAGTCTCGTGTGTAGCGTGAGTTGATTATTGCAGAATAAGAAACAAAGTCACTTACAAGTTATATTATACCACCCTTGCAATTGTGTTCAAGTCTACACTTATTGTAGTCAGTGTAAGTTGCGGCGTGTAATGACTAAGGATTCGACATTGCCTGTAACTGAAGCACTCCCAGTACTCCTTGGCACCTATTTTATCCATTTTCTCTATAAGCGCCTTTGCTGTCTCCACTGAATGTTGTCCATCAATGACAATGTAACGTACTGTGTCGCTCTTTCTTAGGTCATTACATGTCTTCTATGGGTATGGCGTGTCATTGATTGAGTCCCATGGTCGAACATCAGCTGGATTTGGTACTGTGGTGGGAAATTCAACCATGGACTTCGGTATCCTCAGGACATATTTGGGATCAAAGATCCTAGATATGAAAGATACTCTAGGAGATCTTATGAGCTTGTCAATGGCTATCCTTTTCGTTACGTCCAAACCAAGTGGATACCATTGCTTGAACTTCAGATGCTTGTTTACGGCATTAACCCTCGATTTCTTTTCACTATCCGTTTCCTTCATTGGCTTTTGCAAAGATACTAGGGCCAAAGTTTCTGACTCAAGTGCACCGCCACTATCACCGAAACCAGATATGTAGAAACTTGAAGATGGTTTCTTCTGCAAACTTCTTCGGACTGCGGATACACCTTCACGTACAGAACGAATGGTATATCTGGCCTGAATTCGTCTATACCTGCATTGTATTTGGAAATGCTCAGATTCTTCCTTACGGTCTTCTCTATTATGAAGACACAGATCTGGTCATCAAGCTCCTCGCATGAAAGGACCAACCCTACTTTTTTGAATGCCGCATCTTTGTTCTCCCTCGAATGCAGGCCTATATCATACTTTGAGCCTACCCTGCTCCGTGTATTCAGACCCTTAAGCGGGGGAACTATCTCTGCAGCGGTCTTGACTTAGCTTCGCATGTTATGACTCACGTAAAATTAGCCAATTAGCTTGATGCCAAGAATCCGATCTATCTCCTCAGTTTCTTCTTGTATGTACTACCTTGGGTCCTTCTTACTTGCCAGGTTTCTTTTGGGAATCACTAGTTGATGTAACTAGTGATCTCTTGGAAGCTGTAAAACAAATATTCAAGTTAGCCATTGCTGAAGGATTTCTGTATTTAGTAAGTAAGCAATGTGGGCCAATGTCTCCCGCTTGGCGCGACAAGTTAAGTGTGAACTTCTTTTAACTGGTCTATAAAGATCTATTATGAGGGGCAATCGCCGGGATTACATGCGTAGCGCGGAGATTGAAGATCAGCCTAAGCTTAAGATATAAGAGATGGAATCACGGCCACCTTTGTGCTAAGTCTCGCGAGAAGTCGATTCCCATCTCTCTATTAACTCTGTTTAGCGTGAGGGTTGATGTCCTTCAACTTCCTTCTGAATCTTAATACCCAGTGACATAGAACCGCAGAAGAGATTAAACACTTCCACGTATCTCATATGAATGCCATTATAGCATATGGCTTACTATGCAAAAGTTGAACCATATAAAAATATTTAAATGGTCTGTATATATATAGATTTATTATCCTTGCAATCTTTCTGATTAGCGCGTGTAGCCTGTGTGAATAAAAGGACAACCTACACTTATGATGCTAAAGTGATGATGGAATGGGCATCTAGCACTAGGGCACTCTGAAGGAGGCTTAATATACCCAAGAAGAAGCATTAAAGAAAATAATATAGCTTCATAAAGCAGAAATCATAAGGCCAGGGAGGCGTAAACACCCTTTCCTATCTTAGATGGGCCACAATTTGAAGATTAAGATAATAGGAATTATAACCGCAGGAATCACCATATATAAAACATAAAATGACATATGAGAAAACCCTATAAACACGAAATACAAACAAAGAACACGGAATTGAAAAATTGGAATTACATTACATGACTAAAAATTTTTGCAAAAAAACTAAGAACAAGCGAAAGCGGAGATCTGAGAATGCTGAGATACTTCAATGAAGACAAAGTTAGGAGATAATCTAATGAAATCAGGAGTTGCGGGATTCTGAGGGAGTCACATAATCACGAGTTTCACAAATCTATTAATAAAATTAGATGAGAGAGTTTAAAACCTATTAATAAAACAAAGTCTTGAGTTTTCTAATCTATTAAAAGGCTTCGAACATCTAACCTTTAGTTGCCATAGCGAACTGCGTGAAGCTCTTGGAATTAGATTGAAGGTTAATTTTAGAACTTGAACCATGTTGTTGGTAAATTTAGCGTTTCTTGGCACGGAACTAGAGCGTGGCAGCCTTCTCCCTCTTCGCCGACCTTGCTCCAAATCCTCTGAGAATCGAGTCCTTCGATTCTTGCTAGAGGGTTTTGCTGAAATTTTCTCTTTGGATTTAGTTTATTCAAAGGGCAAGGTCAGTTCTTCAATCGAGAATTGCTTCAAAGGCGGTTCTTTCATTTTCATGCCCCGGTTGCCATTTACTTAGGTTCTTTTTACGTCAAAATGGATTCTCGTTGAGTAAAAAGCAGAAAGATTGATTTTAAAGCGAAATGTGAGGGAGTGCAGGTTGTATATGATTTGCGAGAGTTGCCTCATCAAACAGGATCCCCGAGTTCTTAGCTTTTTCCTTCTCCTCTTGCTCTTTCTTTCTGGCCGGAATCTCTCGGGGTATTTTCTTGGAAAGTTGAGTAAATTCTTGCTTGATCTCGAGATTACAGTTTGCCTCTATATGAGGAGATGTTGGGTTGGCCCATTTGAGATTGCCGAGCTAAAGGATCTATTGTGCGCGGGGCGTACTGAGTGGCTACCCATATCAAGAACCCGGAATATCATGAGCGGGATTTTAGGGAGGGGTTACCGGTGCAGGTACGTAATGTCCCCACAGCAGTTCCTGGAGTCAGTGGCGCATCCCGACAATCATCTCGCGCCTTTTGATCACATCTGATGTAATAAAATTGTATAATTTGATGTAGTTTGAAGTATGGGATTCCTGAGCAGGCGGGGAGGCTGATTGGTGCCTCTTCATCTCTTTCCATCCTCATTTCTAGTTTTGCAAAGAGGTTTTTGGAGCATTCAAGATTTGTTCATTTTGTGGAAATGGTGCCGAAACCATAGTACTACGTTTAAGGCGAAGAAGAGGTTTGAGCTCATGTATTCTTTGGCCTGGAACATGTAGCGATTCAGGATCGGATATAGGATCCTTTGTACTTAACTTATATCTGATCATAGAGGATCTACGCTGTTGTAATTCTTCCTATATATTATCTGACTTCTTTCCTTCAAAAAGGTAGGTGAGCTTTCTCTCTTACTTAGGTTAGAAGCTTGGGATTACTGAGATGTATACTTCAAATGTCGGGCACTGAATTTTTTGTAACGTAAAGTAGGGTACCTCTGAAATGAAGAAGGTAGAGCCTTAAGAAATTTGATGAAGTCTTGATTGACACATGTGTCCGACACACCTGTGGCGGAATGCTGATAGTGATGTGTCATCACATCTAGCAGCGACAAAAGATGAGATGGTGATGGAAGTCTCCATATCTCAAAACTCCTCCTTGATGAAGTCACCATCTCATTCTGTAGCTGCCTCCCTCTCACCTCCTAGAGATGAGATACGGAATCTATTAAGACCAATACCAAATGATGTGGCTCAAAGAAATACTCACGAACCAAAAGGAAAGCCCAGGTGATTAAGAAGTCTGCGGTATTGTCCCACACAACTAGGGCACATACTCAATTTGATCACATTTTATGACCTACAAGATGTCACACTTACAAAATGATAATGCTTGGGAATAGCCTTGCAGATTTTGGATTAATAGAACCCCGTGAGCACCAATGATGCCATCTTTTTATGTGATGGCATCCCTTGCTGTGTAGTCGGAGTGCGTTGCCCAATGCCTCAAGAAAGTCAGCTGAAATTAATGATCTCACGGGCTTCGCTTGTAAGATGCTGCAGCTTTACTCGCTTCAGCGGGCCGAAGAGATATATAGCCCTGGCTATGCCCGGTCAAGCAATGGCGACATTGGCAGCGAAAACTTTCAAATGCGGGATGTGGACACAGGTTGTCTCTGTATCACGTAATAAGCTAAGTGAGGAATAAATCAGCGTATGTCGGCAATGAAAAACATCACTATTCTTTAGATATATATAAAGGCCATAATCAGCAGGTACCCAGCGCTAGAAGTAGCGAGGAGATTGTGCTAGCCATTCCCAATACTTATGACTTTGGATGCGCCCAAAAAGAATTTGAAGCAGAGCTATAACAACTAAAATGCAATATGAGATTACGATACAAACAACATGCATGCAATACATAAGGCTGCAAATCAATTGCGAAATGGAACTTTTTGCCTTGCCATATTAGAAAGATGCTCGGCAGCTCCAGTTGTGTGGGCAAATTTTCTTTTGTAAGAAGAGAACACTGTGGATTCATAGGGATTTTTAGATGTGTAATCAGCCATGGCAAAGGGCTCTTGGCTCATTTCTTCAATGTACTTCTTTTGGGGAATGAGAATCCTTTGTTCCTCGTCTCTTGGCAGGAGAATTTGCAAACCCAAACAATATTAAGCTTCTTTTCACCACAAGTCTACCATTTGGAAACTTAGCATTAAGCCTTGTCTCTTGAATTTTGCAATGTGTACCTCATTATTGTTACTTTGTGTGAGCAAGCAACCATCTACCTGAAAGCAATGGTAAGAGCTTGCCTTGTGACCGGATGTGAACATTGAATGTCGGCCCTCAATAAGGAATCATATGATCTTTTGAAGAAGAAAGAATCTATGGTCTTGTACTAAGCACATACATTCTGCTTGCTTCTAATACATAAAATGTCTTAAGATCAATTTGCATACACTACTCGGCCTGACTCTATATAACTTTGTGAGGTTGCTTCATATATATTTCTTCATCAAGTTTGCCATTAAGAAATGTTTTGACATGTTTGATGAACATCAAGATTATAATGGCGGCAAATGCAAGAAAAATGAATGCTCATCATCTCTTGACCCTTCCCCGGAGAAAATGTTTCCAGAAAAGTAATCAATGCCATATTGCTGGTTTGAAACCTGTGCAACCAGCGTGCTTTGTATTTGCTAATAGAAAGGTACTTACATCGGGATGGAGCTTATATTTTGTAGACCCAATTATTTTACAAAAGCGACCTTAGATCATGAGGAAGAGGAACCAATTCAAAGTGCCATTTTTAGTTAATATAGAATCCATCTAAGTGGTCCATTGCCTGTGTGAATGAGTGCGGCTGACACATGGGGAAAATACTTCAAGATGGCTACAATTGGGTTTTGTACGATAATAACAACACCACAAGGATTCCGCAATGTTAGGCATAATTTCAGCATAGAGAGCGGCGAAACCTTTAAGGAGAGCGTTTCCTTTTCGACCAGTTCTTCTTCAACTCCTCCGCGATCAAGATGATGATTCACGGATGGGTCAAGATCCTCCTTGATGGACCTGTGTCAAGATCCTGCGCCATGATCGCGTAAACGGGGTTCTTTGCATGTAGCTGCTTCGCAGTCTTTGGGGCCGTTCAGTCGCTGCGGAAGGCTGGCGGTATCTTTGGAATATGCGAAATTGAGTGGAGTGGATTACAGAAGCTACGGTGTCATTTTGTTATCCATGCGGAGATATCAGCAAATTCCACATTAGGAATTTCTGAACCTTGTTGAAATGCCAAAAGCTTGACTTCATGGAAAATAACGCCAGCGACTAACACAAAGCTTCTTTGGTAGGATCAATCAGCCTATAACCATGCTTGCCTTTGAGTAGAGGAAAACCCACAAGATCATTTTTCGCGCTGGTATGTATATGCTCAAGTTTCTTCTGCGATGCGCTGACACATCCAAGCAATACAAATGAGACAAAATTTGGCTTTTATGCGGTGGCTGTTTAAAGATGCGATTTTTCCACACACGCGGCAACCTTGATGGGCAATCTATGTATTGAGAGGTAAAATTGAGTACCTTATTGCTTCAGTCCAAAATTGAATGGAGTCTTGCGGGGATTGGCGAGCAAAACAGCGTTCATATCCACAATGCTTCGATTCTTTCGTTCATTAGCGCCATTATGTTGTGGAGTATGAGGCTTCGGTAAGTTGGCTCAATACCATGTCGGCCCACAAAAAATGATTAGATACATGGCGGTAAATTTCTCCACCCATTATCAAATGTCGAGGCTACAAGAAATCCACAAAATTGGGCTGCTTGATTTTCAATAAAAGCGCTTTCCTTCTTGGAAATGGGCCTACAATGCATCAGATTTTTGCTTCAAAAGAAATAGACCGTGTTTTCTTGCTCAAATCATCAATGAATGTCGGGGAAAATAATAGGCACGAGGAGAGAAGGAACCGCAGAGTTAGACCACAAAGATCTGTGTGTATTACTAGTTCAAGAAGCATTGCTTACGAGATCAATGAGGAAGTAAAGGATCCTACGATTGTTTTGTCCCCTACTGCGTTATCACGATGCCTTGCAGTATACAACCAGGAGTTCATCTCTCCCATACCGGCGCCATCGCGATATAGAGGGCCTCAGCAGTCCACTTTGTGACCATGCGGAATCCAAAGTGGGGAAGAATGAAGGGGTCATTGCAAAAGTCTCCTCCCTTTGAGGCCTACCTAGGCTGCCCGGAAATAGCAGCCCGCGTCGATAACAACGCATCGCCTTATCACACCTGCCGAAGGGTGGTACATCAACTGTCTGCATAAGCAAAGATCAGCACAATACAAAGGAAGTTCCCTACCAGGGGCTTTCGGACTCGAGGATGACTGCGACAAGCTTAGCGGAGTCTCAGTCGATCGCGAGACAGAATCATGATGACAATGGATTGGGGGTACGGCATAAGAACGCGTAGCTTAGGGTTATCCACTCCATCACGCCCCTCACGTACACTTTGCGAGTAGGTTGAAAAGGAGTGTTGGGACTGTAGCGCGGGTACATAGCCAAAGGGGCTATTCTACGGGTTACATCATCCCCGGAGTCAGATGGGGCAGGTAGGGATCACTCCCTCCGAGAGAGATCTCATCATGACCGCAAGGTGACTGAGACCTTTGCCGCTTATTACGACTTAACCCGGAAGGTGAACTCCACCCCACGGTGTCGAGGCCAATATGCCACACTGGGTGGCAAGCCGTGGAACCTAGTCACTCGATCCCCAGGAAGTAGGTACTTACACCTGGGAAGGGATCGGTCCGAAATTGAGAACAGAACCTCATTCTAAACCCGGTCCTGGCCTTCACCCCACAACGGGTGGGCTCACGTACCACCGGTGAAATCTAGTAATGCACTAAGAGGGACTATCCTAGGAGGGCATCATCTACACTAAGCTTCAAAGTCTCTACCCCTTCCCAATACAATGAGTCCACGATACATCCGTCCATCGCGCGCCATCAACATAAGGAATAAGAGGCAATCTATCTCTCTCATAGAGGTTAGGTTCTTTAGTTAGAATCAATCTTGGCTACTAAGGGTGATTTAATATAGGCTAAACCACCTCTTGGTTGAGAGAGAATTTGGAATAAAGGTTTAGGCTATTCAATCCGACAAATACGATCCCTGGTTCACTCTACTCTCAGTCCAAAGTCCATGTCTACATTACGCCCAATCTTGCGGTCGGGAGGGGCGATCGACAAAAAGGCTGAGCGCCTGTGGACAGATCGTGGGAGTTGGAGTGACTCCTCGGTAGCCTTGAATGTCGAACTCGGAAGTGCGTAGGCGAAAATTAGGAGTTTATTGTGAATTGTCTTATGTAGGCTATCGGATTGGAGTTTAGAGGTTTTCCATGACCCTTGGTCTACCACCTTTAATGGGTTAAAAGGTCTGCAAGAGATCTTGGCGCATTGCTAAGTGTCTAGCACCCATTTACCTGTAAGTGCCCTAGAGGCGACCTTTATACAGGTACGTCGGCGTGCATTCGATTGGGCGGCGATATGCGGCGTACAATGATGCTGATCTGTTATAAGATCTTGAGGCAGGTATATAAATCTTTGGAAAATCATTCTCTATGAGAGAGAATGATGATGTCCAGCGGCATGGTGGGTCTCCCCACCTTGGAATCTTCTAACTGCAATCAGCGATGCATACGGTATACTACTATAATACTTACACATTTTAAGATTACCTTAAGGTAATATTTTAAATCATTATTACGCCATTACATTATCAAAATAACTGTCAAATAAAGCTGCTTCTATTAAAACAAAGGTGCTTATTAGTCTCTCTCGCGTTATCACAACATGGTGGTTTACCACAATTGCTTTACTTTCATATACAATTATTATTTAAGGTACTCTTGCCATTCCTTGCAACACGTTATAATAACAAAATTTGTGTTGCAAGTCTTAATAAATAGTTAATTACCATTGTGTGGCCTCCAGGCGGCTCTTATTGGCTTTGAGGTCAGCGCTACGTTAATACCATTTATATTAATTAAAATTTTGGTTATGGTGACCACTTACCCACCTATCTACATGAATGCATGGCTGAAATCTCGAAGGAAGAGGTAGTTTCTTCCATTGTGGCTTGAGGGAGGCAGTAACATATGCATCTGTGCCTGCACCTTTAGTTGCGTGGAGATGGAGTCGCCTACGCCATGAGGCGTGAGCGCAGATTCCTCCTATCAAAACTTTATATATATAGACTAGAGGTGCTTTTCTATCAATGCATTCACCTCAATGACAACCTCCTTTCTCTCGAGTGTAGTCTGCCAGATGCGGGCGTAGGCTTTCAAAAGCCCCGGAACAGCGGTCATGCCTGATGACATTACACCCGCGTCCTAGAGATCGTGTGTAATCTCATCATCCCTGCGCGTAACCCTTACCTCATAGGTTGCATGCACCAGATCCTAACAACTACACGCCTTGAAATTAATCTAAACACAAATCTCGACATGCCTGTGAACACCCGATTTTTCTTGGCGGCTCCTTTAAATGCATGTGATTATAATTACCCTAGCGTAATGGTACATGAATAACATTATTATCATAGCATGGGATTTGTGCCAGATGGTACAATTATATTTACTCTAAGCTTTTACAATATTTAATTGCCACTTTTTTAGATGTGATTATTTAAACAATAACCCTGATTTTTATTTACATTTTTTGGTATACTTTAAGAATTAGATGTGCTTCATTCTCTTCGCTTGGGTCTTGCGTACACCCTTGGAAGTATATCCCTAAGATGCACTTAAGTATCCGAATTCTATTTTCTATTTATATTTATATAAGGTTAGGGTCATATGTAACAGCTATCCTTGGAAGAATTTCAAAAATATCTTGCGAGGATGAATTAACTGTGCTACACACCTCCATTATGGTTGTTGATTTAACTTATTTTAGGTATGATACACATATCGTCTACTACGGTAATTTCCCTACATGCAATTATTAGGATCTCTATATTTGTAACTTATCTATACAAAGATACATTAAAGCTTATAATGCATGCCTGCGCCTACCCACAAGGCTAGAATGCATCCACCCATTGAGCGACGTCGAGTATTAATTTGGAATGACTTGAGTAGTTAGCGTTGCTCCCTTAGTTTTGCTCCACTTCATTGGTGTAGTTAAGCTTCTACTGCTTGGAGCCACCATGCGTTGAAGGCCTCTTGACGATAAAGGGGCCTCTATCACAGCAACCTTTACCGCGGCTCTGTGAAACTACGTGACCATTGCGAAAGTGAACTCTATTCTGCAGATTGGTCAATTGATGCAAGTCACGTTCAATCATAAGATTGAGCCCTCTCCCACTTTCCTCGAAAAGAAAATGAGGTCTGCACCTTCAATGGCGTTGTACACAGCGTCATATCTCCCTTAAGAAGGTTATATGCCTGCTTTGTTACTTAGCACATTAATTTACTAGCCTTAGCTATATATACATAACCATCTAAGATGGATGCACATATTATGTTACATCATTTATTTCCAGCAGCTTACATGGGTTGCACTACTTAGTTAAGAGCGATTCCAAACTTCTGAGGAAGGTTTTGTCATTATGACGAGGAAGGAGGAAAATTCCTTTTTGTCTCAAAGACGCTATTTGATTACTATAATTCTTATTTTAGATGTACACTTGCCTTACGTATTGCTATTCTTTTTATATTCTAAGAGATTCCCCTTTCTTGAATTGTTAGCTCTTGGAATATTCATACCAATCGAGATATTGATGCTATATACCATGTCGTAACAAGGTGGCCGGACTTGTTAGATTAGCCTAACTTTTCTTCTTCCGGTTACTTGGATTATTCTTTTTAATTACTAGATTTATATCCTACCATAGTCAACAATTATCTAAGTAATGATTCTTAGCGAGGGTGATCAATCTCACCAAGTGGTTCCAATATGTTGGATGTGGGCCCAACGATATAGTGTATATGTAATTTTAGTTACTCACATCTAGTTTCCTTCCCAATATTGGCTCAATATATTGGGGCAATCCCTTCAGCGATGATATCTGCAGGAAATGCCTTCTAATCCCCAGCCAAGATATTGCAGATCACATTTAGCCTACTAGGTATGGCCTTAGATCCTTAATGAGCTTGCTAAGAAGCTCACTAGATTGCACGCTTGAAGGTAACTTAGGAGTAGCGTTCTTAGAGAATGGCATTTCGATAACACAAGTCTCTCCTTGGCGGTGGCTCTCTTTGATGTATGAGGTTGCGCGGCGCTTTGTTACGTTAGAAGCCTCTCTCTCTCTCGTGCTGGTGGCAACTGGGGCGGTTGATCACTTAGCAGAAATATTCCGGCCTGCGGCACTACCAGAAGCGCTGAAGGTGGCGTGGATTGAAAAAGATCTTTCATCTTGAACTCTTTGTGGCAGCTAACGCGACTGTATCGATATTGTTTCTTCGACTCCATCGATGTCCTCGGAGTCCTCTTGTAATGGGTGTCGTGTTGAGGATGTGGATTGCTTCACCCACCTGCAAATGCACGACATTTCTTCTTTTTGATCCGTTATGCTATGGGAGGAAGGGAATAACAAAGAGACTATATATTAAAGCATATGTAACTTACATAATTACAATTACTACTAGAGTATTAGGTCCCCTTGTGTGCCTCCCCTCGGTTTGCACACCTCATAGCAATGTAAGTAAATTCCTCACGTGCAATGGTGTGACGATCCATATCCCTCTATTTGTCGTCAGCTCATACTCGGGAGGTAACTTGTTGATGTGCCAGGCCTCCAATGTTTGTAAATTTATGTAATGGCACAACACGCTTTGCATCACACATTCTAACTAAAAGGTGTGGTGTGGTTGATGTAGCCGACATTTGATTTTACACTTCGATCACGTTCTCGATGATAGCTGTTCCCCTTCATGATACTTGAAGCTATTTGAAGTCTCTGGTGCAGCGACCAAGTTGTATGCAAGTCGGCGTGCAGTAAGCCGACTCACTTCCTCAGCACCAGGACCCGCTTTACTCCATGTCGAGTTCCCAAGCTTCCTTGTTTGATCCCTACGATCACATATGGCCGGGCGTTATCGCGTTCCTAGCGCGCTATCTTTGTCTTCTTGTCTTAATTTACTGCTAGGTGGCTTTTGTGATTGTGCTTTCGTCGATTTGATCCTCTGTTGCCTCCCCGGGAGCTGCGTGGAAGAAGTGGGATTTGCTAACGCACTTCTCCGGCTTCAGTTCACTGACCTTTGTGTCACTCTATACCATGTCGGTCTCTCTGTCAAGTAAAAGCATCCATGGCTCTCTCCCTCTCTTACTTCCCGGCTATGTTGTGGGGTGATGGATCGATCGCCTTATATCTTGACCCTTGAGTTGAAGAAGTACACACTTGCCTTGGAGGATATACTCTTATGCGGTTGAATAGCACGGCTATTATCTTGGCATGAATTCTCTTTACCGTAGAAGGTGCTTGATTACTATCGCCATGCGTTAAAGATTGGCTGGAATGCTTCTACGCGGGCGTTTGATGTGTCCACGCGCTATGTGGGAATACGATGCGGCTTTTTTTTTCTTCTAATTAGTGGTAGGAGTACGGCGAAGCCATCACCTAGTTGTTGAAGGCTGCTCCTGCGATGATAGCAATGCCTTTCGTAAGTGCCTCTCCATACCGCGTGTGTCATAGTATCATCCTATATTACCACAAGGTGGGAATTATGGTATTGGTGTTGTCTTCGTTGATGTCGGGAAACGTTCCTCTTGTTGAGCCACTTTCATTGTCATAAGTTAGGTAGTGTTCTTTGCCACAAGATGTATTGTAGATCGGCGATGTCGCAGTGCATATGATCTTGACATGACGGTGTTGTCTCTTGTCGACGTGGGTGGCGAAACATCATCTTCTACTTGAAGGGGCACTTAGGAGTGTTTGAGGTGGGGTTTTGCTTGGCCTCGAGTCGTTTCTCCCTGTACTTGCTCTTCCATTTGATCTTGGGCTATAGTTGTGCTTCCTTGCTTCTTTTGGTAATTGAAGTGAAGGCTTCTGATCTAAGCGTAAATCCGTAGAACATGACACAGAAGCTCATGTACATACCACTTATATCTGTGAGCACAGGAATATACGATGATGAACATATCGCGCACATTTACACATTGGGATTTTTATTTATCCACTTTTTTCAAAGCAACTTCTGAGATCTATAGTGTTTATACTCCTTTGTTTCACACTCCTCCCTATCACGGCGTTTGACCCGCTTTGGTTTTGGCGCATCTTCTTTGTGCGGTTGACTCGGGGATTCGCTGAGATCTTTGCTACTATTGTTGAGCTTCATATACGATCAGGCTGCGTCCTGCGCCCGGATTCTGAAGAGTGTTAGATAGATGTGATCCCTTGAGAAAGATGCTCCTCCTTATGTGTATATTAAATTGAGGAATGCGGTGGCGGCGTCCTTATATGTAGTGTGTCATTGCGGGGTTACTTGATGTCTTGGTGGTGAGTAAGCAGGTAAGAATCACTGGCATTTACGTTAGGTTGGGCATTGATCATACCTGACTCTGGTTGTGAGGTGGTGGCGGGGGCATTGTCATTCTCTTGAGGTTGAATTCTACGGTATTAGAGCTCTGTTGCCAGGCTTTCACTTCTGATGAGTGGCTCTCTGTGCCTAGAGTACATGGCAGTCTCTCTCCTGTGCCCTACATGGCTCCTTAAATTGCCCTTTGCATGACTTGTATGTCTGTACGGCCTGGTGCGTCCTCCTCAGTCCTTTGGGTCCTGTCATTCGGAGTCGCCTCCTTGGCTGGCGATATTAAGCCGATCTTCCTTTGGTTTTGCATAAAACCTGCGTGTGTGCCCATTACCCTTCTCTCTCGACGGAGATTCTATGCCCTCTAGCCCTGGCTACCGTGATGCTACTTGTCGATGTCGCGTCTTCACGTATTTGGCGCCTTGCGTTCTTCCATTTGACTCTCGTATGCGTTGGTCGGTGAAGCGTCGGATCCTCTTTACGATGTGACCTGCATTAGGTAGTGGCAGGGAGGTTGACACCCTGAAAATTTTTGATCTTGCGTTGATTTACCAAATATTCTTCCATTTGATGTGAAGATTGATGATGAAGTAGGTGGTGTCTGTTCTACTCATTTGTCCCGGTTGAGGTGTTTGTGGATTTATTAGCTACTCTCTTGGGTCTGCCTTTTGATCTCCTCTCTCTTGCTCTGCGGCCATGGTACGGGACCTTGATGTCTTCAAGGGGTTTAGCCTCTACCTCTTACGTGGCTCTGCCAGTCGCCAGAAAGTAGCGGCTGCGTGTATTCTACCAGGGTCTAGGGTCTGCCAGAAGGGCTCTCCTACAACATTTTGGGCTCTATAAAAATAAGATGGCTCGAGCAGCATTCTTGGAGACATATCTATAATCTCCAAGTCTCCCATGGATATTGGGGCGTGTGGTATGGCATGACATGAGGGTTGTTTTGCAAAACCTCCGCGATGTTTGAGGGGCACCACTCTAAAGGTCCTAACAAAGTTGGTTTGCAGAGTCAATCTCTACCACGTAACTGAGGTGACTTGGCTCTGAACTCTAGCTCCTTTCTAGGTATGTATCACGGCAATAGGGAGTGTCAGTAATATGACTATACTCTAAGTCAAACTCTATTAGGAGGACAAGATTAGTCCAAGGTTGTATGCTTTTGGCATGACCCGGGAGGTGATCATACCAGGTTGGACTTGGGTTGGTATCTCAGGTCTAGATGACTGGCTATAACAAAGGGGTGTTCTTGGGCACTTCTGTATCTAGGAGTAGGCATCAGCTTTGGGCAATACTTACATGAGGTGTTGTTACTATTAATAGGGGTATACATGCTTCTATCTACAAACATGCACACTACAGGTTTGGAGGAAAAACAATTCAAGGGTTTGTTAATTTTTGGTCATTTTGAGCTACAGGGTTTGACATTTCTAGCCTAATTTGAGGTCACTAAATGGATTCTAGGCTGTCTAGCGGTCTATTACGAAAACAAAATTTCGAAGCGATTTGGGCTCTGCATGGCTCTCAGAGATTATGGAAGTTCAAAGTTTGGAGGAGGTCTCTCCTGGCGAGTTGCATACGCTCAAAACTAAAAGTTTAGTTCTTTGGCCGGTATGAGCTGTATGGGGTTTGTGTAACCTCATGAATTGGGGTTAAACTTGTCCAATTTGGATCTCTGGGGTCAAATCATGCTGCTAGTCTCTCTCTCTCTCGCCGAGTTAAGTAGAGAATGGACCCCTTAGTCGAATTTGGGAGGTGTTTTTTTTTTGGTCTAGTTTGGACATGGTCTGGGTATGGAAGGTCTCACACCGGTTTAGCATACCTCGTTCAAAAACTAAACTTTAGTTTTCTTGACAAGAAGTGAGCTGTCAGTTTATCACTTTAGATGCGAGAATATCCTATTTTTACTAAAATAAAAACTATACTTGCTAACTCGTTCCTAATTAAGAAGCAAGATTTGACACATAAACTACTCAAAATTATCTTGTATTAACAAAATTATTGATTATTTACAACATATCTCTTGGGGATCTCCATAATTAAATTAGCTAATTGTGTGTCCTTCCTCTCATTAGTGTCCACTTAGTCTTACATGGTATGGCGAGAAATTTTGTGGAGTCTTCAAAATGTTGGACGATACGCTCTGCACGCTGCGACGCCGACCTCCCGCTCTGATTCGCCTCTCTCACTCTTCTTGTATCCCTTGACGCACTCCTTTGGCCTCGGCTGTTATTTAGCCTTGTCTAGAAAGTCCGGGGCGGGGGGATGCCGTTTGGTGTTAGCATCATGTCGTCGAGGTTACGGTGTCCATCAAGATCTTTGTCTCTATCTAGCTTAAGGGTCTTGGTTCTATAAGTCTAAAAGGCTTAGCCATTAGTATTATTATCTAACGTTATTAAAGCTTAAATGTATTAATTAAAATTATAATTCAAACACAAGCGATGCCATGGTTGGCGGGGTTTGGGGGGTTCAACCAGTAAGGTGGGAGGTTCAATTCGCTTCTACATGAGGAGATCCTTTAAAAGACGAGGTTCAAATAGATTGAAAACTAGACTAATCTATACAATTCCTACCCCCATCTTGATATAGGGCCCTCCTGAATCCTTTGTGACCATCACGGGAATCCCCACCGGTCACGATGTAGGGAAGAATGAAGGGTCATTTTACGTTTTTCGATTAAGGAAAAGAATAGAAGAGATCATTTTACCACAGTTTTTCCAGGTGAAAAGAATGAAGGGTCATTTTGCAGTCTCCTGAGAGGGCGAATGAAGGGTCATTTTACCGGAGTCTCTCCTCGAAGGGCGAATGAAGGGGTAATCCGCGATACGATGCAAGGGAAGAATGAAGGGGTCATTTGCCGGATTTTCCCGATTGAGGAAGAAGATGAAGGGTCATTTTACCCTGCGTCTCCCTCGGGGCGAATGAAGGGTCATTTTACCCGTCTCCCTCGAATAGAGGGTCATTTTGAAAATACTCTCCCGATGGGGAAGAATAGAGGGTCATTGCCGTCTCACCGAGAGCCTACCCTGAGCTGAGAAGCGGGCGTAAACACTTGCCTACGTCGATAACATAACATCATATATCCACCTGGGAAGGGTGGTACATCCCAGCTGTATCTGCATAGACAAAGATGTCGACACAATACAAAGGAAGTTCCTACCCAAGGCTCGGAACTCCCTAGGAGGGATGGTGACAAGCTTGGTCTCGAGGAGTTGATCTGCGGGCAGAATCGCATGACAGCAATGGATTGGCATACAAGAACATGGCCCAGGGTTGTCCACTCCATCGCCCCTCATGTACTGCACACTTTGCCGAGGAGTAGGGTTGAAAAGTGTTGGGACACAGTAGGGTGCATAGCCAAGGGGCTATTCTTTGGGTTACATCTCCCCATCGATAAGGCGAGTGGAATCACTTTCCCTCGAGATCTACGCGCGCTTATCTTGACCCAAGGTGACTAGAGGAGCCCTTTGCCCGCTGACCGTCGGCTGTAACCAGCGGAAGGTGAACTCCACCGCGGGTGTGAGCCGCCGCACTTACCCACACACTTCGGTGGCAGAAGCCGTGACCTAGTCGCTTTGATCCCGGTGGCCTTACACGAGGAGGATGTTAGGTCAGAAATTCGGAAACCACAGCAGAACCTCATTCTAAGCGGTCGTGCCTTCACCCACAACGGTGGTGGGCTTTCACACCTGGCAGGCGAAATCTGTAGTAATGCCTGCACTAAGAAGAGGGACTATCTAGGAGCATCATCTACTAACTTCAAGTCTCTACCTTCCCAATACAATGGGTGGGAATACATCAGGTCCATCATATCAACATAAGGAATAAAAACTAATCTATCTCGCCGAGAGTTAGGTTCTTTAGTTAGTCAATCTCTTGGCTACTAAGGGGTGATTTAATACGAAAGGCTAAAACCTCTTTGGTTGAAGGAATAAAGGTTTAGGCTATTCAATCGACAAATACGATCCACCGGTTCACTCCTCGATCGAAAATCCCATGTCTCTGCACCATTTACTTGAAATGCGCGGTGCGGGAGGCGATCGCTAATTTGCGCGCCGCAGACGGTCGTGGGAGTTGTAGAGTAAACTCTCTCTCTCCTCGGTAGCCCTTGATGTCGAGCTCGGAAGGTATTGAAAGGGAGGCCAGGTTTGGTACCTTATATGTAGGCTATCGATTAGGTTTTGGTTTTACCCATGGCCTTAGTCTCTACACCGCTAATGGGTTAAAAAGGTCTAAAGAAAGTCGCAGCGCGCATTGCTAAGTGTGGCACCATTGCAAGATTACCCCTAGAAGCGACGCTGGGCCTACGTCGGCGTGCAAGTGATTGTGAATGGCGTCAATGCGGCGTGGCGGTGCGTGTCTGCAGGTATCGTCTTGAGGCCGTATATAAATGCTGAGCGATCCTGATGTTGACCCCTTATTGCACGAAACTCAACTTGCAAGTAGTCTTGATGAAGATCAAAATGTCTCTCGTCTACAAGTTACAGGGTAGTTTGTATTTACGTGCTTTTTTAGGCCCGTGTCAAACGCACTCTTATGCCACAAATCCGCAAATGCGATTACCTTACCCGGCGGCTACAAGAAGAACAACTTGGTCAATAATATATTCTTGTAGCCCAAATATGGTAGATATTACATGCGAATAGCGAGGAGGAAAAACTCTTTCACATTGCGAACAATGCGATCTTCACATATCAAAGGAAACATATTGCCCATATGCTCGATTAAGGCGTGCAGCAGTCAGTCTTCACATGAAATAGGGTATACATTATCCCTTTTAGAGTGTCTATTAATCTTTTCCGAGAATGACCTGGCCCTTCAGCCGGGCCCTTATGTATGTATGTTTTTCCAAATACGGTCGGAGGTTTAACTTGAATATCCATTCTTGTCTACTATGTTCTTTCCATTTGGTTTTTCTACTAAGTTCATAGAAGTCCTGTTCTAGCATTTGCCAAGTTCCTCCTCCATTGCTTTTTACGCCAATTTGTGCTTCATTAGAGTTCATAGCCTTCCTTATAAGCGCTTGGAACCTTGTGGCTCCAAAAATTGCCATTATATTTATTTATTTCCTCCCTCAACATCATTCTCTTGTTTCGTCTTCTTGGAACCGGCCTCCTTTGTGTCTTCCATACTCTTGTACATTTATTTGGGCTTCTTCAGTGTCGTTCTACCTAGGTTTTTTCTAGTTCTCTCTTTCTTTTTGAGCCATTTTGAACCTTGCACTTAATTTCCCTTTTGGGTGCTCTCCATACCACGAACATTTAATATATTACCATCTCCATTTGAGGTATCCATTGTTCATCATCGTGAAATGCGCATGCATATGTGAGGAATCCATCTCCATTGTTCTTGTTTTTCCTAGAGGAATAACTTTCATTTCTTTATCTTTGTATAGACTGTTTTCATCAAAATGAACATCTCGACTCAAGATTATCCTTTTTTTCAAGGGATCATATAGTTTATATCCCTTAGACTGATTGTCATAACCTATTAGATAACATGTAATTGATTTGTCATCTAATTTTTTGCCCTGTTCTTTTGGTGACATTTTATAGCTGATGAAAAGCAAGCCAACCATAAGCGCTCTATATATTTGCTTTGAAATGCGGTTGAGGAATCATACCCATATTTTTATCTGGAGCTTGCCATTTGTGCTCTAGTAGGCAGCTTATTTTTGAATCTCTACTATGAGTTTGCACAACTTCCTCTCATAAGAAGTTTGGCAAAACCAGGAGAATGTTAGCATAGATCGCATTTAAAATGGATCTATTCTTTCTTTACGCAACTCATTTCTAACGTGTGGGGTGTGAGAACATGGTATTATTTGCCTTCTAATGCCATTTTGCAAAGTTGTTATTGAACTTTTGCCGGACACAGAATTCTCTCTCCACCTTTGTCCGGTTCTAAGACATTTAACTTTTTCTTACTGTTTTGTCTTTCCAGCTTACATTGGCTTGATATGCTTTGAAAGCTTCAAAAGCTTGATCTTTGTGTCTCAAAGTATATATTTTTGTCTTCCTAGAAAAATCATCAGTTGTAATAAAAAACTTCTTCCCATGAATGCTTCTTATGTTCAGTAGTCCACATAGATCACTATGAACAAGTTCATTTATTTTTGTAGCTCTTTTTCCTTTCTTATGAAAGGGTAATTTGCAATCTTTTCCTTTGAGGCAACCTTCACAAGTAATTTTTTCTCCTTCTTTAACTGCTGCACTGATTTGGCATGTTTTAATCATGTATTTCAGATTATTTTCGTAAGTGTGACCTAGTCTTTCGTGCCACAATTTTATATTTGATAACATAACTACATTTATGGCATTTAGATCCCCATTTCTGAAACTAAATAATTTGCCAAATCGTTTATTGTTCATCATAACTTTACAATAATGCCTTTTAAAGTTCACATGATAACCCAAGTCTACAAGTTGAGTGACTAAAATAAGATGTTTAACCAAATTTAGAACACAAAGTACATTCTCAAGAACTAATGGATTGCCATTTAGATCAAATAATTCCAACATCCATACTGCTCTCCACCTTACCATAAATTTCCATCTCTCCCATTTAGACAAAGGCACTACGTTGCCTTTTCAGTTTTGTCTTTGAAACTTGGAAGGTGATTTAATCTGCCTTCTCTCTCCAGCTCACTATCTAACACATGATCATGTGTGTCCTTTAGTTATGATCATAAGTAATGAATAATGTAGAATAGCGCTCACCTCGGCACCTTCATGCAGAAATTTCTGTCTTCTTCATTCTTGTTTTTTTACCTGTGCCTTCTAATTTGGTATTGCAAATTTGCCTCTACCTCTTCCTCCATGAGCTCCTCCTCTGGTATTAGTTCCCCTACCACGTCCAGCATTGCTTGTGAAGTTGCTCTTGTTCTCCCTTGGGCTAGAACAATTATTTGCTAAATGTCTAAAACCTTGACAATTAAACATTTCATTCCTTATTTGATTTAGGGGCGGTTGTTTTGTTGAGGATGTCCATATGAGTCTAGCCGAATTAAAACAAGGAGGGCCAATCATCTTGCTCTTCACACCTGGAACCTCTTCCATTTTGAAGTATATACAAGATTTGATTTGTTCTTCAATTTCATCGTGAAGTCACTACATTTACACTCTAGTGTTTTTACTTTTAATCATCTTTACGCCTCCTCTCTCTCTCTCCTCTTAGCAACATTTCTAATTAGCAAGTTGTTTACATTTAGAAAATACACAATGCAAATTTGTCGATGCTCATTTGTTAGCATATGGAGTACTCGGCTGACCTCCATATCTCTGCCAATAATATTTGTGTCAAACTTTTCAAACATACTTCTTTACATCATCCTTTTCACCAAACCTCAGTCTCTGACTCCTTGTCTGTCTAAAACATCCAATTTGAGAAAAGAAGTTCACTTGTTATGTTTGCAACATGTAGGCCCACATCTCTTTTAGGTGACATGCCTCTCTCAATTTTAGTAGAATAGAGCTTATCTTGCTCTTAATTGCAGCACAGCTTCCGGTACACCTTTGCTCTAGTTAAATTGAGAACTACTAACTTCTACTGCACTTGAATTGCCTGCTCCTCCTGTTGAACTTATTTCTCTTATGGGACTAACATTTGTATCTGATGCTGCAGCAGAAGCATAAGTACGTCCCCTAATCCTTCAACCTTCAAAATTTCTTCAATCTTCTCTTTCCACGTTTGGAAACCAGCACCTCCTTTGTAAACTTCAACTGTGCTCAGTAAAGAAGCTCCCAACCTTGTTGCCATTGTAATATTAGTTCTGCTCTGATATCAGATGTAGAAAACAATTACTAGGCAATGTTGTGTATATGCATTGTATTCTAAAGCATATACAATTTAGTCTTTATTCAAGTCTCATTTCTTATAGACAACAACTTAGTCTCACAACCAATACTTCATATTATTTAAGCAATCAAAATACTGTAGCAGGCTAAACAATGATCAAGCATTATCCATTGTATCTTGAAATCAAACCTTAAAATACTCATAGGTATTACTTGATGCACACAGCTGTTGGATCTTAGGGCCTAATAGCTTCATGTAGTAAATAATAATAATTGTGATAAAGTGGTTTGGCAGGGCCAGATCGGATCTAGTATTGATAGCGTAAATTCGTTATTTGCTATTCACATAATGAAATGCCCTTATGTCATTCGACCACTGTAATTTTCAAATAAGGGCTTTACTAGGTTTCTTTAAAATAACCTAGGCATTGTTTATAAATTCATGGCTCACCTTGATAACCATATGATCTAATAGAAATTTTATTCTTCACTTCCTAACTTGGCATGATCATTTCCAACAATAGTCACAAGACCTGTGTGTGTGGTTGTGTCTTGTCTTTTCTTTGTCGGCACCCTTGAAGATGGCACTCTAACGCTATTCTTCTTTTTTTTTTCTTACAGCTTGTTCATTCCCTTTTTGCACTTAAGAGTTTTAGGCTGAAGGAGAGATCTTATTCTCTCATCTCCGAGGCTTCAATCTGTCAAAAGATATTCTTCTATCGCGATCCTACGAATTTGTCTCAGACTCTACCGGTCTCTCTTCCGGTAGCATATTCACCACTTAGGTATATAAATGCCCAATTTGTGTAAAGTAATGCCGCCGCGCGAGGAGGGTTGGCTACCTTTCCAAGTCGATGGAGGAAGCACCAACCATGGTCAATTCGAAAAGCCTAATGCGGCAACCGATACACTTGATGACCGGAGATGCGAGAGGTGGAAGAGGAAGAAGAAACGCACTATGTTGGACCTAGAAAGGAGCATGCATAAGAATATTAATGTGGACTTGCTCCATATGATGATTCCTAGATGAAGGATGGCCAATATTTGATCGTCGGTACGTCGGATAGAAGATATACTTGTATCCCATTTGGTTGCTTGAGCATTTGTAGCGAATAATAACCCTAACGAGGAACAAGGTGCATGTAAGGTGGGTATTGAAGTCGATGAAATTCTGGAAAGGAGTCATTCGCGAAAAGCCGCTACAAAATTATTAACATGATGCAAGTGATCTCCCCTAATGGGTGAAATAGAAAATGATGTCATATGGAATCGGAAAGGGCAAGGTGGATCGAGCGGGTGCATGAAGATTCCAATCCTGCATGCGGATATAAGTTTAGAAGTCACTAGGAAAGATATCCAAATAAGCAAAATAAAGTCGCGAGAGTCCATGGAGTATGCTTATGATGTGAACCTTACTTTCATTTAGCAATCCTACTTTTCGATTACGCATCGACTTTATGTATTTGTGTGCTTTCATTGTAATCTTACTTTTCGGTGTATGAAAGGTATCTTACTCTCATTGTCGGCAGTATAAATGTGGTGAGTTACATCCTATTGCACTTGCCTGTAGAATCTGGGAAGCGTGATTAACCTGAGGTGTTAACTTGTAATTTGAGACATGTTAGAATCAATTCTGACAATAAAAAGTATTTACCTGAATTCTACTTTGTTGGAATTGGAGTTTCACTATTTGTAAATTCCAAAATGATGGATTAATTTCAAAATAACAGAATCGTGGTTAATCATAGAAGTTTAACAAAGTGATATGACTTTGCGGCATTCTTCTTCTATGGTGGATTCATCCTGTGGCATTCTCCTGCGCAACATTCAATCAAGAAGGGCATCAAAAGGGTGTGGGGTTTGCAGCTAAGTCCGACACCAATTAAAATAGCTGTGAAGATTCAAAATCCTAAAGACAAGGTTGTGTAGTTGTTTTTACTTCTAGATGGTTCATTAAAGTTTTATTCTTTTCACACAATCTTCTGATTCTTACGGATTTGGAATGCAACTTTGGTTCTCTCAGGTCTAAGTGCTTGAACAAATGAGGCTTCAGAAATATAAATAACGCTTGTTGGTGTGGAATTCGGGCAAATGATGAAAGCTTGAGTCTAGCTCAACAAAAAATTTTAAGGTATTATTTGATAAAAGGAGGTGTATTTTGATGCATTCTTAGCTTGTTCTGGGCACCTGTTTTATGCATTTTGTTTTAGTTTCGCTCTTGTTTTAGTTTTGCTCCTATAGCCATAGATTGAAGTCTATTGCATATTACTTTGCCAACAATCATGCCCAACATGGGATTTGTTTTAAACAAACGGTCTTATATCACGGTTTGAATGTAGAGTGGAGTCCATTGGATATTCTTTTTGTTGTTGTACAGGAGAATGATGTTTAATATATTTTGTTGTTGAATCAAAACCTTGCAGGAACATTCAAACAACTTGAAAGCTTCATCCCACTTTGGGAAGTGAAAATATTAAGTTTTCTACCTACTGTTCATGTGATAGGAAGCTTTGCATTCTTAATTTTAGTAACATTTTGATCGATTTTTGTCACGCTCGTTAAATCTTTTGTGCATGCTCTTTGTTCTATAATTTCCTTGTTAATATTCTTGTTAATATTTCTATTTTGTTATTTGGTCTGATCATATTTGATACTAAGCTCACATATGCAATGCCTTACCATTGCTTTTTTTTTATTTCACTTTGCAGATTACATAGGCAGCGACTCTTTGGAGCTATGTAGTCATGAAGGATATGACTAAACCTATAGACAAATACATAGTTATTAGTATGTTGTTTTAGATGTAGTTTCTCTTCAAGTTGGAGACTTGAGGTTTATTGAAAGATAATAATTTTATGCCTAAATTGGATTTTGGAGTTCAAGTCCTTATTCAGGTTGATAGCCTTTGGGGGACTAGGCCCCAAAGCAATACAAAGCATCATTATATGAAGGTTAGAGTGATGTAGGCTAAACTGGTGCAAGAAAATGATTACGGATAATCATGTTTGTTTTCTTCCTATAAAAATCTGATTTATTACATTTTTCACTCAAATTGAAGTTACAATATGAACCTCGTGTATGTTATTAGCTTGAGCCATAATTGAGAAGAGTTGCGAGCCAAAAGAGAGGTCCCCAAGATCTGTGTTGCTCTACGCAGCACCGGCGTACCCGCCTATAATGATGCGTCTTGGTCCACGGCATTTTCATTAGATTGAAGCTTTTGAATGGCTAGAATCGGCGGATGTTTCCATCTATTGTCTTGCCATGTCGACCATTGATGATCTGGCGAGATGGCGGTGATATGGTAGGGGTTTGCGGTGCTTGTCACGAGGATTCCTTTGTTCTTTGAGGTAGCAGTAGGAGGATTTCCGTGGTGCGATGAGTGTGGAGTTGGGCGCGAGGTGGTGGTGTGGTTGGGAGAGGTGGTGTGGGGCGAGGCCCGGGCTTAATGGCGCTGGCGCCCATTGGATAAGCGAGGGGCTATAAGGGCGTGGTATGCAGCTCGGGGAGGCTTTCCGGATGATGATTTGGTTGTGGCAGCTAGTCTCGAGGGCAGTGGGAGAAATTTGTACATTGATCTATGCGGGGATATCCGGTGGCGGTTTGTGGCATGAGGTGGGGAGCAGTCCGGTTAGGTAAAGAACAGGTGTGGCCATGGTTCTATGGGGGGTGCTGGGGGACTTCCAACGATTTGAAGTGGAGTGTCACGTCTGGCGTAGGTCACTGGCGTGATTAATCCTCGGCTCTAGGTATTGACTGTGGAGTTGACTGATGGCACGGTGGGTGGGCATGTGGGGCTGACGCTTCTCCTCACGGGGTCAGAATAGGTAGATCCTTTCAGGTTGGAATGTCTTGAAGAGTGCGGTCCTCTAGTAGTAAGAGGGCAGAAGGCGTTTTCTTGGCACTTAAACGATTTAGCATCTACATTATTGTTTGCATTCGGGAACACTGTGCAGTATCCCGCAGGGGAGTGATATGTCTAGGCTCATGAATCTTGATTTACTCTCTAATGCTTCTTCTGCAGGACTGGTGGGGGGTACTCTTATTGCTTGGAGGATATGGATGTGTGAGTCCGTGGGAGCGAGTTTGGTCGGTGTTGAGGCAATCATTAAGTGATGGTTTGGAGAGAGGGAGGGCAAGAGTGGGGATTGTTAATATTTTATGCCCCTAATCAGCCCAGCCTGAAGTGCTATGGGCCGAATAAGTTCTTGAGCCCGCTTGGTGGGTGCAATTAAGCAGTTGTTGTTAGGGGACTTCAATATGGTAGGCGAGTAGAGGATGGCTGGATTACGGAACCGGGTGTGCATGGGTTTGAGAGGGACAGTGGTCTTGTTTGTTCCCGGGGATTTGGCCTTGGTTGGGGTCCTTTGCAGGACATAGCTTTCACTGTGTGTAATAGGCGGTCCAGCAATGTGAGCGAGGCGTATCTTTGAGCATGGCCGATGTTAATAATAGCGCCAACCTTTTACATGGGGATGGGAAGGGTGGCCTTTTCTTTTAGAAGATGCGTGCATCTACCTCCATTTGATCGATATTACCCTCGGGTTTTTGTCGGTCAGGGGAGTGCGTTGCACTCGCGGCCCTGGGGCCGGTGTTAGTTTGAACACGGAAACTACCGGGCGATCTCTACCCGGACTTCTGACCCGGTGCCAAGAGTTGTGGCTTGATACCACCTTTTTCATCTCACGAAGGGTATGTATGCGGTATGGTATTGCCTTGGCGGTGAAGCGTTTTGCCAAGGTCTTTGGTGGCGTGTCTGGCGGCCGGAAGGCGGGAGGTTGCATGGTTTTATCGGGGAGTTGGAGGATGAGGCGCGACGTAGAGTAGCATTAGGGAGAATAACAAGGTGATGGTGCAAAGCGCAATGACTGTGGTGCAATTCGCGATTCCTTTTTCAAAAAAGCGTAAATTAGGTATTTTTACCTTTTTAAAAGCGGGCGCAAAAAAATTAAAGCAGTCCAATAAGTACACATTTAGCAGAGAGGGGCCAGTTTTTTGCTCTAAGTCAAACTAAAGAAACGGGACTTTTTAAAAACATTAAAATCTGAGGAAAAGAAAAAATGTCTATCTTGGCGCGCGGGCTGGCGATCGAGATTCAATTAATATCTCACAAGAAACGCATTTAATATCAATGGGACATTTTTGCGGGAACTTCTTCTAACCCGATTATCGGAATGTCGATGGCGTGTATAGTATTTGGTGTGTAGAAGCATTTGTGAGTGTTTTTCTATGCATATTTGCCTATCTCTTTGGTGCATAGACAAACTGTTATATTCAGCTAAAACCCTGAGCTTGTGGAAATAATCATGAAGAACTTTCGATAAGATTTTTTGCCTATGCATGAAGTAGATAATAGAGATCCTACATATATATATGACCATTATCTTTGAGAGTAATGTGCTCATTCTAAGTACAAAAGATTGTGTAATTTGGAAATGTCCCCAAAATGGTAACACATGCGTGCTTTATAACTTGGAATGAACTTCAAACTTTTTCTCAGAATATTTTTCTCCTCCTCCCGAGAAGCTTTTTTAAGGTCTTCTGAGAATCTGCAATTGCACTTGTTTTTAAAAGCTTTCTTTGTCATACTGCAAGAGACAAAGTATTTAATCAACAATTTGTTTATTTGTCCGTGTCTATGCACAAAGGCTTTCTTTGTCTATACCAAGATAAAGTATTTTAAACACCTGTTGTTTTGCATTTGTCTATGTTTATAACGCATAGACAAGAGTTATTTCATTTCTCGTGTATTTTTAAACATTGTTTTTTGTTTGTCTGTGTCTATGCGCGCAGACCAAAGTTATTCATTCTCTCGTGTCTATGTGCGCACCAGGCAAATTTTCTTCTTTGTTTGTGCTATGTGTGTGCGCATAGGCAGTATTTCTTTTGTTTGTGTCCATCTCTATATGTGCATAACCATCACATTCCCACTTATGCTAGGTTGTCTAGACTTGTTGTCACACTTTAAGTATATACAAAGCATTGTTCCCGATATACACACACACATAGCTTGATCAAGCATGATCAATTGAAATTTAAAACGTAAAATTAAGAACACATCAAAGTAACCTTGCTCATATGTGTATGGGCCAACATGCAAAGCGTTGCAAAGGGCATGGAGAACATCGAGGCCTTTGGCGAGAAATTAACCTCCCCAAACAAGTCTATAACTGTAGTGGTGATCCAATTCTTTGAGATTCAAGCTACTTACTATATTTTTGTGAGGTATTCATAAAAGTTATTCATTTCTATATTCCCTTTAAAATTCTAAAACTCAAATTAATTGAACATGCTTCGAGAAAACTAATTATTGTTCAAAAATAGAACGCAAAATAACACATATCGGCTCTGAAATTGCTTGCAAAGAAAAAGTCCACTCAAAATTATCTTAAAAATTTACACCAAAGTATACTTGCAAAATCACCAAAATCCACCTTCAAATCACCTTAAAAGCTTCCCTGTTTACAAAGAAAGGAACAAATTCATGCAAAATTGTCCCATACATGCTTTTTCCATAAGATTTGAGTCGAAATTGCAAAATTTTCAAATCATACAAAAATCTTCTTACCTCTGCAAATAAGGCTGGTACATGAACATGTTAAAGCTTCATACAAAACTATAAAATCCCGTTAGGACTTACTGGTACGGGAAATCTGAGAATAACATGCGGATATAATCATGCTTTCAAGCTCTAGGTTGCAAGAGCTTATGATGCAGATTACTTTTGCAAAGCATTTTCTCTCTATCTATATCTATCTATCTCTAGAGATTTATTAATGGTGTGAAGCACTCAAAGCTTCAGAATAGCGGAAATGTGAAATAGCGCAAATGTAGCGACCATAGCCCAAAAAGGGGATCTCCCAGCACATATTAAACGAAGAAAGGACAAAGGGGAAAAATAAGAGGAAAGAAGAGAGATAAAAGGCGGTAGAGTTCAAACCTTACCTCCAAACCCCGCAGGAGGCAGATTCAACGCCATTGAAGCAAACTTTGAAATATTTTCATATGTTTTCATTTATATTCGTAACAACCTATCCTATAACCTGCCAAATAATCTACCTATTTTCTAGTTTGTGTCGATGCGGTTCAACTTTCTACATCCGCACCTTCCACTTGTAGCTTCTAATTCTTGCTTCTACTGTGAATGGCCCGATGAATTTGGCGGTTTTGAAGCAACTTGGCCATTTGATAATGATCTTAGGCACACAGGAAAAACTCCAGAAGACACGGCTACGACATTATGACGATAGGGTTGAAAAACTTACTTTTATAGCGGCGCTGGCAGTCCATCGCGGGGAGGGTTACGTCCAGCGCCGAGAATCTGGCGCATCTCGAACTTCGGGGTGCAAACTGCATTTTGGTGCATCTCGAACACAAAAGCGAGCGAGCGGGATTTTAGGCGAAATGGCAAAAGAGCGGAGAAAAAAAGTATCATTCCTGTAAACAGGACAACTTCCTATAAACTTTTGCCCGCATGGGTACTGACCTTACCTAAAAGAATTCTCTGAGCCTACTGCTTATTTTTTCCCGAACCTGCCTTGTTTTTCCGTGCCCAACCTATAGCGCGCGACACATTCCGAACCTCTTCCATGTGCGGACCATCCTTAAAACCATCGATATATTATCTATCTTTTGATATCCCTTTAGGATCCACTATCGCGACATAATTTTTTGTTTTTATTTTTGTGCCTTATCTCTTGGCGCATAGCATGTGTGATGCTCCTCCAGGCAATAAAAATATGGAAACCTTTTAATGTTTTTGTCTATTTTAAAATTTGTGTCCAAAATTTATTTAGTTCTTTTCGTTTTGCCACTTTTGAATGTGTCGAAAACAACTAAATTAGATTATTATTTTTTACTTGCTAAAATGGGGATGTCAAATTAACAAGGCGCCAACTTTTGTATTTGACCCCTAAAATAGCTACCAAATTAAGTAATTTAGGGTCATTTTTTTAGTGATGACCCCAAAAGTGGCTATGAATTTAAGGGTATTTTAGGGAATCTTTTGAAAGATGCTTTTATTAATTACAAGCGCCAAGTCATTAGTGTGTTTACCGTCCATATTGAATCTTGATGTTCGCGGTATTGTTGCTCTGGAAGCCGAGGGAGTTAAAGGAGGAGGAAGTCACGAGGCGTGTGAAAGCGACCCATACAGTTGAAGGGGAGAGGGACACAAGTTAAGTGTCAGTGTTCTTGAGCTGGCCATTGCGGCGGCGATATCACGGCATCTATAAGTCCCTTGCTTTGCACGATGTAAACAGGACTTTTGGAGGATCCAGCTGATTTCGCAGTATGTGCCGCTCATTTTCTCGGGGGGTTTTAACACGGCCACACTCTTCCCTATGGCCGAGGAGATCACGGGGAGGAAGGAGGGCTTGTTTTGAAACATTAAGCCTCTATTACGCCTCACCAGTGAGAGCAGGAGGCTTGAGGAGCTCGGAGAGGATTTAAGCGGCACGTAATACAGCCAGGATGAATGAAGAATTTTGGATGGCATCCACCTGTGGATTTCTTCGGACTGCTGCTATTGGGAGTGAAAAATTTTGGTGAGTGTACAGTGTACACTTGAGTTCTTCGATCTTCTCAAATGGATGGGATCTTGAATCGCATGCATTTCGCCAGTTCTAAGGTTAGCGACTGCCTTCTATGATTTAGGCCTATCTCATATTTGTCCTCGTGTATATAGATTATTGCGAAAGCCACAGCGAGAGAAGTTGGGCGGTGTTGACTTCTTCAGTAGTAGGTCTCTTGATGCAGGTTTGTCAGGAGGAACATTTGACTAATATTTGCGCGTATGAGGGAACCTTTATTGGGCGGAAGAGCGAGGGGCAGGCATTGCGCACTATCTCTTAAGCTTGACTTTTGCAAAGCTTGCGATAGTGTCCGTTAGGGTCTTATCTGCCATGATGTTAGCGTTGGGGCCGCTTCAGAAAACAGATCATGGTACGCTGCCGATTAAACGCCGCGAACTCTGATGGTGTGTGCGGTGAACCCTCGCCCGTTTTCTCCTTGGGCGGTGCGTCGGGGGTGCCCTTTGGCCCGTTTTTGTTGTTTACAATTGGCGGAATTGCTTGTCCACCGATTATTTGAGCAGGTAGGAGGGTGGTGGATGGAGCCGGATGCGAGGATGGTAGCGACAAATTATTAACCGGGAGGAAGAGAATTTCTGCGAGAATGTGAAGGTTTATTGGATACTCCTGGCTTCCAGACATTCTTAGGTAGGAGTAGTACTCGCATTATACTGAAAGAACATCCTTCGCGGTAGCCGAGTAATACTATAAACATTTATTCCCTTTGGAGGGGATGTGAGCACCATGGGGAGGGTGTGGGATGAGATTTTTGCGGGGATTGCGAGAAAAACACCTCAGTGGTGGAAGAGTAGCAAGTTGTCAGCGGGTGGGATCACTGAAGCCCACTTGAAATCGATTGCTGTAGCCTCATGTGTATCTGAAGGCATCACTTGTGCACTAGCTCACGAGGAGTAGATGGGAGAAGGCTGGATAAGATTGTTAATTTTTATTTGTGTGTGGATGATGAAGGGTTGTTAAAGGAGTATGGCTTTGATACGATGTCTCTCGCATGTCCAGGGAGGATGGGGGGCGGCGTGATGGATTTATTTGCATAGTAGGTGTTGGTCTCCAAGTTTATTTGCGGGCGATACCTGCGGATGGAGCATCTTCTCACAGTGTGGCCAGTATTTATTTGCGATCTCTTCGCCATTAATGTGTGGCGTTTGGGAGCGGTTGTGCATGTGGAGTTACTTACGAACCTTTGTTGGCCATGGTCGACCTTTCACATGCATCTCTTTTGAGGTATTCTAGCGGGCTTGGGATCATCATGTCGCGTGTGTGCTCTTCCGGCTAGATTGTACCTCGGTTATCACCACTCTTCTCCTTTCTTGTAGGTTCCATTACCCCCTAGCCGCGCACTTGCCCTTGGCTGCCTTGTGCATGCTCGGTGCTTGGCTGCGTTGGAGGCAATTTCTTGTGTCCACCTTGGAGGATTGGTATTGGGATGGTGAGAGGCTAGCTTAGTGGGGAGTTCTTCGAGCTAAAACTTTTTGCGCTACGAGGCGATGGCGGGGGCCCGCATACCTGAACGCGTGTGGTATTCGCTACACATACCTATAGTCCCTCGGGGATGATGATGTGTGAAAGTGGTGGGGGTTTGGAAGGTCCATCAGGATGTTGTGTCTCATGTCTTCTTGCACAATGCGTGGGGGTCTTCTTAAGTGTGGCGCTATTCATGACATGCCTTTAGGGGCAGTGGTCTGGATTTTGCGGGTTCTCGTGCTTTTCGGTTTGGGCGTGGACATGATCTCCGCCCCAGAAGGTTAAGTGCCTTGTGGCGGGTGGTGCACGGTATGCTCGGGGAGTGAATACCCTTGTGAGTCCGGTTTAGGCGGGTGTAGCAGGCCTCTCTTATTGTTGGCGCTACTTCGTGAGGCGCGGGCATTATGCAGTTTATGCCGCCGCTTACTTTGGGGATTGAGTTGGGCTCTATTTTGGTGAATTGACTAGCGTGATTCTTTGCGCTATATCACGGTGCTTGGCGACAAGCGCTACGCTCTGTGTGGCAGTTTGGTGTGTGTGGCTGATTTAGGCGGCTGGTTGTGGATCTTCAGAGGATTGACCCAGCCTGCAGCCTCTGCAGATTCCTGAGCTGGAGTACAGCAGTTTCAAGCTTTACATTCAGAGGTGTGGTTTTGTTTGAACTTTGGGTAGTCAGATGGTGATGTAGTCGGTTTGTCTGTGATACTAGGATTCTGGATTTCGTACAGGGGTTTGGTATGAGTGTGTCGAGGTATAAATGCTGACTGGATCCGCCTCTCTCCACGCCTTTGTAACGTGCAAATTCTTTTGCAATATATTGATGACCACGGTTCTTCAAAAAGAGAATTGTTGCGTCATAATCAAGACTATTTCTATGGCCTTGATTTAGTATCCTAATAGTGGTTATTGTGTAGTATAATTTGGCCTTATTTATTTGGATGTTAAAGGAATGCATTTCTTACACCGTTCACAATTACAGGAGTTTTTGTGATTACATATTGCATTTGAAATTTTAAGTTTTATTTCAAAATTTTGATGCATGCAACTCTATCAAATTCCTTTTCAAAAAGAAGTTTTCAATATATAGCCTTACCCACATGCAATCTTTTACATGGCCACATACTTGGTTTTGTGACAAAGAATTTGTATCTCCATTTGTTTAAGATAGAGATAGATAGGGTTTTTAGCATCCACGGAGATCAAATTGGCCATGAGACCCAAATAACAAAAGGGACATGGAAGACCAAAAGTACAAAATGCTTTGGATACTAATCATAATGCAGGAATAATGAATTTTGTGCTACTTATGGCTATCTAGACATGTAATCCGAGGATTGGAAGGCCTCTTTCTAGAATGAGATTGTTGTGCACTCGCGTACATCACCGGTATTTTCTTTTTACCTGCAAGCGGGTTGCCTCGCATGGGATTTATACGATTACACACAATTGAAGAGGAGAGGGAGTCCCTCACCTTTGAAACTATAGTTATACCATGTAAAGAATATGTGGAAAGGCAGGTGAGGAAGGTGGTTACATACATGCGCAATATATGCATTCAGCTTCTTGTCCCTAACCTCCCAAAACCAAACAAGCACATGAGTCTAGAATGCCATGCTTGTTGGGCCAGATATTTTGCCGTGATAGGCTCTTTCCTTCTTTCCTGGAGATGGTTCTAGAGGTCTGTTGTTTGCATCGTAGTAGTCTTCATGTTTGTATTGTATTTTCTTCTGTCTGACCTATTATATCCAAATATTTTGGTACTTGTAAAGGCTAGTTTACCATATTAACAAGGAAATTCTTCTACCGACCAAGTTTACCCCTAGCATTAATGCAAGGTATGCTCGAGCCAGTGGTTGATTTTTGTGTATGCTCACAAAGACATCTTGTTTTTGGCGCCTCTTATAAATTGAAAAGCAAAAGCTGAGCCTGTGTGGTCTCCTCCCAATGTGCAACTACTCCTTTTCAGACTCCGGTTATTTGGCTGGTAGGCTTTTCCTTACATCTTTTGGGCCATCCAGCCTGTTATCTCCCTAGATTATCGACAGATAGAGGAGTACTTTTCAAGTGGTTAGTCAGGGCATGATGAATGTATTCGTAGACAATTTTTTGCAGGTCTTTGTTGCCCAGCTTCATAAGCATAATGTGCATGAGAATTTTATTCAAATAGTAATTGGAAGAAATTTTGACGGACATTGAAGTTCAGAAATTATCACAGTAGATTGTTGGGAATATGATGAGCATAGAATTGATTAAGATGGTGCAGGTGGTATTACCATTTGAAAGTGGTGAAGAATGTAGATGGTAAGCCTGGAGCATAGAAGGGGTATGGTTCCCATGAGAATTGATAAACCACATTATTGTCTGCTATATACATGCCATACATGTCCTTCAGGGTCCAACGAGGCATGATAATACATTATTATTATTATTATTAAAAATTTTCTTTAAAACTGGCTACATCTTGGCCACATAAAGGTACAACTCTAGCAAAACACTATTAGTCGCAATGGGTTAAAGCAAGTTGTAGGCATCCATCTTTCTCTCTCTTGGCATGAGAGAAGATGGAAGTTGTGAGGATGGAAATCAAAGTTATTCTTGCTCTTATTTTGATAAGGTCTATTAGTTGCGTAAATTTAAATAACCACCCTGGACATTATTGTGGCTTACATAATTTAGAATCTTTATTAGCCATGGAGATGCACGTAAAGATAAAAGTATAGTAAATGGGAAAGGTTCAACACCTGGGCAGGTATGTATAATAACTATATAGATCACGGCGGCCCATCTTACGTTCCCCGGCACACCGTGCTTTGCTTAAATATAGTGAACAAGCAAGATTTCTTTTATGGCTTACACTTTCCTATACCTAATGTCGGGAGAAAGGTGCAAATACTATGTATCCCACACATATTTGTATGGAACTGTGCAGGAATCGGCATTGGAAAATCTTTCCACAATTATAAAAGTATATATGCAAACTCTAATACATGTTAAAAGATATTAGATGCCACTGGCAAATATTCAGTGTTGTTTGTTGCCTGTTTGCATTTTACATTCTGCGTTTCACACTTTATTCTAGCTCAACCTAGATGCAAATAAGATCACCTACTTGAATCCTTTATGCTCAATTTCATCATTCAAAGTGGGGTTTCATCTCCAGAAAATGCTCCTGATTGAGATATGCTTGATCTAGCCATTGAATGACCTTGTCCGAACAGATTGCTCCATTATCACGAAGGTGACCCACTACCAAGGGAGAAAATGTTATAGTCTCCTGGTTGGTTAGACTCTCCCTGAACTCACACTCCAGGCTGCTTACATGAAATGTGTGTATCTCTCTGCCATCTTCAAGCGGGCGGGCACTAGGTAAGGAAAAACGAGTTTAAGTTGAGCATGCAAAGAGTAAGCCATCACCGGAAGTCATATCAATGTATATAAAAAATGCCATTTGGCAAACAATATAGCAAAATAATGGCTTCTATGATGTAGCAAATATCTCATATGTCAATTTAGAAAAATGCTATGAATATATGAATTGAATTCAAAAGAAAAAGGCAAAGATTGAAGTTGCACAAGATTTTTTCACAAAAGGGGTATGAGAAGGAAGGAAGGAAGGAGGAGGAAGTATGTTAAAACCGGGGAGACCAATAGAATGATGACATTTGCCCCTATTGTGAAATACGTGGATTTGAGGAATTTTTGTTGTTTTGCAAATGCATTTGGACTTGCAAAGTTTATAATGATTGAATGCATTAGTGTGAATTCTCCTTGGCTGGAAGCTTGGGGCAAAAGTTTTGATGGATTTGAAGTCCTAAGCTGAGAGTGAAGTATTAATAGAAATGAAAAACTACTTATTAGAAAGTTATGCCTATGGGTTTGATTTAACATCCTGAGAGTTGAATTATTATGGCTTCCATAATGAAATTAACAGAGAGGAAACAATGTGAACAACAATGTGAAACAAGTTGCACCTAGGACTACCACGGTCGTGTTCGAATCATCCAATCAACGGCCGGACACAATATTTGGAGCCTCTAAAACTTACTCATTTGCTTATGCTCATTTATGATTAGAGTAGCCTATTATTTTGAGATGTCAAATCACGAGTTTGTTTAAGGTTTTTGATGGTATATCAGGAGGCCTTTTAGAATATAATCTCACGGGAGCTTGAACCTGCAAAATAACTCAATAAGACTACTTTAACTTCGTATTTACGAGGATACTCCAACATGTAATTAAATCCCCCAACACATAACAACCATTGACATTAATAACCAACATAACTACCATTGACATTAATTAACACAACCTATTGGGTCCAACTTTACATTTAAATTAAAATCCCCTTAAAGCCTTTGGTTTTGGGTGCATATTCACGAGAGGGGTTGACTCAGAACCTTGAGGCTGTTGGATCGGCATATTCACCTCTTATTCCTTAATCTATCTGCGTCTGTATTAAAGTTCCTCGTTTGTAAGGGTATCTCAAGTATAAAAATTTGCTATCTTTGTATAACAAAATTATAAATACTAAAGATTTCTGCGAGAAATACTATATAAATTAGTGTGTTGATTTAAATGCGTGCAAAATATGTCTACAATTATAGAAAGAGACTCTGTTGCGCGCTATGTCACCGTGTGAGAATATGCACCCAAACCTTCAAAAGGGTTTAAGGGGATTTTAATTTAAATGTGTGGTGTGGACCCAATGGTTGTGTGTTAATTAATGTCAATGTGGTAGTTATGTGTTGGTTATTAATGTCGATGGTTGTTATGTGTTAAGGGGATTTAATTTTTATATATATTTATGGATATTTAATGTGGTTTTGTGTTGCAAAAATTTTTTTTGGCTATATGAGGCCTTAGGAACATATCACCTCACATAAGATTGTGACAAAAATTTTTAAAATTCAAACCCGAGAGGAAAAAAACTAAATTAATTTGAGGGCTTTCATCACATGGCTTTTAGATTTTGACCATAATAAAACCAAATTAAACATAAGTAAAAGTTACCATAAGATACCAAATGAATTGATCGTGTGATACGAAAGTCATAAGTTTGCAACACAAAGAAAACCCTGTTATTATACTTTACACATATTGTTGCCAGCTACAACTATTTCTCTTCCGCGACTTTTATTTGTTTATCAATCCATATGATTTTAAGGATTCACTCCATCTCTGCTTAAAGGTAATGCATGATTGACCTTATGGTTTGATTAAAAGTTCCAAACATACAATATTAATGCATTCTTGTGAAAGCCCTTTGTTTTGATGCGATGCATATTGATGACATGGAAAAGTGCGCAAAACACGAATAATCCGCGCAGTAATCATAAGAATCACGTTTGTTGAAGTGAAGCTAAAGGCGCTATGAACAATCGGCAGCGAGAATATCCGGGGTTGGGAAGCAGCGGAGCTATAAACTTGAATGCGCGGCAATCTTAGGAAAACAAGGGTTTTGCAGCACTACATTTGTAAATCGAGAAACCAATACCTTGTAAAAAACATTATACTAGCGAAACATTAAAAAACGAATAAACTGTAAGTGTAGGAGGCAAAAATCCATCTCGTGGTAGTAAAATCCACTCAGACAATAAGAATCCAAGAGGAGCAAGTACACACACATGCATATACACACACATGCACACACACAGCCACTTGCACGCCACTTCACCCTGAGGAGAAATGCATCTACATGCACATGCACATGAACATGCACATGCACACACACATGCATACGCGTGCACATGCCACATGCATACATATGAGTATTATTTTAAACATCTCTGAAGAAAAACAACAACCTGGAATTTCAACCCAGCGAAAATCCAACGGCCCCATAAAGGGTGCGCTCTAAATACTATTTAGTACACCTCCAGCAGATACAACCATGAAATCCTTTAAACCATGTGGCATTGCCAAAATCTCTAAAGTAACCCCTATTATTGTGCTACATATTAGAACCTCTATATCTGACAGCCGGAGTTTTTATAATACATTGAATTGTTTTAGGATATAGTCTATGGTTTGAAATTACCCATATCCTACTATAAAGAGCCTACTGGAATTTTTGCTACATAGTAGTATAAATGAAGTGCACCTGGACTACGCCACAGTGCGTCCGGATCACATCAGTCAACGGTATGTGTTGGGCCCTAGGCACCTCATTTAGTATGCTCATTTTATAGTTAGGCCTATGATTTTTGAGATGTCAAATACGAGTTTGCCTAAAGGTTTTGATGGTATATTAAGAGCTCTATAAGCTTCAGGTTTTAAGAATATGAAATCACGGAGCTCGAACCTCTACCAAAATAACTCTCCAATATGCGGAATAGACCTCTACCAAAATAACTCAATGTCCTAATAAGACTACTTTAATCAATCTAACCAGTGAGCTAATGTGACTATTTTTCACCTTAAATCTATGTTTTTTTGTATAATAACCCATTGAATTGTTTTAGGAAGGAAGGAAGGATGGAAGGAAGGAAGGAAGGAAGGAAGGTATTTTTAGGGATATAATTCCGCTAGTTTAGAAGTATATATCCATATCAAAACCCACCGCGGAACTCCTGTTATTTTTGCTACATATTAATATAGAATGAAAATAACTTTCTTATGAATATATGAACCTTGAGTATTAACCACACCAAATTCCATGGTTAGTGTTTGCCTTGGTATGAATTTTGCTTGCTTTGATTTATTGTACCATACAGTTTGAATTCTTTGTGAATTTTGCATAAACCCTAAATTAAAATCACTGCATGGGCAATGTAGATTTGAAAAAGCCATAAAGAAACAATGTAGACATGTATAGTCGGGGAAGAAGCCATAAAAACAATGTAGACAATATAAGAAGAGAAACAATGCACGAAGGCAATGTAGATTTACGGGAATTCTTGACAAAAAAGCCATGCAAAAACAATGTAAACCGATGTAGATTCGGGAATTCTTGGCGAAAGAGATGGATCTTGAGTGAAGGGAACAGCGCGCATGAAGATCCAATCAACTCAAAATTTATTAAAAGTGCTTATATATAAATATATCTATTTTTTATTAAACCACATGTGGGATTATATTGAGGGCTCACATATACATTTTAGGGTCTACAAAGGGTTTTGGTAATTAGGCCTGAAAGTGATCCCAAATCGTAGTCATTAGTCGACCTGAAAGTGATGTGGATTTAGTGGTCAAGCAACAGAGACCAATGAAGTTCATTAGTGAACCCTAGAGAGTGGAATCGATCCACGAAGGTAATCAGGATGATCTATAATAACAATTTGCTCCATTAAAGCTTTACAAGAGATACTTGGGAGTTGAAGTCTACTGTGAGTGCAGGCGGTGCGGCGCGGATATCAAGAAGTACCACTAGAATATATCCCGAAGGGAATTAGGTATTTGATAAATTATTTTGAAATGGGCATAAAATTAAGGATTGATTTACAAGCAGGAGAGGCTGGCTAGATCTCAAATGATGTGATGTGGAAGTAACTTTACATGAGACATTAGGAAATTCCCTGAGTGGATATATGTTTGACGCCTTTACTTCATATGAATTGGTAGACATAAAAAAATCTACAAGCCAATGACTTGAGACACTTACATTTGTTTAAATATGGGAAGTTTTTAGGGCACTGCACTTTCTTCTGATATGTATCTATGTGAATCAAAAATTCCAGATCTTTTTGTGTTCAGCGATTATTGGCAATTTTTGCATAGATTTTAGTGGGTGTGGTTACAAATCGTATTTCTTTGTGCCCACAATTTCTTTTTGTCAAAAACTTTGTGTAATTTCTTTTGTCAGTTGTAAGTTTGTATACATTTTACCTTGTGAATCCATCTACTTACCACAGCTCTCTCACCCCACTTAATATTGTCAAAGAAAATGTAAAAACCAAATTTAGTTACAAGCCGATACACTTCCAAACCAAGCTAATACAGCGTTTGACACGTTTTGCCTAAATGATACGGCGCTTAAAATTGATTAACGATTAATGCAGCACTTAACATACGGCGATAAGCTTTTTACACAATCAAAAGTAAATGAGAGTCTACAAAAATCAATGAAATCTTTTGCAAAAATTTCAGTGCATAAATTTTCCTTGAGTCATATATGAGAGCCACTAATGTCCTTGTTGTGAATTCTAGGCTCGATAGAACATTCCTGGGACTTTTGGAATTTTGGGCGGTTAAGAGGTGCAAATACCTTTCAAAATGTATAAACTCATTCTTTATCGCCAAAACATCGGTGATTAGCTGCGGACTCTATCGTTGCATTCTCATCAGAAGTGTGACCCATACCGGGCTCCTTTGACGATGTAGCTACCGTTACCATGGAAACTCAAAATAGCCTTGATTTGTGTTGAAAAGACTCACGGCTTTTCTTTGTTTCACCACAAGGGGTTGCATATGATGATTCGGGTTCTTTAGGCTTTCTACTATAATGTAGCGCTGCAGGACACTTACCACCTTTTAGAAGCCTGCCATTCCAAAATAAATCTAACTCAATTGGATGCGCTCTTTTGTACACATTTCACCATCTAGAAATCAGATCCTTTGGGTGCAACAAGCGCAGGGTATGCTGCACTAGCTAAGGCATACGACTTAGTAGAGAATAGAAGCTTTAGGGCGCTGCAGCTCTCCGCCATCGAGATTAATTTGAATTGAGTAGGCTCTAATACCATTAACTCCCAACCATCAATGCTTAGGCCTTGTTCTCACATCTCTATCTCAATGTCCATCAGCGGCAACTACAAAAGGCATGATAGCGTGTGTGGTGTGCAACATTATGTGTTGGCCGAATTGAAGGCATGAACCAAATAAATGTTTCACCATCCTTTATTGTGTTTCCCCACATACCTTAGACATCAACATCTTTAACTTCCCAAATATCTTCTTATACTATCTTTGCTTTTGGTAAATTCTGGAAGAAATTTTACATAAGGAGAAATTTTTCTGCAGTACCTCCATAATGTCATGTGCATTTTTTTTTTTTTTCCAAGCTTTATCTCGGGAAGCAAAGCTGCATCATTCTAATCCTCTTAGGTTCTGTAGCCTTGCCATCATGTGCTTCGCCTTTACCATGGTTTTTTCAAAAACAAGCATCATTTGTACAGTGTTTCCAGCTAAGTGACCTTCAGAAGAACTGCAGAAACCACATTGTCGCGAGGCTGCTTAAATTGTGTGATCAAGGCTCCGCTCGACTCCCAAGTCCAGAAATGCTGTTGGGTTTGGCCCTTTGGCCTCCATGTCTGAAAGCATCTTAAAACAATGTTGTACAAGCAGTATCATGCTTCTTGTCATGAGAGGAATCTGTGAAGAAGTGTGTTTCTTTACAACTTGCCCACTTATCCACATGACAATGTGGGCAAAAATTATTTACAGAGAATCGCAAATACTTTTGGTACTTCAACCCTTTTCTTTAGAAGATTTTGTAATTCTCATAAGATCCTCACCCCTGCAGAGACCACCATGTCGAGGGTGGGATTTTTCAGCAGCTCACAAATTACTACATCTTGACATTTATGCTTCAAAATCTTCCTTAGGTTTCCATTCTTGCCCACTCACCATCCTCATATGGAGTCAAATACTCCCAGAATTCCAGCTCTGCATCACTCAATTCTAAAGAGGACATATATCGGCAGGGGTAGACAATTCCTCCTATACAAGTACCATAAAACACTCCTTCCTATGGAACTCATCATCCCGGCCTAACTTTTGAATGACAATGCACCTCCATAACTCATTTTGTTGAAGGATTAATAGCAGCGTGAAGCATTACAAATAATGTGCATATCTATGGTGAGGGTTCACATATACACTACGAAGTACATTCCACAAGGTTCCATAATGTAGCCGTTCTCATTGTTTTGAATTTTTGGAATCACCCATCAAGCGGCATTCCAAGCCCTAACATGATGAATACAACGACATGTATTATAGTCTTTATCTCCACCACGAAACCATTGTTTTAACTTTTGAAATATCTTGCTCACGCTTCCGTATTTCTGCTTTGAACCGTTAGTAAAATTGCGTCTATAATATGCATGTGTTAGCGCTGCAAAGAAAGTCTCAAAAATATACCACGCATTGCAAAGAGTCTCCAAAGTATACCACGGTGAAAGAAAACAAACCATTAGCGTTTAAGATTGCGATCGAACTATTTTAAAAACACACACCATTATGGATGCACTCCAACTATGTTGAAATTTTTCATCATTATAATTGCACTCAAACTATGTGTGAACCACACTATTATATGGTTGATCACCACTTATAGTAGGAAAACAGCCATTACGAGATCAAAGGCACAAATGGGACTATAGTTAAAAGACAAGCCACTATGGCTAGAATTTTTGCACTGAAACCATTCGCGACTCGATAATTAATGTAGAGAACTATAAAGAGATATACCTCTTTAACATTGTAATCCATCACAATAGCTACAAGTTTGGAAAAGCATGATGACATTTATATCACGGTATGTAGGACATAAATTTAACATATGTATATTTGGACATGCAAACTATTGTAGAAACCTCAATTATAAAAGCTTAAATATCACATAAAAGGTAAGATTAGGGAGAGATATCAACCTGGATTGTTCCACCAGATAATGTGCTTGCATGCATTTCTCTCTAATATTTCTTTCTCTAATCTTCTTTTTACATCCTTGAGTATTTGGAAACTTCTGAGTGTTTGAGGTCCAAAATGTTTGTGTACAAGTGTAATAGTTGAATGTCACGAGGATAGAGTCACATGTTTAGAGCTCTTATAATGCATCCACTTTCCTCCATTTACAATCAATTTCTTCCTTTTGTTTTTCTTAGCGATTTAGCAATATTTCTTGAATTGGAACATCAAAGTAGCTTTCTTGAGAAATTTTGTTACTCCAAATTTTCATTTTCTCCACCATTTGCCATTGCCAAACAACTCTTCTTTGCTGACCAAACAATTGATTTATTTCGCATTTCCACGGTCTTAATAGATTCACACGATGTTACTTATCATTTAGTTCTTTGCTTATAAGTCCCACACAATCATCTCCACAATTCATCAATGCCTTATGCTTCATAAGAAGTAATTTAGAATCCCTCTTTCATTTGTACACTATATGCCGTGCATCAAGAATGAGATTCCACTAGATTCACACCCCACTCTCTTACGTATTGGCGCGGCTCGCCGCTACGCTTACGCCTTTTGGCATGCATTGGCACGAGAAACCAATGCATGATTATTTTTCCTTTTCTCTCTGGCTGGCATCGTTTCTCTCATTTCTGTTCCCTCTTGATACTGCCCATACTTCCCTACAAAAATTTTGCCTTGACAACGCTAAGTCTAGACGCACGAATCCGATTCTATTATTCAGACCGATTTAAATTCCATTAGTCGGTTCCCCGAATGCGATTGAACTCCAATTTCAGTATCACACTTTGCCAAATGTTAAGAAAAATTACGAATTGATGTGCCATCTCCATAAGCGGCATTTTGGATCCCGAGCAACTTTGATGGATGCTCACATTTCCCTCATTAGTTCCCATAATTAGTAATTACCATAGGATTAGGAATGTAATATAGCGAAGATGTTATTTAATGCAATTTGAAGTTCTTTTATTTCACATCACTCCATCTATGCCACTTCTTACTTATTACTTCAAACTATTTAATATTTTTTGGGGGGAACAACTACAATATGGCTCACTTTACCCACTGCACCCAACTTCAGCACTTCCTTATGTGTATGACCTAGGTACGAAATCGGCGAAACAAAGAAACAACACAGAGGCTTACCCAAAAGCGTAGCAAAGGATGCTTCGGACTCATAACGAGAAAATCCTTGGCCGCGTTCCTCTTCGACTTCTGAGATAAGACATAACCTAAATTTGCCCCAAATAACTACAAAGGCCGGGGTCCGAGCGCCACCAAATACATCATGGCTTATTTCGGCTTCATGGGACAGATCAAGCTTGCCTGAATACGCAGAGCCACATCACAATTCAATCCAATCGCTCATGCTTACTCACGGTATTGAAAATGTGCGGAAAATAAAAATAAAACCATAGCAAACCCCAACCTACGATTGGTCAACCCCAAAGATTTAGGGTATGTTCATAACATAACATACATATGAACTTTCAAGTATAACACGTTATCTCATCAAAGGGCTTGTTATTATGGAGATGTGGTGGTTTCCTGAAGACATAATGGATACTCTTTTCACATGCAATCACCTAAATGCGTCCCCATTCTCTTTTTGCATGTCACGCATGGGATCTCGATTTTCTAAGCCTATACCAACAACGTGCAATATTGTTCAGCTACGTTACAAAAAGCATACCTTATATGCACATGAAGGAGCATCTACTGGGATGGCATGTCCTATAAGATGCTTAATGCCTTGTATTGGCAATAGAATGATTGCCCGATGGAAGATGCTCTCGATTTTATGATCCAAAGTCTTTCGTGTAGCAAACATTTATGCATTTTATCACTTCTTTTTATCATTAACATCTTATGCTAACTTCAATCATTATATTCACTAGGGGCAATGCCCAGTTTGCAGTTTATGCCAAAACTGGCCTAAGCTTCCCCAATTATAAGGCATCCTACTCCAAATTTCTTCTCCAAAGAAATATATAATCAAGTTTACATGTGTCACATTCGTTACACTGCCTTATTTACACTTCCCTTCCGGAAAGAAGGCCACATGGCCTCTCTCTCCATAAATGTAAGGTGATAGCAATTTTGCTGTAAAAGCTAATGGTGTGTTGCCATGTGGCAACCATTCTTTTAAAGAAAAACGATATTTTGTTTTTTGTGGCAGCAATTTTTAAGCCATTCTGCTGTTCTACCCTCGATTCCCAACATTCTACCAGGTTTAACCCCACAGAATTGCTTTTACCTTGCATTCACGTTGCAAGAATCACCTTTGCAAGAATCACATCCTGCTGCAAATTCCGAGGTGTCAGCAGCACCTCGGGCTATATACGTGAAGGGCAGCTGGGCCCAATCTAAGTGTGACATGGAAATCTTAGAACAGCAGGTAAAAAGAGTAAAAAAATGGCGTAAAAATGACAAAACGCAGAGTCAGAAGGGGCGGAATGCAGAGCAAGATGTTGCACGCTTAAAAAGGTGCCACGTGTCACCTATTCATTGGATGAGACTGCTGCGCCATCCTCTACCCATTTTTTCACTTCTTTTTATCATTAACATCTTGTGCTAGCTTCAATCATTATATTCACTAGGGGCGATGCCCAGTTTGCAGTTTATGCGCCAATTATCAGGCATCCTGCTCTAAATTTGTTCTCCAAAATAATATATGGTCATATTTACATGTGTCATAACGAATGCCTTATTTACATTTAGTTGTACAGAAATCTTAGACTGCCATGCTTTCCATGCATTTAGAAGCAGAATTCCCAAGTCAGTATTCTTCATAATACTCCTCCTCCTGTTCATTTAAACTGTATGCTGGTACTTGTACATCATCTGCTACTGTACCATCCTCATCTCCATAATCATCCTCTAAATCCTCGTTACAATCTTCTTTAATAGCATCTTCAACTTTGTTAATAGAACCAAGAGTCTTGGGTAACGACTCTTGGTCAGCCCAATGAACAGAAAGTGGAGATTTTGTAGTTGAGTCTAATTCCCGTGGTTCTTCAGCTGGCTTAGGAGATTGTTCCTGTGCATAATAAAACAGCAGGTATATGCACTCAGAAATTATAGAATACGTAGAAACAAGTACAATAGAAAACCATTTTTAAAAGTCGAGGGAGACACTCTCATATACCATTCCATCAAACATCTTTTCTAGCACGCTGTAATTTAGCTTGGAGCTTAGCTTCTGCAGCAAAAGAAAAGAGGAGTGTCATGCCAACATACTTTCAAAGAAAAGATACCAAATTTACAAGAAATTAGCTGCATTCGTAACATTAGCAGTCTTGATCAAAATTCTGTACCAACCACAATGCTAGGTTAAAAATACATACTTTGGCAATCCGCAGTTTCTATGATAAAGAATACAGTGATACTTAAGCAACAAGGGAACAATGCCAGTAGTTGACCTTTTGTAGTGGTTCCAATTATTTACATTGAAATAAAACAAATTGAAATGAAATGATTGATTCACGCCCCTTCCAAGGAATACAGGATATTGCAAAAGAATTCAGATTCGCTGAGCTAACACTTTGCTGAAAGATGACAATGACCTTGCGTTCCAGCATTTGCCTTGTTGCTTCTGCAGGAGTTTCAGCAGGTTCTTTCTTCCCATTATCAGAGCGCCTTGGTTTTCGAATCTGGTATTCAGAATATAGAGCTAATGTCAAAGTAAATTCCAGAATGCTTGTACTGTAAGGGAAAATTATACCTTTCTGGCAGCAATGGCGGCTGCTGCAAGCTCAGCAGCAGTCGCAGAATCTGAACCAAGGGCAACAAACGCAGCCAATTGTGCTGCTTCTGCAGCTGCAATTGCAGCTTCCTTAGCCTCTTGTTCCTACAAATGATGACGCAGCTCCTTTAAGTATAGATAAAATAACTACGAGCTTTAAAATGGAAAATGCACCTCAAGGTATTCCTTGTTCATTTCTGTCCACACAATGGTCTTCAGTCTTATTTCTTCATCATTGTTCAGGTATCCAACCACCTGTATCCCGTGAAAGTGCACCATTGTATCTACTAGAATTTTAGAATGAAAAGCAGTCTCCAAATTACCTCATTGTCATCAATATCAGAAAGCGTCCCTGGTTCCTCGTCCAAATAGTCATCACTTCCCACATTATTATCAAGTACATGACTCGATTTTGTACACTCTGTAGTGCAGCTATCAGTAGTGTCATTACAACTCATGCTACAATCTTTCTCCTTTGTACTATGTTCTTGCAAGCTCTCAGTTACATCTGGCGGCTGTTTGCCATGACATAACTGCGGATCATTCTTGGACCGTTTGTTTGCGTAGGTTGCCAGTACCTCATTGTCTCCTGGAACATGTTTATCTACCTAGAAAGAAAGAAAACATTTACCATCATTATATAAAGTACAGCCTGCATATAGATAAGTATAAAAGATATTAAGTACTTATGCCCCTGCAGATAATTAGGCATAGCCCCTGCAGCTTTGGGAATGTCTTTTGTTAATGAACCTGTAAGTTTTTTAATTCTGCAATGCAGGATTGCGCTGGAAAAATTAAATCCAAAGAGTCAAATCCATTCCTAACATATGCCATATTACCACGATAATGAGCCCAGAATAGGAGTTCAACCACTCGGGATTACATTGCAAAGATCTGTAATATTTGCCCATATTTTCATAGCTGGCATGCCATTTTTACATAGCATTGTCAGCATAGTTGTCCATAGGTTGGCCTTAGCTTTACCCTCTGCATTGTGCTCTAGATACACGGGAAATAGACTGTTCATGCCTAACTTTTTCATCTGCTGCACTTTTAAGGGCATATGCTGTGGACAAACTGTATAATAAGCCAAGCAAAAGCACATTAAAGTAGCAATGTTGAGGAGATATCCTTCCTGATGTAAAGGATTTCTTCTTTGAAAAAAGATGGGGAGAACCTTTTAAGTGATTTTAAAGCTCCATCGACAAAATCCACAGACTGTTTGTGGTGAAGTTGCTCTCATTCTAGCTACATGAATCAGCACTCATCAATTAACTGGAAATTGTAGTGCATTTACTTTGCACATGATGCCTTCCTATGTGCTTTCATTTTATTCACCTTTCAGAATAATATGCTGTCCCAACAATTCAAATTTCTGTGTAATGATGTCAAAAAAAGTAGGTACCTTAGTGCTATTGAGCAGTGACAGACGTAGCAATGAAACAAACATTAAGATAATTATAATAGGATAAGAACATGCATGAAAGTAAGACAAGGTTTACTTAATGTTTTCAATGTGGAAGCAAGATTTATGAAGAGGATGAAAGAAACGTTATTATTACCCGAGAGGACAAAAATCTTTTGCCCTGACTAATTTCTTCTTCTCGGAGTTGTGGTTCCTCTTCCCATAGTTCATCATATGAAAGTAACTGTGACTCCATCATGTGCTCCCTTTTCCTTCGCTCTTTCTCAGCACGCTGAAATGCAGGTGGCTCAGCACCACCTTGTATTCCCCCTGACACCTTTATAAACTGCAAAAATATAACAGATAAAATAAAATTGCATCATAAAGACATGACAGAATGGTCTCTAGACACTTGCATCATCATAACAGCTTCTACAAAGGCCGTGCGCATAATGCACAGCTCCCATGCTTTTATGCTCACACAGAATCTCTGTAATAGCTCTCTCCCCCCTAGGCCCAACATTTACGTATGGGTCAGCTACAGATTGGACTTGAAGTTCAAGCTCTTTCGCCTTGCTCTCAAACTCCTCTGCCTGTTACAAGCAAGACAACGAACATCTTTTCAGGCTAAGCAACACATGGTAACATGAGCTTGATATCAAGCACTCACAGTTAAGCTGCCTGATTCAGTATTCTCAAACTCAACTAACCGCTTTCTCAGGGTGGATTCGCATATATGTACGACACTTATCTAGGTAAGAGCCATCAACAAAGAAAGATTAAATAAATATCTATTAAAGAAACAAAGAAAGATATAAACAGCAGCTGTACTAAGAATTTGTTTGAAGCAATAAGGCAGCAGCATGCACACCACATCACTTTTTGTGCACTCAAAGCCATGAATAAGTGCTGAGAGATATAAAGCTGCACCACACACACCACTTGGCCTCCTGCCTGTCTGCAACAAAAACTACGATTCATACGCTAGATATATACAAATAGAAAACTAGACAAGCTAAACTATGCCTCACTAATAAAAACAAAAACAAACAAAGAAAACGTTTGATCCTCCCGTGTAGGTCCACTGGCACAGTTCAGATATGCCCATGAACTCCTGTTATGTTTGCATCAAACAATCTAAAAAGAGAAACAATATTTAAGGCAAAAACCTGTATCCAGTCCCGCTTCATACTTGCAACAAGCCTCAAAGCAGTGTTAGCAATCGAATGATGTTTCCTTCCACCGGATTCCCCGCTTCTAGATAAAAGACCTGAATAGAATTTACTCAGACATGTAAAAGGACTTGCCTGTAACATGATGCCCACCAGTGACAAACAACCAACTGAAATAGCAGTAAGGTACTTTAAAAAAAAAAACAAGAAACATACGATCAGTAAATCGATGTATAAATAGACTTGGATCAACAGGCTTCTGCATTATTGGATGCTGATCAAGCCGTAAAAGTCTGCATAGTTGAAGGAAGACAGCACCTAATACATACCTGGAAAGTACAAATAAATGATTTTTCTGTAATCTTTGCCATTAGAATGGTCCAGCAAGTGGCAGCCCACTTACACGTTTGTCTGCAGGTAGTCTGAGAAATCAATTAAGAGGTACGGCTTGCTATCTTGACTGAACAAAAACATCAGAGTATCATGTCAACATAGAGATATCGCTAAACAACCATAGAACCAAAAACCATGAGTAATCCACAACTTTGTTCGTTCTCTGGGAAAGATTGCCAGAGTATCCTAGCCATTGTAACGCTTTTTTCTTTTTCTTTTTTTTTTCTGGGTTTTTTCTTCTTTTTTTTTGGTGGGTGGTTTGGGGGGGGGCGAGGGGGGACCAACACAAACATTGTGATTCCATAAATCAGAATGGACACTGTATTTGTATCTGCCTAGCGTACTCTGTCATAAGAGAAAGGTTTTACAGTCTCTTCACAAGCCACTCATATTGCAGTAAGTGATATGGAAAAATTTGTACCAGTCTATGTCCCTAAAGTGTCTTAGAAAAAAGAAGGCAAAGGAAGCGAGAAAGCTGAATATTCTAAGGCAAGCAAGCAACCCAGCAAATATACCTGGAAGCCTTCTAGTCATGGCTTCATGCAAAGAGCATTAATTGAAAAAGTAAAGACCACTAAAGATAAAATTTTACTGCTGCTTTATCTTTATTCAAAAGCCCGCATTTCAACATGTCACTAAAAAACAGCTATTTCCAAAGGCCAAAAATGCTAGGCGCTTCCAATGAGCTGATATGGCATCCTTTGATTTCCTAAGAACATAATGGGCCATGTTAGAAAGGTCAGATGCGATAATTTGGATTTTGGGAGTAAAGGCTCCATGCTGGCCCAGATTATGCATCATGCTGATAACCCTCATCATCTTGGCAAGATCTTCAGAGACACTTGAATGGCCTTACATGAAGTGTTGACAGGCACCACTTTAGTCTTCCACAAATTTATCTGTAGTCTTGTCTCTCGGCACAATGCTTCAGGGCTGTCAGCACACAACTGCTCCTTTCAAGGACAACCTAGTCGTACACGTGTATAGGAGTGGAATTTCGTCCTTGTTTAAGAGTTGCTGAATCTAAGTTTTGTTAAGTAACTTGAGAAACGAACCTCACCCCTCCTTTTATTCGATATGACGATTGGAATTTGAGATCGGAAATGGTGAACAATCAAAAAACTTCAACCAGAATTGATAAATGCAAACTGTCGATGTCCCTTGAATACTGCTACCATTAAGACCTTGCATCTTAAGATGCCTAAACGCAGTATCATATACTTAAAACTGTCAAATTAAGGACTTCTTTGTTTCACTGAGAACATAAGATACTTAAATGAGGTTACGCAAAACATAGATATAGCACTTGGCTTTTACCGCATAATGATATACAGGCATGCGGCTGCTACTTGTTGTGTCCTCCTGCCTCTAGTGAAGTTCTTCTCCACTGCTAACTACAATGAAGGAACCAGTATTGTAAGTCTCCCCTAAAACTATACTAGAAACAAAGGAAGAAATATAAGTGGAAACAGACCACATAAAGCCTATGTGCTGCACTTGTGGTATCATCCCGTCCACCCATTGATAGCCAGTCTGCCATGTCCCGTATTTCCTGCCTTCCTGTAAATCAAGAAACAGTAGCAGTGTTACAAGAGAATTAACACGTAGGCATGAATAGCAAGGATGTAATTCTCCATTGCTTTTTGAACACCAACCTGACCTTTATCGAGTGTTCTCTCATGTGAAGCTGACTGGTAACCAGAAAGAGTGCCAGAACCATTTCCAAGACGGGAATATGTGCTGTATTGTCCTTCTCTTATGAAGTTTCCAACAACATGGCTCTGCAGATAAAGACATCCAAGATCAAGTAGAAGAATGGCTGGCAGAAAACATCCAACAGAAAGGATAAGGATAACGGAAGTACCTGCCCAGAAGCAGACTTAGCAAACTGAACATCAGAAGAATAATTGTTGTCATCAAGCACTCGCCCACATCCCGTACAACAGCTGTTTATCATGCCAAATAAGTGCAATTTAGGAAAACAACAAGCCCAGTATTTTCCTTGTTGGTTATTGATCTTACCATTTATAAATTGCATAAAAAATCATTAAAGCAGTTCTCAACAGTGTGGAACAGCAGTGAAACCACGGGTAGAGTGCATTATACCCCCCCACCCACAATGGCTGATATCTGGCCGCCGATGCTTGAAATGGAGGGCTACGATTGCGCCACATAGGGGAGGGGGGCTGTATAATGTACCCGTCCCGAAACCACAAGGTCCCATGGACCATTGGCATGGTACCAAGACAGAAACTGGAAAGAGATGCAGCTAATGTGAAATTAGAAAGCCAGATATCTCACCATTTTCTACAGGAAGTATCACTGTCCCTTTCCATAAGTTATATTCTTTTATCAACACAGTGAAGCCCCAATACGCCAGCACATTTAGGCTATGGCATCTAATAAGAAAAACTTGAAGAAAACGAGAAATGTCCATGCTTTCTTATGAGATGCCTTCATAGCTTCAAAGCCTACTTCTGCACACTGCCACTTATTGACTTTTCTAGGCTTCGCAGAAAGTTCAAAATAACTATGCTATCATGGGCAGTAATCTATAATGAGTTTCCCTATTTAGCCTTTCAGATTAAAGAATCTGCTCTTGATCTGGCCCCAATTTGGGTACTTGATCTCGGGAAAAGGTTGTTTAAATAAGGTCTTGTATTTTTCCGAATAGAATCCAGAATACACAAGCTATTCTGATATTGTATACATGAGCTAGCCCATGATATTCCTTAAAGTCTATTTCTTCATACTGCCATCTGTTGCATTCTCTAGAGTTACAAATTTCAAATGTGTGTGCATGAACATCAGTTGATCTAGGTTAAAGTCTTTCAGACTGAAGAAAGTAATTCTTACTAAAACTAAACAAGTTCTTGGATATGCACTTACGTGAAACCATTGATATCATCCCGCTCTGCAATTTGATCCTTGCTACAGTAGCTACACCAAACCATTTTGTCCCTTGCCGATCATAGACTTCCGGATAAGTTGTTTTAGTTGCAACAACGCATTAACTGCAACCAATGCAAAGAAATCTTTCATATGCGAAGCCCTGATTCTAGTGAAACTACAATAGCTGTGAAATGCAATTTTTGCCTGGCAACGTTTCAATACAGAACCTAGATTTAATTGCACGGGAAAATTGTCTTTAGTTCTTTTCTTTTTTCCAATTCTTTATTGAATGGCAGACCTCGGATGCGTCCCTCTCCTTAAACACTGAGCTGAGAAATGGAGAAAAGAACGAAGGAACGGAATTAGGTCTACATGGGAGAAGCTTTGTTTGGTGGAAATTTCGTACCATATATATTTGCAAAAAAAAAATATGTTATAAGGTAGGGTTTTGGGTTTTCCTTTTAATTTAAGTGGCTCACCTTCTTAGAACTTAGAGTTGCGTATTAATCAATCAATCAATCAATCAATATTGTTAATTTGGGTTTTTCCGGTATGGTGAGAAATATTTTTGGAATTTTTTTTAAGTTATTTTTCTATGGTTTTGGGGAGCTTAGCTGCTGGAATAAATTTTCGGTCTTCCAAAAATCGGGAGAATTTTCTCATGTGATTTTGGTTTTGGTTTTTTCTGACTCTCCTTATCCATTGCAGCTGGATGCATGCCACGATTGCAAGGTTTTTCGGCATACATGCTCATACAAACTTCATTTTTTTTTCTCTCTCCCAAATTTGCGTCGGATCAATGTAAAGCGATTTTAACAGCATGAAAGCAGGATGGCAGGTAAGCATCATCCTCTTATTTCTTCTGAATCATCCTCTTATTTCTTTTGATTCTACAGAGGTATAAGAGTCGGCCCAGCTTAGAGAACAAATACATTCTTTAGAAGAAAAAACATTGTTTGTTATCTTTGTTCATTTTACTTGAGATTTAGCTTGAATACAATAATACATTCAAGATTTTTCACCCAGCCATAATGCTGGGATTCTTTCTCTGTCAGTATCCAGACCTTTATAAAGGCATGTTTCTGTCATATTTGCATTGTTTTACCACATAGTAATTATGTGCAGTTACAGAATTGAATGGATAAGACGGTTCTTTAATGTTGTTCTTTAGTCCCGTGTGTAAAGATTAGAAGGTAAAGAGCCATCCAGATAATTTCTTAGTAGATCTATGGTGTCAATTGAAGAATAGAGTGCAGAGATAGATGACCAAATTTGTTGTAAGACGGATTTAGGTACCTAAGATAATGTAGGTCTCCATTTTGTGGGGACATGATGCCACTGAGTTGAGCATGGCTCAAGTCCAGGTGCAAAATTTGTCAATACTGCAGGTGCCTCTGCTCCAACTGTAGTCCAATCTATAAACATGGTTATTGTTGTAGATTTGGCCACTGTAGTGCAACCAGCGAGAGAGAATTTTGCAGTTGATCAACAAAATAGATGTCTCTTCAAACACTTAATAATTTATTTCCATGCTGCTCCTGCACTAACATGAATGCCAACGGGAGTTCCGAGTAGCTTGATGGTAGTCCATGAGAAACTTCCATAAATAATCACGAAGACAGGCTGGAGTCGTTTGTTGAAGTTTGGTGTAGATCCAGTGCCATAATCAATGAGCTCTTCTATGATCTGATAAACAGAGACCTCTTTTCACTTCCAACCAAGATGGTATGCACCTTTGTAGTCTGAAGATTCAAAATTTTTTAAATAAAGTAGGCAATAAATAGGTAAACTTTCCATGTTGATGAATCTATTGAGGTGGAGTTAACCGGTGTAATAGAGACCTTTCTATGTTGTAGGCACAATTATTATGAGTACACCGATGAAGTAAACTCGAGTGAAATTAATATTGCAACCTTTGCACCGGGAACATGGCTTCTAGAGAGAAGCAAAATCGACAAATTTCTAAGCAGCAAGGCCAAATGCAACATGGAGGTGAGAAATTGTTCAATTTATTATAGAAGTTACATGAGCATAGGTTTTCGATTGTAAATGCTTTACTGTGAAGCTTTTGATGAACCCAGTCGGTGAGGTATATGTATTCCATATGTATTTGTCTCATATGCATGAGTTTGTAGTTGCTATGATGAAGGAAAAGCAGCTTCTGCATGGAATTTGTAATATGCAAAGAGTATTTTGGTGCTTTCAATTCTCTTTCATGTTGTACAAGCTCAAAGATAAGAATCCAGATCTAGATATGTTATCAAGAAGGATTACTCTGCTAGAATGATTTGATTATCATTTAGTATTTATCTGATTATTTATTGTATGAGTTGCTCTTTTATGACATTGAATAAGTTGACTAGCCACTGAAACTTCACAAAGTCTATTGTTCCGAATAGCATCTAAATCTGCAACACATAATGATGCCTCCATTTTAATATGTCCATGCTATCAAGCTGTAGTGTATGCCCTTTAGAATCAGTTGCTTACTTTACGATCTTTTGATCTTTATGGGCATTATAGATATTGTGAGCAATAATTAATTCATTTCTGCTAATCTAAGACATTTATAGATTCTTTTCAGATGATGCAAAGGAGAGGGCTGGCCTAAGACATCCCCGAAGGGTTTTCGATGTCTTCTTTAGTGAAGAGATGCATTTGATCTGGGTATCATGGTTGCATGATCGACTCTCTTGGTGCAGTGTGGGTGATTTTTCTGAATTTTTGCATGGTCCCTGATCGCAGGTTTGAAACTTGAGGCATATTGGCCTAATTTGTTAGCAGGTCAGCTCTTGCCTTCTTTCATGATTTTTGTTTCGGACTCCATTTATTTTAGCTTTTGTAGATTTGCTTCCTCTGCTTCTATTTTCAGCTCTAACGCACTGTTGTTCAAGCAGGATTAGGCGATATATAGGATCTTCTTATGCACTGGAACTTCTCTTGGTCAGAGTTGTGAGGTTGGTTTTTTTTTCCTTCATAAGCTCATGCGCTTACACCATCTATTCTGTATATAATGTATAGCAGGTCACAATTCCATTTATGAATCCCCATGTTTGATGCATCAACCTGCACTTTGCATATCTGCAATTTGGGAACCGATAGGCAAGGTTCATGTTTGCTTAGTTTTGTCATCAACAAAGAAAAGAGGCTCAGATGACCAAATGTGACTAACGAATGTAGATGCAAAGAAGTAATTTATCATTGCAATAGTCTCAGGGCCCATTCATACTGTAGTAACTTCTATAAGCCGTAAAGACCAATGAATGTAGAGGCAAGGGATTTGATTAAATATTAGTGCTGAAGAGATGAGGCTTCCCATAGTGAAATGGGCAGTGCTTTCATGCCGCAAGTTTCCAACGAGATCAAGACAAGACATTAGATGCATTAAGATATTTTATCAGACTTGATGATTAATGGCATATGCTATCATACATCCACATATAGAATTGATAAAAAATCATAGATGAACAAATGATTAGGGCATATTTCGAGTAGGCTCTCCAGACCAGTTTATTTTATGGCAAATATATGGCGTAATGCTATTCATTCATATGCAAATTTTCAAATTTGTTCCAGCTTATCAGGTACTTTTATAAACTTGAAAATATAGTATTCTAATCCATTTATGTTTGTTAGTAGTTGTTTAAGGTTTATTCTAATTCATTTATGTTTCTTAGTAATTGTTTAGCATTTGTTTACCAATGGAGGCCTCCACGATCTTCTATCAGCTGCAAAATTATCTGGAAGGGAACTGCAGTAACCTTGACTTTATTGTTCTCTTCATCTTCCACTTGCATGTATGCAAAATATATTGTTATGAGTTCCAAAACACATCTATGGTTGTTTTATCAAACTGTTACTTCCCCAGAAATCAGATATATCTTTTCCATTTTGGTGGTGCTCTGGTGCCCATCATGTACTCTCACAATGGCTATGGCAACCATGTTCTGGTTAGTATGTCCTTAAGTCTATGGCCTCAATGGAATCAAGAAACATGCCAATATAATTTTACCACTAACATACACCTTTATGCATGCATATTTTTTATTTTAACCATGCTTTTCATTTCCTAGGCATGAAGACAAAATCATCTGCACCTTATGTTTACGCATAGAATGGCCCTTTTAAGTTTGATAGTTATCGTTTATTTATACGGACTTTAATCTCAGCGATCTCAGCATGCTCTTTACATGTTACAGGAAGCGGGCCTGTATCAAGCTCCTGTATATTCTGACATGGCAACATAATTTTACATGGGATTGTGTAAGTTGTTCATTTAGGGCAGTATGATTTGTGATAGTGCTCAGTCACATGGCTTCTTAGTTTGCAGGTAGATTGAATGCCTAAAGTGTGGCTCACAAAGTTTAGCAAGGATCTCTTGCCCACAGCTGATATAACGGACTTATGCTGATACGCATTGAAGGTCCATAGCATTCCATCTAAAATTGCAGAGTGGTCTGACTGATACTTTTCCCTTTGGTTTGCAGGGCCATTAATGCGTGAATACGGTTTTTCAGAAAATCTCAAAAGCTTTTAATATTAGAACATGAGGAAATAATGTGCATTCGATGCACGGTCTTTTAAGGTATGTCACACTTTGCATTTGATGAAGTATTAATGTGTGCCATAGAACCTCTGAAATCATACTACTCGCGAGATTATGGTTTGCAAGGTACCATTGGCATTTCCAACTATGTCTCTAATGTAGCATTACCCATTCTATTTGGCATAGGAACATTTGAACCATAAGTCATTTATTCTTAAGATTGAATTGGTCATAATGTCGAGCCAATAGATAGAAGCATAGATGGTTCGGTTTGTACGGACAATTGAAGTCAATTATTCTTAAGATTGAAATCGACAGAATGTCGAGCCAAGACATAGAAGCAAAGTTTTTTTTATTCTTTAGTCTCGATGCATTAATCTTATTGATAATCTGCCAAATATGATAAGGAATATCTAACTACTATACTCATTGCAAACACGAATCATTGCAAACATGAATCAATCTCATTTGTAAAACTTGCTATATCAGTTCTAGCTCAAAATGTTTGACATGTGTGACAAATTAAATCTACACGCAAATGTAAATTACGAAGGTTGTGCCATAACCGCTTAGCATTTCAGGACATAAATACATGTAGTCTTGAGTATCGCTTCTCCCATATAATTTACAACATTGGGCGGATTTTGGGCGACACTCATGTGCTAGGATCAATGAATGCACCAAATCATCTATGTTTTTCAGTCTTAAGAGAAGTTTACTTGAATTATTATGACCTATGGTTTAAATGTTACAAATTTAATAAAAATTGCAACATTAATTTTATTTCACAAGGTTTGACATAGGTAACAAATTAATTTACATGCAAATTTAAATTACAAAGCTTTGTGCTCCCTATTGATATAATATTGGCATATAATGAGGCATCTATATGGTGATATGAAGCAATGTGTGTGCCATAAATTGATTTCACATATTTTTATATTCTTATCACAAAGGATAGTGGTCCTCACACTTGGCATATGGGCACAATTAAGTCGTGTTGTGATAAAGGAGTATATATATTTGGTTAATAATTCAAACAATTTTCTCTTGCAAAATGATGTTAATGATGTTGTTTTTTTTTTATTGAAGGACGTCATTCTATTCATCATCACATCATGAGTACATTTTTATTCTACATATCACATGAAAGCCAATCCACTACCTAGGCGCGATATGCTAGGAGCTGCTTTGCATGTGATTATCGAGTACATATGGCAGGTTTAAGGTCTCTATTACAGGACAGGACCGGTTGGTCATAATGATGTTAATGATGTTGTTCAACTAGAAATGTTTTAAAGAACTAAACTAACAAGAACAACACTGGGCATTGCCCAATATAACCCAAACACTTGCTTTATACATGTCGAGTGTTCTCACTTATAATATAGGTACATAGAAAGGCAAGGAAATTTGGACAATAGGGAACATTTTGAATGCACATGATGCCAAATGACCTTTGGATTCTTCTCTAGCTCTAAAAGTTTAATCCATTGCTCAAGCCCGCCCGGCAACGCCGGGCACCATTACTAGTACTTCAAGGGTTGTGTTAAGAATTGATAAATCTATAGGATGTTAGGTAAGGATGTACATCTCTTTCTTTATGTATGGCGGCATGGAAACTAGGGAGCGGATTTCAGGGGATCTTGAGACTAGTGGGAGCCAAGACCGGGCCCTGGAATCAGCGATACAATTCTAGGCCGCCACAACATGGAGATTGGAGAGAACCTGTTGCTTACCTCATGAGCGGAATTGGCACTCCAGTTTGTTTCTATTCCACAACCAGAAGCAGCTCTTGCGGACACCAATAAACAAGTAAAGGATGTATTAAACAACATGCTTTGTCATTCCTTTAAAGTGCTTTGTAGAAAAAGGCCTCCTACATTGCTTTATTGGAGGGATGTATTAAACAACATACTTTGTCATTCCTTTAAAGTGCTGTGTAGAAAAAGGCCTCCTAAAGTGCTTTATCAACAGGCAATCTGTTAGAGAACACACTTGTATCGCTTTGGGGACTTATTGGTAATTTGTATGATCTTCTTATATTATAATGTTATACCGTAAGTCTGTAGTGCATCAAGCCCTAATTTGAATGGCTAAGATCATCTAGGTGCATCCAAAGGTCAAGTTTTCTCGCACAACTTCCTACCACCATGATTGGTCATGTTTTGATCTCTTATGGGGAAAGGGTAAAGGAAAAGAGGTGAAAAGGAAAAGGGAGGAGGAAAGAGAGAACATGAAGGGGGAAAAAGGCACGGGAAAAGGGAAAATGAGAAAGGGAAAAAGGTGGAGATAAGAATGTACGGGAAAAGGGAAAGGGAAAGAAAAAATCAAAAGGGAGGGGGGAAGGGAACCTGAGAAATGGGCACGAGGAAAAGGGAAAGAGGTAAAAGGGAAAAGGGAAGGGGAAATAGCATAGAAAAAAGGGAAAGAGTGGGGAAAAGGGTGAAGAATGGGAAAAGGAATGAAAAAAAAAAAGAGCATGGGAAAGGGAAAAGGAAAAAGAGCATGGGAAAAAGGAGAAAAAGGGAAAGGGTATGGAAAGAAGAAAATGGAAGGGAAAAATGGCATTGGAAAGGAAAAGAGAGAGGGAAAGGGAAGGGAAGGGAAATATTGGGAAAATGATGAAAAGGGCAGGGAAAAAGGAGAACAAGAAATGGATGGGAAGAAGGGAAAAAAAGGAAAGTGACAAGAGAAAGAAACAGGGAGGGGCAAAGGAGAAAATAGAACTTGAAAAAAGGGCATTAGAAAAAGGGAAGAGGGAAATGAGAAAAGGGAAGGGGCAAAAGGGCATGAAAAAGAAGGGAAAAAAAAAGGGTCAAGAAAGGGGAAAAAAAAGCGAAAAAAGAAAAGGGGGAAGAGCAAAAGGGCGGGGGAAAAAAAGGAAAACGAGTTTAGAAAAAAAAGAAAAGAGAAAAAACGTGGGAAGGGCATGGAGGGTCAGAAAAGGAGAAAAAGGGAGGGGGAGAAGGGGAATAGGAGAAGGGTGAGGAGCAAGGAATTGAAAAAGAGGAAGAGAAATGAGAAAGGGGCACGGAAAAAAAAAGGAAGAGGGAAAGGGCGAGGAAAGGGGAAAAAGAGAATGGGAAAAGAGAAAAGATAAAAAAGAAAAAAAAGAAAAAGGAAAAAGAGGAAAGGGGAAAGTGGAAAAGGGAAAAGGGAGAGAGGGTGCGGAAAGGAGGAAAAGAGCCAAAAAAAGGGTAGAGAAAAGGAAATGGAAAGAGGCAGAAGAAAAGAGAAAATGAAAAAGAAGGGGAAAGGAAAGGAAAAGGGGCATGGGGAAAAGCAAAGGGTGGCGTAAATAATGAAAAAGGAAGGAAAGGAAAAAAATGAAAACGGCGGAAGGGGGGGAAGGGAAGGGAAATGGGCAACTAAGAAAAAGAGGAGAGGGAAATGGAAAAAAGAGAAGCGGGGAAGGGCAAAAGGATAAAGAGGAAGAGGATGGGAAAGGAAGAAAAGGGCACATGGAAAGGTGGGGAAAATGGAACGAAAAAAATGCATGGGAAAAGGGAAAGTGAAAAGGAAAAGAAAAAGGAAGGGAAAAGGGAAAGGGAAAATGGGAAGGGTGGGAAAAGGATGAAAGGGAAAAAGAAAAGTAAAAAAAAAAAAAGGTGTCAGCAAGACGGAGGATTGCCCTCCATGGCCGGAGGGTGAAGTGGTTTAAATCATAGTTCAAAGTCATGTTTTGACAATCAATTCAAAACCATAAACTCAACATTTGAAATAGAATTCTCTGGCAAATGACGACCTACATTTATCTTCCAAAATGCACCAAAGAGTTCGCAAACTCAGAAAATAAAGAACACACAATTTCGTGAATCAATACAATGATCTTAAATAAAGCTTTGTCAAGTTAGGCAAGCGTAAAGTATCTCACATAAATCGAAGGTCGTGGAGCCGCAAACACATCAATATCTCATTGTTTGTTTGTTTGGTTGTGGGAGCGATCAGATAAAAAGCTTTAGGCATACGCTTTTGCATTCTATTGTACAATTCATTGGATGCATTCCCCTATTTCAAATTGTTATTTGCCGTAATGATGACAAAGGCATGTATATATTATAGGTCTTGTAATTTTCTTATATGCCCCGGTTTGTCGTGATCCAAGCTTGAATAATAATTAGCAAGCAACCGACGAGATGGTCACCTAGAACTCCAATTCAATCAAGGGTCATGAGAGATTGCAATGAATTCCCATTCTACCACACATTGCAAAAAAGTATGCCCCTATGAGCTTATAAACTATTACGTAATCCCTCAAATAATATCCACAATTAAACATAGAGTCAAAATTATTTTTATGGCTAAACAATGCTGGTTTCATTGTCTTCATCATGTCTTGGTCATGCAGTGTCAATTGAATGCAAAATATAATAAACCTTGCTGATGATATTCTTGTATTGTTCGTGAAATGAAGAAGCAGACGACTTGAAATTGGTCAAAATCTTTTATAATTCACGTACATGTTGAAAACAAAGGGATACTGACAAGACATAGCTGTTGATTAACAATATAGAGGCCCAACAAATAGATCAAGACGAAGTTATAAGTCTCACTGTGGTTCAATTCCTTGAGCCCCGTGATTTTCTTTTAAGTTGTAGTGCTTCTAGAAAGTGGTGAATTGACCATCAAGCATTACCGAAAAACTATGAAGGACTGCATGAAGTCGACCCTGCAAAATACCGCAATGTGGAAGATTCCCCTAGATTTTTAAGGTTCTAGAATCCCAAAGACTATTCCAAGATTCGCATATATTCCTCAATATTCTATGTACATTCTTCTAGATTAATTCAGATTTTATAAAGATTCCCCTAGAATTCACTATATCCTCAATGAAATTATGACGATTCCCTTGCATTCCCCTAGATTCTCAAAAATTTTCCATAGATTCTCCAAGATTCTCTTGAGATTCCCCCGATTCTCGTGAGATTGCGCCAAGATTCAACTAGATTCCCCACGATTCTATGTAGGTTCTCTTGGATTCCCTTAGATTCTATGAATATCCCGTTAGATTCTTCAAGGTTTTATCAAGATTCCCCTAGATTCCTAAAGATCTCATGAAGATTCCTTTGGATTCCTTTAGATCATATGAAGCCTTCGAAAACTTCAAAATTAAGACGTCAAGTTTAAAAGTCTAAATTCAATTAGAGTTCCTCCAGATTCTCCAACATTCTTTAGGGTTTGACCAGATTATTGAAATATTCGTCGAGATTCTATCAAGATGCCCTTAGATTCTCCAATATGCGTATGCAAATGTTGTGTATTTTGTATGGTATCTAATTCAAGATTGCAATTTGGGATATTTAGAAATAAAGGCATCATCTAAATTTGAGCTTCAGGCTTATATGAAGATTCTTTGAAAAATTGCTAGAGTTATGAATGTGTTGCATGTTTAACAAATGAAATCTAGAACTTCAAGATTCGACCAATA